>CM026387.1:79149380-79474748 GCA_014843695.1 Archivesica marissinica | reverse complement strand
ATTACCGATACAATACCAGCAATTACAGATACAATACCAGCAAATACAGATACAATACCAACAAATACAATACCAGCAATTACCGATACAATACCAGCAATTACCGATACAATACCAGCAAATACAGATACAATACCAGCAAATACAGATACAATACCAGCAAATACAGATACAATACCAGCAAATACAGATACAATACCAGCAAATACAGATACAATACCAGCAAATACAATACCAGCAAATACCGATACAATACCAGCAATTACCGATACAATA
Organism: Archivesica marissinica; assembly: GCA_014843695.1. Lineage (NCBI taxonomy): Eukaryota > Metazoa > Mollusca > Bivalvia > Venerida > Vesicomyidae > Archivesica > Archivesica marissinica. The sequence goes on along the minus strand of CM026387.1, from coordinate 79,474,472 downwards.
CCAGCAAATACAATACCAGCAAATACAGATACAATACCAGCAAATACAGATACAATACCAGCAATTACCGATACAATACCAGCAATTACCGATACAATACCAGCAATTACCGATACAATACCAGCAAATACAGATACAATACCAGCAATTACCAATACAATACCAGCAAATACAGATACAATACCAGCAATTACCGATACAATACCAGCAAATACAGATACAATACCAGCAATTACCGATACAATACCAGCAATTACCGATACAATACCAGCAAATACAGATACAATACCAGCAAATACAATACCAGCAAATACAGATACAATACCAGCAAATACAGATACAATACCAGCAAATACAGATACAATACCAGCAATTACTGATACAATACCAGCAATTACAGATACAATACCAGCAATTACCATACAATACCAGCAAATACAGATACAATACCAGCAAATACAGATACAATACCAGCAAATACAATACCAGCAAATACAGATACAATACCAGCAAATACAGATACAATACCAGCAAATACAGATACAATACCAGCAATTACCGATACAATACCAGCAATTACCGATACAATACAAGCAAATACAATACCAGCAAATACCGATACAATACCAGCAAATACAATACCAGCAAATACAATACTAGCAATTACCGATACAATATCAGCAAATACAATACCAGCAATTACCGATACAATACCAGCAAATACAATACCAGCAATTACCGATACAATACCAGCAAATACAATACCAGCAATTACCGATACAATATCAGCAAATACAATACCAGCAATTACCCAACAATACAATACCAGCAAACATACAATACAGCAAATACAGAACAAACACAAATACAATACCAGCAAATAACCAGATACAATACCAGCAAATACACAAATACAATACCAGCAAATACAATACCAGCAAATACAGATACAATACCAGCAAATACAGATACAATACCAGCAAATACAATGTCAGCAAATACAATACCAGCAAATACAATACCAGCAAATACAATACCAGCAAATACAATGTCAGCAAATACAATACCAGCAATTACAATACAAGCAATTACAGATACAATACCAGCAAATACAATACCAGCAAATACAATGTCAGCAAATACAATACCAGCAATTACAATACCAGCAAATACAGATACAATATCAGCAAATACAATACAAGCAATTACAATACAAGCAATTACAGATACAATACAAGCAATTACAGATACAATACAAGCAATTACAGATACAATACAAGCAATTACAGATACAATACAAGCAAATACAATACCAGCAAATACAATACAAGCAATTACAATACCACAAATACAGATACAATACCAGCAAATACAATACAAGCAATTACAATACAAGCAATTACAGATACAATACAAGCAATTACAGATACAATACAAGCAATTACAGATACAATACAAGCAATTACAGATACAATACAAGCAAATACAATACCAGCAAATACAATACAAGCAATTACAATACCAGCAAATACAGATACAATATCAGCAAATACAATACAAGCAATTACAATACAAGCAATTACAATACCAGCAAATACAGATACAATACCAGCAAATACAATACAAGCAATTACAGATACAATACAAGCAAATACAATACAAGCAATTACAGATACAATACAAGCAATTACCGATACAATACAAGCAAATAAAATACCAGCAATTACCGATACAATACCAGCAATTACCGATACAATACCAGCAATTACCGATACAATACCAGCAAATACAATACAAGCAAATACAGATACAATACCAGCAAATACAATACCAGCAAATACAGATACAATACCAGCAAATACAGATACAATACCAGCAAATACAATACCAGCAAATACAGATACAATACCAGCAATTACCGATACAATATCAGCAAATACAATACCAGCAAATACAGATACAATACCAGCAATTACCGATACAATACCAGCAAATACAATACCAGCAAATACAGATACAATACCAGCAATTACCGCTACAATACCAGCAATTACCGATACAATACCAGCAAATACCGATACAATACCAGCAATTACCGATACAATACCAGCAATTACCGATACAATACCAGCAATTACCGATACAATACCAGCAATTACCGATACAATACCAGCAATTACCGATACAATACCAGCAATTACGATACAATACCAGCAATTACAGATACAATACCAGCAAATACAATACCAGCAATTACAGATACAATACCAGCAATTACCGATACAATACCAGCAATTACAGATACAATACCAGCAATTACCGATACAATACCAGCAAATACAGATACAATACCAGCAAATACAAATACAATACCAGCAAATACAAATACAATACCAGCAAATACAAATACAATACCAGCAAATACAGATACAATACCAGCAAATACAGATACAATACCAGCAAATACAGATACAATACCAGCAAATACAGATACAATACCAGCAAATACAGATACAATACCAGCAAATACAGATACAATACCAGCAAATACAATACCAGCAAATACAGATACAATACCAGCAAATACAGATACAATACCAGCAAATACAGATACAATACCAGCAAATACAGATACAATACCAGCAAATACAGATACAATACCAGCAAATACAAATACAATACCAGCAAATACAGATACAATACCAGCAAATACAAATACAATACCAGCAAATACAGATACAATACCAGCAAATACAGATACAATACCAGCAATTACCGATACAATACCAGCAAATACAAATACAATACCAGCAAATACAAATACAATACCAGCAAATACAGATACAATACCAGCAAATACAATACCAGCAAATACAGATACAATACCAGCAAATACAAATACAATACCAGCAAATACAAATACAATACCAGCAAATACAGATACAATACCAGCAAATACAATACCAGCAAATACCGATACAATACCAGCAAATACAATACCAGCAAATACAGATACAATACCAGCAAATACAGATACAATACCAGCAAATACCGATACAATACCAGCAAATACCGATACAATACCAGCAAATACAAATACAATACCAGCAAATACAAATACAATACCAGCAAATACAGATACAATACCAGCAAATACAATACCAGCAATTACAGATACAATACCAGCAATTACCGATACAATACCAGCAATTACAGATACAATACCAGCAAATACAGATACAATACCAACAAATACAGATACCAGCAATTACCGATACAATACCAGCAATTACCGATACAATACCAGCAAATACAGATACAATACCAGCAAATACAGATACAATACCAGCAAATACAGATACAATACCAGCAAATACAGATACAATACCAGCAAATACAGATACAATACCAGCAAATACAGATACAATACCAGCAAATACAATACCAGCAAATACCGATACAATACCAGCAATTACCGATACAATACCAGCAAATACAATACCAGCAAATACAGATACAATACCAGCAAATACAGATACAATACCAGCAATTACCGATACAATACCAGCAATTACCGATACAATACCAGCAATTACCGATACAATACCAGCAAATACAGATACAATACCAGCAATTACCAATACAATACCAGCAAATACAGATACAATACCAGCAATTACCGATACAATACCAGCAAATACAGATACAATACCAGCAATTACCGATACAATACCAGCAATTACCGATACAATACCAGCAAATACAGATACAATACCAGCAAATACAATACCAGCAAATACAGATACAATACCAGCAAATACAGATACAATACCAGCAAATACAGATACAATACCAGCAATTACAGATACAATACCAGCAATTACCGATACAATACCAGCAAATACAGATACAATACCAGCAAATACAATACCAGCAAATACAGATACAATACCAGCAAATACAGATACAATACCAGCAAATACAGATACAATACCAGCAATTACCGATACAATACTAGCAATTACCGATACAATACAAGCAAATACAATACCAGCAAATACCGATACAATACCAGCAAATACAATACCAGCAAATACAATACTAGCAATTACCGATACAATATCAGCAAATACAATACCAGCAATTACCGATACAATACCAGCAAATACAATACCAGCAATTACCGATACAATACCAGCAAATACAATACCAGCAATTACCGATACAATATCAGCAAATACAATACCAGCAATTACAATACAAGCAATTACAGATACAATACCAGCAAATACAATACCAGCAATTACCGATACAATATCAGCAAATACAATACAAGCAATTACAATACAAGCAATTACAGATACAATACCAGCAAATACAATACCAGCAAATACAATACCAGCAAATACAATACCAGCAAATACAATACCAGCAAATACAATACCAGCAAATACAATGTCAGCAAATACAATACCAGCAAATACAATACCAGCAAATACAATACCAGCAAATACAATGTCAGCAAATACAATACCAGCAAATACAATACCAGCAAATACAATACCAGCAAATACAATACCAGCAAATACAATACCAGCATACAATACAAGCAATACAAACACCAGCAAATACAATACCAGCAAATACAATGTCAGCAAATACAATACCAGCAATTACAATACCAGCAAATACAGATACAATATCAGCAAATACAATACAAGCAATTACAATACAAGCAATTACAGATACAATACAAGCAATTACAGATACAATACAAGCAATTACAGATACAATACAAGCAATTACAGATACAATACAAGCAATTACAGATACAATACAAGCAATTACAATACCAGCAAATACAATACAAGCAATTACAGATACAATACAAGCAAATACAATACAAGCAATTACAGATACAATACAAGCAATTACCGATACAATACAAGCAAATAAAATACCAGCAATTACCGATACAATACCAGCAATTACCGATACAATACCAGCAATTACCGATACAATACCAGCAAATACAAATACAATACCAGCAAATACAGATACAAGCAAATACAAATACAATACCAGCAAATACAGATACAATACCAGCAAATACAGATACAATACCAGCAATACCGATACAATACCAGCAAATACAGATACAATACCAGCAAATACAAATACAATACCAGCAAATACAAATACAATACCAGCAAATACAGATACAATACCAGCAAATACAATACCAGCAAATACCGATACAATACCAGCAAATACAATACCAGCAAATACATACCAGCAAATACAGATACAATACCAGCAATTACCGATACAATACCAGCAATTACCGATACAATACCAGCAAATACCGATACAATACCAGCAATTACCGATACAATACCAGCAATTACGATACAATACCAGCAATTACCGATACAATACCAGCAATTACCGATACAATACCAGCAATTACAGATACAATACAGCAAATACAATACCAGCAATTACCGATACAATACCAGCAAATACAAATACAATACCAGCAAATACAGATACAATACCAGCAAATACAGATACAATACCAGCAAATACGATACAATACCAGCAAATACAGATACAATACCAGCAAATACAGATACAATACCAGCAAATACAGATACAATACCAGCAAATACAGATACAATACCAGCAAATACAGATACAATACCAGCAATTACAGATACAATACCAGCAAATACAGATACAATACCAGCAAATACAGATACAATACCAGCAAATACAGATACAATACCAGCAAATACAGATACAATACCAGCAAATACCAGCAAATACAGATACAATACCAGCAAATACAGATACAATACCAGCAAATACAAATACAATACCAGCAAATACAGATACAATACCAGCAAATACAGATACAATACCAGCAAATACAAATACAATACCAGCAAATCAATACCGATCAATACCAGCAAATACAGATACAATACCAGCAAATACAAATACAATACCAGCAAATCAAACAATACCAGCAAATCAATACAAGCAAATACAAATACAATACCAGCAAATACAGATACAATACCAGCAAATCAATACCAGCAAATACAAATACAATACCAGCAAATACAAATACAATACCAGCAAATCAAATACAATACCAGCAAATCAATACCAGCAAATACAAATACAATACCAGCAAATCAAATACAATACCAGCAAATACAAATAAATACCAGCAATACCAGCAAATACAATACAATACCAGCAAATCAAATACAATACCAGCAAATCAATAAAAACAAACAATACCAGCAAATCAATACCAGCAAATACAATACCAGCAAATACAGATACAATACCAGCAAATACAGATACAATACCAGCAAATACAGATACAATACCAGCAAATACAAATACAATACCAGCAAATACAAATACAATACCAGCAAATACAAATACAATACCAGCAAATACAAATACAATACCAGCAAATACAATACCAGCAAATACAGATACAATACCAGCAAATACAATACCAGCAAATACAGATACAATACCAGCAAATACAGATACAATACCAGCAAATACAGATACAATACCAGCAAATACAGATACAATACCTACAAATACAATACCAGCAAATACAGATACAATACCAGCAAATACAAATACAATACCAGCAAATACAGATACAATACCAGCAAATACAGATACAATACCAGCAAATACAGATACAATACCAGCAAATACAAATACAATACCAGCAAATACAAATACAATACCAGCAATACGATACAATACCAGCAAATACAGATACAATACCAGCAAATACAGATACAATACCAGCAAATACAGATACAATACCAGCAATACAGATACAATACCAGCAAATACAGATACAATACAGCAATACAATACCAGCAAATACAGATACAATACCAGCAATTACCGATACAATACCAGCAATTACAGATACAATACCAGCAATTACCGATACAATACCAGCAAATACAGATACAATACCAGCAAATACAAATACAATACCAGCAAATACAATACCAGCAAATACAGATACAATACCAGCAAATACAGATACAATACCAGCAAATACAGATACAATACCAGCAAATACAGATACAATACCAGCAAATACAAATACAATACCAGCAAATACAGATACAATACCAGCAAATACAATACCAGCAAATACCGATACAATACCAGCAAATACAATACCAGCAAATACAGATACAATACCAGCAAATACAGATACAATACCAGCAAATACCGATACAATACCAGCAAATACAGATACAATACCAGCAAATACAAATACAATACCAGCAAATACAAATACAATACCAGCAAATACAGATACAATACCAACAAATACAATACCAGCAATTACAGATACAATACCAGCAATACCGATACAATACCAGCAATTACAGATACAATACCAGCAAATACAGATACAATACCAACAAATACAGATACCAGCAATTACCGATACAATACCAGCAATTACCGATACAATACCAGCAAATACAGATACAATACCAGCAAATACAGATACAATACCAGCAAATACAGATACAATACCAGCAAATACAGATACAATACCAGCAAATACAGATACAATACCAGCAAATACAATACCAGCAAATACCGATACAATACCAGCAATTACCGATACAATACCAGCAAATACAATACCAGCAAATACAGATACAATACCAGCAAATACAGATACAATACCAGCAATTACCGATACAATACCAGCAATTACCGATACAATACCAGCAATTACCGATACAATACCAGCAAATACAGATACAATACCAGCAATTACCAATACAATACCAGCAAATACAGATACAATACCAGCAATTACCGATACAATACCAGCAAATACAGATACAATACCAGCAATTACCGATACAATACCAGCAATTACCGATACAATACCAGCAAATACAGATACAATACCAGCAAATACAATACCAGCAAATACAGATACAATACCAGCAAATACAGATACAATACCAGCAAATACAGATACAATACCAGCAATTACTGATACAATACCAGCAATTACAGATACAATACCAGCAATTACCGATACAATACCAGCAAATACAATACCAGCAAATACAGATACAATACCAGCAAATACAGATACAATACCAGCAAATACAGATACAATACCAGCAATTACCGATACAATACTAGCAATTACCGATACAATACAAGCAAATACAATACCAGCAAATACCGATACAATACCAGCAAATACAATACCAGCAAATACAATACTAGCAATTACCGATACAATATCAGCAAATACAATACCAGCAATTACCGATACAATACCAGCAAATACAATACCAGCAATTACCGATACAATACCAGCAAATACAATACCAGCAATTACCGATACAATATCAGCAAATACAATACCAGCAATTACAATACAAGCAATTACAGATACAATACCAGCAAATACAATACCAGCAATTACCGATACAATATCAGCAAATACAATACAAGCAATTACAATACAAGCAATTACAGATACAATACCAGCAAATACAATACCAGCAAATACAATGTCAGCAAATACAATACCAGCAAATACAATACCAGCAAATACAATACCAGCAAATACAATGTCAGCAAATACAATACCAGCAAATACAATACCAGCAAATACAATACCAGCAAATACAATGTCAGCAAATACAATACCAGCAAATACAATACCAGCAAATACAATACCAGCAAATACAATGTCAGCAAATACAATACCAGCAATTACAATACAAGCAATTACAGATACAATACCAGCAAATACAATACCAGCAAATACAATGTCAGCAAATACAATACCAGCAATTACAATACCAGCAAATACAGATACAATATCAGCAAATACAATACAAGCAATTACAATACAAGCAATTACAGATACAATACAAGCAATTACAGATACAATACAAGCAATTACAGATACAATACAAGCAATTACAGATACAATACAAGCAAATACAATACCAGCAAATACAATACAAGCAATTACAGATACAATACAAGCAATTACAATACCAGCAAATACAATACAAGCAATTACAGATACAATACAAGCAAATACAAGCAATTACAGATACAATACAAGCAATTACCGATACAATACAAGCAAATAAAATACCAGCAATTACCGATACAATACCAGCAATTACCGATACAATACCAGCAATTACCGATACAATACCAGCAAATACAATACAAGCAAATACAGATACAATACCAGCAAATACAATACCAGCAAATACAGATACAATACCAGCAAATACAGATACAATACCAGCAAATACAATACCAGCAAATACAGATACAATACCAGCAATTACCGATACAATATCAGCAAATACAATACCAGCAAATACAGATACAATACCAGCAATTACCGATACAATACCAGCAAATACATACCAGCAAATACAGATACAATACCAGCAATTACCGCTACAATACCAGCAATTACCGATACAATACCAGCAAATACCGATACAATACCAGCAATTACCGATACAATACCAGCAATTACCGATACAATACCAGCAATTACCGATACAATACCAGCAATTACCGATACAATACCAGCAATTACAGATACAATACCAGCAAATACAATACCAGCAATTACCGATACAATACCAGCAAATACAAATACAATACCAGCAAATACAGATACAATACCAGCAAATACAGATACAATACCAGCAATTACCGATACAATACCAGCAAATACAGATACAATACCAGCAAATACAGATACAATACCAGCAAATACAGATACAATACCAGCAAATACAGATACAATACAGATACAATACCAGCAATTACAGATACAATACCAGCAAATACAGATACAATACCAGCAAATACAGATACAATACCAGCAAATACAATACCAGCAATTACAGATACAATACCAGCAATTACCGATACAATACCAGCAATTACAGATACAATACCAGCAATTACCGATACAATACCAGCAAATACAGATACAATACCAGCAAATACAAATACAATACCAGCAAATACAAATACAATACCAGCAAATACAAATACAATACCAGCAAATACAGATACAATACCAGCAAATACAGATACAATACCAGCAAATACAGATACAATACCAGCAAATACAGATACAATACCAGCAAATACAGATACAATACCAGCAAATACAGATACAATACCAGCAAATACCGATACAATACCAGCAAATACAATACCAGCAAATACAGATACAATACCAGCAAATACAGATACAATACCAGCAAATACAGATACAATACCAGCAAATACAGATACAATACCAGCAAATACAGATACAATACCAGCAAATACAAATACAATACCAGCAAATACAGATACAATACCAGCAAATACAAATACAATACCAGCAAATACAGATACAATACCAGCAAATACAGATACAATACCAGCAATTACCGATACAATACCAGCAATACAAATACAATACCAGCAAATACAAATACAATACCAGCAAATACAGATACAATACCAGCAAATACAATACCAGCAAATACAGATACAATACCAGCAAATACAAATACAATACCAGCAAATATAAATACAATACTAGCAAATACAGATACAATACCAGCAAATACAATACCAGCAAATACCGATACAATACCAGCAAATACAATACCAGCAAATACAGATACAATACCAGCAAATACAGATACAATACCAGCAAATACCGATACAATACCAGCAAATACCGATACAATACCAGCAAATACAAATACAATACCAGCAAATACAAATACAATACCAGCAAATACAGATACAATACCAACAAATACAATACCAGCAATTACAGATACAATACCAGCAATTACCGATACAATACCAGCAATTACAGATACAATACCAGCAAATACAGATACAATACCAACAAATACAGATACCAGCAATTACCGATACAATACCAGCAATTACCGATACAATACCAGCAATTACCGATACAATACCAGCAATTACCGATACAATACCAGCAAATACAGATACAATACCAGCAAATACAGATACAATACCAGCAAATACAATACCAGCAAATACCGATACAATACCAGCAATTACCGATACAATACCAGCAAATACAGATACAATACCAGCAATTACCGATACAATACCAGCAATTACCGATACAATACCAGCAATTACCGATACAATACCAGCAAATACAGATACAATACCAGCAATTACCAATACAATACCAGCAAATACAGATACAATACCAGCAATTACCGATACAATACCAGCAAATACAGATACAATACCAGCAATTACCGATACAATACCAGCAATTACCGATACAATACCAGCAAATACAGATACAATACCAGCAAATACAATACCAGCAAATACAGATACAATACCAGCAAATACAGATACAATACCAGCAAATACAGATACAATACCAGCAATTACAGATACAATACCAGCAATTACCGATACAATACCAGCAAATACAGATACAATACCAGCAAATACAATACCAGCAAATACAGATACAATACCAGCAAATACAGATACAATACCAGCAAATACAGATACAATACCAGCAATTACCGATACAATACCAGCAATTACCGATACAATACCAGCAAATACAATACCAGCAAATACCGATACAATACCAGCAATTACCGATACAATACCAGCAATTACCGATACAATACCAGCAATTACAAATACAATACCAGCAATTACCGATACAATACCAGCAATTACCGATACAATACCAGCAATTACCGATACAATACCAGCAATACAAATACAATACCAGCAATTACCGATACAATACCAGCAATTACCGATACAATACCAGCAATTACCGATACAATACCAGCAATTACCGATACAATACCAGCAATTACAGATACAATACCAGCAATTACTGATACAATACCAGCAATACAGATACAATACCAGCAATTACTGATACAATACCAGCAATTACTGATACAATACCAGCAATTACTGATACAATACCAGCAATTACCGATACAATACCAGCAATTACCGATACAATACCAGCAATTACCGCTACAATACCAGCAATTACTAATACAATACCAGCAATTACCGATACAATACCAGCAATTACTGATACAATACCAGCAATTACTGATACAATACCAGCAATTACTGATACAATACCAGCAATTACCGATACAATACCAGCAATTACCGATACAATACCAGCAATTACCGCTACAATACCAGCAATTACTAATACAATACCAGCAATTACCGATACAATACCAGCAATTACTGATACAATACCAGCAATTACTGATACAATACCAGCAATTACTGATACAATACCAGCAATTACCGATACAATACCAGCAATTACCGATACAATACCAGCAAATACAAATATAATACCAGCAATTACCGATACAATACCAGCAATTACAGATACAATACCAGCAATTACCGATACAATACCAACAATTACAGATACAATACCAGCAATTACAGATACAATACCAGCAAATACAATACTAGCAATTACAGATACAATACCAGCAATTACCGATACAATACCAGCAATTACAGATACAATACCAGCAATTACCGATACAATACCAGCAATTACCGATACAATACCAGCAATTACAGATACAATACCAGCAAATACAATACTAGCAATTACCGATACAATACCAGCAAATACAAATACAATACCAGCAAATACAGATACAATACCAGCAAATACCGATACAATACCAGCAATTACCGATACAATATCAGCAAATACAGATACAATACCAGCAAATACAGATACAATACTAGCAAATACAGATACAATACCAGCAAATACAGATACAATACCAGCAAATACAGATACAATACCAGCAATTACAGATACAATACCAGCAAATACAGATACAATACCATCAAATACAAATACAATACCAGCAAATACAATACCAGCAAATACAATACTAGCAAATACAATACCAGCAAATACAATGTCAGCAAATACAATACCAGCAAATACAATACCAGCAAATACAATACTAGCAAATACAATGTCAGCAAATACAATACCAGCAAATACAATACCAGCAAATACAATACCAGCAAATACAATGTCAGCAAATACAATACCAGCAATTACAATACAAGCAATTACAGATACAATACCAGCAAATACAATACTAGCAAATACAATGTCAGCAAATACAATACCAGCAATTACAATACCAGAAAAGATACAGATACAATATCAGCAAATACAATACAAGCAATTACAATACAAGCAATTACAGATACAATACAAGCAATTACAGATACAATACAAGCACTTACAGATACAATACCAGCAAATACAGATACAATACCAGCAAATACAGATACAATACCAGCAATTACAGATACAATACCAGCAAATACAGATACAATACCATCAAATACAAATACAATACCAGCAAATACAATACCAGCAAATACAATACTAGCAAATACAATACCAGCAAATACAATGTCAGCAAATACAATACCAGCAAATACAATACCAGCAAATACAATACTAGCAAATACAATGTCAGCAAATACAATACCAGCAAATACAATACCAGCAAATACAATACCAGCAAATACAATGTCAGCAAATACAATACCAGCAATTACAATACAAGCAATTACAGATACAATACCAGCAAATACAATACTAGCAAATACAATGTCAGCAAATACAATACGAGCAATTACAATACCAGAAAAGATACAGATACAATATCAGCAAATACAATACAAGCAATTACAATACAAGCAATTACAGATACAATACAAACAATTACAGATACAATACAAGCACTTACAGATACAATACAAGCAATTACAGATACAATACAAGCAATTACAGATACAATACAAGCAATTACAATACCAGCAAATACAGATACAATATCAGCAAATACAATACAAGCAATTACAATACAAGCAATTACAGATACAATACAAGCAATTACAGATACAATACAAGCAATTACAGATACAATACAAGCAATTACAGATACAATACAAGCAAATACAATACAAGCAATTACAGATACAATACAAGCAATTACAATACCAGCAAATACAATACAAGCAATTACAGATACAATACAAGCAAATACAATACAAGCAATTACAGATACAATACAAGCAATTACCGATACAATACAAGCAAATAAAATACCAGCAATTACCGATACAATACCAGCAATTAACGATACAATACCAGCAATTACCGATACAATACCAGCAAATACAATACAAGCAAATACAGATACAATACCAGCAAATACAATACCAGCAAATACAGATACAATACCAGCAAATACAGATACAATACCAGCAAATACAATACCAGCAAATACAGATACAATACCAGCAATTACCGATACAATATCAGCAAATACAATACCAGCAAATACAGATACAATACCAGCAATTACCGATACAATACCAGCAAATACAATACCAGCAAATACAGATACAATACCAGCAATTACCGCTACAATACCAGCAATTACCGATACAATACCAGCAAATACCGATACAATACCAGCAATTACCGATACAATACCAGCAATTACCGATACAATACCAGCAAATACAATACCAGCAATTACCGATACAATACCAGCAATTACCGATACAATACCAGCTATTACCGATACAATACCAGCAATTACCGATACAATACCAGCAATTACAGATACAATACCAGCAAATACAATACCAGCAATTACCGATACAATACCAGCAAATACAGATACAATACCAGCAAATACAGATACAATACCAGCAAATACAGATACAATACCAGCAAATACAGATACAATACCAGCAAATACAGATACAATACCAGCAATTACAGATACAATACCAGCAAATACAATACCAGCAATTACAGATACAATACCAGCAATTACCGATACAATACCAGCAATTACAGATACAATACCAGCAATTACCGATACAATACCAGCAAATACAGATACAATACCAGCAAATACAAATACAATACCAGCAAATACAAATACAATACCAGCAAATACAAATACAATACCAGCAAATACAAATACAATACCAGCAAATACAGATACAATACCAGCAAATACCGATACAATACCAGCAAATACAATACCAGCAAATACAGATACAATACCAGCAAATACAGATACAATACCAGCAAATACCGATACAATACCAGCAAATACCGATACAATACCAGCAAATACAAATACAATACCAGCAAATACAAATACAATACCAGCAAATACAATACCAGCAAATACAGATACAATACCAACAAATACAATACTAGCAATTACAGATACAATACCAGCAATTACTGATACAATACCAGCAATTACAGATACAATACCAGCAAATACAGATACAATACCAACACATACAATACCAGCAATTACCGATACAATACCAGCAATTACCGATACAATACCAGCAATTACCGATACAATACCAGCAATTACCGATACAATACCAGCAAATACAGATACAATACCAGCAAATACAGATACAATACCAGCAAATACAGATACAATACCAGCAATTACCGATACAATACCAGCAATTACCGATACAATACCAGCAATTACCGATACAATACCAGCAAATACAGATACAATACCAGCAATTACCAATACAATACCAGCAAATACAGATACAATACCAGCAATTACCGATACAATACCAGCAAATACAGATACAATACCAGCAATTACAGATACAATACCAGCAATTACCGATACAATACCAGCAAATACAGATACAATACCAGCAAATACAATACCAGCAAATACAGATACAATACCAGCAAATACAGATACAATACCAGCAAATACAGATACAATACCAGCAATTACAGATACAATACCAGCAATTACAGATACAATACCAGCAAATACAGATACAATACCAGCAATTACAGATACAATACCAGCAATTACCGATACAATACCAGCAATTACAGATACAATACCAGCAATTACAGATACAATACCAGCAATTACAGATACAATACCAGCAAATACAGATACAATACCAGCAATTACCGATACAATACCAGCAATTACGATACAATACAGCAAATACAATACCAGCAAATACCGATACAATACCAGCAATTACCGATACAATACCAGCAATTACCGATACAATACCAGCAATTACAAATACAATACCAGCAATTACCGATACAATACCAGCAATTACCGATACAATACCAGCAATTACCGATACAATACCAGCAATTACAAATACAATACCAGCAATTACCGATACAATACCAGCAATTACCGATACAATACCAGCAATTACCGATACAATACCAGCAATTACCGATACAATACCAGCAATTACTGATACAATACCAGCAATTACTGATACAATA
Organism: Archivesica marissinica; assembly: GCA_014843695.1. Classification (NCBI taxonomy): domain Eukaryota; kingdom Metazoa; phylum Mollusca; class Bivalvia; order Venerida; family Vesicomyidae; genus Archivesica; species Archivesica marissinica. The sequence continues at coordinate 79,457,947 of CM026387.1, read as the reverse complement.
CCAGCAATTACTGATACAATACCAGCAATTACAAATACAATACCAGCAATTACCGATACAATACTAGCAATTACCGATACAATACCAGCAATTACCGATACAATACCAGCAATTACCGATACAATACCAGCAATTACTAATACAATACCAGCAATTACTGATACAATACCAGCAATTACTGATACAATACCAGCAATTACTGATACAATACCAGCAATTACCGATACAATACCAGCAATTACCGATACAATACCAGCAATTACCGATACAATACTAGCAAATACAAATACAATACCAGCAAATACAAATACAATACCAGCAATTACCGATACAATACCAGCAATTACCGATACAATACCAGCAATTACCGATACAATACCAACAATTACAGATACAATACCAGCAATTACTGATACAATACCAGCAATTACAGATACAATACCAGCAAATACAATACCAGCAATTACAGATACAATACCAGCAATTACCGATACAATACCAGCAATTACAGATACAATACCAGCAATTACCGATACAATACCAGCAATTACCGATACAATACCAGCAATTACCGATACAATACCAGCAATTACTGATACAATACCAGCAATTACAGATACAATACCAGCAAATACTATTCCAGCAATTACCGATACAATACCAGCAAATACAAATACAATACCAGCAAATACAGATACAATACCAGCAAATACCGATACAATACCAGCAATTACCGATACAATATCAGCAAATACAGATACAATACCAGCAAATACAGATACAATAGTAGCAAATACAGATACAATACCAGCAAATACAGATACAATACCAGCAAATACAGATACAATACCAGCAATTACAGATACAATACCAGCAAATACAGATACAATACCAGCAAATACAAATACAACACCAGCAAATACAGATACAATACCAGCAAATACAATACCAGCAATTACAGATACAATACCAGCAATTACCGATACAATACCAGCAATTACAGATACAATACCAGCAAATACAGATACAATACCAGCAATTACCGATACAATACCAGCAATTACCGATACAATACCAGCAAATACAGATACAATACCAGCAAATACAGATACAATACCAGCAAATACAAATACAATACCAGCAAATACAGATACAATACCAGCAAATACAGATACAATACCAGCAATTACCGATACAATACCAGCAAATACAAATACAATACCTACAAATACAATACCAGCAAATATAGATACAATACCAGCAAATACAATACCAGCAAATACCGATACAATACCAGCAAATACAATACCAGCAAATACAGATACAATACCAGCAAATACAGATACAATACCAGCAAATACCGATACAATACCAGCAAATACCGATACAATACCAGCAAATACAATACCAGCAAATACCGATACAATACCAGCAAATACAAATACAATACCAGCAAATACAAATACAATACCAGCAAATACAGATACAATACTAGCAAATACAATACCAGCAATTACAGATACAATACCAGCAATTACCGATACAATACCAACAATTACAGATACAATACTAGCAAATACAGATATAATACCAGCAAATACAATACCAGCAAATACAGATACAATACCAGCAAATACAATACCAGCAATTACAGATACAATACCAGCAATTACCGATACAATACCAGCAATTACAGATACAATACCAGCAATTACCGATACAATACCAGCAAATACAGATACAATACCAGCAAATACAAATACAATACCAGCAAATACAGATACAATACCAGCAAATACAGATACAATACCAGCAAATACAATACCAGCAAATACCGATACAATACCAGCAAATACAATACTAGCAAATACATATACAATACCAGCAAATACAGATACAATACCAGCAAATACCGATACAATACCAGCAAATACCGATACAATACCAGCAAATACAGATACAATACCAGCAAATACCGATACAATACCAGCAAATACCGATACAATACCAGCAAATACAGATACAATACCAGCAAATACAAATACAATACCAGCAAATACAGATACAATACCAGCAAATACAGATACAATACCAGCAAATACAGATACAATACCAGTCTAGTAATTAAAGACTAGTGATAACACAGTGTAGCGGATACACAAAACAATTAGCAAGAAATGTCGTTAGTATTTTCTTGTGAACAAGGATCAGATGCAGAATATAATGTGTTATACTGCTGATCCAATGTATCGTGGTCATCAGACTTCTCACAAAATCCACCATAGCTCCCCTCCCTTCATCAAAACAGTATCATTTCTAGATTAATTTTGCTACTGTGCATTCTACTTGCTCTTAACTCATTTTAACTTGCCGTGGTACAAGGTCAGACTTGTCAACTCTCGATTTCTACCCCATATTGTTCCGGGCATCCGAGTCAATTTTCTACCAGTGATTGTTGCTAATTCTTCATTTTCAGCATGTGACATACACATATATATAAACAATACAAGCCTGTAACGTCATGGCAACATCACCTAGCAATAACAAATACTTAGAAGTTATTAAACCGCGAAGGTGGGTCATTTGTGGATATTGGCGCACCCTATGGAGATATTGGCCAGCCTAACGGCCCTCGGGCCAATATCGGATAGGTGTGCCAATATCCACAAATGGCCCACCGCAGCCATTTAATAACTTCTTTATTGCATACCTTAACGGCCCCAGGCGGCCATGTTTACACAATGTAGTTACTATGTTGTTGCTACCTGTGACACGTGCTCGTGATTCGTTCTCGGCGCGTGCCAATACATATAACTGGATCTGTTTATATCAAATTTCGTTAAGTCAAACTAACAGATGTAGACTGTACATGCAAACCAATTCAAGTTCAAATAAAACGTACCACCAATGCCCTTCTTAATATACCACTCTGCTTTCCGTATATCACACAAAGTTAAACACTCTCCATCAGGGGCGAGCAACTGACAGTTGTAGTACAGGGGGCGCTGTCTCGTCATAAATGCCTTCTTACTCAATTTCAGTTTTCCGCCTCTATGTGAGCAACCAGTTGCTGAAACTTGCTAAAAAACATCAAGATTGACAATAAACTAGTATTTCGCAAATATTCCATACCCAGATCATCATCCTGGGCTCTGCGAAGACACTGTTCATGTTGCATGTGTTACCATGGTAAACTATCAGTATCATCCCGGGCACAGGGAAGACACGGCATTATCCCGGGCACAGGGAAGACACTGTTCATGTTGCATGTGTTACCATGGTAAACTATCAGTATCACACAGGTATCAGCTACACTGCATTATCCCGGGCACGGGGAAGACACTGTTCATGTTGCATGTGTTACCATGGTAAACTATCAGTATCACACAGGTATCAGCTACACTGCATTATCCCGGGCACAGGGAAGACACTGTTCATGTTGCGTGAGTGAGTATTTGGTTCAACAGCGCATCAGCACAGTTCAGGATATATCGCGCCGGGTTAAGTATATTGTATGCAAGATAGATAAAAATATATGTTGATAACATACTGTATGTAGTAAAATTGTAATGACGAAAGGTCAATTGCAACAAAATTTATCAAGCTGAAAAATGATGAAAAACATGAGTTGTAAAACTGCATCATCCCGGGCACCGGGTAAGGGATAAATGTAAGAATGTTATCGGGGAAAAGATCTCACAGAAACAAACCTGCGATGCATTAAACCTGTCCTCATCCCCTTCCTCGCCAGAACTGTCCCCAATGTTCTGTAGCAAACTTGCCACCATCTTACTTTTATACACAACATCTACAATACCTGTAATATACGTGAAATTCTAAATAAGATGCATAGATTAGTCGGATAAAATAAAATAACATATTACACGGAGATAGATGGTGTGGTTCTGTGATTTAAACACAAATATTCTAACATGGCTCGGCATTTTGTCTGTGTGCAAAGAATGAAAATACCGCGTGGAAGCCGTGATAGCGCAGTGGATACGCGTTCTCTTCATGTGCGAAAGGTCCGTAGTTCGAGCCCCATTGGAACCGTTACGATTATGCCCTTTTATATATATAAATCAACATTACCTTGTAACATGGAAATCAACATTATCTTGTAACATGGAAATCAACATTACGTTGTAGCATAGAAATCAACATTACGTTGTAGCATAGAAATCAACATTACCTTGTAACATGGAAATCAACATTACGTTGTAACATATAAATCAACATTGTAGCATAGAAATCAACATTACTTTGTAACATGGAAATCAACATTACGTTGTAGCATAGAAATCAACATTACCTTGTAACATGGAAATCAACATTACCTTGTAGCATAGAAATCAACATTACCTTGTAGCATAGAAATCAACATTACGTTGTAGCATAGAAATCAACATTACCTTGTAGCATAGAAATCAACATTACGTTGTAGCATATAAATCAACATTACCTTGTAACATGGAAATCAACATTACCTTGTAACATGGAAATCAACATTACCTTGTAGCATAGAAATCAACATTACCTTGTAGCATAGAAATCAACATTACCTTGTAGCATAGAAATCAACATTACCTTGTAGCATAGAAATCAACATTACCTTGTAGCATAGAAATCAACATTACCTTGTAGCATAGAAATCAACATTATCTTGTAACATGGAAATCAACATTATCTTGTAACATGGAAATCAACATTACGTTGTAGCATAGAAATCAACATTACGTTGTAGCATAGAAATCAACATTACCTTGTAACATGGAAATCAACATTACGTTGTAACATATAAATCAACATTGTAGCATAGAAATCAACATTACTTTGTAACATGGAAATCAACATTACGTTGTAGCATAGAAATCAACATTACCTTGTAGCATAGAAATCAACATTACCTTGTAACATGGAAATCAACATTACCTTGTAGCATAGAAATCAACATTACCTTGTAGCATAGAAATCAACATTACGTTGTAGCATAGAAATCAACATTACCTTGTAGCATAGAAATCAACATTACGTTGTAGCATATAAATCAACATTACCTTGTAACATGGAAATCAACATTATCTTGTAACATGGAAATCAACATTACGTTGTAGCATAGAAATCAACATTACGTTGTAACATGGAAATCAACATTACGTTGTAGCATAGAAATCAACATTACTTTGTAACATGGAAATCAACATTACCTTGTAGCATAGAAATCAACATTACCTTGTAACATGGAAATCAACATTACGTTGTAGCATAGAAATCAACATTACTTTGTAACATGGAAATCAACATTACCTTGTAGCATAGAAATCAACATTACCTTGTAGCATAGAAATCAACATTACCTTGTAGCATAGAAATCAACATTACCTTGTAACATGGAAATCAACATTACCTTGTAGCATAGAAATCAACATTACCTTGTAGCATAGAAATCAACATTACCTTGTAACATGGAAATCAACATTACCTTGTAGCATAGAAATCAACATTACCGTGTAGCATAGAAATCAACATTACGTTGTAGCATAGAAATCAACATTACCTTGTAACATGGAAATCAACATTACGTTGTAACATGGAAATCAACATTACGTTGTAGCATAGAAATCAACATTACCGTGTAACATAGAAATCAACATTACCTTGTAGCATAGAAACATTACCTTGGCTTAAAGATTGTACTGTCTTACATAATACTGCCACATCTAAGCTTACTACATTGCCATAGAAACGTTTTCTCCGTGCCCGGATACCAAAGATTTTTACAAATAGCATTTGCATGAATATATCCATCCCAATGAGAGCATCGTCTGCTGCATAACTAATCTATAAACAACGCAAAGAACATATTGTGTCATCTGCTGCATAACTAATCTATAAACAACGCAAAGAACATGTTGTGTCATCTGCTGCATAACTAATCTATAAACAAAGCAAAGAACATGTTGTGTCGTCTGCTGCATAACTAATCTATAAACAAAACAAAGAACATGTTGTGTCATCTGCTGCATAACTAATCTATAAACAAAACAAAGAACATGTTGTGTCGTCTGCTGCATAACTAATCTATAAACAAAGCAAAGAACATGTTGTGTCATCTGCTGCATAACTAATCTATAAACAAAACAAAGAACATGTTGTTTCATCTGCTGCATAACTAATCTATAAACAAAGCAAAGAACATGTTGTGTCATCTGCTGCATAACTAATCTATAAACAAAGCAAAGAACATGTTGTGTCATCTGCTGCATAACTAATCTATAAACAAAGCAAAGAACATGCTGTGTCATCTGCTGCATAACTAATCTATAAACAAAACAAAGAACATGTTGTGTCATCTGCTGCATAACTAATCTATAAACAATACAAAGAACATGTTGTGTCATCTGCTGCATAACTAATCTATAAACAAAACAAAGAACATGTTGTGTCATCTGCTGCATAACTAATCTATAAACAAAGCAAAGAACATGTTGTGTCGTCTGCTGCATAACTAATCTATAAACAAAACAAAGAACATGTTGTGTCATCTGCTGCATAACTAATCTATAAACAAAACAAAGAACATGTTGTTTCATCTGCTGCATAACTAATATATAAACAAAGCAAAGAACATGTTGTGTCATCTGCTGCATAACTAATCTATAAACAATGCAAAGAACATGTTGTGTCATCTGCTGTATAACTAATCTATAAACAAAGCAAAGAACATGTTGTGTCATCTGCTGCATAACTGATCTATAAACAAAACAAAGAACATGTTGTGTCATCTGCTGCATAACTAATCTATAAACAATACAAAGAACATGTTGTGTCATCTGCTGCATAACTAATCTATAAACAAAACAAAGAACATGTTGTGTCGTCTGCTGCATAATTAATCTATAAACAACGCAAAGAACATGTTGTGTCATCTGCTGCATAACTAATCTATAAACAAAACAAAGAACATGTTGTGTCATCTGCTGCATAACTAATCTATAAACAATACAAAGAACATGTTGTGTCATCTGCTGCATAACTAGTCTATAAACAAAAGAAAGAACATGTTGTGTCATCTGCTGCATAACTAATCTATAAACAAAGCATAGAACATGTTGTTTCATCTGCTGCATAACTAATCTATAAACAAAACAAAGAACATGTTGTGTCGTCTGCTACATAACTAATCTATAAACAAAACAAAGAACATGTTGTGTCATCTGCTGCATAACTAATCTATAAACAAAACAAAGAAAATGTTGTACAGTCGTAAATCACTCTATTGGTGTACATTTTAGAACAGAGCCCCAAATCACTATATTGGTGTATGTTTTAGAACAGAGCCCCAAATCATTCTATTAGTGTATGTTTTATAATAGAGCACCAATCATTCTATTAGTGTATGTTTTAGAATAGAGCACCACTAATTATATTAGTGTATGTTTTAGAATAGAACCCCAAATCATTCTATTAGTGTATGTTTTAGAATAGAGCTCCACACCAGGCAATCACTCCATTGTAGAATAGTGCCACACACCAGACAATCACTCCATTGTAGAACAGTGCCCCACACCTGGCAACCACTCCATTGTAGAACAGTGCCTCACATCAGACAACCACTCCATTGTAGAACAGTGCCCCACACCAGACAACCACTCCATTGTAGAACAGTGCCCCACACAAGACAATCACTCCATTGTAGAACAGTGCCCACATCAGGCAACCACTCCATTGTAGAACAGTGCCCCACACCAGACAACCACTCCATTGTAGAACAGTGTCACACATCAGACAACCACTCCATTGTAGAACAGTGCCACAGATCAGGCAACCACTCCATTGTAGAACAGTGCCCCACATCAGACAACCATTCCATTGTAGAACAGTGCCTCACATCAGACAACCACTCCATTGTAGAACAGTGCCCCATATCAGACAACCACTCCATTGTAGAACAGTGCCCCACATCAGACAACCACTCCATTGTAGAACAGTGCCCCATATCAGACAACCACTCCATTGTAGAACAGTGCCCCACATCAGACAACCACTCCATTGTAGAACAGTGCCCCATATCAGACAACCACTCCATTGTAGAACAGTGCCCCACATCAGACAACCACTCCATTGTAGAACAGTGCCCCACATCAGACAATCACTCCATTGTAGAACAGTGCCCCATATCAGACAACCACTCCATTGTAGAACAGTGCCCCACATCAGACAACCACTCCATTGTAGAACAGTGCCACACATCAGACAACCACTCCATTGTAGAACAGTGCCTCACACCAGACAACCACTCCATTGTAGAACAGTACCACACATCAGACAACCACTCCATTGTAGAACAGTGCCCCACATCAGACAACCACTCCATTGTAGAACAGTGCCCCACATCAGACAACCACTCCATTGTAGAACAGTGCCCCACATCAGACAACCACTCCATTGTAGAACAGTGCCTCACACCAGACAACCACTCCATTGTAGAACAGTGCCCCACACCAGACAACCATTCCACTGTAGAACAGTGCCACACACAAGGCAACCTCTCCATTGTAGAACAGTGCCACACATCAGGCAACCACTCCATTGTAGAACAGTGCCACACACAAGGCAACCACTCCATTGTAGAACAGTGCCACACATCAGGCAACCACTCCATTGTAGAACAGTGCCACACATCAGGCAACCACTCCATTGTAGAACAGTGCCACACACCAGGCAACCACTCCATTGTAGAACAGTGCCACACACAAGGCAACCACTCCATTGTAGAACAGTGCCTCACATCAGACAACCACTCCATTGTAGAACAGTGCCACACATCAGACAACCACTCCATTGTAGAACAGTGCCACACACAAGGCAACCACTCCATTGTAGAACAGTGCCCACATCAGGCAACTACTCCATTGTAGAACAGTGCCACACACAAGGCAACCACTCCATTTTAGAACAGTGCCACACACCAGGCAACCACTCCATTGTAGAACAGTGCCACACACAATGCAACCACTCCATTGTAGAACAGTGCCACACATCAGGCAACCACTCCATTGTAGAACAGTGCCACACATCAGGCAACCACTCCATTGTAGAACAGTGCCCCACACCAGACAACCATTCCACTGTAGAACAGTGCCACACATCAGACAACCACTCCATTGTAGAACAGTGCCCCACATCAGGCAACCACTCCATTGTAGAACAGTGCCACACATCAGGCAACCACTCCACTGTAGAACAGTGCCACACATCAGACAACCACTCCATTGTAGAACAGTGCCACACACCAGGCAACCACTCCATTGTAGAACAGTGCCCCACACCAGACAACCACTCCACTGTAGAACAGTGCCACAAATCAGACACTCACTCCATTGTAGAACAGTGCCACACACCAGACACCCACTCCATTGTAGAACAGTGCCACACTGATGAAGCTATGGATTGGGAAATTTATTTTAACTCTCAAAATAAAATCTTGTGAACAGTTGATGGATTTCCAGCAATGAAATAACTGACGAGGTAAATAAATAAACACTGTTGAGAGTACATGCAACTGATTGCTGTACCTGTTCACTAGAGAGCTGCTTGGCTTCCCAATTCCCACAGCGGATTTCCATCTCCTTCACCATGGATACATCCAACACACCCATAGCCAATCCTTGTAGACTGTGACTGGTGCTGATGGTACAAAATACACAATAGAAATAACAGGCAATACATTTCCTATTTTTAACCCACGTTTTTCCCATCTACTGCCCATCAATCATTTTCTGTTTATTATTGGGGGGTCAGTCTGTTGTGGCGGAGAGTAGTCCACCCGCATTTACTGGGTAAGAATCAGTACTCAACTATTCAACCTCCGTAAGCAACAGATACCTTTCTCAAATATCATCATTTATATCTTGTCCCTGATAGGGAGCGAACCTGCAGCCCTGATGATAGCGGTGAAAGGCGAGTTCAAACAACATCACGTTAGGTCACATGACCATGGAGGACTAACCCCCCATAGAAACACCCCTCGATGCCAATACCGATACCACATAGATTGACACATTACTAGGCAAACAAACTAATATAAGAGCCGCTACGATTGTGCCCTTTAGGCAAGGCATTTAAATTCCATGTTGCCTCTTCCCTCTCCCTCGTGGCAATGGATTCCATCAGGAATTTAGTTTAATCATATTTTAGTGCTTTTATCAATTACATCAGGAATGAGGTTTCCAGAGTGATTAATGCAAGTTGTAAGATCTTGTTTCGCAATCGAGGTAAAATTACTTTGTATAAACTAAGCTATTATAAAGAGAAGAGATCCAATCCTCGGTTACCTTTATGAAGGTGTGGTAGGAAAGGTGACAATAGTCATTTGTTACCTTTATGAAGGTGTGGTAGGAAAGGTGACAATAGTCATTTGTTACCTTTATGAAGGTGTGGTAGGAAAGGTGACAATAGTCATTTGTTACCTTTATGAAGGTGTGGTAGGAAAGGTGACACTAGTCATGTGTTACCTTTATGAAGGTGTGGTAGGAAAGGTGACACTAGTCATGTGTTACCTTTATGAAGGTGTGGTAGGAAAGGTGACAATAGTCATACGTTATATATACATAAAAATACAGAGTATATTATTACAACAAAATGAAATCTGACAAGTATCTTGTACAAATACAAATAAAGGAGGTTGAACTCAGTGTAAGTACTATTATTATAACCAAACTCAAGTTACATATTCGATGATATTGTACCATGCGCATCTTAGTGCAAATGCTTCATAAAGATATTTTCCCAATTTTGTAACAATATTATAATATTGTTGTGAGAATGCATTAAAGTCAAACATTTGAAGAAAACACTAGGTCTATTGTAATAATACTTTTTAACATATTTCTTTCGAATGTTATTATAAAAGTGTAAAGTGTTTATTATAGTGTCACCCCTATTTAAAAGGGACAGCCATTTCTGACTTATGAGACACCTTTTTTTATGAACATCAGTACTTCCCGAATCCTATGCTTGAATGCCAGACGCCAGGCTGGTAGGCAATCAGTAACCATTATTTAACTAGCTGGCAGCTCACCAACCGGCCATATCAGAACGAACCCCTGACAAGATTCGAACCTTCGACCTCCCGCTCCGTAGGCAGACGCCTTAACCACTGAGCCACGGAGACGGTACTATTATAAGAACGGTGGCAATATGTTATAGTATTACATTGATATTTCAAATTATGGAGTAAGTTATACTTTCTTTTACTTTCTCCTTGATTGAAACCCAAATAATTAGTTTATAGACATTTACTTTAGCTCGATTGCAAAACAAGTTCTTACAACTTATATTAATCACTCTTGAGACCTCATTCCTGATGGAATCCATCGCCATGAGGGAGAGAGAAGAGGCAATGTGGAATTTAAATGCCCTGCCTAAGTTCACAATTGTACGGCTCCAGCGGGGCTCGATCTCAGGGCCTTTCGCACCTGAAGCGAACGCACTACAACTGCGCTAACACAATAACCAAAATGATTGGCCCACCCGTATGTAACTAGCATTATTGGAAAGAAAAAATAAGACTATGATCTCCAGTATTTTCCGATAGCCTGTATCGAGATAATGCAAGAAATATACAATTTGCCTATAGTTTGCCTGTAGATTATAGTTTTTATGTTTTTTATTACCTCCCTTGACAGATAAAGTCTGATTTATACAATATTTGTTTTTATTGTTGTTCCATAACCAGATGTTGCGGTATGATAATGTAATATCATCAAAATCATGTTAATTAAATTTTTACAGTAAAGTATCCATTGGATATGCTGTAAGATATCTGTCGAGATTTAATCATTATAAGATGAGAAAATGGATTAAAATGAATAGCATGTGGTACAGAGGAAACCAATTAAGTGGACCAATCTACTTTCTTGAGTATTCAGGGGCAGTAACTGACTAATGTTTCTTATTATACAATGTACATGACTGTATGGACATGGGGTAGCTGATAAGACTATTTGTATTAGGGTGGAGCAATGTGTTAATGTACTTCAGCAATATATAATCTAATTTAGAATAGGAGATAAATACCATTTGGCTCTCCATGTACATACATTTCTCTGTACCATCAATGTTAGCATGTTTTATTAATATAGCTAGCATAAACAATGGAACACTAGCAGACAGGGCAAGTACATGTTCATGAACAGGAATACGACAAATAAATGTGACAAATAAATGTGACAAACAAATGTGACAAATAAATGTGAGAACTAAAAGTGAGAAATATTTCACCAAATACCATTGAAATCCCCTGACTCGGGCCAAGATATGGCGCAAATCTACACATCCAGACACTTGTATCCCATAATCCTTGAACAGTTTCCGGCCGTCATCACGAGAGGCAACTCCAACCTTCAAAATTCTGAAAAGTTCATCTTAAACGTGATAAAATGTTTTACAGTTAAAAATCCATTTGTTCTTCTAGAAAGTGCATGCTTCAAAAGGCTAATGAAAATGTACAAAATGTAGTAAGTCACTCGCTAAACAATGTTTTATTGCAGAGTAAAACACGGTACATCCTTTCTTTGCGTATACCGACAAAATACCGAGTAATGCTAGAATAATCAATATTATGCGATGTGTAGCCAGCAACCACGACTCAAGCTTGACCGTTAACCCGTAACCTGCCAATCACAACTACTGTCGCCATTGCAAACAGCATAGAGCAAGATCAGATGGCACAGAACGTGCTGTCAACTCAGGCTCTATGCTGTTTACTAACCGGATAGTGGAACTAAAACACTTGGCTGAATAGCAAACACCATAGATCCTGATCAGACGCAGCATCAGCAGGTCAAAGGTTAATAAAAAGAGATATATGTCCTCTATATACTCACCATGAACATTCCTACTTCTCCCAATGATGATGTCCCAGGCAGCACCTCCACAACCACAGTTGTGATGTCCCAGGCAGCACCTCCACAACCACAGTGGTGTTCTCCCAGGCAGCACCTCCACAACCACAGTGGTGATGTCCCAACCAAGCAGCATCTCCACAACCACAGTGGTGATGTCCCAGGTAGCACCACCAGAACCACAGTGGTGATGTCCCAGGCAGCACCACCAGAACCACAGTGGTGATGTCCCAGGCAGCACCTCCACAACCACAGTGGTGATGTCCCAGGCAGCACCTCCACAACCACAGTGATGATGTCCCAGGCAGCACCTCCACAACCACAGTGGTGATGTCCCAGGCAGCACATCCACAGTGGTGATGTCCCAGGCAGCACCACCACAACTACAGTGGTGATGTCCCAGGCAGCACCTCCACATCCACATTGGTGATGTCCCAGGCAGCACCTCCACAACTACAGTGGTGATGTTCCATGCAGCACCTTCACAACCACAGTGGTGATGTCCCAGGCAGCACCACCACAACCACAGTGATGATGTCCCAGGCGTGCTCACCACATCCACAGTGGTGATGTCCCAGGCAGCACCTCCACATTCACAGTGGTGATGTTCCAGGCAGCACCTCCACAACAATGGTGATGATGTCTCAGGCAGCACCACCACAACTACAGTGATGATGTCCCAGGCAGCACCACCACAACAATGGTGATGATGTCCCAGGCAGCACCACCACAACCACAGTGATGATGTCCCAGGCAGCAACACCACAACCACAGTGATGATGTCCCCGGCAGCACCTCCACAACTACAGTGATGATGTCCCAGGCAGCACCACCACAACTACAGTGATGATGTCCCAGGCAGCACCACCACAACCACAGTGATGATGTCCCAGGCAGCACCACCACAACCACAGTGATGATGTCCCAGGCAGCAACACCACAACCACAGTGATGATGTCCCCGGCAGCACCTCCACATCCACATTGGTGATGTCCCGGGCAGCATCTCCACAACCACAGTGGTGATGTCCCAGGCAGCAACACCACAACCACAGTGATGATGTCCCCGGCAGCACCTCCATATCCATGTTCATGTCTCTTTCGTTATAGACTATTTTTATAGTGCATTAATAATTATAAAATTATTTGTCTTATTTTCGTGTTCATATGTTGTACAGTATTAATTATTAATGTTAAATATAAAAACCCTCTAATCCGGAAACCGCCTCTAAGCCCACTTTTTTCGGTCTGTAAGAAGTCTGGATTAGAGGGGTTTGACTGTATACCTTTTATCCGAGAGAAACTGGCGAAGTGTTGATGGCACACTCTCCATTAGGAATATTCGCACAAGCACGCAGAATCCGTCATGGGTAGCCAGCTGAATTAAGGCCACCGGAAGTCTATGTCCCCAAAACACCCATTCACAGTCAAATCCAACAGCCTGCAAATGAAACATTAGTTTCTACAAATTTGTTTTACCGATACCGTGATTGCAAAATATATTCACAGACCGACAATCAGAGCGAGAGAGAAATCACCCGCAAGACCTCATTCATAGTGCTTCTGCAAATAAAGTTCTTCTGCAAAAGTTCAAAGTGCTTCTGCAAATGTTCAAAGCGCTATATATTATAAAATATCATGCAATTTGAATTGAGGAAAACGGTGAGTAACTACAGGGATCATTCTAGAGGGTGTTGTGGTCGAAATAGTCGCCCTAGGGACCCTGACTTCGCCCTTGGGGGCCCCACTTCTCCCTAAAAAAAATTACTATTTCTTTTTTACAATTTTCATACAAAATTTGTCCAACAAGAAACACTGGCCCATTATAAAACACTCCTTCTATTCAAATGTTGTATTTAATGGTCATACTGTGCATTTTAACCATATTTTGTTGAAATTTATTAAATAACACCATTTAAGGACACGATCACGTGCTTTCTCACTTCTCCCAAAAATTCTGAATGAATGAAGAATGAACCCTGTAACTGTTCTCGATGTTGTGTCCATTCTGTCTCCATTTCTAGTATTCTTGCACTTAAAGGCAATAACATTAAAATCTGTTTCAAAACTAGATAATATAAATTAGAAGAACTAAACGAGTTCATCTTGGTATCCTGACAACAAGCACCTCTAACCCTTACTGTACTGGAAATGAGTATATTCGTTTTGCAATCAGTATTATGTTATATGTTATATTTCGGGTTTTACGCCTGCATCAGCATCATTTTGGGCTATATCGCCGGCAGGCAGTTTACCTAACAACACCTTTCCTGGGTAGGCTCCAGCAGTTAACCAGTACTTGGGTGCACCAACCTCCGTAAGAAACTGCAAACTTTTTCATATAAATGAGACACGGCCTGATCGGGGCTCGAACCCGTGACCATCAGTGATGATAGGTTACAGTGGTATACAAGTCAACGACCGTAACCACTCAACTTGCAATCAGTAGAGCCAGATCAGATGGCACAGCACGTGTACAGAACGTGCCATCTGATCAGGCTCTATTATGTTTGCTATTCGGATAGTGGAGATAAAACACTTGGCTGAATAGCAAACAACATAATACACTGTATATCTTGATCAGACGTGGCGTTACGCAGTGGCTGATCTGGATATATGTTGTTTGCACATTCCTTCCAATGTATTCAGCATTTTATGGGTTAAGGAAACGACTCCTCAAAATGACCAGAATTTTGTTTGGAGTGAGAATATGCTTACGCTGCACGAGAGCCACGAACGAAGATTGTGGAGAATCAGTCTCCAAGGCATATCTCAAGTCTTCCTATATTAGGCTGGCGGAATGTTTTCATACAGATTACATGATATAGTGTGAAGTTAGTTGGGTAACCAAAGTTCTTGCTATTTTCACTCCAGTTCCGGTACCTACCGTTATAGTGGAACACCTCTCCACCAGTAGAGGATAAACTCTGTCCCATTCTTTAGTTGTATTTACAATGTGTATCTCTTTGCTTGCCTTCTCCCTGAACTTCCAGCGGCCCGTAACAGATCGAAGGTACCTATACAGACTCCACAGTGCTCCCGCTGAAACATTATAAGGTATGTTATACAGCTATATTATAGACCGACTGTCCAGTTGTTCCCATAGGGCTGCAGTTTGTAAGACTATGTAACAAGATTATACACTTAACGAGCAAACAACTGGACAGGACCTCCAAGATTTTAAATTTAAATAGGGTACAATCAATACGGAACAGGGATAACGGGACCAATCGCACTGTTTTTGTACCCAATTGTTTATTAATTTATTTAGTTATGACATCATCGCTGTCAGTAACAGGTGATTTATGTGGACCACACTAGAAATGCCAAACAGGTAAATGAGCAAAAAACAGACCAATATTCAAATTGCATTTCGAAAATATGTAAATGTTGATATTTTCTCATTCACGTCATGTGTACTCTAGAAATCCCTTAAACAAAGTATAAACTTTATTTATTTTACAACAATAGCGAAACTGGCTTTAACAACTTATATTAATCACTCTTGTTGGCATGAAAGCATATATATATTAAGAAATATTTGTTTGTTTTTGTAATGGGTGAAACCTCATGGATTACTTTGCTGTCATGTTAAAATGCCGGAAAACACATTTTTGTTACATTGTACATGAATTTGATTGGTTGTCTGAAAAACAGATCCTGTATTTGACATTTTGAATTCACATGTGAAATTGTAGTTTTATCTTAAAATATCTTATGCAATCTGAGTTTAGTCAAGCATACTAAATACAAGAATGATCAATTTACAGAGTATAATGATTTCATCTCCATAAAAGTGACTAGACTAGAATTTATCCATGGCAAACCTTAGAAATCCGAAAAATGGGTATGAAACATACCATTTGTCTAGATCGGAGTAGATCCCAAGCGTCTGTGGGTACGTGGTGAAATTTTATATTTACTACTTACCGCAAATGATATGATTTCTTACCAATTACTGCTATCAATAACCGAATGGGTCAGCTTAGTCCAAATATTTAGACTTGAAAAATGTGACATTTTACTATCAAGGCATTAACAGAAAGAAAAAAATTATGTAGAGGTCTTGAAAATTATGTAGAGGTCTTGAAAATTATGTAGAGGTCTTATATATAGAACTAGGGAGTAGGGTCGGCTAAGCAGCATAGACACTTTAGACAGACAGACAGACAGACAGACGGACAGATGACAAGGCAGACAGACAGTAGAAAAATAGAGAGCCTCCATGGTCGAGTGGTTCTAACGCACCGTATTTATAACTAGCTTCCCACAGCTATCATCAGGGTCACAGGTTCACTTGCTATCAGAGACAAGTGATATATGTATGTACGTTCCAGTAATGTCAAACTCCTTGCGGGAACCTAGACATGTTTTCCTGGGCAGGCTTATCCGACCTAAGTGGATAACCAGTACTAAGCAATGTGTGCGAGGCATCTTGCTCAATGACACTACATACGTGGCCTGACCGAGTATCAAAACTTGGACCGTTTGATTCCAAATCTGACGCTATACAACTGGACCACGGACACCAGTGATAAAATGGTAATATGTGAAAACGTTGTTGGTTGCTTACTAAGAGACTGACCTCTCAATAATAATCAGAAAATGATTGATGCAGTGATGGGCAGTATAACTATAAGTAGAAAATACCCCCCCCCCCCCCCCCACTCCCAGACAACACTGGACTACCTTCCATGGACAAATTTACCCACTTACCACTAATGACAAGAACTGGAATGGCAATTTTTTTGACGTTCAAGCCTTCCATCACTTTTCTTCTCTAATCTCAGTAAATAGACTTGTAAACCTTAGTTTCACAACAATAACTCATACTACATGTATACATACTTTCCATCCCATGATATGACTCTTTTTCCATCCCTAGTGAAAAACGGATGTTCGCCGGTGTTGTAGTAAAATGTAACCTCAGTGTTACAAATACACGTCAGTTATGGTTCGGTCATTGGAAAATGTCTTTGATGATTGCATCGTCTTTTTTATTCATTTAACATTGTTGTATTTACTTTTAACCAATAGGACCAACAACCACGTAGCTCTATTCTATCATGTAGTTGTATACGATATAGAGCTACGCTTCATGGCATTGTTTGCACAAGGATTGTCAATATATGTTGAAGCAAATGAACTTCTGGGGAGATCATGTGTAATCAGCCCTGCTAGCTCAGTCGGTAGGTCCCGAGTTCTAGACTCTGGTTGGCTACATATTTTTCTTAACCTGTGACATTGGGCGCCACACGAGTGACACTTACACCGTACCGCAACATATATATATGTTCTAAATGTATTATTACAATAAATCTTTATGCAGCCTCTCAAAATGCTTGCAACCGGCTCATGTACACACGGGTAATTCTGTCCAGTGACCATTCTATATAATAGTAAATGTTGGGGATGGAAAAAGTGTCTCATGCTTCAATATTTGTATTGACTTAACCAAGACCTGCATAGTTGTGAAATGTTAGTTGATTGGTTTATTGACACACTAGTCGTCCAATCGGTGCCCATGTTTTATTACACCTAGGTATAGTTATCAAGATGGAGGTCAAATACAAATGACAAAAACTACAATTAAGTATTTGTTAATTTCCATTTCAAGCACAATTTGATATACATATCTTCGAACATGTCTTGTTTAAACAATGCAATTGGTTGCACCTGCAATATCCTAAAGTATTCTAGAAATTATCAAAATGTAAATTTAGTGTTTGTAAGATTCAGAAAACCAAGGTGGATCCCAAAAGCGCCAAGTAAAATTTACAATGTACGACAACCAACACCAATTGATCCTGTCGAAGCGGAAAAAACATGTGCCCGTGTCGACTTTAGTGGATTCATTTGTGTCTGTTGTATCTGTCGTTGTTGAACCGTCCAGATTAAGAGCAAAGTCGTAATCTACTCGTGAATTCAACAGTTCTTCTATTATATCGTCAATATTCTCCTCTGTCACATAATTCTCTTTCCATACCTGTTTAAATATAGAGATATGAATAAATCGGCATATAATACGTCTATGTAGTTTCAAAGCAGTATCTTTGGACAGTTGTTGATAAATAATTATGTCCCAGACTGCATATATTGTCAATCTTAATCAGCTGTCTTATTAGCGCAGTGGGTACCAACCTCGCTTCTCCCCAATGAAATCCAATGTCAATTCTCGGACCAGGAAGCATGTGAGATGGTACGGTGGTCGCCAGATTGGACAGGTGAGTTTTGGGAACTCCGGTTTCCTCCCACACGAATGACCATTTATCTGAGCCAACAGGAGTGATTATTATAACTTATTAAGTTGTTAAAGCTTGTTTCACAATCATAAAATAAAGAAAGTTTATATTTTTCATCTTTTCTCGAAAGCATACTATATTATATTTTAAAAAAATGATTTAATGTCACCGAGGTCTGTTGGACATGGAGCAAGCCATAGAAACAATATCCATGGTTTATCCATAGAAAACAATATCCATGGTTTGATCCATAGAAAACAATATCCATGGTTTGATCAATAGAAACAATATCCATGGTTTAATCCATAGAAACAATATTCATGGTTTGATCCATAGAAACAATATCCATGGTTTGATCCATAGAAACAATATCCATGGTTTGATCCATAGAAACAATATTCATGGTTTATCCATAGAAACAATATCCACATAGAAACAATATCCATGGTTTGATAGAATTATTAACCCCTCTTAGGAACAGGGATTATTGTTTATGGCTGTGTGTGTGTGTCTGTCTGTTAGCAGAGTAATTCAAATAGTTGTAGATAATGTTATATTTTGTTATATTTCGGGTTTTACGCCTGCATCAGCACCATTTTGGGCTATATCGCCGGCGGGCAGTTTACCTAACAACACCTTTCCTGGGCAGGCTCCAGCAGTTAACCAGTACTTGGGTGCATCAACCTCTGTAAGAAACTGCCAACATTTTCATATAAATGAGACACGGCCTGAGCGGGGCTCGAACCCGTGACCATCAGTGATGATAGGTTACAGTGGTATACAAGTCAGCGACCTTAACCACTTGACCACGGAGGCGGACAGTTGTAGATAAATGTTGATGAATCTTTGTGGATATATAGAGGGTATGATCCAGGAGGAAGTGGTTCGATTTTGGGAGATGGCGGTTAGCCCATAGCGGGGTTTGAATCTCTTCGATTGTTATTCTCTTGTTGAATTTATTTTTAACGGTTTTCGAGATAAATTGATCATAGTTTTATGGCGCCAGTTACTGCTGAAGACTGAAGTGCGAAAGACAATTATGGATTATTGGTACTATGCAGTTGTAAATGTAAATCTTTACGAATACGACCACTTTATCCTAAGTTCATTTTCTACTGGTACTCTTCTTTGTACATATATTTAATATTTGAGCCTCACTATGTGGAGGGTTCGAATTCATGTTGCCTCAGTCACTATGTGGATGATTAGAAATCATTTTTCCTCAGTCACTATGTGGATGATTAGAAATCATGTTGCCTCAGTCACTATGTGGATGAATAGAAATCGTGTTGCCTCAGTCACTATGTGGATGAATAGAAATCATGTTGCCTCACTATGTGGATGATTAGAAATCATGTTGTCTCACTATGTGGAGTATTAAAATCATGTTGCCTCAGTCACTATGTGGATGATTAGAAATCATGTTGCCTCACTATGTGGAGTATTAGAAATCATGTTGCCTCAGTCACTATGTGGATGATTAGAAATCATGTTGCCTCACTATGTGGAGTATTAGAAATCATGTTGCCTCACTATGGGGAGGATTAGAAATCATGTTTCCTCACTATGTGGAGGATTAGAAATCATGTTGCCTCACTATGTGGAGGATTAGAAATCATGTTGCCTCACTATGTGGAGTATTAGAAATCATGTTTCCTCACTATGTGGAGGATTAGAAATCATGTTGCCTCAGTCACTATGTGGAGGATTAGAAATCATGTTGCCTCAGTCACTATGTGGAGTATTAGAAATCATGTTGCCTCAGTCACTATGTGGATGATTAGAAATCATGTTGCCTCAGTCACTATGTGGATGATTAGAAATCATGTTGCCTCACTATGTGGAGTATTAGAAATCATGTTGCCTCACTATGTGGATGATTAGAAATCATTTGCCTCACTATGTGGATGATTAGAAATCATGTTTCCTCACTATGTGGATGATTAGAAATCATGTTGCCTCACTATGTGGATAGAAATCATTTTGCCTCACTATGTGGAGTATTAGAAATCATGTTGCCTCACTATGTGGATGATTAGAAATCATTTTCCTCATTATGTGGAGGATTAGAAATCATGTTGCCTCACTATGTGGATGATTAGAAATCATGTTGCCTCACTATATTTCATAAACAATTTATTCAGATTTTAAGTAAATGTTGTTTTTTTGGTTTTTGCGAAATAACATTTGCAAATTACCTCCCTTTATGGATATTTATTTACAAAATCAACAAATAACTATGTAAATAGTTGTTTACTAAAGCAAACACTAAGCATTAGCATAGGATTTATAGTTTTCCATTGATGAAAACAATAGGCTTTAAGAATAGATACCTAGATATATACATACACGTATATGGAAAATACAAACCTCAGCATTGATTATATCCTTCACAGCCACTTGTCGCACCTCTTCTCTCTCGCGTATGTCTCTCTCAACATGCTTCTGTTCCCTTGTAGCTTGTATTTCAGACTTCCTACCCATATCTGCCTCCCTGAGTATACAAATATTATACATGTACAATCTCGATTAAATCAAATCCTACACCACACAACACTGCTTATATATCATTGGCTGACAAGAGATCGACCAAGAATAGTTTTTAACGGCAATGCATTCATTCATTATAACATTATAATGCTTGCATGACCTTACATCATGACCATGACCAATGTTCCTATAAAGTTCTAAGATTAAATCGCTAAAAAGTTGTGTACACCTGATAAATCAGTCAATCACAAGTTATTCGGCAGAAATAGATTTTGAATTTCAGGCCCATCTTCACATTTATCCTACTGACCAAAATTCAATAGGGTCATGTTGTATGTGTGCCCACAGGGATTCGGCACGTTTGGGGGTACTAGTATATATATTTAAGTACAGGGATTCTACTCTGTGGGATGTCAGATTTCGCATCGATCAGTAAAATGGCCCTATCTGAAACAATTTTGTCCAAATATAACACCTATCCCGAGTCTTTATATTGTTCTTCAAATAAAACACAACTTTAAGCTGCATGCATGTATACTTTGCAAACAACTGCCACAGACATTGGCCATAGCAGGTCCCATTTCCATACTAGGACACGGGTTCTGTCAGCAACAACAAAAAATCTTCGACGGGAGTTTTAATTTGATATTTGTAAACATATGCATTCGACCATATTATTTATGTGTGTTTAACGCTTATTTATCGTCGCTACCGGTTGCCCATATGAGCGACGCCTCCTGAAGAGATTAGTCATTTTAGATTTTTGGAGGATAGTGCATGATACAGACAGAGACCAATTCATTCTCCTCTGGTTCTTTTACGTGCACGGTGTACAGCACCGACACGAGACCTTGGGTTAACTTCCCATCTTAAAGTCTATTAATTTTATTAGGGTCAGAAGCGTGATCGTTACCAGGCTAACTACAAATCCATATTGTTTACCTGGATAGGTAAGTTTATATAGCCCAGTTGTCAGGACCGATATCCGTGTATATTACATGTATGATAAACGACCAGTCTTCCCGAAATCCGTAGGACCGCCTGACATGTCAGACAAATAATCCTTGAAACAAAATATATTGAAAGTTTAAGTGCATTTTAATCATTTGTCTGACCGGTGTCAGATAAACTCTGACAAAGTTTCGTGAAGACTGAACGACCCACCTAAATGATCTTATGTGGACTTGTCTAATATTTTCCCGCAATTTTCTTTATCTTTCCAGGACAAATATCTGAGTTTACAATCTTTTGTTTTGAGGATTAGAATACTGACATTTATAACGTAAATGTTGTACAATATAAACAAAGATTAAATGTGCTGATCCTATCGGGGGGGGGATTCAATGTCATCATCTCATCTTGGGTTCAAGGATTGAAGATTCATTGAGCCCATGGATCAGGTCATCGTTTTCTCGAAGAAGGATTGAATGTCTTGGTCTGACCTAGGGTTAAAGATTATGGACTGACATTGGGATTGACATGATCTGTGATCTGATCTTGAATGGAATGTCATCTTGACCTTGGATTGAAGGTCATGCCCATGTATCGAAGATCATGGTTTTCTGATCTTAGCTTAAAGGTCATGGCTTGACCTTGGGTTGGAGGTCATGTTTTGATCTTGGACTGTTATGGTATAACCTTGGGATGAGGTCATGCTCTGACCTTGGGATTTAATGTCATGGTGACCATGAATGCATATCATAGTAACCATGGATTCAATGTCATGGTCTGACCTTGGGTTGTGTGTAATGGTCACAGAGTTGTAAGAACATAGGTTTCTAAATTAGTGACTGAAGATCTAACTTCATAACCATTTTCATTGTATTGATCATGCATTCAGGGTTCCCGCTGTCGGTCGTCAATGGCACCATTTGCGACAAAAAACAAGTATTAGCGCTAAATTTGTTAATTGGCGAAAATATTTGGTGCAACTTTTTTCTTCTTTTTTTTTTGGTACATGTTTTGTCAAATATTTATTTGTGAACTATATATATGGCTTTTAGTTGGCTCCAAGTTTTTTTTAATTGGTCCAGTGTTTTTTCAATTGGCGCAGAGGGCGCAGAAAACATTAGAAAGAGGAACCCAGGTTTGTATAAAGGGTTTTGACCTTGTTTTAGGTCTTGTAGGAAGTGGAAGAAGAAAGTACATCGAATTTCCCTCAAACGTGTTTCCTTTTAAAAGCAGATTTTCGGACATTTTTGGTTACACAAAAAGGGAAGACACCTTATTATGCTATTTTTTCTCTTTCTACCTCTGCAGTACTGTTTTTTATAAGTACCCCCCAAAGGAAAAGGAGATTTTAATAATATAAAACCATAGAAATAGTTAAAAACACTATAAATAGAGAAGAAAAAATAAATGATTCAAGATAGTGCACAAAAATTTAACGCAAAGTAGGTTTGCTCCCGGACCCTTTTTCAACTAAACCAAAGGGGTCAAGTGAGGTAGTGTTGGGGGTTTTAGACACTGTCATCAATTTTCCTGGGAAGCGTACGGGGCCATTTTTTCCCAAAGATGCGAGTGGGCTTTTCCGAAACCGGGTTTGGGGGTTTAAGGGGCGATGGTTACCTTTTTTTCTGCCCCTGGGATCAGGGGGTCTTTTGAA
The DNA here is from genome assembly GCA_014843695.1 of Archivesica marissinica. Taxonomy (NCBI): domain Eukaryota; kingdom Metazoa; phylum Mollusca; class Bivalvia; order Venerida; family Vesicomyidae; genus Archivesica; species Archivesica marissinica. The sequence continues at coordinate 79,433,703 of CM026387.1, read as the reverse complement.
TTTTGCTTGTGAGGTTTTAAAAGGGAACAGAAATTTTTGCAACTCCCAGTTACTTTTGTTGTTTATGTGAGCAGATTTAGGGGAACCCCCTGAGTGTGGAAAGTGCTAAGGCGAGCAAAATATGTAAAGTCTTTTTTATATTGTTGTAAAAAGAACTGTGTTTCAGTAAACAAAGTTTTTTTTAACAAGCAATAAATAAGGAACACTTACTTTTAAATCAGGATTTAAGTATCATTGTCGACACCAATTTTTCTTTATACGTATCTACAAAAAACATTTGTTTTATTTAGACAAAAATGAGGATAAGAAAGCGTCACCCCTAATTTTCTGACTGGGGCAGAACAAAAAAATGGCCCCCCATTTTAACCATCACCCCGGTGCCCCAACAGAGAATAAGTAGACAAAAAACCCTGGATTCGTTGGAGAAACCCCTTTACAACAAAGGACCGAAGGGGAAAAAAACGGTTTTAAAATTTTAAAATTTTAAAAAGTAATAACGGATGGAAATCAAAAAGGAAAAGTGAGACTATGAAATTATTTATTGAAATACATTTGGGTTTCAGACAATATAATGTCATTTTGGGAAAAAAGTTTGCGTTTTTTTAAAAATTTTTTTGGGGAAATAAGGGAAAAATAAAATTTTGTAAAACTGGGGGGGTTTTGGGGCTTTTCAATCTTTGAGGACCGGGGGGTCCCCATTAGGGGGTTAAACAACCGGGGGAAAGGGAACTTTATTGCTTTTCCCTTGTAGTCGGGGGGACTTTTGTGATCCCGGGGAAAACTTTGTTTTTTCTCGCAGTAGGGGGAAAACACTTCGGGCAAAACCCTTTTTCCCTTTCCCGGGGTTTATGACTTTCCGCAACCCTTGAAAATAAATTTCGGAAAACGAAGGGGGACAAAAACCCTTTTTGTGGGGAACAGGGCCTATCTTTTAAAGGGAAGGTCTATGGGGGTGGGGGTGTCCATAGTCCCGAAAAACCCCCCCAAGGAAAAAATAAGGGGGAATTTTGGGCCAGGGTTGCCCCCGGGAAGGGTTGGACCGCCCCAAAAGGGTGCCCCCTTTGGGAAAACAGGTTGGACCCCTTTTTTGGGACAGGTGTGACCCCCGGTTTTGGGGACGGGTGGCCCCTGGGGGGAAGGTTGACCCTGTTTAAGGATGGTAGGGCCCGGGTTTTTATATGAAAAGGTTTTGGGGGAACCCATTTTTTTTAGCCCAAGGTTTAAAAGGTTCCCCTTTCATTTTTTACTTTAAATTTTTAAATTTTAAATTTGAAATTTTTGGGTTTGAGTTTGGGTATGTTGATTCCCAGTGTTTCCCCCAAAATTTAGCCATTTAGGGGCCCCACCCTGTCCTGTAGGCATAAATTTAATTTAATCCCCTGGAATTTAACCCCAATTTCCCAGCCCCATTAAGTTTTTGGCAGCAATGTGTAAATTTGGACTGAAAATTTAAACCGGTATTTTTCCCTCTTTTAACTTTAAAAGGGGTGTGGTTTTTCATGAGATCAGAAAAAAAAACCTTGGGGAATGTGGGACTGTTTAAAAAAAAAATATATGTTTTTATTTTATTTTTATTGGGTCTATGGGAAATTTTTTAAAAAAATGCAAAACCCTTAAAATAAATTTTAAGAATTAATCCTAAAATTTTGCCAGGATATTTTCAAAGGGGTCCATAGACCCCTTTGCAAAAGGGGTTAGAAAAGGGTGGCTTATCCCCGGGCGGTCATTTTTGCCCAAAAAATTTAAAAATTTTTTGTCGCGCAACCCCCCTTTGTTTCCGGGACTGATGTCGTTTTATTTTCTTCTCCTTAACGTTTGCATTGTCCGGGTTTGGGTCATTGCTCGCTGTATAGTAATGAAAACCAAAAAGGGTAAAAAGGGCAAATTTCCCTTTTGGGCCCCGTTGGTTTAAAAACGGTTTTAGTTAGTGTTACCCCTTTTTGGGGCCTGAGGGACTACCGTAGACGGGCCTTTCCCCCACCCCAATGGTGTGTAAAACCATGTGCTTTCCCAAAACCGGAAAAACCTCCCCCAACCAAGATGTGTTCTTCTCTTGTATTTTCCAATTTCTGGCTCTAGGGCTCTTTTTGGAAATTTAGAGGCAAGGCAAATTTTTTCGTAATTTTCGTTTCCCGTCGTCCCTCAAGGTGTATGCAGCCCTAAAAACCCCAACTCTCCGGGCCCTTTCTCCAACAGCGGACCAAATTGGAAAGCGACCCCTTGATGTTGGGGTTGTCAAAGACGTCACGGAGGCCTTGCCAGATCCCAGCCTCGAAGTCTGTTACAAATGTATCCCCTTTCACTTCTGGCATTAAACTCCTGACTGCTTCAAACACCTTTTTTGTAGTCTTTTTTTCTTTCCTGACATGAGACAGAAACACAATGGAAGCTGCTTGATGCTGTCCTCAGAACGAATGAAGGCGTGGATGGAGGAAGCGGAGTAATGGTTTTCGTACCACCTTAAACGTACCATCAATATACCATGTCTTCCGCTTGGCTCAACAATTCCAGCTGTTTGTCTGTGCGAAAATGAGATGTCTCCTCTCTCGAGCTTGAACTGACTTCCTGTAAAATGTCTCCTGACATGTTGCATCAATGAAGGCGTCATTTACTTCAAAGCTAGATCAGTTGGTTCAGTAGGCCTTGCTCCTTTTCTGACACGGTTTGCATAGCTTTTGTAGTGCAGCTCGACTCTGACGGGAACCAGGTGGTAATTCGGGGTCATTGTGGAGGTCTGTTACTTCTTTCACCAATGCGGAGGCTGGTTCAAACAAAGCCACTGAAGACGTCTTGATCTCTGTTCTAACCTGAACAGCGGTGAGCAGTCCTGGTTGGGACTCATGTATGTGCGCACTGCGGCCGTTCTGAACTCATCTCCTGATTGCTGGATTATCGCAGGACAGCCTTTTCCTCTTCTTCTCCCGTGTGCTGCATCGCCAATATACCGTCCCCGAAGCTAAGGTCAAGAAACAAAATGTTATGAGGTTGGGGGGAATGTCCAGTACATTTTATAGGGAGAGTTGGCTTACAATGTGCCAATTTGAAAACATATCACCCTAATTAATTATATTATAATTAATTAATATGTTAAATTCAGTTCAGTAATTTTGGGAAACATTCAACCCGGGTAGGGTGCTGCAGTTAAAATTAATTACCTTGATTACTTAATAACTAGGCATTCAGGCATTAGCTCATTTACAGGCTTGCTTTAATTGGTCCAACATAATCTAATTGATATCTGACATACTGATAAATACAATCATCAACCAACCAGTATTAAAACATATCACCTAATTAATTATATTTATAATTAATTAATATGTTAAATTCAGTTCAGTAATTTTGAGAAACATCAAAGCCGGTGGGGTGCTGCAGTTAATTACATACTGAGTAAATACATCATCAACCAACCAGTAACAACCAATTGACTTGAATGGACTGAAATTGGATAATTACCCATGGATAATGCCAGAGCTATTAACTGCCATTAACTGGCCAATTTCTTGTCCAATACACATAAATATACATGTTAAAGTACACCTTAGTCTAAAATAATGTGGTCCTACCTATCATATAACAGGGTCATACCTATCCTATAACAGGGTCACACCTGTCCCACACGGGGTCACACCTGTCCCAAACCGGGGTCACACCTGTCCCAAAACGGGGTCACACCTGTCCCAAAACGGGGTCACACCTGTCGGGTCACACCTGTCCAGGGTCACACCTGTCCCATATTCAATTAACTTACCGAACACCTTTCATCTCTGAATTATAATGTCTTGTCCATTCGTTCATTTTTTCCGCTTCGACAGGATCAATTGGTGTTGGTTGTCGTACATTGTAAATTTTACTTGGCGCTTTTGGGATCCACCTTGGTTTTCTGAATCTTACAAACACTAAATTTACATTTTGATAATTTCTAGAATACTTTAGGATATTGCAGGTGCAACCAATTGCATTGTTTAAACAAGACATGTTCGAAGATATGTATATCAAATTGTGCTTGAAATGGAAATTAACAAATACTTAATTGTAGTTTTTGTCATTTGTATTTGACCTCCATCTTGATAACTATACCTAGGTGTAATAAAACATGGGCACCGATTGGACGACTAGTGTGTCAATAAACCAATCAACTAACATTTCACAACTATGCAGGTCTTGGTTAAGTCAATACAAATATTGAAGCATGAGACACTTTTTCCATCCCCAACATTTACTATTATATAGAATGGTCACTGGACAGAATTACCCGTGTGTACATGAGCCGGTTGCAAGCATTTTGAGAGGCTGCATAAAGATTTATTGTAATAATACATTTAGAACATATATATATGTTGCGGTACGGTGTAAGTGTCACTCGTGTGGCGCCCAATGTCACAGGTTAAGAAAAATATGTAGCCAACCAGAGTCTAGAACTCGGGACCTACCGACTGAGCTAGCAGGGCTGATTACACATGATCTCCCCAGAAGTTCATTTGCTTCAACATATATTGACAATCCTTGTGCAAACAATGCCATGAAGCGTAGCTCTATATCGTATACAACTACATGATAGAATAGAGCTACGTGGTTGTTGGTCCTATTGGTTAAAAGTAAATACAACAATGTTAAATGAATAAAAAAGACGATGCAATCATCAAAGACATTTTCCAATGACCGAACCATAACTGACGTGTATTTGTAACACTGAGGTTACATTTTACTACAACACCGGCGAACATCCGTTTTTCACTAGGGATGGAAAAAGAGTCATATCATGGGATGGAAAGTATGTATACATGTAGTATGAGTTATTGTTGTGAAACTAAGGTTTACAAGTCTATTTACTGAGATTAGAGAAGAAAAGTGATGGAAGGCTTGAACGTCAAAAAAATTGCCATTCCAGTTCTTGTCATTAGTGGTAAGTGGGTAAATTTGTCCATGGAAGGTAGTCCAGTGTTGTCTGGGAGTGGGGGGGGGGGGGGGTATTTCTACTTATAGTTATACTGCCCATCACTGCATCAATCATTTTCTGATTATTATTGAGAGGTCAGTCTCTTAGTAAGCAACCAACAACGTTTTCACATATTACCATTTTATCACTGGTGTCCGTGGTCCAGTTGTATAGCGTCAGATTTGGAATCAAACGGTCCAAGTTTTGATACTCGGTCAGGCCACGTATGTAGTGTCATTGAGCAAGATGCCTCGCACACATTGCTTAGTACTGGTTATCCACTTAGGTCGGATAAGCCTGCCCAGGAAAACATGTCTAGGTTCCCGCAAGGAGTTTGACATTACTGGAACGTACATACATATATCACTTGTCTCTGATAGCAAGTGAACCTGTGACCCTGATGATAGCTGTGGGAAGCTAGTTATAAATACGGTGCGTTAGAACCACTCGACCATGGAGGCTCTCTATTTTTCTACTGTCTGTCTGCCTGTCATCTGTCGTCTGTCGTCGTCTGTCTGTCTAAAGTGTCTATGCTGCTTAGCCGACCCTACTCCCTAGTTCTATATATAAGACCTCTACATAATTTTCAAGACCTCTACATAATTTTCAAGACCTCTACATAATTTTTTTCTTTCTGTTAATGCCTTGATAGTAAAATGTCACATTTTTCAAGTCTAAATATTTGGACTAAGCTGACCCATTCGGTTATTGATAGCAGTAATTGGTAAGAAATCATATCATTTGCGGTAAGTAGTAAATATAAAATTTCACCACGTACCCACAGACGCTTGGGATCTACTCCGATCTAGACAAATGGTATGTTTCATACCCATTTTTCGGATTTCTAAGGTTTGCCATGGATAAATTCTAGTCTAGTCACTTTTATGGAGATGAAATCATTATACTCTGTAAATTGATCATTCTTGTATTTAGTATGCTTGACTAAACTCAGATTGCATAAGATATTTTAAGATAAAACTACAATTTCACATGTGAATTCAAAATGTCAAATACAGGATCTGTTTTTCAGACAACCAATCAAATTCATGTACAATGTAACAAAAATGTGTTTTCCGGCATTTTAACATGACAGCAAAGTAATCCATGAGGTTTCACCCATTACAAAAACAAACAAATATTTCTTAATATATATATGCTTTCATGCCAACAAGAGTGATTAATATAAGTTGTTAAAGCCAGTTTCGCTATTGTTGTAAAATAAATAAAGTTTATACTTTGTTTAAGGGATTTCTAGAGTACACATGACGTGAATGAGAAAATATCAACATTTACATATTTTCGAAATGCAATTTGAATATTGGTCTGTTTTTTGCTCATTTACCTGTTTGGCATTTCTAGTGTGGTCCACATAAATCACCTGTTACTGACAGCGATGATGTCATAACTAAATAAATTAATAAACAATTGGGTACAAAAACAGTGCGATTGGTCCCGTTATCCCTGTTCCGTATTGATTGTACCCTATTTAAATTTAAAATCTTGGAGGTCCTGTCCAGTTGTTTGCTCGTTAAGTGTATAATCTTGTTACATAGTCTTACAAACTGCAGCCCTATGGGAACAACTGGACAGTCGGTCTATAATATAGCTGTATAACATACCTTATAATGTTTCAGCGGGAGCACTGTGGAGTCTGTATAGGTACCTTCGATCTGTTACGGGCCGCTGGAAGTTCAGGGAGAAGGCAAGCAAAGAGATACACATTATAGTTTGTGATTACATTAAAAAAAATATACTAATATCAACTACAGTGCTAATATCAACTTTAGTGCTAATATCAACTTCAGTGCATAAGATGCATTTGTTGTTGACATTTTGGACTGCTGCGACTTCCGTGTAAATGATGTGTTTGTTGTCGATGCTTCGGATTGATATGACTTCCGTGTATGTGATGTATTTGATATTACTGTTGAGATTTTATTTGACTTGACTTCAGATTCTATGATGGATGTCCGTGTATATACATACAGGATAGTAATTCATTTTGGTGAGAAACCAAAGCAATTTCAGTTGCAGTAAATGCTACCACAGAATTACATCATGGTTACACGTTTAATCTGCCATCTTATGACATGCTCATCCATACGTCCATCACATTTTATATGCCCATTTGTTTATACGCCCGTTTTAAAAACTGGGAATTCTGGCGGGCAGCATCCACAATAATGTCCGTGGAATTCAGGTGGGCAGCATCCTCAATGATGTCCGTGGAATTCAGGCGGGCAGCATCCTCAATGATGTCCGTGGAATTCAGGTGGGCAGTATCCTCAATGATGTCCGGGTAATTCAGGCGGGCAGCATCCTCAATGATGTCCGTGGAATTCAGGTGGGCAGTATCCTCAATGATGTCCGGGTAATTCAGGCAGGCAGCATCCACAATGATGTCCGGGTAATTCAGGCAGGCACCATCCACATTGATGTTCGACACCAGGGTAGAACCACTGACCTGCTGCAAATCAGCTGGATAGCATTCTCACATGAAAGAATTTGACGCCCCAAGTGGGATTTGAACCTACAGCGTGAAGAGTAAGTGATTTGAACCTACAGCAGTGAAGAGTAAGTGATTTGAACCTACAGCAGTGAAGAGTAAGTGATTTGAACCTACAGCAGTGAAGAGTAAGTGATTTGAACCTACAGCAGTGAAGAGTAAGTGATTTGAACCTACAGCCGTGAAGAGTAAGTGATTTGAACCTACAGCAGTGAAGAGTAAGTGATTTGAACCTACAGCAGTGAAGAGTAAGTGATTTGAACCTACAGCAGTGAAGAGTAAGTGATTTGAAGTAAACGATCTTAAACACTCTGCAACTTTGGTCATAATAACATTAGACAGTTATCGACCATGGCTTACATTGGTGCGAAGCGGGCGTGCTGACCACTGCAAATACATGTTGATCTGCTATTTGCCCTGATGGTCAAAATTTCATCAAAGTGATTTGAGAGATTTGCAGCAATGTGTGGACAGAGAGAGATGCAGGGTGCCAATCATCTATGCCAATGGGATAACCTAGATCATCTATGCCAAGGGCTACCCCAGATCATCTATGCCAATGGCTAACCCAGATCATCTATGCCAAGGGCTAATCCAGATCGCCAATGGCTAACCCAGATCATCTATGCCAAGGGCTAACCCAGATCATCAATGGCTAACCCAGATCATCTATGCCAATGGCTAACCCAGATCATCAATGCCAAGGGCTAACCCAGATCATCAATGCCAATGGCTAACCCAGATCATATATGCTAAGGGCTAACCCAGATCACCAATGGCTAACCCAGATCATCAATGGCTAACCTAGATCATCAATGCCAAGGGCTAACCCAGAACATCAAGGGCTAACCCAGATCATCAATGGCTAACCCAGATCATCTATGCTAAGGGCTAATCCAGATCATCAATGGCTAATCCAGAACATCAATGGCTAACCCAGATCATCAATGGCTAACTCAGATCATCAATGGCTAACCCAGATCATCTATACCAAGGGCTAACTCAGATCATCTATGCCAAGGGCTAACCCAGATCATCTATGCCAATGGCTAACCCAAATTATCAATGGCTAATCCAGATCATCAATGCCAAGGGCTAACCCAGATCATCAATGGCTAACCCAGATCATCTATGCCAATGGCTAACCCAGATCATCAAGGGCTAACCCAGATCATCAATGGCTAACCCAGATCATCAATGGCTAATCCAGATCATCTATGCCAATGGCTAACCCAGATCATCAATGGCTAACCCAGATCACCAATGCCAAGGGCTAACCCAGATCATCTATGCCAATGGCTAACCCAGATCATCAATGGCTAACCCAGATCATCTATACCAATGGCTAACCCAGATCATCAATGCCAAGGGCTAACCCAGATCATCTATACCAATGGCTAACCCAGATCATCTATACCAATGGCTAACCCAGATCATCTATGCCAAGGGCTAACCCAGATCATCTATACCAATGGCTAACCCAGATCATCAATGGCTAACCCAGATCATCTATACCAATGGCTAACCCAGATCATCAATGGCTAACCCAGATCATCAATGGCTAACCATGATCCATAATTAATATGTCAGTGAACACATAGCATAGCGCACAGGAACTTTAAATTTATGTCTAAGGCACCTATAACCCATCGTTAAAAACATGATGTTTGGTGCCTTATGGATATAATCTCAAGTTCCAGTGTCTATATATATGGAGGGGGTGTTCTAGGATATAGGTACAAGGATCTGGGTGTCTAAAACATGTGCCAACAAAATGAAACTTGGCATATCACCGGCTTTAACAGTACACCATCATATAAAGATTTACAATAGCCTTTAGTAATATGCTCTATTGCCACCTATAGTCAAACCCGTCTTAAGCAGCCAGCATACAGAATCACGGATATTGCCACCTACAGTCAAACCCGTCTTAAGCAGCCAGCATACAGTCAAACCCGTCTTAAGCAGCCAGCATACAGAATCACGTAGAGTGGCTGCTTAGCACAGGTGGCTGCTAAATATAGGTCAAATGTATAATAAAAAACATAACTGGCTGCTTAGTACAGGTTGGCTGCTTAAATTAATAGAGGTTTAGTTTATACAAATTTATATTAGCTCGATTGCGAAACAAGTTCCTACAACATATATTAATCACTCTGATGGAATTCATCAACATCAGAGAGAGAAGAGGCAAAGTGGAATTTAAATGCCTTGCCTACGGGTACAATCGTAATGGCTCCAGCGGGGCTCAAACTCTGGGCCTTTTGCACCTGAAGCTATCACTGCTATTTAATACAGGTAGAGTGTAATGCTTGTGTTTCAGTGACTTGTTACAAATTATCTGAACAAGTCTCATAAGTACATCGATACTGGTGTATCACCATATTTTCGTTCCCCACCCATTTTCGAATTTGTTTGCGAAAATCATCACTGTAAGTAACAGGTGCTTGGTTTTATATGGTTAATGATAGCACTGCCAAACAGGAAAATGAGTAAAAAACCCAGATACATATTCACATTATATTTCGCAAAATATGTAAATGATGTTTTCATTAAAGTCGTTCATTCACTTGTAAGCAGAGGTATATATAAAGAAATATTTTATCGTTTTGTAAGATCATGTAAAAATGAAGGAAAACACATTTCTATTACATGCAATGTGTTTGGTGGATCGAAACGGATGCGTTTTTGATGTAATGTTGAATTCACATGTGAATGACATTGTAGTTATTTTAAAAGATTTTATGCAATCAGAGTTTAGTCAAGCGTATTAAATGCAAGAATGATCACTTTACATAGTAATATCATTTCATTTGCTATAAAAGTTAGTTTGATTGTTCGAGTTTTTGCCTTCATCAGCACCATTTTGGGCTATATCGCCAGAGGGCAGTTTACCTAATGACATCTGTCCTGGGCAAGCTCCAGCGGTTAACCAGTACTTGGTGCATAAACCTCCTTAAGAAACTGCCGACTTTTTCATATAAACAGACACGACCTGAGCGGGGCTCGAACAAGTGACCATCAGTTGGAATAAAAGATATTGACTAGAGGATATTTGCGGACTGGTAATCCATGGATCACAGATTCGACCCCCCGTATGACCCTAATAAAATTAACAGTCTTTCAAATGGGACTTTAAATCGAGGTCTCGTGTCGGTGCTTTACACCGTGCACGTTAAAGGACCAGAGGAGACTCTTGAATGGGTCTCTGTCTGTATCATTGCACTATCCTCCAAAAATCTAAAATGATTAATCGCTTCTGGTGTCGCTCATATGGGCAACCGGTAGCGATGATAAATAAACGTAAAACACACACATATTTGCAGAAATCCTTAGTGGTCCGAAAACCGGTAGTGGCATAATACTTTTACAAGAACTGAGAAATGACAACATATCCCAGTTTTCAGCCCTCAGCATTATCATGTGCATTGTGTCGTACGTTGTCCATCGTATATATATCCAAGTAAATACACAACTATATAGTGACTCAAGCAGCTTCTGTGTCAGCTGAAACATTTATGTTCTTTTTGTATTTTTTCAACACTTGATCTAGTCTGCTGATAAATGTATCCACGTCTGTTTTGGTTATGCCAACTGCAGCTGCAGCGGTTAGATAGGAACACGTGAAGCTGTCATAGTGAGAACCAAAATTATGGAATGTTAGTCCGCTCACGGTGGTGTCCTTTCCCGAGCTTGTAACCACCCTGAAATATTGATAACAGTGTTATGGTTAGCACACGAGAACAATTAGTTAACCCACCAATAAGTATAGGAGAAAAACACTACTAACCTGGGTCGATGTTTTGTTCTTGTTTATAGTTACGTATTGCACATTGGCTTCAGACTTAATACAAATGTTTGCTTCAAGCTTTAAGTGAATACAAATGTTTGGTTCAAGCTTTAAGTTAATTCAAATGTCTTGCTTCAAAATTTAAGGGGAAAGAAATTCTTCAAATATTAAAGCAACATTTACAAAAATATGCATTTTTACGTATAAATAGAATTGCTACTACAAATTCTTTAGAAAGAATGTGAACACTAACGTTCAATCGATAAACAATGCTTTTGGTCTACAAACTCTCAAATGTGAAAGTAGGATTTCAGCCCAGCTCCTGAATATTACTGTAGCTAAGAGATGGTTTAAATCAGATTAGTCTAAAAATAGGCACAATTGTGAAATATAACTACATTTGTACCACAAGTATTCACGATGCACACATAGTATTACGCATGTATGTTAACCCTATTTACATTATTGGCTGTCCCGATTAGCGCGCTCGCTTCTCACCAATGCAAACCGGGTTTGATCCTCGGACCGGGAAGTATGCGAGATGGTACGATGGTCGCCAGATTGGACAGGTGGGTTTTCTCTGGGTACTCCGGTTTCCTCCCAGATGAATGACCACATTTACGCTTTCATCCGCGCCAACGAGAGTGATTAATATAAGTTGTTTAAACTTGCTTCGCAATCGTTGTAAAACAAATAGTGTTTAAACATTTTACATTATTTTGTTCTGTCAACGAACGTTGTATACGACATTTGTTTATTATTAATTGAGATTCTGTGCCATATTCTAGGTAATGATATTCTGTAGAAATTTGCATTTTTCACTGATGTACATGTAGTGCCACTTGAGAAAAATGTTTTTTTATATCGTTTTTTAAGTGGATATTTTGCTTCAGACTAAAGTTAAAACAAATGTTTTGAAACAAATATAAGACAAATGTTTTGCTTCAAAATTTAACACTTTACTCCACAATAAATGCCACATAACACCTTACTTCTACATCACTTCTCACATATATCCACCGTTCCACGCTGTATCCTATTCCATAGATACTGACTATGTAGTACAGTGTGCCTATTGCTTATCAGCAGTATGGATATAAAATGAGTTATTGGCCTCTGCTTCTGTGGAGTAAATGGTTACGTTAAAACAAATGACGGCCATTTAGCTATCAATCAGTGGATAAGCAGTCAACATATCTGCCCCACCTCCATATCTGCCCCACCCTCCATATCTGCCCCACCTACATATCTGCCCCACCTCCATATCTGCCCCACTCTCCTGGTATTCATAAAATAGTGGCCTTTATTATGAATGTTGGTATTGGCAACTACCGTAATCGTCTATGTATAAGATGCACTTCTTTCCCTCCAAAATTGTACCCAAAAGTCTGGTGCGTCTCATACTCCAGTTTAGAACTAAATTCAATTGTTTCAAAGACTCAAAAATGACAAATGGCGTATTACAACAAAGGGAAATAAATGTTTCATACTATTTTGGATTACTACTGGTATGTATGTCAAGAGGTCCTTTTATGTAGGAAATGGTTAAAGATTACCTGGCCCCGGACACAAATCTGGTAAACAGCATAGCACCTACTTCAGTTGCTACTTTCCCCTCCATTTCTGGCAAACTCATGGCTGCAATTAAAAGAACAGCTTAACCAACCTGTTGTATAAAGCAGATTAGGAGTTATATCCCTTGTCAAAGACAATATAGTAATACTGTGTAATTATTAAAAACATTATATTGTGCAATTCTTAAAATATATATACTATATTACAGTAACAGCCTAGAAAATATTTGTTCCTTCAAACAGTCAAATCTTGATGACATTTGTGGAAGTCATGATAGCGCGGTGATAGCGCGCTCATTTCAGGTGCGAAAGGCCCAGAGTTCGATCCCAGCGGTAGATGTTACGATTGTGTCCTTAGACAATTCCATATTGCCGCTTCTCTCTCCCTCGTGGCGATGGATTCCATCAGGAATGAGGTCTCGAGAATGATTAAAATAAGTTTTAAGAACTTGTTTCGCAATCGAGCTAAACTACATTTGTATAAACTAACTTGGTGCAAACTGTGAAGATGTTGCGGACAACTGGTTTTGGTACGGAATATACTACTGATCATTAGTAGTACTGTAGAATATACTACTGATCATTAGTAGTACTGTATAATATACTACTGATCATTAGTAGTACTGTAGAATATACTACTGATCATTGGTAGTACTGTAGAATATACTACTGATCATTGGTAGTATTGTAGAATATACTACTGATCATTGGTAGTACTGTAGAATATACTACTGATCATTGGTAGTACTGTAGAATATACTACTGATCATTAGTAGTACTGTATAATATACTACTGATCATTGGTAGTACTGTAGAATATACTACTGATCATTGGTAGTACTGTAGAATATACTACTGATCATTAGTAGTACTGTATAATATACTACTGATCATTAGTAGTACTGTATAATATACTACTGATCATTAGTAGTACTGTATAATATACTACTGATCATTAGTAGTACTGTAGAATATACTACTGATCATTAGTAGTACTGTATAATATACTACTGATCATTGGTAGTATTGTAGAATATACTACTGATCATTGGTAGTATTGTAGAATATACTACTGATCATTAGTAGTACTGTAGAATATACTACTGATCATTAGTAGTATTGTAGAATATACTACTGATCATTGGTAGTACTGTATAATATACTACTGATCATTAGTAGTATTGTAGAATATACTACTGATCATTAGTAGTCCTGTAGAATATACTACTGATCATTAGTAGTACTGTATAATATACTACTGATCATTAGTAGTACTGTAGAATATACTACTGATCATTAGTAGTACTGTAGAATATACTACTGATCATTGGTAGTACTGTAGAATATACTACTGATCATTAGTAGTACTGTAGAATATACTACTGATCATTAGTAGTACTGTAGAATATACTACTGATCATTAGTAGTACTGTAGAATATACTACTGATCATTGGTAGTACTGTAGAATATACTACTGATCATTAGTAGTACTGTAGAATATACTACTGATCATTAGTAGTACTGTAGAATATACTACTGATCATTAGTAGTACTGTATAATATACTACTGATCATTGGTAGTATTGTAGAATATACTACTGATCATTAGTAGTACTGTAGAATATACTACTGAGCATTAGTAGTACTGTAGAATATACTACTGATCATTAGTAGTATTGTAGAATATACCACCGATCATTAGTAGTACTGTATAACTTCGGCCAAGGGAATAGTAGATATAGCAAGAACAAACAGCATTACGGACGGACGGACGGACGGACGGACAAACACTATACTTATACTTCACTATTATTATTAGGGATGGAACTGAATTGCTAAATGGCATTCGAAAGTGGTATTTGAATAGTATTCAAATCCTAACTTTTTAAATAAGGTACCGATTGACTTGCATGTGTAATTGCCCCATTGAAAGTTGTTTGAAGCCATGCTTCCAAAACTACACCTTGTACAAAGTGTCAAGACGCCTGAGGGCGCGCGAGATTGGGAACAGGTGGCCAAGTTTTCTTACTTAAACAAACACCCGAGGGGGTGCCAATCAGTGGACTGAAATAACCACAAAAAAACCACATTATTGAATTGTCGTCTGCTACAATTATTTGAACTATATATAGCCTACATATTACCCAGCATGCAAAGGGTCAATAACAACGAATGAATCATACCCATAGAAATTGGGTTATGTTTGACATCAAGCAGTCGTTCTCCATTTCGCTCGGCACACGTCTTTAGCTGTTCCTGCAGGTACTTGTGCATATCCTTCCTATCGTGCAGCCATTGTTTGTAACCTTTACAGCCGAGGCATAACAGTGTGATAAACAAGTCTAGGCTTGGACTCGCTGATGCCCGACCTGCAATAAACATGATATTTACAGCCGAGGCATAACAGTGTGATAAACAAGTCTAGGCTTGGACTCGCTGATGCCCGACCTGCAATAAACATGATATTTACAGCCGAGGCATAACAGGGGGATAAACAAGTCTAGGCTTGGACTCGACCTGCAATAAACATGATATTTACAGCCGAGGCATAACAGGGGGATAACCGATGTCCAACCTGCAATGGTTTGTCTGTTTTGGGGTTGGAAGTCGCCCCAACAGCTTAGGTCATATGGTGACTCTCCAGCTATCGATGGTGGTGGTGCCCCTCTGAGCAGTATTGCAGGCACGGACAGGTACCTGGGTAGAACCACTGATCTTCCACAAGCCAGCTGGATAGCTTCCCCACATGAAATAACTCGATACCTCCAGCAGGGTTCGTTACTACAGCTGTGAGGGGCATGTGATTTAAAGTCAGTCCCCCAACCTACAATACACATCATCACCTTTACATGCAAGGGTATGAACAGATCATCTAACCAGTCACTGATGCTGACCAGTTCATCAAATCCAGCTATAATGCTGCTCCTGACCAGTTCATCAAATCCAGCTATAATGCTGCTCCTGACCAGTTCACCAAATCCAGCTATAATGCTGCTCCTGACCAGTTCACCAAATCCAGCTATAATGCTGCTCCTGACCAGTTCACCAAATCCAGCTATAATGCTGCTCCTGACCAGTTCACCAAATCCAGCTATAATGCTGCTCCTGACCAGTTCACCAAATCCAGCTATAATGCTGCTCCTGACCAGTTCACCAAATCCAGCTATAATGCTGCTCCTGACCAGTTCACCAAATCCAGCTATAATGCTGCTCCTGACCAGTTCACCAAATCCAGCTATAATGCTGCTCCTGACCAGTTCACCAAATCCAGCTATAATGCTGCTCCTGACCAGTTCACCAAATCCAGCTATAATGCTGCTCCTGACCAGTTCACCAAATCCAGCTATAATGCTGCTCCTGACCAGTTCACCAAATCCAGCTATAATGCTGCTCCTGACCAGTTCACCAAATCCAGCTACAATGCTGCTCCTGACCAGTTCACCAAATCCAGCTACAATGCTGCTCCTGACCAGTTCACCAAATCCAGCTACAATGCTGCTCCTGACCAGTTCACCAAATCCAGCTACAATGCTGCTCCTGACCAGTTCACCAAATCCAGCTACAATGCTGCTCCTGACCAGTTCACCAAATCCAGCTACAATGCTGCTCCTGACCAGTTCACCAAATCCAGCTACAATGCTGCTCCTGACCAGTTCACCAAATCCAGCTACAATGCTGCTCCTGACCAGTTCACCAAATCCAGCTACAATGCTGCTCCTGACCAGTTCACCAAATCCAGCTATAATGCTGCTCCTGACCAGTTCACCAAATCCAGCTATAATGCTGCTCCTGACCAGTTCACCAAATCCAGCTATAATGCTGCTCCTGACCAGTTCACCAAATCCAGCTATAATGCTGCTCCTGACCAGTTCACCAAATCCAGCTATAATGCTGCTCCTGACCAGTTCACCAAATCCAGCTATAATGCTGCTCCTGACCAGTTCACCAAATCCAGCTATAATGCTGCTCCTGACCAGTTCACCAAATCCAGCTATAATGCTGCTCCTGACCAGTTCACCAAATCCAGCTATAATGCTGCTCCTGACCAGTTCACCAAATCCAGCTATAATGCTGCTCCTGACCAGTTCACCAAATCCAGCTATAATGCTGCTCCTGACCAGTTCACCAAATCCAGCTATAATGCTGCTCCTGACCAGTTCACCAAATCCAGCTATAATGCTGCTCCTGACCAGTTCACCAAATCCAGCTATAATGCTGCTCCTGACCAGTTCACCAAATCCAGCTATAATGCTGCTCCTGACCAGTTCATCAAAATCAATACCTGGGTAAGTTTTACTGATCTGTTGTACAAACGCTTCATCAAATCCAGCTATAATGCTGCCACCAACTGGTACCTCAATGCATTACCTGGGTAAGTTTTACTGATCTGTTGTACAAACGCTTCATCAAATCCAGCTATAATGTTGCCCACAAACTGCTACCTCAATGCATTACCTGGGTAAGTTTTACTGATCTGTTGTACAAACGCTTCATCAAATCCAGCTATAATGTTGCCCACAAACTGCTACCTCAATGCATTACCTGGGTAAGTTTTACTGATCTGTTGTACAAACGCTTCATCAAATCCAGCTATAATGTTGCCCACCAACTGGTACCTCAATGCATTACCTGGGTAAGTTTTACTGATCTGTTGTACAAACGCTTCATCAAATCCAGCTATAATGTTGCCCACAAACTGGTACCTCAATGCATTACCTGGGTAAGTTTTACTGATCTGTTGTACAAACGCTTCATCAAATCCAGCTATAATGTTGCCCACCAACTGGTACCTCAATGCATTACCTGGGTAAGTTTTACTGATCTGTTGTACAAACGCTTCATCAAATCCAGCTATAATGCTGCCACCAACTGGTACCATAAAGTTCTTGTCTAAACTCTGTACAAATACATCCACTCGGCCTACCCTGGCTGCCTTAAGAAAATAAGATAACAGTTGAGAGCAAGTTCAAATTTGTTATCTTCAGAAACACTTGGAATCAATATTTGTTAGGCTGTCCGATTAGTGCAGTGGTTAGCGCGCTCGCTTCTCAGCAATGCTACCGGGGTTCGATCCTCGGACCGGGATGTATGTGAGATGGTACGTGGCCGCCAGATCGGACAGGTGGGTTTTTCTCCGGGTACTACAGTTTCCTCCCACACGAATGACCACATATACGCTTTCATCCGCGCCAACGAGAGTGATTAATATAAGTTGTTAAAACTTGCTTCGCAATCGTTGTAAAATAAATAAAGTTTAAAATAAATATAAAAACAATATTTGTTGGCAACTCTTAATGCATCTATGGCAGACACTTTCTTCTACAAAGCCAACTTATTATGTATGTAGAAATGAGGAACTGTGTGTTGGGGTTTAAAGTCGCACCAACAGCGTAGTTCATATGGTGACTTTCCAGTTATTATTGGTGGAGGAAGATCCAGGGTGCCCTTCCGGGAAGGATTTCACGCACTGACCTATTGCAAGCCTGCTGGAGAGCTTCCTCACCTGAAATAATTGTCCACCCCCAGTAAGATTCGAACCTACTGGGTAGAACCACCGATCTTCCACAAGATAGATGGCTAGCTTGTTCGCTTGAAAGAATCTGACTTCTGCAGGACATGTTTTGTTTGTTGGGGGGGGGGGGCAATAGCTTAGGCCATAAGGCGACTCTCCAGCTATTATTGGTGGAGAAAGACCTGGATGCCCCTTCGAGCAGTATACGAGGCACGGATGGGAACCTGGATAGAGTCATGTACAAGCTTGATAGCCTCACAAGAAAGAATTCTACATCCACAGTGGGATTCGAACCTACAACGGTGAGAGGCAAGTGATTTAGTCAATGATATTAACCTCCTGGCTATGGAGGCCCCGCCCCTATTTGATGTGATTTCAAACAACAATAGAAGTAGCGTACCTGCTGTATAAGATGGGTACACTTTGACGATTGTAATCCATATGCATTGTTGATTAAATGTGGAACGTTATGTCTCTTACATACAGTAGCGACCTCTTCCAATCTGCAAGTAACAAAGATACAAGTTTTCAAAGCAACACGCTTGACAATTTCTAAGAAATAATGATGTTTGAAATTTTTGATGCATCAAACATTTCTGAAAACTACCTACACAATTATTCAAGGTCATGTTTCGGAGTGGGGCTAGTTAATGGAGCAGGGAACCCCCCCTAGAAGAGTATGAAACTTATCAAGGTATTATATTTGACATTGTTTTAGCTACTGTAAATCCGGTATTATACAAGGTGTTTATATTTTCGATACTATTCGTGAATGGACTACCTCGTGAATTCATAAATACCATGAACATTTTACTAAGGTAATGTCCAGCACAGCATATCCGAAAAATGTTGTCCGAAAATTATGGCCAATTGTGGAAGGTTTTTAAGTAAAAATAAGTGAAATACCTATTGTTTGTGTTTTAAATTGCGTATGTCTACTATGCTAGTATATATGTTATTGTGTGACTACGTACACACCTATCAGGCACTCGAGGAGCAAAGCAACTTGTTGTTGTCATCACACAGACGATGTTCTCGGCTCCCAACTCGTGTATTTTGAGCTTGATGGCCTCCACGTCGGTACGTAACTCATCTCCCTCCAGGATGTTCTCTATCACCACAGGCTGAAATCCTGAATCATGTAGACGTACACAAAATCTGAATCATGTAGACGTACACAAAATCTGAATCATGTAGAAGTACACAAAATCTGAATCATGTAGACGTACACAAAATCTGAATCGTGTAGATGTACACAAAATCTTAATCGTGAATCATGTAGACATACACAAAATCTGAATTGTGAATCATGTAGACGTACACAAAATCTGAATCATGTAGAGTACACAAAATCTGAATCATGTAGACATACACAAAATCTGAATCATGTAGACATACACAAAATCTGAATCGTGTAGATGTACACAAAATCTTAATCGTGAATCATGTAGACGTACACAAAATCTGAATCGTGAATCATGTAGACGTACACAAAATCTGAATCATGTAGAGTACACAAAATCTGAATCATGTAGACATACACAAAATCTGAATCTTGTAGACGTACACAAAATCTGAATCCTGAATCATGTAGATGTACACAAAATCTGAATCATGTAGATGTACACAAAATCTGAACCATGTGGACGTACACAAAATCTGAATCATGTAGACGTACACAAAATCTGAATCATGTAGACATACACAAAATCTGAATCATGTAGATGTACACACAATCTGAATCATGTAGACGTACACAAAATCTGAATCATGTAGACGTACACAAAATCTGAATCATGTAGACGTACACAAAATCTGAATCATGTAGACGTACACAAAATCTGAATCGTGTAGATGTACACAAAATCTGAATCGTGAATCATGTAGACGTACACAAAATCTGAATCATGTAGAGTACACAAAATCTGAATCATGTAGACATACACAAAATCTGAATCATGTAGACATACACAAAATCTGAATCATGTAAACGTACACAAAATCTGAATCCTGAATCATGTAGACGTACACAAAATCTGAATCATGTAGATGTACACAAAATCTGAATCATGTAGACGTACACAAAATCTGAATCGTGTAGATGTACACAAAATCTTAATCGTGAATCATGTAGACGTACACAAAATCTGAATCGTGAATCATGTAGACATACACAAAATCTGAATCGTGTAGAGTACACAAAATCTGAATCATGTAGACATACACAAAATCTGAATAGTGTAGACGTACACAAAATCTGAATCCTGAATCATGTAGACGTACACAAAATCTGAATCATGTAGACGTACACAAAATCTGAATCATGTAGACGTACACAAAATCTGAATCATGTAGACGTACACAAAATCTGAATCATGTAGATGTACACAAAATCTGAATCATGTAGACGTACACAAAATCTGAATCATGTAGAGTACACAAAATCTGAATCATGTAGACATACACAAAATCTGAATCATGTAAACGTACACAAAATCTGAATCCTGAATCATGTAGACGTACACAAAATCTGAATCGTGTAGATGTACACAAAATCTTAATCGTGAATCATGTAGACGTACACAAAATCTGAATCGTGAATCATGTAGACGTACACAAAATCTGAATCATGTAGAGTACACAAAATCTGAATCATGTAGACATACACAAAATCTAAATAGTGTAGACGTACACAAAATCTGAATCCTGAATCATGTAGACGTACACAAAATCTGAATCATGTAGACGTACACAAAATCTGAATCATGTAGACGTACACAAAATCTGAATCATGTAGACGTACACAAAATCTGAATCATGTAGACGTACACAAAATCTGAATCATGTAGACGTACACAAAATCTGAATCATGTAGACGTACACAAAATCTGAATCATGTAGACGTACACAAAATCTGAATCGTGTAGATGTACACAAAATCTTAATCGTGAATCATGTAGACGTACACAAAATCTGAATCATGTAGACGTACACAAAATCTGAATCATGTAGAGTACACAAAATCTGAATCATATAGACATACACAAAATCTGAATCATGTAGACGTACACAAAATCTGAATCATGAATCATGTAGATGTACACAAAATCTGAATAATGAGATGTACACAAAATCTGAATCATGTAGACGTACACAAAATCTGAATCATGTAGACGTACACAAAATCTGAATCATGTAGACATACACAAATTCTGAATCTTGAATCATGTAGACGTACACAAAATCTGAATCCATGATGTAACACACCGACTGATCAGGATCTATGTTGTTTGCTGTTCAGACAAGTGTATTAGCTCCACTAACAAAATAGCAAACAGCATAGAGCCTGGTCACTTCTGTGTCGTCTGATAAGGCTCTATGCCATTTGCAAAAGTGACTTTAGTCGTGATTGGCAGGTTAAGGGTTAAGCAGCCCTGTCAAGGAAAGAGACTATTTTGGCTGCTTACGGCAGGCAACCACTTAATACAGGTGTGGATCATCTAGCTGTGTGACTGCCACCAATTATCAAATAACACCATACATGTCATTGTGTATCATAATTCCGGCCGCCAGAAATTTATTTAATTGTCTTTAAACATTATTTATTTTACAACGATTGCGAAGCAAGTTTTAACAACTTATATTAATCACTCTCGTTGGCGCGGATGAAAGCGTAAATGTGGTCATTCATGTGGGAGGAAACCGGAGTACCCGGAGAAAACCCACCTGTCTGATCTGGCGACCATCGTACCATCTCACATACTTCCCGGTCCGAGGATTGAACCCGGGCGAGCGCGCTAACCACTGCACTAATCGGACAGCTAATTGTCTTTGATGTAACACGGGTGTTATTTTTCATCACTATTTACCGTAAAACCTTAATGTAAGCCCCATTGTTTTTCAAGGGCAATCATTTTGTGCAATACCTCATTCCATTGTATAATATTTACGACAGTGACCGATGCCAATCGATAAAGTTTGGTGGAATTGGGGGTAGATTTGGGTAAATAATGCTGCTGCTCTAATGTGGCATTTATGCTTGGAAGTCACTGAAATTTCCATTATATATGCAAATGGAAATAATTATTATGTTAACATGATGAAATACTATAATGAAGAATGTTAAATGCATGGATTTTCAAATTTATAAGTTGCTTAAGCATATTTCGAAATACGATTTTACAGTTTCAGGTGAGCAGGTGCCCATTATCGCCAGTACGGTACTCAGATATTCAATTTACAAGGTAATACCTGCATTTGTATACAAAGCCTAAATCGGTGTGATAATATTATTTGATTGGTCTTTGTGAAATAACTTAAATGACAACAAACTTCGCAACACCTCATATAAAAATAATGGGGCACAATAATTGGAGCCGAGTCGGCAGTGATAATGGAATTTTTACACATTTCGCATAAGATGTTTAGGTACACATGGCCATCTAGGGCAGGTGGAAAATTGAATTTGGGATGAAATATACCGGCCGCTGACCGCAGACACACGTTGTAAGATAGAGTGATTTTCATTTGAGGGAATTCGAACTGACCTGTTTCTAGGTGACCATGATGAATGATATAGAACAACAAAAGTGAGCTTGTTTTCACATGTATAATAAATCTCAAATATATGCCAGTTTCATTCAAAAATGACCATTGTCATATGTCCATAAAGTACCCTCGACTTATGGACTTTTTTCAAGCTAAAATTTGAGCCTCGACTTATGGCCGAGATGGACTTATGGCCGAGATGGACTTATGGCCATGAATATACGGAACTAATCAGGTGTTGATGATGAACAGGAGAGGCCAAACTAATCAAATTTTCGTGGCCCTAGCTAATGATGAAAATATTCACCTGAGACGCCTTAATCAGCCATTATTGTAATAGAACAAAACAAAAAATGCTATTAATGAAATAGTAGCCAGATCTTACAGGATCCAGTAGCCAGATCTTACAGGATACAGTAGCCAGATCTTACAGGATCCAGTAGCCAGATCTTACAGGATACAGTAGCCAGATCTTATAGAATACAGTAGCCAGATCTTATAGAATACAGTAGCCAGATCTTATAGAATACAGTAGCCAGATCTTACAGGATACAGTAGCCAGATCTTATAGAATACAGTAGCCAGATCTTATAGGATACAGTAACCAGATCTCATAGAATCCAGTAGCCAGATCTTACAGGATACAGTAGCCAGATCTTATAGAATCCAGTAGCCAGATCTTATAGAATACAGTAGCCAGATCTTATAGAATACAGTAGCCAGATCTTATAGAATACAGTAGCCAGATCTTACAGGATACAGTAACCAGATCTTATAGGATACAGTAGCCAGATCTTACAGGATACAGTAGCCAGATCTTACAGGATACAGTAGCCAGATCTTACAGGATACAGTAGCCAGATCTTATAGGATACAGTAGCCAGATCTTATAGGATACAGTAGCCAGATCTTATATAATCCAGTAGCCAGATCTTATAGAATCCAGTAGCCAGATCTTATAGGATACAGTAGCCAGATCTTATAGAATCCAGTAGCCAGATCTTATAGAATCCAGTAGCCAGATCTTATAGAATCCAGTAGCCAGATCTTATAGAATCCAGTAGCCAGATCTTATAGAATCCAGTAGCCAGATCTTATAGAATACAGTAGCCAGATCTTACAGGATCCAGTAGCCAGATCTTATAGAATCCAGTAGCCAGATCTTACAGGATACAGTAGCCAGATCTTATAGGATACAGTAGCCAGATCTTATAGAATCCAGTAGCCAGATCTTACAGAATACAGTAGCCAGATCTTATAGAATACAGTAACCAGATATTATAGGATACAGTAGCCAGATCTTACAGGATACAGTAGCCAGATCTTACAGGATACAGTAGCCAGATCTTACAGGATACAGTAGCCAGATCTTACAGGATACAGTAGCCAGATCTTATAGGATACAGTAGCCAGATCTTATAGAATCCAGTAGCCAGATCTTATAGAATCCAGTAGCCAGATCTTATAGAATCCAGTAGCCAGATCTTACAGGATCCAGTAGCCAGATCTTATAGAATCCAGTAGCCAGATCTTACAGGATCCAGTAGCCAGATCTTATAGAATCCAGTAGCCAGATCTTATAGAATACAGTAGCCAGATCTTATAGAATCCAGTAGCCAGATCTTATAGAATCCAGTAGCCAGATCTTATAGAATCCAGTAGCCAGATCTTATAGAATCCAGTAGCCAGATCTTATAGAATCCAGTAGCCAGATCTTATAGAATACAGTAGCCAGATCTTATAGAATACAGTAGCCAGATCTTACAGGATCCAGTAGCCAGATCTTATAGAATACAGTAGCCAGATCTTATAGAATACAGTAGCCAGATATTATAGCCAGATCTTACAGGATCCAGTAGCCAGATCTTATAGAATACAGTAGCCAGATCTTATAGAATCCAGTAGCCAGATCTTATAGAATACAGTAACCAGATCTTATAGAATACAGTAGCCAGATCTTATAGGATACAGTAGCCAGATCTTATAGAATACAGTAGCCAGATTTTATAGGATCCAGTAGCCAGATCTTATAGAATCCAGTAGCCAGATCTTATAGAATACAGTAGCCAGATCTTATAGAATACAGTAGCCAGATCTTATAGAATCCAGTAGCCAGATCTTATAGAATACAGTAGCCAGATCTTATATAATCCAGTAGCCAGATCTTATAGGATACAGTAACCAGATCTTATAGAATACAGTAGCCAGATCTTACAGGATACAGTAGCCAGATCTTACAGGATCCAGTAGCCAGATCTTATTTCGATCACGTCTATTCTCACCATATGTAACCCAATACAACAGATCTCAATGGATTATTTCAATGTTATTTCAATGGAACTATTTTGTGTTCCTTGCATCAACTATTTACAGAACACACAATTTGTTGCATCAGGTTTCATATGATGTTTCTGTGATTATATATTGTGACATCGTCTGCCTAAATGACTCATACCTGCGGTTATCATGCTTTTGATGCAGGATTTCTGATCGATTCTTGGCCAGAGGACATATTTTGCTTGTGGACGTGTTGATCGCATGGTTAACATACATAACATAAGACTCATTCCTGTAGCCAATGGGACAACAAAACAACTTGATACAGACTGCACCCCTGCAATAAACACAAGTGAAATGGTAGAAAAAA
Source organism: Archivesica marissinica (assembly GCA_014843695.1). NCBI lineage: Eukaryota > Metazoa > Mollusca > Bivalvia > Venerida > Vesicomyidae > Archivesica > Archivesica marissinica. Next base: position 79,408,186 of record CM026387.1, on the reverse strand, counting down.
TGGTTGCTCCCCTGTAATAAAGACAGGTGAAATGGTAGAAATAATGGCTGCTCCCGTGTAATAATGACAGGTGAAATGGTAGAAACAATGGCTGCTCCCCTGGAATAATGACAGGTAAAATGGTAGAAACAATGGCTGCTCCCCTGGAATAAAGACAGGTGAAATGGTAGAAACAATGGTTGCTCCCCTGGAATAAAGACAGGTGAAATGGTAGAAACAATGGCTGCTCCCATGTAATAATGACAGGTGAAATTGTAGAAACAATGGTTGCTCCCCTGGAATAAAGACAGGTGAAATGGTAGAAACAATGGCTGCTCCCATGTAATAATGACAGGTGAAATGGTAGAAACAATGGCTGCTCCCATGTAATAATGACAGGTGAAATGGTAGAAACAATGGTTGCTCCCCTGGAATAAAGACAGGTGAAATGGTAGAAACAATGGCTGCTCCCATGTAATAATGACAGGTGAAATGGTAGAAACAATGGCTGCTCCCATGTAATAATGAAAGGTGAAATGGTAGAAACAATGGCTGCTCCCATGTAATAATGACAGGTGAAATGGTAGAAACAATGGCTGCTCCCATGTAATAAAGACAGGTGAAATGGTAGAAACAATGGCTGCTCCCATGTAATAATGAAAGGTGAAATGGTAGAAACAATGGCTGCTCCCATGTAATAATGACAGGTGAAATGGTAGAAATAATGGTTGCTCCCCTGGAATAGAGACAGGTGAAATGGTAGAAACAATGGTTGCTCCCCTGGAATAAAGACAGGTGAAATGGTAGAAACAATGGCTGCTTCGCTAGAATAAAGACACAGGATTTGTTAGAACTGATGACTGCTCCCCTGGAATAAAGACAAGGGTGTTGCTAGAAATGGTGGCTGCTCCACGATCAGTATCAAACTTGTTTCCTGAAAACCTTGCAAAAAAACTTAATACCTGGTCACTTATACTGCTCCGAGTGTCAACTAGGTGTGTCTTTAATTTAACGTTTGACCTCATGATTAATTAGCCTATAATAGTGTTTTTAACTACAGTCTGCATCCGTTATGTCAAATTCCGTTGGACCGGACAAAATACGTCGACATAACCAAAGTTTGACTTAACGAAATTCTATATAAACGGAGCCAGTTATATGTAAAATGATAGTGTCTGAAATGGGTCTTTCATCTGACTTCGAGATAACCGGAGAATTCGACATAACCGACTTTGACATAACGGATGTAGACTGTACGTAATACACGGCCAGTAAAACTGATTACTATTTCATGTCTGATAATTACAGAATTCTAAAATGTTTGAATATTTCCAACAGCATATAAAATTAATTTGATTTCTACAAAATGTCCCGCTAGAGGGGAAGAACACATAGGCAATTGATGTTCTATATAATATTATTTATTTTTTATTTTATTCATACATTATTGTTAGTCCGAACCTGATATTTTGATTGCATCCAGGGCGAGACAGTTTGTAAGCTTCATGAGGAGGCTTGAACCCGCTGCCTTGGGCTGAATGGCCGCTATGTCACCTGATCGACCAATACCATGGGCTAGTCTAAATAGCAAAACAAAGGTATTTGACAGTTTTATACAAACAAAAGGGCTACAGGCCCTAATTCGCTCGACTGTTGTTGTTACTTATTAAGTTAATGTTCAGAAGAAGTTGTTAAAAGATTCTTTTTTAGTTGACCTAGGGACTTACCTTTTGACTCCCAGCGACCCCATTTGAACTTAGTAGAAGTTGCCGCCAAGATTTTGCTAACCAAATGTGGCAACATTCCTAATATAGTTTATAAGAGGTGACCTATTGACATAACTTTTAGTGATTTTCAGTTTTGCATCTTACAGTGGCTAGTGGCAATTATTTTCAAGAAACTTCCCATTTCTTCAATAATGAACCAATGAGAAGCAAGTACAATGGACTTCTTAGCGATATTTCCCTGCAGCTATTATAACCCTTCCACCAGGTGTTTAGTAGAAATATTCCAGACAAATGATGTTAATTAGCCTGGAAACAGGTGTTTACCGGTAGTAGAAATATTCCTGACAAATGATGTTAATTAGCCTGAAAACAGGTGTTTAGTAGAAATATTCCAGACAAATGATGTTAATTAGCCTGAAAACAGGTGTTTAGTAGAAATATTCCTGACAAATGATGTTAATTAGCCTGGAAACAGGTGTTTAGTAGAAATATTCCAGACAAATGATGTTAATTAGCCTGAAAACAGGTGTTTAGTAGAAATATTCCTGACAAATGATGTTAATTAGCCTGAAAACAGGTGTTTAGTAGAAATATTCCGGACAAATGATGTTAATTAGCCTGAAAACAGGTGTTTAGTAGAAATATTCCTGACAAATGATGTTAATTAGCCTGAAAACAGGTGTTTAGTAGAAATATTCCTGACAAATGATGTTAATTAGCCTGGAAACAGGTGTTTAGTAGAAATATTCCAGACAAATGATGTTAATTAATCAACAGGCGTTGATATATTTTGCCATGCACGTCACATATAAATATATTTATTTGACACCCAAAGTGTTATTTGAGCCGTATTGAGTTTCTGATAATGTCAACGCCTGGGGAAACCTAGTGTTTTCCGTGTAATTATAAATTATTACTAATCCTATTAATAGTCCTATTAGCACATGACTCTGGTCTGCTCTGACATGTTATCAAACCTGGCTGAGACTGTCACGGTTGGACTAACAGTACTCCAGATATTGTTTGGTTACCACCAATTTGCACGCCACAAATTGCCTACCAACCAACATGTGTTCTCAAAATATCATATGTCCTGCGATATAATGTCTCGGTGGCTTAGTAGTTAAGGTATCCGCCTACGTAGCGCGACGGTTCGAACCGTGTCAGGGGTTCATTCTGATATGGCCGGTTGGTTAGCCGCCAGGTAGTTATATAATGGTTACCGATTACCTATCAGCCAGACGCTTGGCCTTCAAGGATAGGATTCGGGAAGTACTGATGTCCATAAGAGGTTTCTAAAAAGTCAGAAATGGCTGGCCCTTTCAATAGAGGCGACACTACAATAACCAAACACTTTACTTTATAATGTATAAGGTGCCTCAGTGGTGCAACGGATACGGTGTCCGCATTGTAACGGAGAGGTTGTTAGCTTGAGCCCTGGCAGAACCACGCCCGGTGGTGGTGTCCTTAGACAAGACTCTCTCAATCATGGACTTGGATTTCATCAGGAATGAGATCTCAAGAGCAATTAATCTAATGTTGTAAAAACTTGTTTCGCAATCTAGCTGAAACAAATTTGTATAGATTCCCGTCATCGAAATACAAAGTTAAGTGAACCTGAAGTGTCTCCTAGCAACCATATCTGATACAAGTCTTCCTTCTCTCTCACCAACGCCACAGTTTCCAGGGAAGTTGTTGCTGTCCATCGTCGAGAATTCTTGAAGAATCATCTCTATGGTCTGGTCATCCCAGCCAAGCTCGGGCATTTTTCTCTGAAATACGTTCACCATCATATTATAATGTACATATACATGTACAATGTATATCCTGTAAATAAGCAACACTTAACCTATTTACCGCACAATAGAAGGGGACAATTACTCATTTCATGATATTTCTGATAAGCAACAGGCACACAGCACAGTGGAAGTTGTGATTGTGCAGTGGTAGCCGCATTCGCTTCAGGTGTGAGAGGCCCGGAGTTTGTGCTCAGCTGGAGCCGTTACGATTGCGCTCCCAGGCAAGGCACTTAAACTCCACATTGCCTCTCGCCTTCTGGGTGGGTTACGTGTGTGTCTCAAAAAAAGAAAGGGACCTGCCCAGTCAGTCATAATCAGAAATTTATTGTTCAGCAGTATAAGTAGTAATAGAAACACTATATACTTAACCCGTTGCACGCTAACGGCAGATAAACTCACTTCTGCAAACAACATAGAGCACAGAATGTGCTGTCTCATCAGGCTCTATGCTGTTTGCTAATCGGATAGTGGAGCTAAAACACTTGGCTGAATAGCAAACAACATAGATCCTGATCAGACACGGCGCCACAACTGACCTGGATCTATGTTGTTTGCACATTCCGTCCAATTTATCGGCAGATTACAGGTTACCAATGCAGGTATGTATGTAGCAAACTTATATCAAACAGTAGGGTCTCCGAGGTTGAGTGGTTAAGGTCATTGACTTCAAATCACTTGCCCCTTATCGCTACAGGTTTGAATTCTTTCAAGCGAGGACACTATCCAGCTGGCTTGCCGTAGGTCGGTTGAGCACCGATGTAGGTTTGAATCCCAATGGAGGTGTTGAATTCTTTCAAGCGAGGACACTATCCAGCTGGCTTGCCGTAGGTCGGTTGTGTTTATGGTTCTACTTTATTAATATAGGAACAGACAACTGCTGGTGGATTATATCTTACATGCTGTAGGTCGGTTATGTTTATGGTTCTTTATTAATATAGGAACAGATAACTGCTGGTGGATTATATCTTACATGCTGTAGGTCGGTTATGTTTATGGTTCTACTTTATTAATATAGGAACAGATAACTGTTGGTGGATTATATCTTACATGCTGTAGGTCGGTTGTGTTTATGGTTCTACTTTATTAATATAGGAACAGATAACTGCTGGTGGATTATATCTTACATGCTGTAGGTCGGTTATGTTTATGGTTCTACTTTATTAATATAGGAACAGATAACTGTTGGTGGATTATATCTTACATGCTGTAGGTCGGTTGTGTTTATGGTTCTACTTTATTAATATAGGAACAGATAACTGCTGGTGGATTATATCTTACATGCTGTAGGTCGGTTATGTTTATGGTTCTACTTTATTAATATAGGAACAGATAACTGTTGGTGGATTATATCTTACATGCTGTAGGTCGGTTGTGTTTATGGTTCTACTTTATTAATATAGGAACAGATAACTGCTGGTGGATTATATCTTACATGCTGTAGGAAGGTTCGGATTTTGGTCTCTCGTATTTGCCTGGCTTGTGTACCTTGCTGTATGTACGTAGCAGGAACCAGATTCTCACATAGCTTTAAGGAGTCCAAATTCATTTTCTGAAATTAGAGTCATGGTACACTAAAATAAAACACTCTTGAGTCATGGTACACTAAAATAAAACACTCTTGAGTCATGGTACACTAAAATAAAACAATCTTGAGTCATGGTACACTAAAATAAAACACTATTGAGTCATGGTACACTAAAATAAAACAATCTTGAGTCATGGTACACTAAAATAAAACAATCTTGAGTCATGGTACACTAAAATAAAACACTCTTGAGTCATGGTACACTAAAAAAACACTCTTGAGTCATGGTACACTAAAATAAAACAATTGAGTCATGGTACACTAAAATAAAATACTCTTGAGTCATGGTACACTAAAATAAAACACTTGAGCCATGGTACACTAAAATAAAACACTCTTGAGTCATGGTACACTAAAATAAAGCACTTGAATCATGGTACACTAAAATAAAACACTATTGAGTCATGGTACACTAAAATAAAACACTTGAGTCATGGTACACTAAAATAAAACACTTGAGTCATGGTACACTAAAATAAAGCACTCTTGCGTCATGGTACACTAAAATAAAACACTTGAATCATGGTACACTAAAATAAAGCACTTGAGTCATGGTACACTAAAATAAAACACTTGAGTCATGGTACACTAAAATAAAACACTCAAGGCATGGTACACTAAAATAAAACACTCTAAGTCATGGTACCTTTTGAACACTAAAATAAAACACTTGGTTTAAAATGCATGTGTATATCGCCATAGTTTCATGTGACGTCATCATTCCTACTGTGGCTGCCATTTTGTTTGGCAAGGTTGACAAGATATTATATATATTGTATAGAGAGTAATTTTGTTTTTATCATATAATATTTATTTTTCATCCCATCACCATGGTTCATACGTTGTTTGAAAGCTCTCAACGGACATATTTATTGTATCACAAATTTCATATCACTAACGAATAAATAATAATTTAACTGTATATTTATATTTCAACTGTAAAAATAGACTTTCAAAAATAGGTGCAAGTTATGTTCTTATAAACTATAATCCATACATCATTGTCAAAAAATAAATTAATATTTAAAATGTGCATTTCAATACCTTTAAACTGAGATCAAATTTTATATTAAGAAACAAAATATAGCTGTGTTATTGGTTATTGCAATTAAAGAATTACTAGGAATGTGTGTTTACGTTTATTTATTGTCGCTACCGGAAGCCCATATGAGCGACGCCTCCTGAAGAGATTAGTCATTTTAGATTTTGGAGGATAGTGCATGATACAGACAGAGACCCATTCCAGTCTCCTCTGATTCTTTTACGTGTACGGTGTAAAGCACCGACATGAGACCTCGGTTTAACGTCCCATCTAAAAGATGGTTAATTACTAGGAAAATCTTATTGCCATTTATAAAATTTGCCAAACAAAATGGCGGCCATGATAAGATCAGTGTTTTGACTATTTTCACATGCCGTGGGAACTATGTATTGTTTGGAAATCACTCTACCAATGGTGGACACGAGTGTAGTCCCTAATTTTACTTAAAGCAATATTTCAGTCCAGCACGAAGCCGACCCCATGCTGGGTGCTACTCGTTTACTAGTACCGGTATTTATCACATAACTTTGCTTGTATTCAGTGTAATACAGTCATCACATAATTTCTTATATGTCCACATGTGTAATAACACCTGGAAGGATTCTGATTGGTCACGACATGACATTGACAGCTTACAATACACATTCAACATCTACATGTCATGATTTATTTGTTGAAAATCAACTGCTTAGATCAATAAAATGCTAAATATGCACTAGCGACCTACAGTGAATAAAGATATTGAGATTACTTGCGTGAAGCTGTTCGATTATCAGGGACTATTTACTACGGCGTACGGATGCGTTAATGTGATACGGATCAAAAATATACTGACAAACAGAAACGTATTTTTTCTTCAAATTTATGGTTATTGTTAATGTGCCAAATTTCATTAAACCGAGCTGAAACCCTTTGGAGACCTTCTTATTTCTGGTTTTCACGTTCCATTAAATGAATCCGAGAGAGTTTAACCCAGTTAGTAGGTTTATAGGAGATGTTGTTTATATGGGTAGATCAGTTTAATATCTTTACTATTTGTAACACCTAGGTATTTAGCGGCATTGCTTGTCTTTAGTACCATATTGTGAAGTGTGTAAGGCAAAATGAGTGGTTTTCTTTAGTACCATATTGTGAAGTGTGTAAGGCAAAATGAGTGGTTTTCTTTTGCGAATAATGTTCAGCACCTCACACTTATCAGGATTGAACTCCATGGACCAGTCTCGTTTCCACTGTTCTAGAGCATTCAGTGGGCTTTCTACAATTTGTGCATCGGAAGAGAATTGTACTGAGAGATACACTATGGTGTCATCTGCAAACAGTCTTGCTTTCTTTCGATAAGTTTGGCAGGTCATTCATTAAGGACAAAAGTTTGGCATGGGTATTTATCATATAAGCAATTAAAGTCAATAACAAGCAGTATCACATTAAATATTTGTAATCTAAATTTATTTTAACCAACTTTTCAGAGGACTGTGTATGATAAATTGACAATTTAGATTACATAATATTTAATATCGTACTGCTTGTTATTGACTTTAATTGCTGATATTAAAAACACTTGTGCACAACTTTTGTCCTTGAGAATATATATTAGTGTGATATGGTCTGTTTTTATCATTCTTTTATTCATCGGTAGTTTCGTAGCATGTTTGTAGTTTCCTAGCATAACTATGAATACGCTGTGTGACGTATTTTCCAGGCATTTGGTAAATAAGGAAAAAAGAATCAGTCATACGTGTGTGTATAATTTGTCCAAAATGTCTACTTTAGCAGTTTGTAAACCAGCTTATATTGGTTCTGTATTATATTCTATTCATGAAGCTTTCCTTTTAATCTATCGTTCTTGCAACGAGTTGGTTGTAGCCTAATTCATGACTTTAAGTTCGAAAACTTTCGCGGCTATTTTTCTAGAATTCAAGATGGCAGATATCGTTCATTAAATTCTTTGCAATGCATAATGTCACTAACTGTCCATGTATTGTACACATCCAACCATCTTATTGCAATGGATAATGTCACTAACTGTCCATGTATTGTACACATCCAACCATCTTATTGCAATGCATAATGTCACTAACTGTCCATGCATTGTGCACATCCAACCATCTTATTGCAATGCATAATGTCACTAACTGTCCATGTATTGTACACAGTCAACCATCTTATTGCAATGCATAATGTCACTAACTATCCATGCATTGTACACAGCCATCCATCTTATTGCAATGCATAATGTCACTAACTGTCCATGTATTGTACACAGACAACCATCTTATTGCAATGCATAATGTCACTAACTGTCCATGTATTGTACACAGCCAACCATCTTATTGCAATGCATAATGTCACTAACTGTCCATGTATTGTACACAGTCAACCATCTTATTGCAATGCACAATGTCACTAACTGTCCATGCATTGTACACAGCCAACCATCTTATTGCAATGCATAATGTCACTAACTGTCCATGCATTGTGCACATTCAACCATCTTATTGCAATGCATAATGTCACTAACTGTCCATGTATTGTACACATCCTACCATCTTATTGCAATGCATAATGTCACTAACTGTCCATGTATTGTACACATCCAACCATCTTATTGCAATGGATAATGTCACTAACTGTCCATGTATTGTACACAGTCAACCATCTTATTGCAATGGATAATGTCACTAACTGTCCATGCATTGTGCACAGCCAACCATCTTATTGCAATGCATAATGTCACTAACTGTCCATGCATTGTGCACAGCCAACCATCTTATTGCAATGCATAATGTCACTAACTGTCCATGTATTGTACACAGTCAACCATCTTATTGCAATGGATAATGTCACTAACTGTCCATGTATTGTACACAGCCAACCATCTTATTGCAATGCATAATGTCACTAACTGTCCATGCATTGTGCACATCCAACCATCTTATTGCAATGCATAATGTCACTAACTGTCCATGTATTGTACACAGCCAACCATCTTATTGCAATGCATAATGTCACTAACTGTCCATGTATTGTACACAGCCAACCATCTTATTGCAATGCATAATGTCACTAACTGTCCATGTATTGTACACAGCCAACCATCTTATTGCAATGGTAATGTCACTAACTGTCCATGCATTGTACACAGCCAACCATCTTATTGCAATGCATAATGTCACTAACTGTCCATGTATTGTACACAGCCAACCATCTTATTGCAATGCATAATGTCACTAACTGTCCATGCATTGTACACATCCTACCATCTTATTGCAATGGATAATGTCACTAACTGTCCATGTATTGTACACAGCCAACCATCTTATTGCAATGCATAATGTCACTAACTGTCCATGCATTGTACACATCCTACCATCTTATTGCAATGGATAATGTCACTAACTGTCCATGTATTGTACACAGCCAACCATCTTATTGCAATGCATAATGTCACTAACTGTCCATGTATTGTACACAGCCAACCATCTTATTGCAATGCATAATGTCACTAACTGTCCATGCATTGTACACATCCAACCATCTTATTGCAATGCATAATGTCACTAACTGTCCATGCATTGTACACAGCCAACCATCTTATTGCAATGCATAATGTCACTAACTGTCCATGTATTGTACACAGTCAACCATCTTATTGCAATGCATAATGTCACTAACTGTCCATGTATTGTACACAGCCAACCATCTTATTGCAATGCATAATGTCACTAACTGTCCATGTATTGTACACAGTCAACCATCTTATTGCAATGCATAATGTCACTAACTGTCCATGCATTGTACACAGCCAACCATCTTATTGCAATGCATAATGTCACTAACTGTCCATGCATTGTGCACATTCAACCATCTTATTGCAATGCATAATGTCACTAACTGTCCATGTATTGTACACATCCTACCATCTTATTGCAATGCATAATGTCACTAACTGTCCATGTATTGTACACATCCAACCATCTTATTGCAATGGATAATGTCACTAACTGTCCATGTATTGTACACAGTCAACCATCTTATTGCAATGGATAATGTCACTAACTGTCCATGCATTGTACACATCCAACCATCTTATTGCAATGCATAATGTCACTAACTGTCCATGCATTGTGCACATCAACCATCTTATTGCAATGCATAATGTCACTAACTGTCCATGTATTGTACACATCCAACCATCTTATTGCAATGCATAATGTCACTAACTGTCCATGTATTGTACACAGCCAACCATCTTATTGCAATGGATAATGTCACTAACTGTCCATGTATTGTACACAGTCAACCATCTTATTGCAATGGATAATGTCACTAACTGTCCATGCATTGTACACAGCCAACCATCTTATTGCAATGCATAATGTCACTAACTGTCCATGCATTGTGCACAGCCAACCATCTTATTGCAATGCATAATGTCACTAACTGTCCATGTATTGTACACAGTCAACCATCTTATTGCAATGGATAATGTCACTAACTGTCCATGTATTGTACACAGCCAACCATCTTATTGCAATGCATAATGTCACTAACTGTCCATGCATTGTGCACAGCCAACCATCTTATTGCAATGCATAATGTCACTAACTGTCCATGTATTGTACACAGTCAACCATCTTATTGCAATGGATAATGTCACTAACTGTCCATGTATTGTACACAGTCAACCATCTTATTGCAATGCATAATGTCACTAACTGTCCATGCATTGTGCACATCCAACCATCTTATTGCAATGCATAATGTCACTAACTGTCCATGTATTGTACACAGCCAACCATCTTATTGCAATGCATAATGTCACTAACTGTCCATGTATTGTACACAGCCAACCATCTTATTGCAATGCATAATGTCACTAACTGTCCATGTATTGTACACAGCCAACCATCTTATTGCAATGGATAATGTCACTAACTGTCCATGCATTGTACACAGCCAACCATCTTATTGCAATGCATAATGTCACTAACTGTCCATGTATTGTACACAGCCAACCATCTTATTGCAATGCATAATGTCACTAACTGTCCATGCATTGTACACATCCTACCATCTTATTGCAATGGATAATGTCACTAACTGTCCATGTATTGTACACAGCCAACCATCTTATTGCAATGCATAATGTCACTAACTGTCCATGCATTGTACACATCCAACCATCTTATTGCAATGGATAATGTCACTAACTGTCCATGTATTGTACACAGCCAACCATCTTATTGCAATGCATAATGTCACTAACTGTCCATGTATTGTACACAGCAACCATCTTATTGCAATGCATAATGTCACTAACTGTCCATGTATTGTACACATCCAACCATCTTATTGCAATGCATAATGTCACTAACTGTCCATGTATTGTACACATCCAACCATCTTATTGCAATGCATAATGTCACTAACTGTCCATGCATTGTACACAGCCAACCATCTTATTGCAATGCATAATGTCACTAACTGTCCATGCATTGTGCACAGCCAACCATCTTATTGCAATGCATAATGTCACTAACTGTCCATGCATTGTACACAGTCAACCATCTTATTGCAATGGATAATGTCACTAACTGTCCATGTATTGTACACAGTCAACCATCTTATTGCAATGGATAATGTCACTAACTGTCCATGTATTGTACACAGCCAACCATCTTATTGCAATGCATAATGTCACTAACTGTCCATGCATTGTGCACATCCAACCATCTTATTGCAATGGATAATGTCACTAACTGTCCATGCATTGTACACAGCCAACCATCTTATTGCAATGGATAATGTCACTAACTGTCCATGTATTGTACACAGTCAACCATCTTATTGCAATGGATAATGTCACTAACTGTCCATGTATTGTACACAGCCAACCATCTTATTGCAATGCATAATGTCACTAACTGTCCATGTATTGTACACATCCAACCATCTTATTGCAATGCATAATGTCACTAACTGTCCATGTATTGTACACAGCCAACCATCTTATTGCAATGGATAATGTCACTAACTGTCCATGTATTGTACACAGTCAACCATCTTATTGCAATGGATAATGTCACTAACTGTCCATGCATTGTACACAGCCAACCATCTTATTGCAATGCATAATGTCACTAACTGTCCATGCATTGTGCACATTCAACCATCTTATTGCAATGCATAATGTCACTAACTGTCCATGTATTGTACACATCCAACCATCTTATTGCAATGCATAATGTCACTAACTGTCCATGTATTGTACACATCCAACCATCTTATTGCAATGGATAATGTCACTAACTGTCCATGTATTGTACACAGTCAACCATCTTATTGCAATGGATAATGTCACTAACTGTCCATGTATTGTACACAGCCAACCATCTTATTGCAATGCATAATGTCACTAACTGTCCATGTATTGTACACATCCAACCATCTTATTGCAATGCATAATGTCACTAACTGTCCATGTATTGTACACAGCCAACCATCTTATTGCAATGCATAATGTCACTAACTGTCCATGTATTGTACACAGCCAACCATCTTATTGCAATGCATAATGTCACTAACTGTCCATGCATTGTACACAGTCAACCATCTTATTGCAATGCATAATGTCACTAACTGTCCATGCATTGTGCACATTCAACCATCTTATTGCAATGGATAATGTCACTAACTGTCCATGTATTGTACACAGTCAACCATCTTATTGCAATGGATAATGTCACTAACTGTCCATGTATTGTACACAGCCAACCATCTTATTGCAATGGATAATGTCACTAACTGTCCATGTATTGTACACAGTCAACCATCTTATTGCAATGGATAATGTCACTAACTGTCCATGCATTGTGCACATCCAACCATCTTATTGCAATGCATAATGTCACTAACTGTCCATGTATTGTACACAGCCAACCATCTTATTGCAATGGATAATGTCACTAACTGTCCATGTATTGTACACAGCCAACCATCTTATTGCAATGCATAATGTCACTAACTGTCCATGTATTGTACACAGCCAACCATCTTATTGCAATGCATAATGTCACTAACTGTCCATGTATTGTACACAGCCAACCATCTTATTGCAATGGATAATGTCACTAACTGTCCATGTATTGTACACAGTCAACCATCTTATTGCAATGGATAATGTCACTAACTGTCCATGTATTGTACACATCCAACCATCTTATTGCAATGGATAATGTCACTAACTGTCCATGCATTGTACACATCCAACCATCTTATTGCAATGCATAATGTCACTAACTGTCCATGCATTGTGCACATTCAACCATCTTATTGCAATGCATAATGTCACTAACTGTCCATGTATTGTACACATCCAACCATCTTATTGCAATGCATAATGTCACTAACTGTCCATGTATTGTACACATCCAACCATCTTATTGCAATGGATAATGTCACTAACTGTCCATGTATTGTACACAGTCAACCATCTTATTGCAATGGATAATGTCACTAACTGTCCATGCATTGTGCACAGCCAACCATCTTATTGCAATGCATAATGTCACTAACTGTCCATGCATTGTGCACAGCCAACCATCTTATTGCAATGGATAATGTCACTAACTGTCCATGCATTGTACACAGCCAACCATCTTATTGCAATGCATAATGTCACTAACTGTCCATGCATTGTGCACATTCAACCATCTTATTGCAATGCATAATGTCACTAACTGTCCATGTATTGTACACAGCCAACCATCTTATTGCAATGCATAATGTCACTAACTGTCCATGTATTGTACACATCAACCATCTTATTGCAATGGATAATGTCACTAACTGTCCATGTATTGTACACAGTCAACCATCTTATTGCAATGGATAATGTCACTAACTGTCCATGTATTGTACACATCAACCATCTTATTGCAATGCATAATGTCACTAACTGTCCATGTATTGTACACAGCCAACCATCTTATTGCAATGGATAATGTCACTAACTGTCCATGTATTGTACACAGCCAACCATCTTATTGCAATGCATAATGTCACTAACTGTCCATGTATTGTACACAGCCAACCATCTTATTGCAATGCATAATGTCACTAACTGTCCATGTATTGTACACAGCCAACCATCTTATTGCAATGGATAATGTCACTAACTGTCCATGTATTGTACACAGTCAACCATCTTATTGCAATGGATAATGTCACTAACTGTCCATGTATTGTACACATCCAACCATCTTATTGCAATGGATAATGTCACTAACTGTCCATGCATTGTACACATCCAACCATCTTATTGCAATGCATAATGTCACTAACTGTCCATGCATTGTGCACATTCAACCATCTTATTGCAATGCATAATGTCACTAACTGTCCATGTATTGTACACATCCTACCATCTTATTGCAATGCATAATGTCACTAACTGTCCATGTATTGTACACATCCAACCATCTTATTGCAATGGATAATGTCACTAACTGTCCATGTATTGTACACAGTCAACCATCTTATTGCAATGGATAATGTCACTAACTGTCCATGCATTGTGCACAGCCAACCATCTTATTGCAATGCATAATGTCACTAACTGTCCATGCATTGTGCACAGCCAACCATCTTATTGCAATGCATAATGTCACTAACTGTCCATGTATTGTACACAGCCAACCATCTTATTGCAATGGATAATGTCACTAACTGTCCATGTATTGTACACAGCCAACCATCTTATTGCAATGCATAATGTCACTAACTGTCCATGCATTGTACACATCCAACCATCTTATTGCAATGGATAATGTCACTAACTGTCCATGTATTGTACACAGCCAACCATCTTATTGCAATGCATAATGTCACTAACTGTCCATGCATTGTACACATCCTACCATCTTATTGCAATGCATAATGTCACTAACTGTCCATGCATTGTGCACATTCAACCATCTTATTGCAATGCATAATGTCACTAACTGTCCATGTATTGTACACATCCTACCATCTTATTGCAATGCATAATGTCACTAACTGTCCATGTATTGTACACATCCAACCATCTTATTGCAATGGATAATGTCACTAACTGTCCATGTATTGTACACAGTCAACCATCTTATTGCAATGCATAATGTCACTAACTGTCCATGCATTGTGCACATTCAACCATCTTATTGCAATGCATAATGTCACTAACTGTCCATGTATTGTACACAGCCAACCATCTTATTGCAATGCATAATGTCACTAACTGTCCATGTATTGTACACAGCCAACCATCTTATTGCAATGGATAATGTCACTAACTGTCCATGTATTGTACACAGCCAACCATCTTATTGCAATGGATAATGTCACTAACTGTCCATGCATTGTACACAGCCAACCATCTTATTGCAATGCATAATGTCACTAACTGTCCATGTATTGTACACAGCCAACCATCTTATTGCAATGCATAATGTCACTAACTGTCCATGTATTGTACACAGCCAACCATCTTATTGCAATGGATAATGTCACTAACTGTCCATGTATTGTACACAGCCAACCATCTTATTGCAATGCATAATGTCACTAACTGTCCATGCATTGTACACATCCAACCATCTTATTGCAATGGATAATGTCACTAACTGTCCATGTATTGTACACAGCCAACCATCTTATTGCAATGCATAATGTCACTAACTGTCCATGTATTGTACACAGCCAACCATCTTATTGCAATGCATAATGTCACTAACTGTCCATGCATTGTACACATCCAACCATCTTATTGCAATGCATAATGTCACTAACTGTCCATGCATTGTGCACATCCAACCATCTTATTGCAATGCATAATGTCACTAACTGTCCATGCATTGTACACAGTCAACCATCTTATTGCAATGGATAATGTCACTAACTGTCCATGTATTGTACACAGTCAACCATCTTATTGCAATGGATAATGTCACTAACTGTCCATGTATTGTACACAGCCAACCATCTTATTGCAATGGATAATGTCACTAACTGTCCATGTATTGTACACAGTCAACCATCTTATTGCAATGGATAATGTCACTAACTGTCCATGCATTGTGCACATCCAACCATCTTATTGCAATGCATAATGTCACTAACTGTCCATGTATTGTACACAGCCAACCATCTTATTGCAATGCATAATGTCACTAACTGTCCATGTATTGTACACAGCCAACCATCTTATTGCAATGGATAATGTCACTAACTGTCCATGTATTGTACACAGTCAACCATCTTATTGCAATGGATAATGTCACTAACTGTCCATGTATTGTACACATCCAACCATCTTATTGCAATGGATAATGTCACTAACTGTCCATGCATTGTACACATCCAACCATCTTATTGCAATGCATAATGTCACTAACTGTCCATGCATTGTGCACATTCAACCATCTTATTGCAATGCATAATGTCACTAACTGTCCATGTATTGTACACAGCCAACCATCTTATTGCAATGCATAATGTCACTAACTGTCCATGCATTGTACACATCCAACCATCTTATTGCAATGCATAATGTCACTAACTGTCCATGCATTGTGCACATCCAACCATCTTATTGCAATGCATAATGTCACTAACTGTCCATGCATTGTACACAGTCAACCATCTTATTGCAATGGATAATGTCACTAACTGTCCATGTATTGTACACAGTCAACCATCTTATTGCAATGGATAATGTCACTAACTGTCCATGTATTGTACACAGCCAACCATCTTATTGCAATGGATAATGTCACTAACTGTCCATGTATTGTACACAGTCAACCATCTTATTGCAATGGATAATGTCACTAACTGTCCATGCATTGTGCACATCCAACCATCTTATTGCAATGCATAATGTCACTAACTGTCCATGTATTGTACACAGCCAACCATCTTATTGCAATGCATAATGTCACTAACTGTCCATGTATTGTACACAGCCAACCATCTTATTGCAATGGATAATGTCACTAACTGTCCATGTATTGTACACAGTCAACCATCTTATTGCAATGGATAATGTCACTAACTGTCCATGTATTGTACACATCCAACCATCTTATTGCAATGGATAATGTCACTAACTGTCCATGCATTGTACACATCCTACCATCTTATTGCAATGCATAATGTCACTAACTGTCCATGCATTGTGCACATTCAACCATCTTATTGCAATGCATAATGTCACTAACTGTCCATGTATTGTACACATCCTACCATCTTATTGCAATGCATAATGTCACTAACTGTCCATGTATTGTACACATCCAACCATCTTATTGCAATGGATAATGTCACTAACTGTCCATGTATTGTACACAGTCAACCATCTTATTGCAATGGATAATGTCACTAACTGTCCATGCATTGTGCACAGCCAACCATCTTATTGCAATGCATAATGTCACTAACTGTCCATGTATTGTACACAGTCAACCATCTTATTGCAATGGATAATGTCACTAACTGTCCATGTATTGTACACAGCCAACCATCTTATTGCAATGCATAATGTCACTAACTGTCCATGCATTGTGCACATCCAACCATCTTATTGCAATGGATAATGTCACTAACTGTCCATGCATTGTACACAGCCAACAATCTTATTGCAATGGATAATGTCACTAACTGTCCATGTATTGTACACAGTCAACCATCTTATTGCAATGGATAATGTCACTAACTGTCCATGTATTGTACACAGCCAACCATCTTATTGCAATGGATAATGTCACTAACTGTCCATGTATTGTACACATCCTACCATCTTATTGCAATGCATAATGTCACTAACTGTCCATGTATTGTACACATCCAACCATCTTATTGCAGGATAATGTCACTAACTGTCCATGTATTGTACACAGTCAACCATCTTATTGCAATGGATAATGTCACTAACTGTCCATGCATTGTACACAGCCAACCATCTTATTGCAATGCATAATGTCACTAACTGTCCATGCATTGTGCACAGCCAACCATCTTATTGCAATGCATAATGTCACTAACTGTCCATGTATTGTACACAGTCAACCATCTTATTGCAATGGATAATGTCACTAACTGTCCATGTATTGTACACAGCCAACCATCTTATTGCAATGCATAATGTCACTAACTGTCCATGCATTGTGCACAGCCAACCATCTTATTGCAATGCATAATGTCACTAACTGTCCATGTATTGTACACAGTCAACCATCTTATTGCAATGCATAATGTCACTAACTGTCCATGTATTGTACACAGTCAACCATCTTATTGCAATGCATAATGTCACTAACTGTCCATGCATTGTGCACATCCAACCATCTTATTGCAATGCATAATGTCACTAACTGTCCATGTATTGTACACAGCCAACCATCTTATTGCAATGCATAATGTCACTAACTGTCCATGTATTGTACACAGTCAACCATCTTATTGCAATGCATAATGTCACTAACTGTCCATGCATTGACAAACACAACAACACAACCCCACACCAACCAACAAAACAACCCACAACACCATCTTATTGCATGCAAATGTCACTAACTGTCCAAAACACACAAAAAACACAACTGTATTATACAGTCAACCATCTTATTGCAATGCATAATGTCACTAACTGTCCATGTATTGTACACAGCAACCATCTTATTGCAATGGATAATGTCACTAACTGTCCATGTATTGTACACAGTCAACCATCTTATTGCAATGGATAATGTCACTAACTGTCCATGCATTGTGCACAGCCAACCATCTTATTGCAATGCATAATGTCACTAACTGTCCATGTATTGTACACAGCCAACCATCTTATTGCAATGCATAATGTCACTAACTGTCCATGTATTGTACACATCCAACCATCTTATTGCAATGGATAATGTCACTAACTGTCCATGTATTGTACACAGTCAACCATCTTATTGCAATGGATAATGTCACTAACTGTCCATGTATTGTACACATCCAACCATCTTATTGCAATGCATAATGTCACTAACTGTCCATGTATTGTACACATCCTACCATCTTATTGCAATGCATAATGTCACTAACTGTCCATGTATTGTACACAGCCAACCATCTTATTGCAATGCATAATGTCACTAACTGTCCATGTATTGTACACATCCAACCATCTTATTGCAATGCAGACCAACCAATTACTATCATCACAGCGAAAGATGCAAGCAGGCAGCGAGAAAATCTCAAAATGACTGGTGAGTTGTGTGTGAAACTCGACATTGCTTGTAACTTGTAAATGTGTTTAAATGGTTAATATATTTAATAATAAAGAAAGCCACTGGACACGTGTTTGAATATATCCCAAGTATATAGATATTATCTGAAGGTATACATTGCAGATGGAATGTTTTATTTTTAGGATTTGTATTGTTGTTTCATGTATATTACAGATCGCGGAGAGAAAGAGGGTGTGAGTGGGAATAACAGGTCAGATACAATGCAATATATATATAATAATAAGCAGAAAATAAAGTTATTTAAAACAGACCACCAGTGTTTACCGACATATAGATACTCACCATTAGAAGTGAAAGATGAACCCGTAAGTCCATGGCTTACCAGACACCAACTGGAATATGGCTCTGAGATTTGGTCGCCCCATACCCAAACATTGATAGACCAAAGTGAAGGTGTCCAGCGAAGAGCAGCCCATTGGATAAAGGCTGACTTCTATTGTACCTCTAGTGTTACAGAATGCTACATTCCCTAAATCTACGCAGACTAGATCAACGGTGCATTGACAGTAGGTTATCCTTTATGTATAAAATTCATCATGATCTGGTTGCTCTCCCCATTGAAAATTACCTGGTTCCCATCTCTCGTCCTGCACGCCATTGCCATTCCTTAAGCTATAGGTTAATTACAGCAGCTACAGACTACTACAAGTTTTCCTTTTTTCCAAGAACAATCTACCATTGGAACCATATCCCTCCTGACATTGTTCATCTCCTTAGCATAGAACAATACAAATGGCAGTTTGTTGTATTGTCATGTCAGCTCCTAGTTGTTCTGCTAAGCTGCTTTTAAACTCTAAACCAAACATATTTTTCATTACTTTCTTATATTTATGCTTTTAACTACTCATACTTTTAGCTTCTTTGCGGATTTTGATGCGCAACATGTCTACATCTCCGCGAGTGGTTTGACATTAGAGTGATTGCGTCACTCTGCATAGTCTTAGAGTATACCACAGGAACTTGAAATGTTATCCATAAGCCACCAATGGTCTTGTAGATATATCCTAGGACACCCCCGTCTTATTAATAGAGGGGGGTGTCCTAGGATATAGGTACGAGACCATTGGTGGCTTATCAAGCCTTATGGATAAAATTTCAAGTTCCTGTGATTATACTAACAATGTCTATATATAGAAATCCAAATATATTTAGCATATTATAAGAAAAGCATGCGTATTAAAACTAACTCAGTAGCGAGACATTATAAGCATGTATGTAAATATACCACTACAATGATTTATGCTGAGCAAACCGAACATTTATCTATCCGAATACTACCACATATTCATATCACGCCTTACGTACGAGTTAACCACACACGAGTATTACGACGACATTATTTGTAAATCACATGTGTGTATATAGTTACCACTTACATAAACATTAGTTGTATGACACAGTCAAAGAAGAGCAGAAATATATATCAAAAATTAGTTTCGAAAATCTGATTTACTGTAATGGTTCTGTAAAGTAATTGACGAATTTGTGTTCCTGTGTTGAAATCGTTATAATCTATAGAAGTATTTGTTCAGCCTCCATCTCTATTTCTACCTCTAACCGCACCTCTCCAGTGAATGAGCCTCTTTGGAATAGTCTATAGCACCAACAACGGGAGATCTAATACATGTGTGTATGTGTGTGTTTTACGTTATTTATCGTCGCTACCGGTTGCCCATGGATATGAGCGACGCTTCCTGGTGACATTAATTAGTCATTTTAGAGTTTGGAGGATAGTGCAATGATACAGACAGAGACCCATTCCAGAGTCTCCTCTGGTTCTTTTACGTGCACGGTGTAAGACACCGACACGAGATCTCGGTTTAAAGTTCCATATGAAAGACTGTTATTTTATCATTGTCCCCGGCCAGTAGTAAGTGCGTCTCTTTGGTTGTAAACAAACGGGCGCCATTTTGAATTATATTTATAGTAACTCATTTGCATATAAGGTAATATAAAGTAGGTCATGCGCGTGCGGGTATATTTTTAGTATACGCGTCACTATAGAGCCACCTCCTTATTGATGACGTATATGTATCGCGCAACTACTAAGCGCGGCGTCCATGCGTACCTCTATGTAATGCTCGGTGGCCATCTCGGATGATCTAGTTACAGTAACAGATTTGTATATAAGTCTCTACGCGAGAGCGGTGGCCATTTTGGATGACCTTATAGGTTATTTTTAGCGACCATGACGTAAACCAAAAATAATCGCCAATGGCACAAATCTTTAAATACGTTCGTTCCGTCTCGAGACGAACCATTTTACCATAGGCGTGAAGATGAAAACACCGTTTATACATTCGACCCACGCGGTCGAAAAACACCTGAATGTGTACGATTTCGACACCTCCGTGTTTCTTAGCGGGCGACTCATGTACGATTGTGTACAAAAATGCCTGGATAAGCCGGATGAAGTTAAGCAAAGCGGGAAACGAACTGAACTGACAAGAACGTTCTTTTACGACATCGGAATACTGGGATATACTGATAGGTACAGTAACAGAGTGAAAGTGGTGTATAAGAAAACGAAGCGCCTACACTACGTTATTACTACATACCCGATTGCACCGACCAATGAGAGCGTGTCTATAAATAGCAACCAATGGGCTACAAGTTCTAAAAATAATCACAAATCACAAACGTTGAAGTTGTATATAATTGGGCCGTTTTTCGATAACACCGCACTTCCGAAGTCAGTGGCTAA
This sequence comes from Archivesica marissinica, assembly GCA_014843695.1. Lineage (NCBI taxonomy): Eukaryota > Metazoa > Mollusca > Bivalvia > Venerida > Vesicomyidae > Archivesica > Archivesica marissinica. Next base: position 79,386,019 of record CM026387.1, on the reverse strand, counting down.
CCATCAACATGAACATTATCACTCAGAGCGATTCAACCAAAGTGTCTCAGTTTTCCATGTCTGAGATGATGTTTTACGAAGATCGACTACAGAGTTTTTAACACTGGTCGAAACAGATCGAACCGAATAAAATGTCTTTGGCTAAAGCGGGCTTCTATTATACCGGAAGCGCGGATAAAGTTACCTGTTTCTCTTGCGGTGTGAAGGTGATGTCGTGGGAGCCCTCGGATCAGCCATGGGAAGAACACGAAAAATGGTCTCCGACGTGTATATACTTGAAAATGACTGGCTACAAAAATGGAGATACCGGCTCGTTCGTTCCGGATTTATCCCAGCCAGTAAGAACGCACCAGTTACATTTGGACACAATACTGGATTTAGTTTCGGATTTGGTACACAGGCTCCCTCACGCGGCCATGGAGCGTTTGCGTTAGATGGACAGCAAACTAACAAAACTTCATCATTCGGACCAAACAGTGTTACTGGAGCTAATTTGTTTGCTAGACGTTAGACATGTTTGGACTCGTGTGCTTGACAATGTCTTTAATTAATGACTTGGAATGGTGGTTTACATATAGACAGTTGAGGAGAGAAGCCGCGGAGGGCGCAGATAGACTTATCGAAATATTAGAAATATATGTAGAACCATTGTATGCCACTGCGTTATAAAATAATGTACATATAATAAAAATGTAAATTTACACACACCTTTGTTGTATTTGTAGGAATACTTAAGAATATGAACTGTTCTAGTAATTAATAATCAGTTTGGAATGTATACAAATTATAGCCCAACAGATTGTGGACGGCCAAATGTCCATATTATACCGAGATTCTGATTACTTTAGACGCTACCGTTCCCTTCTTAGGTCGCTAAAGAGTGTTTGGGTCTCATTCGCCCTTAAGAAACAGATACTCTTGATATGAGACATACGCTTGTACCAAGAATATTGAGACAACATTATTTACGTCACGCCATCCTTTAGACGAAATAAGATCTACAGAAGACTAGACCCGTAATGTTGAATTAGAAACAGTATTTATCATCATTGTATTATAATTCCAAGAATCCAGCTAGTTTTTCTGGCCCTGAGAAGCTCTATCAGTATGTCAAGGGAGAAGGCAAACATAAAATCGGTAGACACAGAATCAGAAAATGGCTGCAAGATCAAGAATCTTACTCCCTAACCAGAGGAGCCAGACGAAATTTTAAGCATTCTAGAGTAGTTGTGGACGGTGTAGACAGTCTCTGGGACATGGGTTCGATGGATATGGTTAACTTGTCGAAGCAGAATGACGGGTACCAATACGTACTGGTAGCCATACACGTGTTTTCACGCTTTGCTCACGTTAAACCAGTTAAAAGTAAAAAAGCACAAGATGTAGTAGACGCTTTAACGCGAGTACTATTGGGTCCACGGAAACCAAACACGGTTCGTACAGATCGAGGAATGGAGTTCAGAAGCAAATACGTTAATAAGTATTTACGAGACCAAAATATACACCACTACTACGCTCTGAACACTGAGACCAAAGCCAATTACAGCGAACGTTTAATAAAGACCTTAAAACATAAGCTATATAGGTACCTGATGAAAAACAGAAAGCAGCGTTACATAGACGCTCTTCAAGACACGGCGCACAGCTACAACCGCACGATACATCGCAGTTTAGGCACCTCACCCAACACCATCAGTAGAGAAAATGAAGGCGAAAGCCGTTTGCAACAGTATTTACTGAGAACCAAAGGAATCTCAACAAAGAGTAAACAGAGAAGATACAAATTTAAACTAGGACAAACAGTACGTTTATCCCACGTGAGAAGCGTGTTTGACAGAGAATATTCTCAAAAGTGGACAGGCGAAATATTCAAAGTGAAGACCCGTATTACATGTCTATACCCTGGTGGAATGGGACGACGAGGATAGTGTGGATGGTACGTTTTACGAGCAGGAACTGCAAGCCGTGAATGTAGATGAGACCACCGAGTATCATATCGAAAAAGTGCTTAAGAAGCCAATGCGAAATAAACAACGAGAAGTATTGGTCCGCTGGCTACATTGGCCTAAAAAGTACGACAGTTGGATTCCTGAATCAGACGTTAATCGATATTCTTAAAGTTTCTGTAAACTATCACGTGATTCGTTCTTTTTTTTATAATATACATACCCGGGGCATTATTTCTTCAGTCTGTCCTCGGACTTGTAAGAAATAACATCATGTATTTAACCAACGTGGTGTGTAGCGCTAATATAGGTTGTATGATAGATCTACGACGATTGTGCTATAGTATATCAGACGTTAGATACGATCCCCGACGGTTTCCCGGACTGATATGGCAACATAGGAAGATTGGAGGAAACTGTTTAGTGTTTTCCAGCAGAGCCATAAACTGTAACGGAAAGGCCACCAGTTTCGAAGAAGGTTTTAAAAGACTGAGGAGATACGCCAGAAGATTACAAAAACTGGGCCTAAAGGTCGAATTAAAAGATGTAAAGTGTATAACCGTTTCAGCTAGTCACGCGTTAAGCGCTGACCTGAATTTGGAACTTTTAGCCAAGGAAAGACCATCCATTTACGAACCGGAGTTGTTTCCCACTGTCAATTTTAAGACACAAGGGGTGACCTTTAGTTGTTTTCGTAGCGGTAAGATCGTGATCACCGGCATTAAACGGAAGTCTCAAATCGACGATGTAGTCTACCCGGTATTCATTGAACTGGAACTTTATACACGATAGACGTAAGAAGACGAAGAACGCTATCCTATTATCGGCATGGAACGTTCCGAAGTGTATCCGTCTATCCATTATATGACGACCTTGAGAGACGTTAGCGATACGGATCGCAAAAGAATGTTACTAAACATTAATGGCCGCCAATTGTCGGCTATAGGACAGGTGGCTAAGAGATTGATAAATGGGACAATTAATCCTTTGAGAAGAGACGTTAGAGTGTTGGAAAGACGAAGAATGATGATAAAAGCTATGGCTTCAGCTAGAGTAAGTTCAGACAGGAAAAAGAGTCTGGTAAAACGGTATCATTCCGCCATACCCGTGATGCTAAACAGCGTTTACTTGATTCAGACGGTGTTAGACGAAGTGAAGACATGTTAGAAACATCGTAAGAATGAGTAGCAGTTTATAAAGCTTAATCATGTACGACCTTCACCTGTACCTAAGTAGCCAGGATTCACTCGATATACGTAAGAATAACAATCTATCAGACTTTTGGATTCAGTTCCCACGAACTTATACTCTCGAAGGTCATTGGATGTGCGCCGTGAAAGAGATATCATTCACCTCTAATTTCACGCCAAAGAGCTCAAGACTGTATCTCTGCTGCGGTATAGTGGAAGAGTCCTACGTCAGAGAAACCTCGCTTCCGGTGTTGAGAAATATCGAGATTCAGAGCCGTTACAAGAAACTAAAGGCGTCAGAGTTTAGCAGTCCGACGTACGTACCCGTGAAAGTCACACATTTGAATACAATCAGACTATACGAGTTTCGATATCGAGTTTCAGTCCAACGATCTTCACTGCGTTCTGCATTTGAAAAGGAGAGAATGGGTTCCATAGAAGTATACGACTACAAACAACAGAAATGGGTACCTTACGTACCCGACTATGATAAATGGTATCAACATTTTAAGGACATGAGAGACGGCTACGTACAACCCGATCATTTAGGACGGTATATAGTGGGAAGTGGTTCTAGAAACAGAAGATTAAAGGAAGAAGAACAGAGTCGTCCAGTAGTCAAACTAGTGTCACCCGTAGCTCAGGCGACCGAGATTGCCAAAGCGGAAGTAGAAAGAGAGCGTAAGAAGGAAGATGGTAAAAAGCGTAAGAACACGAAAAGCGTACTGTCTATATCAAAACGTACAAAACGCAATACCTACGATCCTGAAGACCAACTGGCATACTAGTAAAATATTAACCAAGACGACTTTCACCGAGACGAATTATCTCTATTTGTTGCATTGCCTTCGGATGCTTCTATACAGTCGAGAGAATGGATCGAATATCGACCCATCAATCAAATTACGGAGACTTCCGTTCTGGAGTTTAACATTCCGCCGCAGTCATCGGCTTACGTCGACCTCAAGAGAAGCGTCCTGAACGTCAAGTTGAGGATCGTCGGTGAGGATGGTACGCCTATAGAACATTCGGTCGTAGCGGGGCTCATCAATATGCCCCTACACACTATATTTAGGCAGGTGGACGTCACCTTTCAACAGGCTCAGATATCTCACGATGGAACCGACTACCCTTACAAAGCCTACATAGACACGATTCTGAACACCAACAGAGATATCCAACAAAACGTATTGACAAGTCAGATGTATTACAAAGATGTAGGAACCGATACTGCCGATGCCAAGACGGGCCCTAATTCAGGACTATTTATTAGATATACTAGAACGTTAGGAGGGAAACTCGTGGATTTGGAGGGACCATTGCTTTTGGATTTGTTTCAACAGTCCAAACTTCTCATCAACGGCGTATCGATAGGTCTCAAACTGTGGTCGGGACAGAACTCCTTCAGACTGATGTCAGACTCAATAAATCCTAAAGAAAAAGTACAGATTGTGGACGCCCGTTTTAAGCTATGCGTCCAACGTCTCAACAGTGCGGTCATATTAGCACACGAAAAACTCATTCAAGACCAACCTGCCATCTACCATCACCTACGTTCAGAGATCAAGACGACATCCATCGCAGCAGGACAGTATAGCTACAGCTCGGACGACATTTTCCAAGGATTAGTACCCAATAAACTGATCGTGGGACTAGTAGCCAGTGCAGCGTATACGGGAGACAACGGCAAGAACCCGTTCTACTTTCAGAATTATGACTGTAGTTCAATGGGCCTGTACGTGGATGGCCAGTCTTATCTCTCGCAACCATTACAACATAATGACGGAGCCAATCAGTACGTAGACTGCTACAGGACATTAACCCTATTCAGGAACGATATCAACGTGGACAGGGACGAGTATATGAACGGTTACTGTCTGTACGTGATGGATATCGATCCGTTCTACACGTTCAACACCAAAAGAAAAGGACATTGTCGTCTGGAACTCAAGTTTGGCACCGCCTTACCAGAGAGTGTCACCTTGATTATGTACGCAACTTTCCCTGAAATTCTCAACATTAACGGTGCCAGGGGAGTGTTTGTAAAATGAATAATTGGCAGTTAAACGTACTCCTGAGACAATATCCTGTCACTATATGCGCTGCCGATCAAGTTAGAATACAAAGGGGACGCTTCTTTATTTCAAACACAGACACCAGAGACGGACCGGGTAAACATTGGGTAATGTTCTACTTTCCAGTCAGAGGACCCTACGAATTTTTCGATTCTCTAGGAAGAAAACCAATGGACTATGATGTTGGCTTCGAAACAATATTACAAAGACACTATTTTATGAATTGTGACCAGCTACAACGTTCCAACTCGGACATGTGCGGACTTTACTGCGTATACTACGTCATGAATCGATCTGTCGGAATGTCAATGAAGGACATAGTGAAACCATTTCAAGTTCACGGACTGTCAAGGAATGATGACTATATTGAGACATTTTTAAAGAAAAACAAATAAAATGTATATTTTTGTGAATTTTAATATGTATATAGATCGTATAATAAATTATTAGAATAGAACTTTATTGTCTTTATTGTTCATTCAAAATGATATCCAGTCTATTGGCAAGCTGGTATTTTGTTTCTTTGCCATAGGTTTCTTCTTCTTCTTTTCAACGTCTGTTTTTTCTCTCTTGTTTTCACGGTGGTAATAAAGCGATGTCCTTGTACGTCCTAGGTTTCACGGGGTCCTTATTTTTAGGTGTGTCCTGGAGCAAACGTTGGTACTTTTCGTAGGGAATTAGTATTAGTTTCTCCATTACTGTAACACCGACTCCAAATAAACTGAGGAAATGTTCACCAATGCACACACAATACGCTGTTTGTTCTTTATAGCTTCCTTCTTCTGTCGATATCCCACTTTTATATTGCCCAGAAGATGAATAAGTAGCCTGTGACGTTTCAGTCGGTTCTTTTCGGTAGGGGATAATCTAATTTTGGACTTGATGGTGTTGTATGCGATCTGACCTATGGCTCTAAGTTGATTTCTGGTTATAGTGCGTAGTAACGCTTTTCTCTGTGTCGTGGACGTCTGTATTATAAGTTGTAAGAAATGGCGCTGTTGCTTTATAAGTTCAACCAAGGTTACTCGTCAGAATTTCTTCTTCTTACGTCAATCTATAGATTATGGGATCTTGTCCCGGAAAGATGTCCGTCCTAAGGCGATATCTGTCGTCACTGTGAGGACTCATGTCGACGATGAAGTAGCCTCGCTTTAAAGAGTCTTCGTAAGCTTTCGTGAAACCTCGAGCTTTTCCTGGGTAGAGTTGGCGTCCCATAATTCCCACTTGCGATACGTCTCTCAAGTTTTTCATCAATACCATGTACCAAGTATTTAAGGCGATAGTTCTGGAGTGTTTTCCTCTAGGGTACAAATTCTGGGTAATTAAAGTAACACTGACGCATTTATGGTGCGTTCCTTGTGTAAACAACAGTTCCATTTCTTTGTTTTGTACAACGTCTTGTACCAAATCGTCAATAACGATCAATTTATGACGTCGGTCGCGCGTAAACGTATCCAATTCTTCTGACGTCGGTAATCCTAGTTTACTGGTAAAGTTCGGTACGGTTTGTTCCATCTCACCAAAGATCCGTTGATGTATACCGTAACAGTATAAGACGTGGGAAAGAGGGTCTCTGGCGTACATGCGCGGTAAATTCTTTAAAAACCTGTACACCCACTGCGTTTTACCGCTTCCAGTTTATCCACTGATACACATACTGGAACACGGGTCAAATAGCAACAACGACTTCATTATTTCTTTAACTTTGGACTAGGTAGAGCGTAACCGATACAACTGCTCAACAAACTTATCCACAACTCGTTGGTACCGTTTTGAAGTGACAAGTTTATGATAGACGTGATTATGATGACGTCGATGATAATCATTTGACTAAAGTAGACAATTTAGGCTTGGGGTACCCTAGTTCCTAATAATTGCCACCTGTCTCCATCGGATCTGTTTTCTTCGTCGGGTTTGGGAAAGTTAATGAAAGTTTCCCTTTCGGGTGTATTAGATTCGATGTTGTTCATGTTCTTACGTACAATGTAATAAAACTGCGAGGCAATGTATTCTTACGTACTTTTATTCTTATCATACAAATCAAATGATGACAAAAACCAAATGCTAATGACATTAATTGCGATTGTAGTGTCACATATCGAAAGGACGGAGACAAACACTTAAATGACAAAGACAAAAACTGAAATGACAATGACAAAAACTGAAATAACAATGACAAAAACTGAAACGCTTGTGTCAGAAACTGAAACGACAGAGACAAAAAATGAAACGGACTCTATGGTGAATTACGTGTTAAAGGGTAAACATTGAAACGACAGATACGGAAACTGAAATGCTAGTGTCAAAAACTGAAACGCTAGTGTCAAAAACTGAAACGCTAGTGTCAAAAACTGAAACGAATGTGTCAGAAACTGAAACGACAGAGACAAAAAATGAAACGGACTCTATGGAGAATTACGTGTTTAAGAGTAAACATTGAAACGACAGATACGGATACTGAAACGCTAGTGTCAAAAACTGAAACGCTAGTGTCAAAAACTGAAACGCTACTGTCAAAACTTGTAATGTTAGATACAAAAACTGAAACGTTATGGTTTAATACATGTTCTGACGACATAATGATATGGTAAGATCCATGTTTTGTGTTGGAAGATGCGGGACATGATAATTAGTCAGGGGGATGTTTAACTACGTAAGAATAGACCTTACCAAATCAATTTGTTGTTAGACACCAATCCGATACCATCCGTTTTATTGTCGTCTTTATACGCCAGTATGGAATATACACCAAGAACGAAGATCACTGAGTGGCTATGGATCCTTTTTACGATTGTGACGTGTATTGCCATACCGGCGATTGTTTTAATCTCTGTTGCAACTGTTTATCAAAATACAGACGATGAAGAGGGAATTTCAAATCAAACCGCCTGTTCGTACACAAAGCAATTTACTTTATCGGGAAATGTGTACGCTACTATATGTGAGATAGGAGGAACTGTGCGATTTATTAACGGTACAGCTTCGATCATGGGTATTGGATTGAATCTACAGCAGTGGAACGTGTTAAAAAAGTTACCAGAGTTATAGTGAATTCTTATACCGTATAATATATGTAAATAAATCCTGTCAAACTTTCGTTTGTCTTTTCGTCATAGCTTACCACCACCATCACATCACCCTAAAGGGTGTTGTTCAAGTTCTTACAGAAAAAACAAAATACACTGTATTTGGATGTACTTTTATTTATATGTAACACAAATCAAATTTATAATACAAATGACAAAGATAACAATGACAACATTCAATAAACGGTTCAAACATTCATACATAGTTCTGTATTTTAAAATCCATAGGGCACTGTATCAAAATCGTCTATTCTTCTTTGTTTTGTGTACACCATTTGGTACTTTTTTTCTTCTTCTCTATTGTACACTTTTCTTTACATTTTGTCTCTACATATTTTCTTCGGATTGGTAACAGTGATGGATTTGTCACTTATCAATATTATTCACAGATTCAAAATTAATTAGACGACTATTGGTGTAGTTTAAGGTAAAACCTCTCACTTTACACGTTTCCTTCCCAGAGTTAGTTTTATAAGCGTAATTCTTTGGTCCGCCTGACACAAACTCTAAAATGTACTCGTCGCCATCCAATTCGTCGGTCAGTTCTCCTAGATAGTCGACCAGTGGTGGATCGTACTCTCCGGAGCGACTCACGTAGATGACACTATCCGTATCGTAGTACAAAACCCTACGATCCAACGATTCGAGTACACTGTAGAGTTTCAGTCTGGCCCAGCAGGTGGTAAAGGTGGCCACATAACTATTGGTCTTGTTGTCTTCGGGGAGGCAATCATTTGTGTGAATCCATTCCATTTGTATGGTATCGTCCGCCACAATATGAAAGTTTTGTACTTCTTTAGTCTGGTCTGAAATTGTCTGGCAAAACTGGTCGGCTTCTGTGTCGTGGAAGAAGTTGGTTTGACGCATGTTGAGTCGCTGACCAAACTTTCCCCAAAAGCTATTAAGGCAGTGTTTGGCCAAAGCTCTCAATCCGGGATTTTTCGTGATGTTGGTCGTATCTAGTGGAACTCACTCCTTTTCGAAATACTTTGTGATGTATGTATTTATGTCATCTTCAGACTGGATCCAGTCAGGGGGTCCACTTGCCTCCTGTTTGAATTTGAGGAAGGTATTGATGTACTTGGAGAATAAACCTCCCTTTTGAGTATTGGAATCATATTTGGTAGTCTTCTTTCAGTGGTACACTTCGTATATATTGAGTAATTTGTAGCCTAAACGTATAGCTGTCTGAATTTCCGGGGTACACCAGGTGCCTGTCATGGCTCTTTCTTCGTCGGAACAAGTACAAGACGATTGGTTCTCATGGTCCGCACACTTTTTACAGAGAGGGAACTTCAGCTTTCCGTTTGATCTATAGGGTAGAACGGGGTGGTACAATCTTCTAGGTGGTAGCATTTTGACTTTAGCGATGCCAACATATTGACTGATGTCTTCAAAGTCCGAGGTAATGATTTCTGGGTGTCCTTCTGGATACTGACAATATTTATTGACCCACGGGTAGAGACTGGTAAAGTCCACATATTTGATCTGTTCGTCATCTTTCACTTTGTAGTACAATTGAATGGCGTTGGTGCGACCTCCGAAGAAACTCTCCCTAGGGTCTAATCGATCGGCTACGTCTAACGTTTGGATAAATGTATTGAGCTGTTCATTTTCTTGACACTGTTGACGAAACTGGTGGTCCCAAATGTCTACGTACTTCATTCCTAACCTTTCTATGTATGACTTTTTCTTCAAGGTAAGGGCATATACATATTGCATGGACTGATCAGTAAGTGGATGTACAGTCCCTTCTCTGTCTACAGGAAAACATGTAGGACAACCGTGGTACGGACATCCGTTGTATTCATAGACCGTATTCGTCTCGGTGCAGTACCCATCCAACTTGTATCTGGTACCTAGCAATCGTTTTTCGCCGCCATTGAGGGCATATTGTATTTGTATTCCCACTCTAACCATTGAATTGACGCTTTACTGTACTGGTCTTTATAGCCTCCTGGGGGGATTTTTGCGATAGGTGTACGAACAAATTCCCTCTTTTGGATTTTCAATTCGGCCTCTGATACCCACTCCTGTCCCTGTAGAACGTATAGTTTTCCATCGGCTAGTTTGGCCTTTATCCATTGATTGTCGTTATTTAGTTTTACTCTCCATTCTTCTTCTAGAAATTTGGTACGGTACACGTTCATACATACAGAGGCGATAGTAACTGAATTGAACGGATCTACGGCTCCCTCCCATCTGGTTTCAATCTTTCCTTTATCGTTGATAAATTCTATCTCTTCGCCGGTAGACGTCATAAGAAGATGGCGAAACTCTAAGCACGCTTGACGCAAGATATCGACGTCGCTTCTACAATACTGTAACATTTCCTGTCTAAAGTCGAACGTCTCATCTGTTTTGGTGGCGTGCCATTCCCGGAACTCTTCCCGTTCTTTGGAACTCATAAAGGCAACGCCATAAAATTTCGGTACTAGATATGATCCTACGTACTGTTGGTTCTCCTTCGTGTTAAAGAAATGAGGGAACCAACCTTTTTTCAACTCTGTCAATCCAAACGTTTTCGGCAGGGATCCTAACTTCATGGGTAAAAACTTCATGTGTAGACCTTTCTCTACCGTCATGTATATGATCTTGGACCCGTTGTAGATAATCTTGTCCGGACGTATGAATTGGTCAATCAAATATTCTAGCAGGAAATACTCGTATTAGCCTTTCATGTTATGAGCTACGGCCTTGAAATAGTTATGTTGGTCAGAGAATAACCATTTTCCAAATTCTTTAGTCGTATTTTCTCCTTAAAATATAGTTTCTCTGAATCCGCATTTGCCTGGGCATGGTCCGGTATCTTCGTTATCAAATAAGTCGCTATTATCACATTCTTCGCATCTGGTACCGCATCCCTTGCAGACAGATTCTGGCGTTAACGGCTTCTCTATACATTTTGGACAGACGGTATGAGCCACGACGAAATTGGGTCGATGGGTGGCCTTCCCGCACCACGAGGTTCTACAATTCTGACATTTTGAGCAGACTTTACATAGCTGATCAGGTAGGCAGTCTGTATATTCGGATTTCTTGGTCGGTAGGTATCCTTGGGAACATTGGTCAGCATCATCCTGGGTACACTCGAAATCGAAAAAGATGAATTTAGGTTTGAAATCCTCTTTGGCCGGAATTGATCGGAGATAGCAGAGATGATCGTCTAACACGTATTGTTCGCAAGAAGTACACAAATATTCGCCGCACCGATGATCTTCCTTCTTCCTCTTCTGTTTATTTATAACTTTATAACACGTCGAGCATTTCCAAAATATATCGCATTGGGAGGGGCCTCTGACCTGTCCTTTATTTTTTCCATGTTTATGCTTCTGTTTCTCCAAGTGATGTTTATAACAGTCGTTAGATCGACACGTCATATTACACTCGGAGCAGTCCACGGGCGTATCCGATTTTGGGTAGTTGTCCCTTTTACAGACCATACAATGGGTTTCGCACTGGTGTTTTTCTCGGTGATCGTAATGTTTGAGACATCTGTCACAAAACTATTTGGAGCTGAAGAAGCCGGTAATACTGGTAATGGCGTGAAAATGATCGTCGTCCACCAGATAGAGGTAAATACACGGTCGTTCGTCCGTACTGGGACATGTGATAAACTTATTCCCGACTCGGGCGTTGATCACCATCACTTTCACGTTCAACGCCGCTTCGAATGCCTCTATATCGTTCAAACTGGATGGACGGTCGGTCGAAACACCCGCCATTTCGCTTAAAGCAACGGCGAGTTGCTTCTGCTGCTTCAGGTTTTTATTACAGAGATCCTTATAATAACTTCTTGGAACTTTCTGGTGATGGAGTATTAGTTCCAGGTTACTTTTCTTTCCTCTCCCTTTCGTTATATCTTTCCATTCTTCGGGAGTACATGTATTTAGTTTCGCCCACGCCATCCCGATCGCTCTCGCCATACACAGCTGGTCGTCATTCTCTATGGTGACGATGGATTTCTTTAAGTACATCGAATTATTCTTTCCGTGGAGTCTGGTAATGCGCCGCCTGGCTCCGCCTTTAGGTAGGTCTATGGTTCCTATAGAAATCTCGAAACTCTGATCCAAGGTTAAGTCTTGTTTGCTATTTAAGACTTTATCTACGGTCTCCATGACGGCTTCTGCGTTCAACTCGTCCCAGGGTCTCAAAGGTACTACGATAGGATCTTGGAGCCCGTCTTGATGGATGACGACCCGACCTAAATCGTTCACCTCCAAATCGCCCCGAGCTTGGTCCAGCACGTCGTCTAACATCCGACGTAACCCGTCCCTGACATCGTTGAGCTGTTGACCACGGTGCTCTTCGTCGACCTTGACCTGGTACGTTTTATCCAAGGCCGAATTATTAGCGTACGGCCTCTCAGACTTCTTTCTTATCGCATACTGTAGACCTCCGGAAGGTGGGGTGTCGGGTTGAGGGTCATCTCCACCCCCTATTTGGGTGATAGGGGGATCCCAATCGTCCGTCAAACATATACGCTCAGTCTCCTCCATTTCTTCTTGATCCAATAAATAGACTCTAAACGTCTCTTCAGTATCATCGGCGCTCGACGGTGAGGCCCCGGGGGTGGCCATACTTCTAATCAGCCCTTCTAACTGGTCAGTGACAAATTCGTCGCCGTACTCCGGATTTAGTAACTGAAACAGCCGAAACCTCACCCCCGGGCATTCTTGAAGACCCCACGTGGCAGCGAAGTTCATCAAATCGTTTTCGTTGTCGAACGAATTTATAATATCGTTTACCGAATTCATCTTGAAGGCTTGGTTTCTTGTAAAAGAATGAATTTATAGAGCAGAGATCCTTCTTAAATACATACTACGGTCTCTCGTTTCATCGGTCGGTTATTTTTAGTAACGTACGTCACTATCCTGGATTCTGATTGGTCGGTTATAACGTCGTTTATTTATAGTAACACACGTTCTCGATTCTGATTGGTCGTTATTTATAGTAACGTAGGTAATTGTTATTTATATCAATACGCTCTCGATTCTCCTTGGATAAATAAAAATAGCAATACCGGTTCTAACTAGTTTTATATTTATAGTAACGTATGTCATTGTTATTTATAGCAATACGTTCTGATTGTATGAATATAAATAGCCTGTTCCCACTAGTTTTCTATTTATAGTAACGTAGGTCATTTATAGGATAGGTCTATACGTGTCTGGGCATGATTTCGTGACGCCAACAACTGACTGATGTATTATTCCGGAAACTATAAACACGCGCGTGCTCAGTCCTTTGTGACTTAAGTATTGGATGCCAAAGTGTAAAGATATTTAGGTACCTATATGAATTATATAATAGAGCATCGCGGCAATCAACATCTTACGATTGAAATGACAATAATAAATAGAATCATTTTATCGGTATAATGAGAATGTGTAGAGGGAGGTAATTGTGTACGGACATTAGCTACGTAATTAGAATTAAGGGTAGATACGGACATAAATGGAGCAACACACCCCGAGTCGAATGGGCCATTAATAAGCGAGATAGTGTTTTCCCGCCATTTTTATCCTCCATTTTGAAAATCGTAGGTGCCGAACGTATAATTGTTTAGTACGATTATCGAAACCCCCGGATAGATAGGACCTATAATAAAGCTTATATAACGAATTTATATCGGTACTTCCGGTTTTTCGGATCACTACTTCCGGTATGAGGTCAGACCATTAATTGAGTCGCGGATTCGTCATTGTCTCTTCGAGATCTTTCCAACGATACCAAACACGGCCAGTTTCCTCGAAAGTTCATTTTTCGTCAAACTTATTTACGATTAAAGGGACATAATTAGTATTATAGATATATCGAATAATGATAGATCAAAATGAAGGGTAGCGTCGGACTCGTGACGACGATACGCGTATATTAGAACTAACGTATAGTTACGTTACTTACGCTTAAATATTTTTCATTTTCAATTTTTGGACTTTAAGGATATATAAAATCTTTAAATCTCGATATCTCGAAAACTACTTGCCGTATAAATAAAGGAAAGATATCGTTGGATCGAACTCGCCGAGCTACGTCGAATTATACAGATTTCTACGCTCTAACACCGAGTCGAAAAATTGATCACGTCAGATTCGTAGGCCATTTTGTTTTTCGAAATCAACTAATTCCGTTCTTCGAGAAAAGTTTAGCCTATAGCGATATTTGACTATCTGTTAAGTTAATAACTAATTTGTTGTAATATCTCTAGTGTCAATTTTATTTAATATAAACACGAATATGCCATAATTCATCGATATTACTCGCGTTTAATATCAAATTCTACTAATTCATACGTTCTGAATCGATTTCTAGGGTCAAAACCGGTCAATTCGCAATATTTTACAATCATTGAATAAAATTGACATTTAACATGTTTTAAATTACATTTACTGATTTCCGTGTCGCTTTGTAGTAATTCGAAATTAATTACCCGTCTTACCTTTAAATTGTACGGTGCATTTGGGACATATTTAACAACACGAGCTATTTAGAATTACATGCGTCAGAAATTGATACATGCTGTGTTCACGATGATTAAACATTTCTCTTGCATTCCTAGATAAATTCTTAAGATTATTTGAGACATAAAATATTAGGTTAATGATATTATCAATTTCTACAGTTAGTGCGTCCATGATTTGTGTTGGAAGATGCGGTATATGATAATTAGATAGCATCCAATATTCAAAGATATTTAGATATGGCACTAATTACGCAGGGATTTTCGAGATATGTAGCGCCGCGCGTGTACTATCGATTATATACGATCAGTTTATACGAGTCATTTTCAGACAACTAGTTTTGGATGTGTCATACGGAACGATAGGATTTATTCGGGAATATATGCGGTATTTATATGACAAACCTCGATTGCCACCATACATACGTTCGCGCAGACGGGCGGCCCCACGGACAAACATACAGGAGGCCTGACAGGCATACCTCATACCACTTGGATTCAGTTAATTGTGTTAACGGGCGTTATAATTTGAACACCACGTATTAACGATTAGACATTTATATTAATCGTTGTATCACTCTATATGATAAAATACGTGTACTTTATTCGTGTTTCATATACGCTAGGGCAACTCGTTGTCTAGCGGGGGTGACATGCCCCTCTAAAACGTACAGTATGGATTATTAATAATTTATTGCGTTTTTATGGAATTATACGTAACGAGGTAAGATATATATTATTCATTTTCGCTAAAGTACATAGGTTAAGTTTGTATATAGCGTATAATTAGGATTTCTTATGCAATAAAAACGTACGCCAAGTTTGAATAATATAATGAACGTACCTGTATATTCGTTGACAGAATGGTTGAAGTTCGTGAAGCTTATGAAACGTTTGAGGCCTAAGTCCGTTCTAATCGGTCGATATTTATAGAAGCGTTCGTAATTGTTATTTATGTATCGGTTCGTTCCAATTAGTCGATATTTATAGAAACGTACGCGATTGCTATTTGTAGAGCGGTTCGTTCACGTGTCTCGAGACGGAACGAACGTATTTAAAGATTTGTGTCATTGGCGATTATTTTTGGTTTACGTCATGGTCGCTAAAAATAATCTATAAGGTCATCCAAAATGGCCGCCGCTCTCGCGTAGAGACTTATATACAAATCTGTTACTGTAAATAGATCATCCGAGATGGCCACCGAGCGTTACATAGAGGTACGTCTTCGTACATGGACACCGAGCTATATATACGTCATCAATAAGGAGGTGGCTCTATAGTGACGCGTATGCTAAAAATATACCCGCACGCGCGTGACCTACTTTATATTAACTTATATGCAAATGAGTTACTATAAATAGAATTCAAAATGGCGCCCGTTTGTTTACAACCAAAGAGAAGCACTTACTACTCCGGCCGATGACAACAACATATCAAAGAGGTATGTGTGATGCATGTGTCTTTGTTTATTTGTTGGGGTTATGGTTGCACCAACAGCTTAGAATCATTCAAAGGCATATAAGGGTTGCCCATTTGACCGACGGGCAGTTTACCTAACAACACCTTTCCTGGACATGCTCCTGTTAACCAGTACTTGGTGTAACAACCTCCGTAAGAAACTGCCAACTTTTTTCATATAAAGAGACACGGTCTGAGCTGAGCTCGAACCCGTGACCATCAGTGATGATAGGTTACAGTAGTATACAAGTCAGCGACCTTAACCACTCGACCACGGAGGCGGACTAGGGTTATATGGTCGCACCAACCAGCTACTATTGGTGGATGATACTTCTTGGATCATTATTTGACACAAGGACGGGCAACCGTGTGGAACCACCTATCTTCCACAAGTCAGCTGGATTGCTTCCGCATATGAAATAATTCGACACCCCAGTGGGATTCGAACCTACAGTGATTGGAGGGGGGGGGGTGCATGATTGGGGGGTGCATGATTGGGGGGGGACTAGGAGAACAACAAATACTGGGACACGGACACAGAGCATTGTATGTTACTCACGTGTCGAGTCGAACAGAGAGGGTATATGCTGTGGGATCTACCTGATGATGATGATTGAGCTTATTTACCCTCGCCTCTGGCGAACCATATGGGCGAACGTGGGATCTACCTACGATGTCAGGTGGGATATATTATATCTACGATGTCAGGTGGGAAAGTTCTATCTGCGATGTCAGGTTGGCAATAGCTACGATGTTGTGGGACCTATCTACGATGTCAGGTGGGAACTATCTACGATGTCAGGTGGGAAAGTTCTATCTGCGATGTCAGGTGGGAAAGTTCTATCTACGATGTCAGGTGGGAAAGTTCTATCTGCGATGTCAGGTTGGATTTAGCTACGATGTTGTGGAACCTATCTACGATGTCAGGTGGGATATATTATATCTACGATGTCAGGTGGTAACTATCTACGATGTCAGGTGGGAAAGTTCTATCTGCGATGTCAGGTTGGATATAGCTACGATGTTGTGGGACCTATCTACGATGTCAGGTGGGAACTATCTACGATGTCAGGTGGGATATATTATATCTACCATGTTAGGTGGTAACTATCTACGATGTCAGGTGGGAAAGTTCTATCTGCGATGTCAGGTTGGATATAGCTACGGTGTTATGGAAACTATCTACGATGACAGGTGGGAACTATCTACGATGTCAGGTGGGATATATTATATATACAATGTTAGGTGGTAACTATCTACGGTGTCAGGTGGGAACCATCTACGATGTCACGGGCGGGATATATCTACGGTGTCAGGTGGGAACCATCTACGATGTCACGGGCGGGATATATCTACGGTGTCAGGTGGGAACCATCTACGATGTCACGGGCGGGATATATCTACGGTGTCAGGTGGGAACCATCTACGATGTCACGGGCGGGATATATCTACGGTGTCAGGTGGGAACCATCTACGATGTCACGGGCGGGATATATCTACGGTGTCAGGTGGGAACCATCTACGATGTCACGGGCGGGATATATCTACGGTGTCAGGTGGGAACCATCTACGATGTCACGGGCGGGATATATCTACGGTGTCAGGTGGGAACCATCTACGATGTCACGGGCGGGATATATCTACGGTGTCAGGTGGGAACCATCTACGATGTCACGGGCGGGATATATCTACGGTGTCAGGTGGGAACCATCTACGATGTCACGGGCGGGATATATCTACGGTGTCAGGTGGGAACTATCTGCGGTGTCAGGTGGGAACTATTTATGATGTCAGGTGCCAGGTTGGAACTATCTGCTATGCCAGATGGGAACTATTTATGATGTCAGGTGCCAGGTTGGAACTATCTGCGATGCCAGATGGGAACTATTTATGATGTCAGGTGCCAGGTTGGAACTATCTGCTATGCCAGATGGGAACTATTTATGATGTCAGGTGCCAGGTTGGAACTATCTGCGATGCCATGTGGGAACTATTTATGATGTCAGGTGCCAGGTTGGAACTATCTGATATGCCAGATGGGAACTATTTATGATGTCAGGTGCCAGGTTGGAACTATCTGCTATGCCAGATGGGAACTATTTATGATGTCAGGTGCCAGGTTGGAACTATCTGCTATGCCAGATGGGAACTATTTATGATGTCAGGTGCCAGGTTGGAACTATCTGCGATGCCATGTGGGAACTATGTAAGATGTCAGGTACCAGGTTGGAACTACCTGAGATGTCAGATGGGAACTATCTGCGATGCCAGATGAGAAATATCTATGACATCAGGTGCCAGTTGGGAACTATCTACGATGTCAGGTACCAGGTGGGAAAACTATCTGCAATGTTCAATGAGAACTATCTGCGATGCCAAGTGTCAGGTGAGAACTATCTGCGATGTTAGGTGGGAACTATATGCGATGTTAGGTGGGAACTATCTGCGATGTTAGGTGGGAACTATCTGCGATGTTAGGTGGGAACTATATGCGATGTTAGGTGGGAACTATCTACGATGTTAGGTGGGAACTATATGCAATGTTAGGTGGGAACTATATACGATGTTAGGTGGGAACTATATGCAATGTTAGGTGGGAACTATCTGTGATGTTAGGTGGGAACTATATGCAATGTTAGGTGGGAACTATATGCGATGTTAGGTGGGAACTATCTGTGATGTTAGGTGGGAACTATCTGTGATGTTAGGTGGGAACTATCTGTGATGTTAGGTGGGAACTATATGCAATGTTAGGTGGGAACTATATGCGATGTTAGGTGGGAACTATATGCAATGTTAGGTGGGAACTATACAATGTTAGGTGGGAACTATATGCAATGTTAGGTGGGAACTATATGCAATGTTAGGTGGGAACTATATGCAATGTTAGGTGGGAACTATATGCAATGTTAGGTGGGAACTATCTGTGATGTTAGGTGGGAACTATATGCAATGTTAGGTGGGAACTATCTGTGATGTTAGGTGGGAACTATCTGTGATGTTAGGTGGGAACTATCTGTGATGTTAGGTGGGAACTATCTGTGATGTTAGGTGGGAACTATCTGTGATGTTAGGTGGGAACTATATGTGATGTTAGGTGGGAACTATCTGCGATGTTAGGTGGGAACTATATACGATGTTAGGTGGGAACTATATGCGATGTTAGGTGGGAACTATATGCGATGTTAGGTGGGAACTATATGCGATGTTAGGTGGGAACTATATGCGATGTTAGGTGGGAACTATATGCGATGTTAGGTGGGAACTATATGCGATGTTAGGTGGGAACTATATGCAATGTTAGGTGGGAACTATATGCGATGTTAGGTGGGAACTATATGCAATGTTAGGTGGGAACTATATACGATGTTAGGTGGGAACTATATGCGATGTTAGGTGGGAACTATATGCAATGTTAGGTGGGAACTATATGCAATGTTAGGTGGGAACTATATGCGATGTTAGGTGGGAACTATATGCAATGTTAGGTGGGAACTATATGCAATGTTAGGTGGGAACTATATGCAATGTTAGGTGGGAACTATATGCAATGTTAGGTGGGAACTATATGCAATGTTAGGTGGGAACTATATGCAATGTTAGGTGGGAACTATATGCAATGTTAGTTGGGAACTATATGCGATGTCAGGTGGGAACTATCTGCGAGGCCAAGTGACAGGTGGGAACTATCTGCGAGGCCAAGTGACAGGTGGGAACTATATACGATGTCAGGTGGGACTTATCTGCGAGGCCAAGTGACAGGTGGGAACTATCTGCGATGCCAAGTGTCAGGTGGGAACTATATGCGATGTTAGGTGGGAACTATATGCGATGTTAGGTGGGAACTATATGCAATGTCAGGTGGGAACTATCTGCGAGGCCAAGTGACAGGTGGGAACTATATGCGATGTTAGGCGGGAACTATCTGCGAACATGTAAATATGCAAGTAACACAGTTTATAATTATATTCAAATGGATCTTTTTTATGTGCACTAACTGATGTACTAACTGATGTATGTTCTTGTAATGCAATTGGTTTATACTCTCGTGTGGTCGCTTGTATGTTTTAGCGAACATTGTTCTTTCTCGTCGTCACAGCGAAATTACCAAGGGTGTAGCTTGAGGCTAATAGACGTAGCCATCATAGGATATGTTTAAGGCATGATTTAACGAGAAATAAGGAACGTATTAAATATGTATGTGCAGTTCTGAAAATGAATTAAAATGTAACGAAATATCGATTTATTGTCATGTTCGATGGGTTCGCTACGCATCATAGTATGCTCTTTCATTTTTATTGCGCTTTTCGCATTTTCATATTTTTAAGTTTTGATGAAAATGTGTAGATAGCCTACGTATGTACAGACGGTGGCCTATAGGAAGCTACGCCACTGGATCACAGGGATTCGGCACGTTTGGGGGTACTAGTATATATATTTAAGTACTTAAATATATATACTAGTACCACCAAACGTGCCGAATCCCTGTGCACTGGATACGATGTGGTGCATACTATGTCGAATAGTGAACATGTACACCAACGAACATGTACACCAACATATTATATTTATGTTTTCAAATGAAATATAGAAATGTATCAGTTTAAGTAAAATGTGTTATTGCACATGTTTAAAGCAGCGGAATAACACATGTTATGTCTCACTGCTCTACACATGTGGTATACCTAGCCGCTGTATCTTGAAATGTTGTCAACGCCAACGTTTTCGGCTATCAGTGATGTCATTTCTAACGCCATGTACAGCATACAATGACATCGTTTTCTATAATAATGATAATAATAATAATAATTAATAATAATAATAAACAAACAATAATAAATATTTTTAAAAAACAAACAACATAATTATACACTTTTAAGCCTAAAATAAAAAGAACATTTCTTTGTTTAATTGAATGATCGAATAATATTTCACTCATTAACATAGAACGTTATTATTATCATCACTCGTGGCTAGCATCACTCGGGGCTAGCATCACTCGTGGCTACCATCACTCGTGGCTAGCATCACTCGGGGCTAGCATCACTCGTGGCTAGCATCACTCGGGGCTAACATCACTCGTGGCTAGCATCACTCGTGGCTAGCATCACTCGTGGCTAACATCACTCGTGGCTAGCATCACTCGACACTCGGGGCTAGCATCACTCGTGGCTAGCATCACTCGTGGCTAACATCACTCGTGGCTAGCATCACTCGTGGCTAGCATCTCTCGTGGCTAGCATTCACTCGTGGCTAGCATCACTCGTGGCTAGCATCACTCGTGGCTAACATCACTCGTGGCTAGCATCACTCGTGGCTAGATCCTCGGGCTAAATCACTCGTGGCTAACATCACTCGTGGCTAGCATCACTCGTGGCTAACATCACTCGTGGCTAACATCTCTCGTGGCTAGCATCACTCGTGGCTAGCATCTCTCGTGGCTAGCATCTCTCGTGGCTAACATCACTCGTGGCTAGCATCACTCGACACTCGGGGCTACCATTACTCGTGGCTAGCATCTCTCGTGGCTAACATCACTCGTGGCTAGCATCACTCGACACTCGGGGCTAGCATCACTCGTGGCTAGCATCACTCGTGGCTAACATCACTCGTGGCTAGCATCACTCGTGGCTAGCATCACTCGTGGCTAGCATCTCTCGTGGCTAGCATCTCTCGTGGCTAGCATCACTCGACACTCGGGGCTACCATTTCACTCGTGGCTAGCATCACTCGTGGCTAGCATCACTCGTGGCTAGCATCACTCGTGGCTAGCATCACTCGTGGCTAGCATCACTCGTGGCTAGCATCACTCGTGGCTAGCATCACTCGACACTCGGGGCTAACATCACTCGGGGCTAACATCACTCGGGGCTAACATCACTCGGGGCTAGCATCACTCGTGGCTAGCATCACTCGACACTCGGGGCTAGCATCACTCGTGGCTAGCATCACTCGGGGCTAGCATCACTTGTTGTTAACATCACTTGGGGCTAGCATCACTCGTGGCTAGCATCACTCGACACTCGTGGCTAACATCACTCGGGCTAGCATCACTCGACACTCGTGGCTAGCATCACTCGACACTCGTGGCTAGCATCACACATTCGGTGAAATATAATTCGATCATACATTGAAACAAAACAAGACGGATCTGTAGTCCAGTGGTAACACGCCGGACTGGTAATCCAGGGATCGCAGGTTCGATCCCCCGTCTGACCCTAATAAAATTAACAGTCTTTCAGATGGGACATTAAACCGAGGTCATGTGTCGGTGCTTTACACCGTGCACGTAAAAGTACCAGAGGTGACTCTGGAATGGGTCTGTCTGTATCATTGCACTATCCTCCAACAATCTAAAGTGACTAATCTCTTCAGGATGCGTCGTTCATATGGGCAACCGGTAGTGACGATAAATACACGTAAAACACACACACAAAACAAAACAAATATCCTCTTAATCGTCACATGGCGATGCGTGAGGCACGTAGCATACGTCGTGTCTAGTTTAGGCGTCACAATCCTCGCGTGGATGAATTATGAATAATGATGTTACATTCATAGTGTCCATCATTATACATTAGTTTCCATCATTCCAGTGCACACGTATATTGGCTGTATATTGGATCATTAATTTGCAATATTAATTAAATACTAAACGAGTAGAATAGTGTTCGCTTCAAGCTACGGTAGTCGGTTGTCATGTTTTGTTCATGTATATCTCTATACTCGTTGAAAAGAAACATTTTATGGGCGTATCCTGCCCGTTGTGATGTATTGTAGCATGGCAATGTGTGTAAGTTAGAATAAAGTAATTTACGACTGGTTCGGTTAAACACTAACGTTTCGCTTTCGTTTGGCTACATTGTATAATTGTGATAATGTGACACGAGGGCCCGTGAAGTCGTAGATAGTGGGGTTTCAGTAACCGGCTCGTGCTTCACGTGGATTATAAATTTATTATACATTATCCATACTACACAATCTATAAATATCCAGAATATAAATTATTCTATTCCCGTGGTCGTACAGAACCTCCCTAGCCACTTCACACAATTGCGTCTCGTGCCCATGCTGCGTCGGTCACGTTAACCAGCTGAGTCTGAATACGTTACGTAACATTGTGCTAATCACGTCCCGGTCACAGGGATTCGGCACGTTTGGGGGTACTAGTATATATATTTAAGTACTTAAATATATATACTAGTACCCCCAAACGTGCCGAATCCCTGTGGTCCCGGTATACGAATGTACCTCTTAATTCCGTATTCCTCTCCGATATACCCGCATGGTTCTCTGCCCTGGTACAGTAGATACTCCACCATCGACTCACACGCTAACAGTGTCAAACAATATAACACCCAATTCCCGTTTCGGACGTGACTGCCTTGACATATTTCTATCTATCTTCCTTTTATGTCGAACCCCTCGCTGGTAACCGTATTCAGCTTTTAACATGTCAACAGGAAATACCGGCTATTAAACAGTAAACCCTCACAACCACTGTGCTAAAAACCGTGCATACGTTATTATGTCTGCTAGGGAACCTATGTTCTCCACAATCTCCGAAATATGCATTCCAACTCATTATATACGATATTATTCCGTCCTCCACAAACAGGACTCAAATTAATTATCGGTAAACCATCTCCGAATCTTTAGGCTGACCGATTAGCGCAGTGGTTATGGAGCTCGCTTCTCATCAATGCATCCCTGGTTCGATCCTCGGAACGGAAAATATGTGAGATGGTACGGTGGTCGCCAGATCAGACAGGTGGGTTTTCTCCGGGTACTCCGGTTTCCTCCCACACGAATAACCACATTTACGCTTTCATCTGCGCCAACGAGAGTGATTAATATAAGTTGTTAGAACTTGCTTCGCAATCGTTGCAAAATAAATAAGTTAAACAAAAATTAACATTTCACGTCGGCATAGGAATGGCAGTCAGTGTATAGGATATTGTGTTCATTAATGTTTTAGATGGCTATATATTTTAGAGAGCATTATAAAGACAGAGTCCTACTACAGATGCTACTGTGAGTTGTTTTCGCAAGCCCTACCTTGGATCAGTCAGTTTTGCAGCCCATACCTTATACGGCATCAAGTTATACCCGGGAGTGGTTTGAGTCAGTGACACAATTTAAGTATGATAATTAACTAAGTCATTGACAGCGTGTCGTAGGGTATGTAGGTTTCTGGTGTTACATGTGTCTCCGGCTGTATGTAGCATAGCGTGCATAGTTATATATGTGTCTCCGGCTGTATATAACATAGCGTGTATAGTTATATATGTGTCCCCGGTTGTATATAACATAACGTGCATAGTTATATATGTGTCTCCGGTTGTATATAGCATAACGTGTATAGTTATATATGTGTCTCCGGCTGTATATAACATAGCGTGCATAGTTATATATGTGTCTCCGGCTGTATATAACATAGCGTGTATAGTTATACATGTGTCTCCGGCTGTATGTAACATAGCGTGCATAGTTATATATGTGTCTCCCGCTGTATATAACATAGCGTGCATAGTTATATATGTGTCTCCGGCTGTATATAACATAGCGTGTATAGTTATATATGTGTCTCCCGCTGTATATAATATAGCGTGCATAGTTATATATGTGTCTCCGGCTGTATGTAACATAACGTGCATAGTTATATATGTATCTCCGGCTGTATATAACATAACGTGATAGTTATATGTATCTCCGGCTGTATGTAACATAACGTGCATAGTATATGTGTCTCCGGCTGTATGTAACATAACGTGCATAGTTATATATGTGTCTCCGGCTGTATGTAACATAACGTGTATAGTTATATATGTGTCTCCGGCTGTATGTAACATAACGTGCATAGTTATATATGTGTCTCCGGCTGTATGTAACATAACGTGTATAGTTATATATGAGTCTCCGGCTGTATAAAACATAGCGTGCATAGTTATATATGTGTCTCCGGCTGTATGTAACATAACGTGCATAGTTATATATGTATCTCCGGCTGTATATAACATAACGTGTATAGTTATATATGTATCTCCGGCTGTATGTAACATAACGTGCATAGTTATATATGTGTCTCCGGCTGTATGTAACATAACGTGCATAGTTATATATGTGTCTCCGGCTGTATGTAACATAACGTGTATAGTTATATATGTGTCTCCGGCTGTATGTAACATAGCGTGCATAGTTATATATGTGTCTCCGGCTGTATGTAACATAACGTGTATAGTTATATATGAGTCTCCGGCTGTATAAAACATAGCGTGCATAGTTATATATGTGTCTCCGGCTGTATGTAACATAACGTGCATAGTTATATATGTATCTCCGGCTGTATATAACATAACGTGTATAGTTATATATGTATCTCCGGCTGTATGTAACATAACGTGCATAGTTATATATGTGTCTCCGGCTGTATGTAACATAACGTGCATAGTTATATATGTGTCTCCGGCTGTATGTAACATAACGTGTATAGTTATATATGAGTCTCCGGCTGTATAAAACATAGCGTGCATAGTTATATATGTGTCTCCGGCTGTATGTAACATAACGTGTATAGTTATATATGTGTCTCCGGCTGTATGTAACATAACGTGTATAGTTATATATGTGTCTCCGGCTGTATGTAACATAGCGTGCATAGTTATATATGTGCCTCCGGTTGTATGTAACATAGCGTGTATAGTTATATATGTGTCTCCGGCTGTATGTAACATAGCGTGTATAGTTATATATGTGTCTCCGGCTGTATGTAACATAGCGTGCATAGTTATATATGTGTCTCCCACTGTGTGTAACATAACGTGCATAGTTATATATGTGTCTCCCACTGTATGTAACATAACGTGCATAGTTATATATGTGTCTCCCACTGTATGTAACATAACGTGCATAGTTATATATGTGTCTCCCACTGTATGTAACATAACGTGCATAGTTATATATGTGTCTCCCACTGTGTGTAACATAACGTGTATAGTTATATATGTGTCTCCGGCTGTGTGTAACATAACGTGCATAGTTATATATGTGTCTCCGGCTGTATGTAACATAACGTGTATAGTTATATATGTGTCTCCGGCTGTATATAACATAGCGTGTATAGTTATATATGTGTCTCCGGCTGTATGTAACATAACGTGTATAGTTATATATGTGTCTCCGGCTGTATGTAACATAGCGTGTATAGTTATGTATGTGTCTCCGGCTGTATGTATCATAGAGTGTATAGTTATATATGTGTCTCCGGCTGTATGTAACATAACGTGCATAGTTATATATGTGTCTCCGGCTGTATGTAACATAACGTGTATAGTTATATATGTGTCTCCGGCTGTATATAACATAACGTGTATAGTTATATATGTGTCTCCGGCTGTGTGTAACATAACGTGCATAGTTATATATGTGTCTCCGGCTGTATGTAACATAGCGTGCATAGTTATACATGTGTCTTCGGCTGTATGTAGCATAGCGTGCATAGTTATACATGTGTCTCCGGCTGTATGTAGCATAGCGTGCATAGTTATATATGTGTCTCCGGCTGTATGTAACATAACGTGTATAGTTATATATGAGTCTCCGGCTGTATAAAACATAGCGTGCATAGTTATATATGTGTCTCCGGCTGTATGTAACATAACGTGTATAGTTATATATGTGTCTCCGGCTGTATATAACATAACGTGCATAGTTATATATGTGTCTCCGGTTGTATATAACATAACGTGCATAGTTATATATGTGTCTCCGGTTGTATATAACATAACGTGCATAGTTATATATGTGTCTCCGGCTGTATGTAGCATAGCGTGTATAGTTATATATGTGTCCCCGGTTGTATATAACATAACGTGCATAGTTATATATGTGTCTCCGGTTGTATATAGCATAACGTGTATAGTTATATATGTGTCTCCGGCTGTATATAACATAGCGTGCATAGTTATATATGTGTCTCCGGCTGTATATAACATAGCGTGTATAGTTATACATGTGTCTCCGGCTGTATGTAACATAGCGTGCATAGTTATATATGTGTCTCCCGCTGTATATAACATAGCGTGCATAGTTATATATGTGTCTCCGGCTGTATATAACATAGCGTGTATAGTTATATATGTGTCTCCCGCTGTATATAACATAGCGTGCATAGTTATATATGTGTCTCCGGCTGTATGTAACATAACGTGCATAGTTATATATGTATCTCCGGCTGTATATAACATAACGTGTATAGTTATATATGTATCTCCGGCTGTATGTAACATAACGTGCATAGTTATATATGTGTCTCCGGCTGTATGTAACATAACGTGCATAGTTATATATGTGTCTCCGGCTGTATGTAACATAACGTGTATAGTTATATATGAGTCTCCGGCTGTATAAAACATAGCGTGCATAGTTATATATGTGTCTCCGGCTGTATGTAACATAACGTGTATAGTTATATATGTGTCTCCGGCTGTATGTAACATAGCGTGTATAGTTATATATGTGTCTCCGGCTGTATGTAACATAGCGTGCATAGTTATATATGTGCCTCCGGTTGTATGTAACATAGCGTGTATAGTTATATATGTGCCTCCGGTTGTATGTAACATAGCGTGTATAGTTATATATGTGTCTCCGGCTGTATGTAACATAGCGTGTATAGTTATATATGTGTCTCCGGCTGTATGTAACATAGCGTGCATAGTTATATATGTGTCTCCCACTGTGTGTAACATAACGTGCATAGTTATATATGTGTCTCCCACTGTATGTAACATAACATGCATAGTTATATATGTGTCTCCCACTGTATGTAACATAACGTGCATAGTTATATATGTGTCTCCCACTGTATGTAACATAACGTGCATAGTTATATATGTGTCTCCCACTGTGTGTAACATAACGTGTATAGTTATATATGTGTCTCCGGCTGTGTGTAACATAACGTGCATAGTTATATATGTGTCTCCGGCTGTATGTAACATAACGTGTATAGTTATATATGTGTCTCCGGCTGTATATAACATAGCGTGTATAGTTATATATGTGTCTCCGGCTGTATGTAACATAACGTGTATAGTTATATATGTGTCTCCGGCTGTATGTAACATAGCGTGTATAGTTATGTATGTGTCTCCGGCTGTATGTATCATAGAGTGTATAGTTATATATGTGTCTCCGGCTGTATGTAACATAACGTGCATAGTTATATATGTGTCTCCGGCTGTATGTAACATAACGTGTATAGTTATATATGTGTCTCCGGCTGTATATAACATAACGTGTATAGTTATATATGTGTCTCCGGCTGTGTGTAACATAACGTGCATAGTTATATATGTGTCTCCGGCTGTATGTAACATAACGTGTATAGTTATATATGTGTCTCCGGCTGTATATAACATAACGTGTATAGTTATATATGTGTCTCCCACTGTGTGTAACATAACATGTATAGTTATATATGTGTCTCCGGCTGTATGTAACATAACGTGTATAGTTATATATGTGTCTCCGGCTGTATATAGCATAACGTGCATAGTTATATATGTGTCTCCGGCTGTATATAACATAACGTGCATAGTTATACATGTGTCTCCGGCTGTATGTAACATAGCGTGCATAGTTATACATGTGTCTTCGGCTGTATGTAACATAGCGTGCATAGTTATACATGTGTCTCCGGCTGTATGTAACATAACGTGCATAGTTATATATGTGTCTCCGGCTGTATATAACATAGCGTGCATAGTTATATATGTGTCTCCGGCTGTATCTAACATAGCGTGTATAGTTATATATGTGTCTCCGGCTGTATGTAACATAGCGTGCATAGTTATATATGTGTCTCCGGCAGTATATAACATAACGTGCATAGTTATATATGTATCTCCGGCTGTATATAACATAACGTGTATAGTTATATATGTGTCTCCGGCTGTATATAACATAACGTGCATAGTTATATATGTATCTCCGGCTGTATATAACATATTAACGTGTATAGTTATATATGTATCTCCGGCTGTATATAACATAACGTGCATAGTTATATATGTGTCTCCGGCTGTATATAACATAACGTGTATAGTTATATATGTGTCTCCGGCTGTATGTAACATAGCGTGCATAGTTATATATGTATCTCCGGCTGTATATAACATATTAACGTGTGTAGTTATATATGTATCTCCGGTTGTATGTAACATAACGTGTATAGTTATATATGTGTCTCCGGTTGTATGTAGCATAACGTGCATATTTATACATGTGTCTCCGGCTGTATGTAACATAGCGTGCATAGTTATACATGTGTCTCCGGCTGTATGTAACATAACGTGCATAGTTATATATGTGTCTCCGGCTGTATGTAACATAGCGTGCATATTTATATATGTATCTCCGGCTGTATGTAACATAACGTGCATAGTTATATATGTGTCTCCCACTGTGTGTAACATAACATGTATAGTTATATATGTGTCTCCCACTGTATGTAACATAGCGTGTATAGTTATATATGTGTCTCCCACTGTATGTAACATAGCGTGTATAGTTATATATGTGTCTCCGGCTGTGTGTAACATAACGTGCATAGTTATATATGTGTCTCCGGCTGTATGTAACATAGCGTGTATAGTTATATATGTGTCTCCGGCTGTATGTAACATAGCGTGTATAGTTATATATGTGTCTCCGGCTGTATGTAACATAACGTGCATAGTTATATATGTGTCTCCGGCTGTATGTAACATAACGTGCATAGTTATATATGTGTCTCCCACTGTGTGTAACATAACGTGTATAGTTATATATGTGTCTCCCACTGTGTGTAACATAACGTGTATAGTTATATATGTGTCTCCGGCTGTATATAACATAGTAACGTGTATAGTTATATATGTGTCTCCGGCTGTATGTAACATAACGTGCATAGTTATATATGTGTCTCCGGTTGTATGTAGCATAACGTGCATAGTTATATATGTGTCTCCGGTTGTATGTAACATAACGTGCATAGTTATATATGTGTCTCCGGTTGTATGTAACATAACGTGTATAGTTATATATGTGTCTCCGGCTGTATATAACATAACGTGTATAGTTATATATGTGTCTCCGGCTGTATATAACATAACGTGCATAGTTATATATGTGTCTCCGGTTGTATGTAACATAACGTGCATAGTTATATATGTGTCTCCGGCTGTATATAGCATAACGTGCATAGTTATATATGTGTCTCCGGTTGTATGTAACATAACGTGCATAGTTATATATGTGTCTCCGGCTGTATATAACATAGCGTGTATAGTTATATATGTGTCTCCGGCTGTATGTAACATAGCGTGTATAGTTATATATGTGCCTCCGGTTGTATGTAACATAGCGTGTATAGTTATATATGTGTCTCCGGCTGTATGTAACATAGCGTGCATAGTTATATATGTATCTCCGGCTGTATGTAACATAACGTGCATAGTTATATATGTGTCTCCGGCTGTATGTAACATAGCGTGCATATTTATACATGTGTCTCCGGCTGTATGTAACATAGCGTGCATAGTTATATATGTATCTCCGGCTGTGTGTAGCATAACGTGCATAGTTATATATGTGTCTGCGGCTGTATATAACATAGCGTGTATAGTTATATATGTGTCTCCGGCTGTGTGTAGCATAGCGTGCATAGTTATATATGTGTCTCCGGCTGTATATAACATAGCGTGTATAGTTATATATGTGTCTCCGGCTGTATGTAACATAGCGTGTATAGTTATATATGTGTCTCCGGCTGTGTGTAGCATAACGTGCATAGTTATATATGTGTCTCCGGCTGTGTGTAACATAGCGTGCATAGTTATATATGTGTCTCCGGCTGTATGTAACATAACATGTATAGTTATATATGTGTCTCCGGCTGTGTGTAGCATAACGTGCATAGTTATATATGTGTCTCCGGCTGTATATAACATAGCGTGCATAGTTATATATGTGCCACCGGCTGTATGTAACATAACCAGTAAGTACTTGATGCACCAACCTCCATAATAAACTGCCAACTTATTTATATGAAGAGACACGATCTGAGTGGGGTTCGAACCCGTGATCATCAGTAATGGTAGTGTTGTTAGTCGTATATTGTACTAGGTTTGGTACTGTTGTTAGTCGTATATTGTACTAGTTTTGGTACTGTTGTTAGTCGTATATTGTACTAGGTTTGGTACTGTTGTTAGTCGTATATTGTACTAGGTTTGGTACTTACTGTTGTTATTCGTATCTTGTAATATATTTGGTACTGTTGTTAATTAGCTTGTACTAGTCTTAGTACTGTTGTTAGTCGCATCTTGTACCAGTTGTACTACTTTGGTACTGTGTTAGTCTTACCTTGTGCTATATTTTGGTACTGTTGTTAGTCGTATCTTGTACTATGTGTTGCTACACTTATTCGTATCTTATACTATATTTTGATACTGTTGTTAATCGTATCTTGTACTAGATTTGGTACTGTTATTAAGCGTATCTTGTACCATATTTTGGTACTGTTGTTAGTCGTATCTTGTACTATATTTTGGTACTGTTGTTAGTCGTATCTTGTACTATATGTTGGTTCTGTTAGTCGTAACTTGTACTATATTTTGGTAATGTTGTTAGTCGTATCTTGTACTATATTTGGTACTGTTGTTAGTCGTATCTTGTACTATATGTTGGTTCTGTTAGTCGTAACTTGTACTATATGTTGGTATTGTTGTTAGTCGTATCTTGTATTATATTTTGGTACTGGTGTTAGTCGTATCTTGTACTATATTTTGGTACTGATGTTAGTCGTATATTGTACTATATTTTGGTACTGGTGTTAGTCGTATCTTGTACTATAAGTTAGTACTGTTGTTAGTCGTATCTTGTACTATATTGTAGTACTGTTGTTAGTCGTATCTTGTATTATATTTTGGTACTGTTGTTAGTCGTATCTTGTACTATATTTTGGCTATGTTGTTAGTCGTATCTAGTACTATAAGTTAGTACTGTTGTTAGTCGTATCTTGTACTATATTGTAGTACTGTTGTTAGTCGTATCTTGTATTATATTTTGGTACTGGTGTTAGTCGTATCTTGTACGATAAGTTAATACTGTTGTTAGTCGTATCTTGTACTATATTTTGGTACTGATGTTAGTCGTATCTTGTACTATATTTTTGTACTGATGTTAGTCGTATCTTGTACTATATTTTGGTACTGGTGTTAGTCGTATCTTGTACTATAAGTTAGTACTGTTGTTAGTCGTATCTTGTACTATATTGTAGTACTGTTGTTAGTCGTATCTTGTATTATATTTTGGTACTGTTGTTAGTCGTATCTTGTACTAGATTTGGTACTGTTGTTAGTCGTATCTTGTAATATATTTGGTACTGTTGTTAATTAGCTTGTACTAGTCTTAGTACTGTTGTTAGTCGCATCTTGTACTAGTGGTACTACTTTGGTACTGTGTTAGTCGTACCTTGTGCTATATTTTGGTACTGTTGTTATTCGTATCTTGTACTATGTGTTGGTATTGTTGTTATTCGTATCTTGTGATATATGTTAGTATTGTTGTTAGTCGTATCTTGTACTATGTGTTGTTACACGTATTCGTATCTTATACTATATTTTGATACTGTTGTTAGTCGTATCTTGTACTATATTTTAATACTGTTGTTAGTCGTATCTTGTGCTATATGTTAGTATTGTTGTTAGTCGTATCTTGTGCTATATGTTAGTATTGTTGTTAGTCGTATCTTGTACTATATGTTAGTATTGTTGTTAGTCGTAACTTGTACTATATGTTGGTATTGTTGTTAGTCGTATCTTGTACTATATGTTAGTATTGTTGTTAGTCGTAACTTGTACTATATGTTGGTATTGTTGTTAGTCGTAACTTGTACTATATTTTAGTACTGTTGTTAGTCGTATCTTGTACTATATTTTGGTACTATTGTTAGTCGTATCTTGTACCATATTTTGGTACTTGTGTTAGTAGTATCTTGTACTATAAGTTAGTACTGTTGTTAGTCGTATCTTGTACTATATTTTAGTACTGTTGTTAGTCGTATCTTGTGCTATATTTTGGTACTGTTGTTAGTCGTATCTTGTACTAGATTTGGTACTGTTGTTAGTCGTATCTTGTAATAGATTTGGTACTGTTGTTAGTTATAGCTTGTACTAGTCTTAGTACTGTTGTTAGTCGCATCTTGTACTAGTTGTACTACTTTGGTACTGTGTTAGTCGTACCTTGTGCTATATTTTGGTACTGTTGCTAGTCGTATCTTGTACTATATGTTGGTTATGTTAGTCGTATCTTGTACTATATTTTGGTACTGTTGTTAGTCGTATCTTGTACTATATTTTAGTGCTGCTGTTAGTCGTATCTTGTACTATATTTTGGCACTGTTGTTAGTCGTATCGTGTACTATAATTTAGTACTGTTGTTAGTCGTATCTTGTACTATATTTTGGTACTGTTGTTAGTCGTATATTGTACTATATTTTGGTACTGTTGTTATTCGTATCTTGTACTATGTGTTGGTATTGTTGTTATTCGTATCTTGTGATATATGTTAGTATTGTTGTTAGTCGTATCTTGTACTATGTGTTGTTACACGTATTCGTATCTTATACTATATTTTGATACTGTTGTTAGTCGTATCTTGTACTATATTTTAATACTGTTGTTAGTCGTATCTTGTGCTATATGTTAGTATTGTTGTTAGTCGTATCTTGTGCTATATGTTAGTATTGTTGTTAGTCGTATCTTGTACTATATGTTAGTATTGTTGTTAGTCGTAACTTGTACTATATGTTGGTATTGTTGTTAGTCGTATCTTGTACTATATGTTAGTATTGTTGTTAGTCGTAACTTGTACTATATGTTGGTATTGTTGTTAGTCGTATCTTGTACTATATTTTAGTACTGTTGTTAGTCGTATCTTGTACTATATTTTGGTACTATTGTTAGTCGTATCTTGTACCATATTTTGGTACTTGTGTTAGTCGTATCTTGTACTATAAGTTAGTACTGTTGTTAGTCGTATCTTGTACTATATTTTAGTACTGTTGTTAGTCGTATCTTGTGCTATATTTTGGTACTGTTGTTAGTCGTATCTTGTACTAGATTTGGTACTGTTGTTAGTCGTATCTTGTAATAGATTTGGTACTGTTGTTAGTTATAGCTTGTACTAGTCTTAGTACTGTTGTTAGTCGCATCTTGTACTAGTTGTACTACTTTGGTACTGTGTTAGTCGTACCTTGTGCTATATTTTGGTACTGTTGCTAGTCGTATCTTGTACTATATGTTGGTTATGTTAGTCGTATCTTGTACTATATTTTGGTACTGTTGTTAGTCGTATCTTGTACTATATTTTAGTGCTGCTGTTAGTCGTATCTTGTACTATATTTTGGCACTGTTGTTAGTCGTATCGTGTACTATAATTTAGTACTGTTGTTAGTCGTATCTT
Organism: Archivesica marissinica; assembly: GCA_014843695.1. NCBI lineage: Eukaryota > Metazoa > Mollusca > Bivalvia > Venerida > Vesicomyidae > Archivesica > Archivesica marissinica. The sequence goes on along the minus strand of CM026387.1, from coordinate 79,351,294 downwards.
GTACTATATTTTGGTACTGTTGTTAGTCGTATATTGTACTATATTTTGGTACTGTTGTTAGTCGTATCTTGTACTATATTTTGGTACTGTTGTTAGTCGTATATTGTACTATATTTTGGTACTGTTGTTAGTCGTATCTTGTACTATATTTTGGTACTGTTGATAGTCGTATATTGTACTATATTTTGGTACTGTTGTTAGTCGTATCTTGTACTATATTTTGGTACTGTTGTTAGTCGTATCTTGTACTATAAGTTAATACTGTTGTTAGTCGTATCTTGTACTATATTTTGGTACTGATGTTAGTCGTATCTTGTACTATATTTTGGTACTGATGTTTGTCGTATCTTGTACTATATTTTGGTACTGTTGTTAGTCGTATCTTGTACTATATTTTGGTACTGATTTTAGTCGTATATTGTACTATATTTTGGTACTGGTGTTAGTCGTATCTTGTGCTATAAGTTAGTACTGTTGTTAGTCGTATCTTGTACTATATTGTAGTACTGTTGTTAGTCGTATCTTGTATTATATTTTGGTACTGTTGTTAGTCGTATCTTGTACTATATTTTGGCAATGTTGTTAGTCGTATCTTGTACTATATGTTGGTTCTATTAGTCGTATCTTGTACTATATTTTGGTAATGTTGTTAGTCGTATCTTGTACTATATTTTAGTACTGTTGTTAGTCGTATCTTGTATTATATTTTGGTACTGGTGTTAGTCGTATCTTGTACTATAAGTTAATACTGTTGTTAGTCGTATCTTGTACTATATTTTGGTACTGATGTTAGTCGTATCTTGTACTATATTTTGGTACTGATGTTAGTCGTATCTTGTACTATATTTTGGTACTGGTGTTAGTCGTATCTTGTACTATATTTGGTACTGTTGATAGTCGTATATTGTACTATATTTTGGTACTGTTAGTCGTAGCATGTACTATATTGTAGTACTATTGTTAGTCGTATCTTGTACTATAGTTTGGTACTGTTGTTAGTCGTATATTGTATTATATTTTGGTACTATTGTTAGTCGTATATTGTACTATATTTTGGTACTATTGTTAGTCGTATCTTGTACCATATTTTGGTACTGGTGTTAGTCGTATCTTGTACTATAAGTTAGTACTGTTGTTAGTCGTATCTTGTACTATATTTTAGTACTGTTGTTAGTCGTATCTTGTACTAGATTTGGTACTGTTGTTAGTCGTATCTTGTAATAGATTTGGTACTGTTGTTAGTCGTATCTTGTACCAGTTGTACTACTTTGGTACTGTGTTAGTCGTACCTTGTGCTATATTTTGGTACTGTTGCTAGTCGTATCTTGTACTATATGTTGGTTATGTTAGTCGTATCTTGTACTATATTTTGGTACTGTTGTTAGTCGTATATTGTACTATATTTTGGTACTGTTGTTAGTCGTATCTTGTACTATATTTTAGTGCTGCTGTTAGTCGTATCTTGTACTATATTTTGGCACTGTTGTTAGTCGTATCGTGTACTATAATTTAGTACTGTTGTTAGTCGTATCTTGTACTATATTTTGGTACTGTTGTTAGTCGTATATTGTACTATATTTTGGTACTGTTGTTAGTCGTATCTTGTACTATATTTTGGTACTGTTGTTAGTCGTATATTGTACTATATTTTGGTACTGTTGTTAGTCGTATCTTGTACTATATTTTGGTACTGTTGATAGTCGTATATTGTACTATATGTTGGTACTGTTGTTAGTCGTATCTTGTACTATAAGTTAATACTGTTGTTAGTCGTATCTTGTACTATATTTTGGTACTGATGTTAGTCGTATCTTGTACTATATTTTGGTACTGTTGTTAGTCGTATCTTGTACTATATTTTGGTACTGATGTTAGTCGTATATTGTACTATATTTTGGTACTGGTGTTAGTCGTATCTTGTACTATAAGTTAGTACTGTTGTTAGTCGTATCTTGTACTATATTGTAGTACTGTTGTTAGTCGTATCTTGTATTATATTTTGGTACTGTTGTTAGTCGTATCTTGTACTATATTTTGGCAATGTTGTTAGTCGTATCTTGTACTATATGTTGGTTCTGTTAGTCGTATCTTGTACTATATTTTGGTACTGTTGTTAGTCGTATTTTGTACTATATTTTGGTACTGTTGTTAGTCGTATCTTGTACTATATTTTGGTACTGTTGTTAGTCGTATCTTGTACTATATTTTGGTAACCTTATTTAATGATTGCGGTAGGCATACGGTATACTTACTCACAAATCACGCAAAAACTCATGACAGGTACAGAACTCTATTAAAAGTATAAACATGTCGATAGAATGTCATTCTTGAGACGATGACTGAAAATTTAAAAAAACTGTGACCAATTTTATTTGTTTTTTTATACTGTTTCTTGTAATAATTTAACATTCAACTATATCAATATATCATTTCATTGATTGATCTTAATGAAAACCAACATTTGTTTTTCCTGATTTTTTGCCACCCAACATTGCGTTACATAATTAAGTCGAACATTGTTGTATCATTTGTCAATTATTTCCCGCCATAAAAAAACAGTGAATAGCTCAGGACAATTAGTACATATTGACCTGTCCTTATTGGCTGTCAGAAGAATGAGAATGCTCACAAGGCACAGCTAGCCTATTACTTTAGGAAGTCGTGATAGCGCAGTGGATGATCGTTCGCTTCAGGTGCGAAAGGTCCGGAGTTCGAGCCCCACTGGAGCCGTTACGATTGTGCCCTTAGACAAGGCATTTAAATTCCACGTTGCCTCTTCTCTCTCCCTCGTGGCGATGGATTCCATCAGGAATGAGGTCTCGAGAGTGATTTATATAAGTTGAAATAACTTGCTTCGCAATCGAGCTAAAATAAATTTGTATAAACTTTTTTGTTTTATTACTTTGGGTATCGATCACTTCTTCATGCATTAAAGCGCATTATATCGAAATAAAGTTTGTTTTGGTAAAGAGTGGATCTACACGATAATTGTGTGTTTGTTTGTTCGGGTTTTACGCCTTCATCAGCATTATTTTGGGCTATATAGCGGAGGACAGTTTACCTAACAACACCTTTCCTGGACAGGCTCAATTGTATAACCAGTACTTGGCACACCAACCTCCGTAAGAAACTACCAACATTTTCATATAATGAGGCACAGCCTGAGCAGGGCTCGAGCCCGTGACCATCAGTGATGATAGGATACACTCGACCACTAAAAGAAGGCAATTTCCAATGACTATGTGTTTAAAAATCCAATTATTCTCACAGAAACCACAAACATGAAATAAATTCTCCTCAATCCTACATGTATGTACATAGTATTTGTACTTGACTAAATTTATTTAATTAAATAGATATTGTCTAAACTAATGAATTATAGCACCATCGTATACGTGAATTGTTTATCAACAAACTTATATAAACAATGTTCATTGCGCATGCTTGACGACACAACGGAAGTTGAAATAGCTTTCTTCGATCCTTAGATGTTTGTTGTGAGTGCCGATAGAGAGAGATTCGTTCCGACTGCAAAAAGGGCGTGACGAACCGATCCAAGACATACTTTCACGTTCTGCAAAGTAACACTGTTTACTGACTGAAACTAATAATTGAAATTATAATGGACGAATGTGTAGTAGCATTGTAACTTTTATGTAAATCTTCAAATTTTATAATATTTTTATTCCACACTATATAGTGTCGCTTTAATAAGTGACCATAGTTATAATAATACGTACATCAATAAAGTGTACTACATTCTCAAATATCTTCTCTTTCTTCTGCTTTCTTACCGGTATTATATATCTGTCATTTCTAAGCAATATGCACATTTGGTATACATGTATTAGCTCCACACCGTCAAAACTAGCACTGTGTATTTTGAACTGCAAGGAGAGAAACTATATAAGCTCTGCTTCCGTTTTGATCCTTTCCTATTCTTTGATTTTGTGTGCATAATTATATTGTTTTGTGAATGTATATAGTGGAATAAATATGTTTAAACCAAGTGTACTATCTATTACAGGTAACAAGGCCAGTTCAATCCGTATGCTCACTCTATTCTGGTGAGTATGATTTGTGTTTATCATTTGGTGTGTAACGGTTGCGTAAATGAACGCCCCCCCCCCCCCCCTAGGAGAAAGATTATGACAGACCCCCCCCCCTGTGCGTGTACGGACACGGAGGACAGCCACCAGACACAACCTCTCATCAGATTGACCTGGCTGTCCTATTAGCGCAGTTGTTAACGCTCTCGCTTCTCACCAATGTAAGCCGGGTTCGATCCTCGGATCGGGAAGTATGTGAGATGGTACGGTGGTCGCCAGCTCGAGCCGGTGGGTTTTCTCCTCCGGTTTCCTCCCACATGAATGACCACATTTACGCTTTCATCAATGATAACGAGAGTGATTAATATACATGAAGTTGTTAGAACTTGCTTCGCAATCGTTGTAAAATACATACAGTTTAAACTTTTCAGACTGACTATGATATTAGTCATTATAGTATGGTGTAGCGAGCGATCGGAACGTGGAGGGTGTAGCGAGCGATCGGAACGTGGAGGGTGTAGCGAGCGATCGGAACGTGGCGGGTGTAGCGAGCGATCGGAAAATGGAGGGTGTAGCGAGCGATCGGAACGTGGAGGTATCGGTGGCATGTGGTTTCTTCAGCAGGGTTATGGAGAATACATCGACAAACCTTTGGTTGCTATGCCGACATAGATGCTTCTTCGACAGTTAATAGCATGGACTCGATAGATAATACGAACTTATTTGGATGTGATGTCGACAAACTGTGGAGGTATATGTCGATACGGTTTGGCGGGTATATGTCGATAATGTTTGGAGGGTATATGTCGACAAACTTTGGAGGTATATGTCGATATATGGCGGGGAGGGTATATGTCGATAAGGTTTGGAGGATATATTATGTCGATAAGGTTTGGAGGGTATATGTCGATATGGTTTGGAGGATATATTATGTCGATAAGGTTTGGAGGGTATATGTCGATACGGTTTGGAGGGTATATGTCGATAAGGTTTGGAGGGTATATGTCGATATGGTTTGGAGGGTATATGTCGATAAGGTTTGGAGGGTATATGTCAATAAGGTTTGGAGGGTATATGTCGATAAGGTTTGGAGGGTATATGTCGATATGGTTTGGAGGGTATATGTCGATAAAGTTTGGAGGGTATATGTCGATAAGTTTGGAGGGTATATGTCGATAAGGTTGGGTATATGTCGATAAGGTTTGGAGGGTAAATGTCGATAAGGTTTGGAGGGTATATGTCAATAAGGTTTGGAGGGTATATGTCGATAAGGTTTGGAGGGTATATGTCGATATGGTTTGGAGGGTATATGTCGATAAAGTTTGGAGTGTATATGTCGATATGGTTTGGAGGGTATATGTCGATACGGTTTGGAGGGTATATGTCGATAAGGTTTGGAGGGTATATGTCGATATGGTTTGGAGGGTATATGTCGATAAGGTTTAGAGGGTATATGTCGATACGGTTTGGCGGGTATATGTCGATAAGGTTTGGCGGGTATATGTCGATAAGGTTTAGAGGGTATATGTCGATACGGTTTGGCGGGTATATGTCGATACGGTTTGGCGGGTATATGTCGATAAAGTTTGGAGGGTATATGTCGATAAAGTTTGGAGGGTATATGTCGATAAAGTTTGGAGGGTATATGTCGATAAAGTTTGGATGGTATATGTCGATAAAGTTTGGATGGTATATGTCGATAAGGTTTGGATGGTATATGTCGATAAGGTTTACAAATATCGTAATTCCGATCTAAACCGCATAGAAACCTTTCAAGTGTTCGCCAGCAATACCGTTTAGGACGTAATAATGATTGTTCTTTCCTGGCTGGTGTCCTAACATAACATATTCGAGTATTTCGCGCGATAACCTGAAGGTAACAACTCCAGTCTTACTGAAGACGTGCCTGCGATGTTGTTACAGTCGCCCTGTTGTTTTACATGTGTGTTTACGTTTATTTATCGCCGGCTACCGGTATTTGCCCATATGAGCGACGCCTCCTGAAGAGATTAGTTATTTTAGATTTTGGAGGATAGTGCATGATACAGACAGAGACCCATTGCAGAATCTCCTCTGGTTCTTGTACTAGTCAGAGTGATAACTCCAGTTTTCCATAAGAATTGTTCACTTCTGGATAGAAGCAACAAACTTACAATGGCAATAGATGAATACCAGAAGATTATTTTAAGATCGAGACCCATGTCTGAAATTCAAGATGGACGCCGTTTTTCAAGATGGCCGCCAATATGGCTGCTGCAGGTAAGAAAATCCTGTTCATATCAATTTATTTTAACATATACATTGTATTGAATTTGTTTTGTGAAAGAATAATAAAATATAATTATTTCTGTTAATAGTATACAATCACACTGGCATAAAACATTCAATGACAGTGGTGGATCCAGTGGCAGTTGAAATTCAATAGGTGCCAGCCCTAAATTGTGGCAAACTGTTTTGTTTCAGGAAAATATTACAGACAATCACTGAATGTTGGATTGTCCCCATACAGTTTCAAATGTAACATCGTTAACTGGAACTTGGCCTCCTGGTTACAATGCAACCCCTCTTAACATGAAAACCTGGACCCGCCACTGAAATGTGCCTTAATGTCAGGTTATTAATAGTATACCGTGATCACCTCGTATCTTTGATTATTCAGGTGGCTGGAGCGTGTTAGTGCCATGAACGATACAGATAACGGCGTCAGTTTGAACCTGTCCTGGTCAGCTATCCATGCAGAGCAGATATTCAGTTACTTGACACTGACTCACCCGTTGACATAAGTACATTGTTACCTCTCTTTACTGAGCAAACCAAATCGGTAACAATGATTCATCATTCAATGGATATCATGGAGAAGATTATTATTTATTTGAACACCAGTCATCGCCTGTGATCAGCCTCTACTAATGAGATTATATGGTCATGGCCAACACATTTGGAGAGAATCGATTTGTAGTTATGTTTGCCTGAGAAGGAAGGTCCTGCGATGTCTTTCGACGTTGGTACCAACAGAGACAGGATGATAGTCCACAATTTCAGTCTTGGTCATTGATATTTAAGCTTGAGCAATTAATACTCATATTCATTAGATATTTGAGAAGGGAATTTTAATCTGTATATTGATGCACTCAGGGCATTGGTTCCATGGTTGCGTTAGACCACACAAATGATGCCCGATGAATAACCAGAACAAGCCTCCCTGAAATTTCACGCCATTTTGTGATCCGCAAATCAAGCCATCACCGTTCGGCCATACCACTCGATCAAGCTCATGTACACAACAACAACTGGAGGGTGATGATGGAGCAATTAGACTGACGAAAAATCCCACATAACTCAGCTGAATGCTGTGTGGTCCTGGTGCTGCTCGGGTTGAAGATTCTCAAGAGAACAGTAAGGGCAAGCAGAACACGAGCCTAAACCATCATGAACAAACAAAGAGTACCCGGAGTAACTTTAAGCAACATGTTAATGAGTTGTGCTCAGTAATACAGGACATGGATAGCTTTATGAAGAGCTCCTTGTTATGGACACGCATGCCATAGTGGACAAGAAAGTCGGCGATGCTTTTAAGAATATAGAAACACTCGGTAAGGCTCAGTATGACACATTCATACATGAACGACTTGAGACAAGAGAAAAGCCAATCACTGCTCCAAGCAAAATAGATTTACATTGTTCAGTAGACCTCCAGTAAAAGAGAAAACTATGGAGAAGCAGCAGATTTACTCCTTATTACTCCGAGAGAACTTGCTCCTTATTTTCTCAGTGGTACGTTTCATGCCAAATCAGAAAAGATGAGTTCATGAGTTTTTCTCCCTGACACTGTCTCACTTTGAAGAACTGCGCTTTAGTAAGAAGTCAGAGCTCATGGACTGTCTTGAACAACACTGTGTTTCATAGAGTGAAATGCCTGAAGTAGATGCACTCTTGCTTGATGGAGCAGCTGTAATTAAGCAGCTGTAATTAATATACTGAAACCACAAGACATTCAAGGAGTATTTTGACAACGTATTTATGCATCATATAGAGCGCCAACTACAATCTGTAGCACGCCTTGATCTCGTGTGGGATGTGTATATTCCAAGCAGCTTGAAGTCAGGCACAAGAAAAAAACGCTGGGCTGGAACAAGACGGCGAGTGAAGGCAGATACAAAAATTCGGGTAATTGGGATCCTTCCTCAGACATGATGATAATAAGAGTTATTTCAATATTTGGCCGATGAATGCTCCAAACTGCAGCGTGCCGATGGGAAATGTGTCATTTCAACCACAGGTTGTGAAATAGTTGCAACTGAAAACACAATGCATATTACTCCAAGTTCACACGAGGCAGCCGACACACGACTTCTTGCACATGCCTCACATGTTGGGAAGCAAGGAATAAGGAAACTGATAATATGCAGGGTAGACACAGATGTTGTAATTGCTGACATATACACACTTGCAAATAGAAGAGCTATGAGTAGCATTTGGAAGCGGAAAGTCCTTGAGATACATTCCTATCCATGAACTGGTATTAAATCTGGGACAAGATATAGATGCATTTACTGGGTGTGATCAGACATCCTCCTTTGGTGGTTAGGGTAAGAACAAAGCATGGTTGGCATTGGCAACCTACAAAAATGCCGCACAAGCCTTTAAGCTTCTAGGAAACATGCTCTCTGAAAATGACATTGCCCAAATAATGTCAGTGTTAGAGCCATATGTAACGAAAGATCTCTTGACAAGGAAAAGACGCTCTAGTGATCTGATTCCTCCAACATCAGCTGCACTTCTCCAACATACACTTCGTGTAGCTTCTCAGGCTGTTCCATACCCAGAGTAAGGTTGTACATAATCTGAACTCCATCGGTGTGCATTGGAACACAGAATCACTACAACAGCATGCACTGTGTTAATTCAACGGATGGTACTTACAAAATCTGAAACAATGCTTCCGTTGGGGGTACATTATGTCTCTTGACTGAACATTATAGAATTATTGACAAAAATTGCATCTAAAACTGTACTTCCAGTGGATTTCAACTGTTACTTCATTGATGCAATTAAATGGAAATGTTATTTCAGTCATTCAATAGTATTCATCTGATAAAATGTTTCATTATTGTAGTTTTAAATTCACTTTTTTTCCCTTTGAAAATCATACAGGGCATTTAAATCGTACAATTATTTTGTTTTGGTGGCCATTTTGACCGCTATTTTGAATTTTGGCGGCCATCTTGATTGTTTGGAAGTGGGTCTCGATCTTAAAATAATCTCCTGGTATTTATCTATTACCATGGTAAGTTTGTTGCTTCTATCCAGAAGTGAACAATTGTTATGTTTATCACTCTAACTGCTTATCTAACTGCTGTCTAACTGTTTATCACTCTAACGTCTAACAGACGGATCTGTAGTCAAGTGGTAACATGCTGGACTGGTAATCCAGGAATCGCAGGTTCGATCCCCCGTCTGACCCTAATAAAACGGTTTTTCAGATGGGACTTTAAACCGAGGTCTCGTGTCTGTGCTGTACACCGTCGTGCGTAAAAAAACCAGAGGAGACTTTGGAATGGGTCTCTGTCTGTATCATTGCACTATCCTCCAACAATCTAAAATGAATAATCTCTTCAGGAGGCGTCGCTCATATGAGCAACTGGTAGCGACGATAAATAAACGTAAAACACACACATTGTGGAAATTAAATGTGTTACCTAAGGGACACAATCATAACGGCTACAGCATAGCGGGAATTCCGGGTATCTTTTGCACCTGAATATACATAGCCTACAGAGTACTTTCGTTTTCCATATTGGTTTTATTAATTTTTAACGTTTTTTGAATTGTGTATATGACTTGACAAAACGACTGTAGAGAAGATTACTCCTGCCCGTTGTTTCATCTGGACGACATTGAGATAACATAGCGATAAATCAAAGAAACTATGAAATTCATACTATTTGACACTTATAAATTATATCATTACACTATTTTATAATACTACGACAGTTGTTGATCACGTGGATGATATGAGATTCATCATTTTATAGATATTTATTAGCGTAGTATAAGATATATTGTGTTTTTTATGGATACATATTCTTATAATATATTGTATGTGAACATTGTACGTTCACGGTTCACACTATATATTTTAGAAGAAACTGGAAATAGGTACCTGGACATGCATCAGCATCGATTCCTGATGGAGCAGCTTCACCGGGTGATAAAATGAAGGCGTTCAGCTTCCGGTGCCAACCATCCACATCCTTATTCGTTTCAATTGGCGCGTTGGAGACATACCTGAATAGTAATATGCACATCATTAATGATCTTGTGCTTTGAGTTGTTTGTTTTGTGGGGAGTTGAAAGTCGCACAAACTGGTTAGGTCAAAATGTTTGACTGGGGTCCATAGTACTATGACCGGGGTGGGGGTTATTTTATGATGGTCGATAGTTTTCATTACACCGGCCGCGCAAATGTTGACGAAATTACTGTGGGAGGAAACAGATCAACCATTAGAAAACGCACATCTCCGTTATGGTGGCAATGGCAGGCATTGTGACAATGTCAAATATAACCTATTTACTGCTAGTGTTTGTGTTGTTTGCGTTTGGGCTTCTTGTCGTTTCAACAGCTTAGGTCATACGGCGAATCTCCACCTGATGTTGTTTATGAGAATACCTCGTGTCCCGAGCAGTATTTCACGCACGGACGGACACGCGGGTAGAACCACCGACCTTCCACAAGCCAGCATGATAGCTTCCTCCCATGAAATAATTCGACACCCCGGGTGGGATTCGAACCTACAGCGGTGAGGGGCTACAGCGGTGAGGGGCTACAGCGGTGAGGGGCTACAGCGGTGAGGGGCTACAGCGGTGAGGGGCTACAGCGGTGAGGGGCTACAGCGGTGAGGGGCTACAGCGGTGAGGGGCTACAGCGGTGAGGGGCTGGTGATTTACAGTCAATGACGTTAACAACTATGCAAGCACTCATTTTTCCTGGTGTTTAGAATCATTAAAATGTAGGCCTATTTAACTTAATGGTTTCCATGAGCAGATAATTATAATTATGGTTGATAGGGTTTGAGTAGGCCATATAGAGCAATACTGTATTATATGTCGATAGACTCGGTATACTCGCAGGCAAGTCAACATTGGCCTGCATGTTAATGCTAGGCTATTGACTTATTGAGTCGACGTTTGTTCTGCTATAAAAGCATTGACAGACTATTCATAACATTTAATCCATCACGCTCGCCCATGGTTAGCTGGCGGCTAGAGAAAATACGTTTAATAATCAACAATGTTTTATCCGGAAAATGTCGAACAACTCCATCTTGTCGAAATAGTCTATTATGGTGTCGCCGAACTCTCCAGTTGACGTAATATCATGTTGATGAACTATCTATCCAGTCAATGAATTCTCCTGAATACGTACTTGATTGTCGAATAACCGGCCCCTGGAATTGCAGTCCAACGTGTAAACAACGGGTTCATTATCTATATCTTTGAACATCTTAACTCAATAGATCTCAGATTTATCAAGGGGTCGCATGTTCGTGCCCACCTGAGACCATAATAATAATAATAATAATAATAATAATAATAACAGTCTTTCAGATGGGACTTTAAACCGATGTCTCGTTCTGTGTTTTACACCATGCGCGTAAAAGAACAAGATGATATTCTGGAATGGGTCTTTGTCAGTATCATTGCACTATCCATCACCATTTAAAATGACTAATCTCTTCAGGAGGTGCCGGTCATATGGACAACCGGTAGCGATGATAGATAAACGTAAAACACACACTAAAATCATCGTATCTTATAAAAGTAAAATTTTGTTTTTTATAGTGAAAGGGCCAGCCATTACTGACATATGAGACAATATTTTTTATCAGTACTTCCCGAATCATATCCTTATAGGTCAGGCGCAAGGCGCAATCGGTAACAATTATTTAAGTAGCTAGCGGCTCACCAACCGGCCATATCAGTACTAACCCCTGACGAGGTTCGAACCTTCCGCTCCGTAACCGGAGGCTTTAACAACCAAGCCACGGAGACGGTTTATATATATACCACTTCACCACGTTTCGCTAATTTAGCCTTGATGCGAAGTCTATCGGAGCAAAACATCATATTTTTATGAGGTTGTATCTGTATGTTTATATATAAGCAGTAGGATGCGGTACTGCCCGTCATGTTAACAAGACTGTTAATGTTATTAGGGACAGAGGGGGGGGGGGGGGGGGGGGACGAACAACCTGCGATCTCTGGATTAGCAGCCCAACGTGTTAACAACTGTACCGAAGTCCCATCTCAAAGACCACGGTTTATAATCCCAACTGAAAGACTTACTACTATTATTAGGGACAGGCGGGGGGACCCGTGACCCCTGGATTCGCAGCCCAAAGTGTTAACAACTGTACCGAAGTACCATCTGAAAGACCACGGTTTATAGTCCCAACTGAAAGACTTACTATTATTAGGGACAGGCGGGGGGACCCGTGACCCCTGGATTCCCAGTCCAACGCGTTAACAACTGTACTACTGAATCGTCTCTAGCAACACATATTACATTAGCGTGTTATATAATCATAATTAATTATGTATGAAGGAATGTGTCATCTTGTAGTCACATTTATCGACACGGAATGGGCGTTGGTTTTGTAGTAAATTTGAAAAATGTACTTACGAGTTCTCAATGTGATTTATCATCTTAAAATGAAAACTATCTATATTCGGAGAACACGTTTATATGACCTGAAATGTATTACTAAGGCCATATCAAAGTATTCTTTGTGTAATTCCTTTTATGACGTTTTTTCTCTAATGATACTAGATGACGCGTCCGTCCGTCCGTCCGTCCGTCCGTCCGTCCGTCCGTCCGTCCGTCCGTCCGTCCGTCCGTCCGTCCGTCCGTCCGTCCGTCCGTCCGTCCGTCCGTCCGTCCGTCCGTCCGTCCGTCCGTCCGTCCTTCCGTCCCGTCCGTCCGTCCCGCCGTCCGTCTCCGTCCGTCCGTCCGTCCGTCCGTCCGTCCGTCCCGTCGTCCGTCCGTCCGTCCGTCCGTCCGTCCGTCCGTCCGTCCGCCTCCGTCCGTCCGTCCGTCCGTCCGTCCGTCCGTCCGTCCGTCCGTCCGTCCGTCCCGTCCGTCCGTCCGTCCGTCCGTCCCGTCCGTCCGTCGTCCGTCCGTCCGTCCCGTCCGTCCGTCCGTCCGTCCGTTCCGTCGTCCATCCATCCGTCCATCCGTCCGTCCGTCCGTCCATCCATCCATCCGTCCATCCATCCCTCCATCCATCCATCCATCCATTCCATCCATCCATCCATCCATCCATCCATCCATCCATCCATCCATCCATCCATCCATCCATCCATCCATCCATCCATCCATCCATCCATCCATCCATCCATCCATCCATCCATCCATCCATCCATCCATCCATCCATCCATCCATCCATCCATCCATCCATCCATCCATCCACAATAATAAGCAGTCCTGTCTGTTCTTGTACGATAGAAAATGGTTTATTTGCAGTTTGCTTGTATGCTTCATGTGACATATTCAAAGTGTCTCTCTGGGGCATCGCCGTACAATTTATGCAAAACACATGGTGGTTGTGGGGCGCGCGTATTTACAGGGTTGAACACGATATAAAACAATGCCCTCGTTCTACGGTGGCGAAACCAGTCCTTCCCTGAATGCCTCTACACTACCGAAACCAAATGGATTTCCGTTGACCTCTTCTTCCTGAACTCGTGTTATTATTCTGACAGCATGTGGTGGATGTCGAGAAGCCCAATTATCTGGCTGTTGTTAATATGCTCGAGCGACATGCAACAAACATAAGTGAGCGAGATAAGATTGTAGTTTGCAGAGTTGCTGTGGTCGTTTTTCTTGAATATGGAGGTAACGATGGTTTCCCTCTAATATGATGGAACTTCTATTTATCAGTGTCAATGCAGATGCCAACTCTCGTCTACGTAGTCCTTCATGTAGCGTGTTTGCATGTATATCGAGGCCAGAAGCTGTGTGTGTCTCGAGGTTCAGTAGCAGGTTGTTTTACTTCTTGTACTGTGACAGTAAAGTGGTGCATGTCAGGGTTGTGGGTATCTTCCATTGGTGAACTGAGGGTGATGTGTTCTGTCGAGAATACACTGTTGAACACATTGTTCCGGATATTGTTCTTCATTCGTGGGTCCCTGTGTGCTACATCTTCAGCATCCAATGGTGCTACGCCACTGCAGTCACACCGCATGCCCTTCACGTAAGAGTACAACCTATTGGGGGGGGGGGGTTCTGTGACGTAGTGACGATGTTCCTGATGTAAGTTTGGTAGTCTGTCTTGCATTCGTTACGCGCTGCCTTCTGGATGCTCTTGTAGTGTTTGATGTCGTCTTCTGTACCCGAGTCCTTGGCAATAGTACGCTTTCTTCTAGATGCTGGACCCATTGGATTTATTCATGAATCGTATACATAGACTGTCAAAAAACTGTCAAATCTTAACTAGTGTGTTGTAACAATTGTTCCTATGTTATGTCATATTCAAGTTTGAAATTGGGATTTTATAATAATAAACGACTAGTGCATGGCCCACATTGTAGACATCATCAACGGTTAAAACAGTTAGATCGAGAGTCCATAGTGGGGGTAAGTCGTACTACGTGTCCCAGTCCATAACTACATTAGGGTCGAGTCACGCTCTTACTGGGGATCGGGTCAGATATGAACAAGTTGGTGTAGGTATCATAACACGTCCACAATGTCTAGTAGCGCCTTACTACACGGCACAGTAAAAAGTAGAGCGATACAGTTTAAAATGGAGCTTCAAATATGTTTTCATTTTGTAATAGAACGTGTTGAATTTGAATTAGCAAAATTAACATCACAGTGGGCGCAATACAATCGTATGAAGACCATGTACTGGATGCATTACTGCATTATTTCTGCCCATCCATAACCACGAATAAGATCAAGTTAAAGAAACAAAACAAAACCTCACTCAAACATCGGTTTTTTACAAAGGCCCATAATAGCTAGCAATAACGTCTAAATGAGCATTATTCACATACAACTCATATATCACAAAATTTATACCTGGGCGCTTCAATGTGAACAATTAATATCAAGAAATTAAACCAAATTAATTCTACATAGATACATGTTGTAGCGAGACAGTATATATGAACGCGATTTTATTAATGTTAATGTGTTGTGGTGTAAGCTTGTGGTAACAGGTATTTGAGCATTTTAATTACATTAGCAGTGTTTCTTTACGTGTATTAATCGTCGCTCATTTGAGTGATGCCTCCTGAAGTGATCAGTACTTTTAGATTTTGGAGGATAGTGCAATGATACGCACCCATTCCAGAGTCGCCACTTGTTCTTTTACGTGCACGGTGTAAAGCACCGACACGAGACCTCGGTTTAAAGTCCTATCTGAAAGACTTAATATTATTGGTGTCAGACGAGTGATCGAACCTGCGATCCATGGATTCGCAATCCAACGTGTTAACCACTGGACTTAACCATCCGTCTGTTGTTACCATACACACACATATAAATTAACGAAAGCCGACAACTAAAATGAAGTCATTTACACTTACATCGGAAGTTCAGTCCCGTTGTCTTAGATCCTCTTCTTCATTACAAATATATACGCCTAAACCTAAGTTGGAAATATACCGTAATACTTTTGTTTATTCAGGTTCTTCCATTTGGAATTCACTACCTTATATTCAAAATTCCAACTCACTCAATATCTTTAAAACTCGATATTAAAGATGGAATAAGCCAACAGAAACATAGAAATCTGGTGTGTATATATATACATACATAATAGATGAGCTTCCACGTATTGCGGAATACTGTACTTAAAATGTAGTGTTTCTTTAATTAATATGCCTTAGAACTATGTCATTGTATATATACCATAGAGGACATAGAAAACGCACACTTCGGATAAGAAAAACAATAACTATATAAATACATAGTTTTAGACATTTTGGAATATTTTTAGTTGTTCAGTTTGTGTTTTGTAATACAGTTGTGAAATATCTTTGACGGAATCCTTCGTATTTCGTTTTCATGTAATAATAATCCTATACAATAGGTGTGCGTTTTCTATGTCCTCTAGTATATGTGTGCGTTTTCTATGTCCTCTAGTATATGTGTGCGTTTTTTATGTCCTCGTTTTCTATGTCCTCTAGTATATGTGTGCGTTTTCTATGTCCTCTAGTATATGTGTGCGTTTTCTATGTCCTCTAGTATAGGTGTGCGTTTTTTATGTCCTCTAGTATATGTGTGCGTTTTCTATGTCCTCTAGTATATGTGTGCGTTTTCTATGTCATCTAGTATATGTGTGCGTTTTCTATGTCCTCTAGTATAGGTGTGCGTTTTCTATGTCCTCTAGTATATGTGTGCGTTTTCTATGTCCTCTAGTATATGTGTGCGTTTTCTATGTCATCTAGTATGGGTGTGCGTTTTCTATGTCATCTAGTATAGGTGTGCGTTTTCTATGTCCTCTAGTATATGTGTGCGTTTTCTATGTCATCTAGTATATGTGTGCGTTTTCTATGTCATCTAGTATAGGTGTGCGTTTTCTATGTCATCTAGTATAGGTGTGCGTTTTCTATGTCCTCTAGTATATGTGTGCGTTTTCTATGTCATCTAGTATAGGTGTGCGTTTTCTATGTCATCTAGTATATTTGTGCGTTTTCTATGTCCTCTAGAATATGTGTGCGTTTTCTATGTCCTCTAGTATAGGTGTGCGTTTTCTATGTCCTATAGAATATGTGTGCGTTTTCTATGTCCTCTAGTATAGGTGTGCGTTTTCTATGTCCTCTAGTATATGTGTGCGTTTTCTATGTCCTCTAGTATAGGTGTGCGTTTCTCTATGTCCTCTAGTGTATGTGTGCGTTTTCTATGTCCTCTAGTATATGTGTGCATTTTCTATGTCCTCGTTTTCTATGTCCTCTAGTATATGTGTGCGTTTTCTATGTCCTCTAGAATATGTGTGCGTTTTCTATGTCCTCTAGTATAGGTGTGCGTTTTCTATGTCTTCTAGTATATGTGTGCGTTTTCTATGTAATCTAGTATAGGTGTGCGTTTTCTATGTCCTCTAGTATATGTGTGCGTTTTCTATGTCCTCTAGTATATGTGTGCGTTTTCTATGTCATCTAGTATATGTGTGCGTTTTCTATGTCCTCTAGTATAGGTGTGCGTTTTCTATGTCCTCTAGTATATGTGTGCGTTTTCTATGTCCTCTAGTATATGTGTG
The DNA here is from genome assembly GCA_014843695.1 of Archivesica marissinica. Lineage (NCBI taxonomy): Eukaryota > Metazoa > Mollusca > Bivalvia > Venerida > Vesicomyidae > Archivesica > Archivesica marissinica. Next base: position 79,333,979 of record CM026387.1, on the reverse strand, counting down.
CGTTTTTTATGTCATCTAGTATATGTGTGCGTTTTATATGTCATCTAGTATAGGTGTGCGTTTTCTATGTCATCTAGTATATTTGTGCGTTTTCTATGTCCTCTAGTATAGGTGTGTGTTTTCTATGTCCTCTAGTATATGTGTGCGTTTTCTATGTCCTCTAGTATATGTGTGCGTTTTCTATGTCCTCTAGTATATGTGTGCGTTTTCTATGTCCTCTAGAATAGGTGTGCGTTGTCTATGTCCTCTAGTATAGGTGTGCGTTTTCTATGTCCTCTAGTATATGTTTTCTTTTTTCCTTGTCCTCTAGAATATGTGTGCGTTTTCTATGTCCTCTAGTATATGTGTGCGTTTTCTATGTCCTCTAGTATAGTATAGTATTATTGCATTTTGATCTCATTTTATCTAATTTTTAGCACATATTAAAGGGTATATTATATTATATTCATACCATTCTTAATTATAATTACAAGATTTTGAGGCTTATTAAAGTTACTAATATTATTACATTACACGTTGGCGCAACATCGCATGTTTGTGAGTAGGTCCTTGTATAGGCAACACCGATAATGGCGTGTATTTCATCTTCAAGAACATTACACACAATCTTGCTGGCTTTTCGAATAACCACATTTACGCTTTCATCTACGCCAAGACTGATTAATATAGGTTGTTAAAGCTTGTTTCGCAATCGTTGTAAAATAAATAAAGTTTAAATTAAAAATATCCAGTTTTTTCATTAACCTGCCACTCACAACTAATATTGCTTTTGCAAACAGCATAGAGCCAGATCAGACGGCACAGAACATGCTCTATGCTGTTTGCTCTTCGGTAATTGGCGCTAAATTATTTCGCTGACTAGCAAACAACATAGATCCTGATATGGATCTATGTTGATTGCACATTCCGTCTAATTTACTCGGAGGTTAATGGTTGGGGCCGTTGTCTCTTGTGCGGGCCGTTGTCTAATGCTACTAAAACGTGTGGCCCAAACCATTTGTATTTTCATGCTATGTATTGTATCTTCATGTGTATGACATATTTACTATTGATTTGCAATAACCTATGATTAAACATAAAGGTTAAGGGTTAAACTCACTGATTTACATGACTAGAATTGTTTTCTAAACAACGTCCTTTTATAGATACATGCTTTACGAATCATTAATGTCTTTGTAATAGTGATCTGTTATAGCTAATACAAGCATACGTTTTTCAAATCATCAATTCTTAGAAATGTTGGTGAGTAAATATGCATCGGTGCATTAATATACAGTCAAACCTGCCTTAAGCAGCCAGTCAAGGGAATCGCAGAAAGTGGCTGCTTAGCACAGGTGGCTGCTTAATAGAGGTCAAATGTATAGCAAAACAATATATTTGGAATCTGGAAACTGGCTGCTTAATACAGGTTGGCTGCTTAATAGAGGTGACCACTAGCACAGGTTTGACTGTATACTCATTGGAAGTAAGAACAGTATTACAAGTACCGTCTGTCTCAATTCACAAGGTGCATAGACATTATGATGCATACAACCTAATTGAAACTAAAACGTGGCTGCTTAATAGAGGTCAACTGTATAGCAAAACAACATATTGGGAATCTGGAAGCTGACTGCTTAATGCAGGTTGGTTGCTTAATAGAGGTGACCACTAACACAGGTTTGACTGTATTCCCAGTTGGTGACCTATTTCCCACACTGTACGAGTGATTCATATCGTGTAGCACGTTATAGCTACACTATTTGTCGGTGTTCACCCACACGTGGGATAGTTTAATACTAGGATATTTTTTTCATACATTCTCCAACAAACTCCTATTGTGTCATTCATTGTTCTTTACCACAAAAATGGATTTGTTTTTTCATATTATACGGAAGTCTATAATCCCCGTACGTTTGATGTGGGATGTTTGGTTGACCTTAGAGATGCGTGAACACACGTATACGACCCCAAGCTGAGAATGAGCATCGAGGTTTAGCGATGCGTGAACACACGTATACGACCCCAAGCTGAGAATGAGCATCGAGGTTTAGCGATGCGTGAACACACGTATACGACCCCAAGCTGAGAATTTGCATCGAGGTTTAGCGATGCGTGAACACAGGTATACGACTCCAAACTGAGAATGTGCACCGAGGTTTAGCAGTGTATGAACACACGAATATACGACTCAAAACTGAGAATGTGCACTTGTTTGTTTTTGGTGTTTACAGTCCAATCAACAGCTTGCTGCTTATGTGGTATAACAACTCTCCTGTTAGTATTAGCATCCATGTGCAGTATTTCAGCCACGGACCAGGGTAGAAGCACAGAACAGCTGGATAGCTTCCATATACGAGATGGTCTTCATTCAACCAATAGTAGCGGGGTAGTCAGGCTCTACATGCCCTACACCCTCGGTGCGTCATTAAACCACACACAAACAAACAAACAAACAACATCATACTACAGACTGAAAAACGTGACGTAGCTATGGCAGACTTATGTATGTGTGTTTTACTTGTATTTACCGTCGCTACCGGTTGCCCATATGAGCGACGACTCCTGAAGAGATTAGTCATTTTAGATTTGTGGACGATAATGCAATGATACAGACAGAGACCCATTCCAGAGTAAAGCACCGACACGAGACCTCGGTTTAAAGTCCCATCTGAAAGACTATTACTTTTATTAGAGTCAGACATGGGATCGAACCTGCGATCCATGGATTACCAGTTAACCACTGGCAGATTTGTGAATAAGGTACATGTTTATATATCTCTATTTAGACCATAGTGCGTGCAATGCACCATCGGACAAGGGAACTCTAGTCCAAAATATATCATTTTTTATTTCTGTACAGGAATGTCTTAGTTCGAAATTCATCTACTCATCGTTGCGGATTGGTTAACCCTTTCAACACCGCATACCTCTAAATAGGCTTACAAAAAGTGTAGATCCAGATGAGCCGGCTCGTAACGAGCCGTCTCATCAGGATCTACACTTTTTGCCAGTAATATTACTATTTTTAGACAAAATTACCCATATTGATAAATGAACTGGTCCAAATGTAATTTTCTTATTAATTTATTGGTCTAATAATATCAAGGAACAGTCCATGTCAGTTACTTGGTGTTGAATGGGTTAATGTGATAGAAAACATTTATATTACAAGCATGCACGTAGCACACATTGGGCAGTGAAGGCCCGGGCCTGTAGATTGTCACAGAAAATGAAAAAAGTGGTGTATAAATGCTAGCCCTGTGGTCACATATATCATAAAGACATACTATAATATGCAGTCAATATGAGAATTCATCTCTGTATAGCAACTTTAGACTCATTTGGTATAATTCTAAAACAATTCTCTGAAATTATCGACATTTTAACGTCTAAACAAGTACATTAAAATGCGTCAGAGTGCACCATCGACATTCTAGGATTCATAAACTCCGCCATCATTGTATAGTCGGTGTACAATTCAATCGTGCGGCCTACAAATTCAAAATGGCTAGCTACTCCTCTGACAAGTGATTGTTTTAATTCATACGGCAGTAATGCATATCTATTTAATCCCACGTTCGAATCATTGTAGATTTATGTTCCAAATTTATTATGTTGAACGTGTCCTTAAACACCAAGCCTGTGGTCACTGTAGGTGTGTTATATGTTGAATTAAACGGACATGAACGGAAACTCTGTCATCCAGATCCGTGTATTGTAACGCCCTCACAACGTTTCACGTTACGTCACGGTAGCTAAATGCTACGCAGTGTCGATACGTTGACATAATACACGAGAAATGACAAATTGTATATAGTAAACTCCCAAACTCACCTAATTGTAAATAATTGTGATGCATGGAGCAGCGATGTATACTAATAATACCTTTTCATTCCTTTAACGTCTAGCAGATACATTTTAAATGATGAAGAATTGGATGCTTACGTATAAATGTTGTAATATAGTGTGTACTTTCTTCCTAGGATTTATATTTTTGAAAGTATTATAAAGGTTAGTTAAAACTAATTATAACTTAATCAAAATGATAGGTTAATTTGTATACTTAAAATGGCAGTCAGGTTAGCGCAGTGGCTAGCACGCTCGCTTCTCATCAATGAAACACGGGTTCGATCCTCGGACCGGGAAGTATGTGAGACGGTACGGTGGTCGCCAGTTCGGACAGGTGGGGTTTCTGATTTCCTCCAACACGAATGACCACATGTACGATTTCATTCGTGCCAACGAAAGTGATTAATATATTATTAAGTTGTTGAAGTTTGTTTCGCGATGGTTGTAAAATAAATAAAGTTTATTTTAGTCCGCCTCCGTTGTCGAATGCAGGTTAAGGTCGCTGACATGTTTTGTTGTTACCGACAGTTTTGCGTGTCCTTCTACAAGAACTTGTCTCTTATCCATACATGTTAACCCTTTCAACACCACATACCTCTAAAGTATGCTTTTACAAAAAGTGTAGATTGCCAGCAACACTGGTATTTAAACATTGCCGACAATACTGGTGTATAAACATTGCCGGCAACACTGGTGTATAAACATTGCGGACAACACTGGTGTATAAACATTGCGGACAACACTGGTGTATAAACATTGCGGGCAACACTGGTGTATAAACATTGAGGGCAACACTGGTGTATAAACAGTGAGGGCAACACTGGTGTATAAACATTGCGGGCAATACTGGTGTATAAACATTGCGGGCAACACTGGTGTATAAACATTGCGGGCAACACTGGTGTATAAACATTGCTGGCAACACGGCTGTACATGTATTAACATTGTCGGCAACACTGGTGTATAAACATTAGCGTATTTGAGACAATATAAGATAGAACACAGGAAATAAGTCAGAAATGTCATTTAAATCCGCGCACGTTAAAGAATTAATGTCATTGTAACTTCTCCAGCCATACGTTAAACTCGCATTACTGTCATTGTAATCATTCATAACTTTATATTAAACTCTGTTTCCTCTGATCCAAGTCTGAAATACCTTATATCATTTTAGAAATATTTCCAGTATAAGTTTGCAGTCTAGTGGTGTCTGTGCACTATACATGTGGTGCATTCATAACTTTATATTAATCGTTCTCTCCTTTGATCCACGTCTGAAATACCTTATATCATTTTAGAAATATTTCCAGTATGAGTTTGCAGTCTAGTAGTGTCTGTGTTCTCTACTTGCTATGCATTCTTTGCCATTCCACACTGAGAACTGTTGATGTTATTGTTATTATACGATGCACTATAATTATTTCAATGCTATTAATATCTTATATGTGTGGCAATTCTTTAATGTTAATATGACTTGAATTTCTAAATTCTGAATACTTAATACATACAAATCGTTACTTTAGCTGTGAGTATATTGATCCCGAATGGTGGCTTATTCTTGTGGCATTCGTGGTCCAGTGGTAGAGCGTCGGATTTGGAATCGATTGGTCCCGGGTTCGATACTCGGTCAGGCCACGTATGTAGTGTCATTGAACAAGGTACCTCGCATATTGCTTAGTACTGGTTAACCAATTAGGTCGGCTAAGCTTGCCCAGGAAAACATGTTTACGTCCCCGCAAGGGGTTTGACATTAATGGAACATACATATTCTATATTGCTTGGCTATATCTTTAATCGCTGCAGGTTCGAACCCCATTTTGGGGAAATAATGTTGTCATAACGTGTAGCCAAACCCAGTTGCTTTTTTTTCTGCAGATTAAATCGTATACAGTAATAATAATAAATCCTAATTTAATATCTAATTGTTTTCCACGTATTTCATTGTGTGTATAATTGTAATGTAATGTATGGAAAAAAAATGCAATACAATATTATTAAGCTAACACCATTGAGAGTGTCGAATTCTCTCATGTGAACAGACTGTCCACCTGACGCGCGAAAGGTCGGTGGTTCTGCAATGGGAACTACCTTGGAGAACCCGGGTTATTCCCTTACTAATATCAACTGGCGAGTCGCCATGTAACGGTTACTAAGCTGTGTGTGCGACGTTAGTTTATACAAATTTATTTTAGCTCGATTGCGAAACAACTTTTATTAATCACTCTCGAGACCTCATTTGTGATGGAACCCATCGCCACGAGGGAGAGAGAAGAGGCAAAGTGGAATTGAAATGCCTTGCCTAAGGGCACAATCGTAACGGCTCCAGTGGGGCTCGAACTCCGGACCTTTCGTACCTGAAGCGAACGCGCATCCACCACGCTATCACAACGTTAACCTCCCCTTTTCCACACAAAAAGGAACAAACAAATAAAACAGACACAATGAGCTGTTTCATTGACGTCTCAAATTTAGCACTATACGAGATCTATAGAAATGTACGAAACGCTCGTTGAGTTAGAGAAACTGAAGTCAGATGTTATCTTCCACCTCGAATCAACGCTCCTTAGACCATGCCTATATATGGTTAAGTGTATGTGCTTTACGTTTATTTATCGTCGCTACCGGTTGCCCATATGAGCGACGTCTACACGAGACCTCGGATTAAAGTCCCAATTGAAAGAGTGTTAATTTTATTAGTGTCAGACGGTGGATCGAACCTGTTGACGTAACAAGATAATGCAAGCAGGGTCAATATCTATGCGTAATACAACACGTGTATCCTGAATAACAACATGTATGGTAGAGATTTACCGTTATATCTCACAGGTGTGCTTTTGCATATTTATATTTAAAATAATCTGATTATAATATCTCTAATCAATAGCATACTGCGTTTGGTATTGACTCCAATAATAATTTTAACACATCTCAATTCAGGAGCATGACTGACCGTTATATGAAATAAATTAAGCATATGAAGTGTGTGATTTTAACAACGGTGGCAATATCGAAAGAGTGAATTTAAACTGTTGGTAATGATTTGAACATAGCTTGCAATATGTTAAAATGTGACTTGGAATTAAACCCGGAGAAAATAGTGTCTGAAATTAAGGATACCACTGTAACCTAGCATCAGTGATGTCCATGGGTTCGAGCCCTGCTCAGGCGGCCTTGTCTTATTATATGAAAAGGTTGACAGTTTCTTAAGGACGTTGGTGCACCAAGTACTAGTTAACCGCTGGAGCCTGCATAGGAAAAGTGTTGTTAGGTAAACTGCCCGCCGACGATATAGCCCAAAATGGTGCTGATGGAGGCATAAAACCCGAACATAGAAATACATAAACGAGATTGGCATACTAGTTTAGAATGCGCCGAGTGCATTGTTTAATAGATTTATTGCTAGTTTTAATTTTCAATCTTATATTGAGTTAACACAATTGATGTAAAAAATATATCAAATTGCCTTACCTAGGTTACGAATGTCGTCGCATAGATTCGAACTTGAACGTAGCAGATGCCAAAAAACCCCACAAGTACACCTTACAAGAAATGGACATGCACTATATGTAACACATCACAGGAGGAAAATCATGTTGTTATTGAATGCTCACTTAATACTGATTTAAGAGCACTTTACACGTAGAAATAGTATTGGCATACAGTCAAACCTGTGGTAGTGGTCACCTCCATTAAGCAGCCAACCTGTATTAAGCAGCCAGTTCCTAGATTCCCAATACTTTGTTTTACTATACATTTGCCCTCTATTAAACAGCCACCTGTGCTAAGCAGCCACTTTATGTTATTCCCTTGGCTGGCTGCTTAAGACAGGTTTGAGTGCATATGAAGTTGTTAAATGAATACAATTAGAAACGGTAAATACAGTACGGAAATGATCTTAATACGTGTTAAAGCATTTGAATGTCGTAGATCATGTGTTAATATATATACAGATCTACTTAATTATTGTTTTTAATGATGAATACTTGTGTGGTGTTTTTTGTTTTGCATAAGTGTATGTCTCTCCCATACATGTTTGTTCATCACCATATTACAATACATGTTTCACTTTGTAATGTTTTGTATTGAGGCTTTGTTCATGGTGTTTGTGTTTTACGTTTATTTATCGTCGCTACCGGTTGCCCATATGAGCGACGCCTCCCGAAGAGATTAGTCATTTAAGATATTTGGAGGATAGTGCAATGATGCAGACAGAGACCCATTCCAGAGTCTCCTCTGGTTCGTTCACGTGTACGATGTAAAGCACCGACACGAGGCCTCGGTTGAAAGTCACATCTGAAATATTATTTGTTCATGGGTTCATGGAGCCAGAAATAGCTTATTACGAAATATAGATATATGATACAAAATAATATATTAGATGATATGAATATTAGTTTCATATAAATAAACCGCATAGTATCCTACTTAAATCTTTAACGAGTTTGTAGAACTCGAAGGCACTGTTTTATTGATTGCAAGTTTGTACACGAATGATTGCGAACGGCTTAATAGTAGCGATCATTGTTTAAACTTTATTTATTTTACAACGATTGCGAAGCAAGTTTTTAACAACTTATATTAATCACTCTCGTTTGCGCGGATGAAAGCGTATTTGGGGTCATTCGTGTGGGAGGAAACCGGAGTACCCGGAGAAAACCCACCTGTCGGATCTGGCGACCACCGTACCATCTCACATACTTCCCGGTCCGAGGATCGAACCCGGGTTGCATTGATGAGAAGCGAGCGCGCAAACCACTGCGCTAATTGGACAGCAATATTAGCAATGCTATTTATGGGTAAAATGCATTTGTAGGCTTTTATGTTTCTTTAGCGTAATTTCAAGTTATGTAGTAGCTAGTATAGCTCAGAACGTATGTCTTAACGATACTTGGCAGTTTTGTTTGTGCACTGCAAAGCTTAACGATACTTGGCAGTTTTGTTTGTGCACTGCAAAGCTTAACGATACTTGGCAGTTTTGTTTGTGCACTGCAAAGCTTAACGATACTTGGCAGTTTTGTTTGTGCACTGCAAAGCTTAACGATATTTGGCAGTTCTGTTTGTGTACTGCAAAGCTTAACGATACTTGGCAATTCTGTTTGTGTACTGCAAAGCTTAACGTTACTTGGCAGTTCTGTTTGTGCACTGCAAAGCTTAACGATACTTGGCAGTTCTGTTTGTGCACTGCAAAGCTTAACGATACTTGGCAATTCTGTTTGTGTACTGCAAAGCTTAACGTTACTTGGCAGTTCTGTTTGTGCAAAACGTATTTCCAAATTGATAGCGAGATTACTGGTAAACATCTTCGTACTTTAAAAAGGCAATGTTGATCAACTTAATTACTTTTGTGATCAATTGGACACATTGCATCAATGAATTGAATGGCTGGTTTTTCAAGAAGAAAGATTAGGGATAACGTATCTCTTTGTTTGATGTTTAACCGACAATCTGTTTCAATTCTGTTAAAATGCCACTGACTTATTTCTGCCACCGGAACATCCATTATTGTTTAAAAACCTGACTCAAATCAGCCCATTTTTATTTTTATTTAGAAATATATATACTGTACATTTCAATAATATTAATAAAGTAATAAAAAATGTCAGCTAAAATATGGTAGGGTATCTATAAAACATATACGGAAAACGGATGGTATGGTTTGTTGAATTATTAACGCCATAAAACTATACGATATTCCCTTATTCATCATATTTCGCATAATTAGTATATAAAAAGAATCATTCAATAAAGATGTAATGTTAATTTATGCAATATAGTATAGTATATAACAGAACTCTAGTAATGTCACCAATCTTTCATGTTCATATTCATTTTCTCTGTTTTAAGTAAAATTTAAATATTTGCCGTTCATCTCTCACTATTCTTTCAATGCATATTTGTTTTCTTTCAGAACGAAACCACGCGAAGATTGATGAACATGCACATGCAGCAGCAACGTGTGTCCTAGAAGTTACAGATCGATATGCAATATGATTAATGCCATAACGGATCGATACACAATGCTATACACACATGTTTTTGAAAGATTCCATAGTGTCACGTGACACGAGGTTACAAAGATACCAGAGATATCAACACTTTATACAATATGATGCTAGAAAGGGGTACTTTTGAATGGTATTGAAGTTTCTCCTGTTGTGATGTAGAAAAGACACAACACATTTCAAAACGTTTGATAACACACTTCTGGAAGTATTTCGAGCTAGAGGTGATATCGCGAGGTTGAAGAAGATTACATTTTTGTAAATGCAATTCGAGAAACACTCGGTCGTTGTCCCAGTTTTCGTATATTGAGGTAGACACAGATAGAGCAGTCTTCAACATATTCGTCAATAGAATGCTAGAAAGATTCGTGTTCCACTGGTCTGAGTTACTCGTGCCATGAATTGAACACGGAATTGGACTCTTTTGATACATAGACTGAACCAGATATAGAGAATGAGGAAAACCTCACGTATTTTCTTGTATTTTACATGCTGGGTATTTGTCGCACTTATATGCATTGTCTTGAATATTATTAACATTGACTGGACGTTAACAGACACTGTGAATGGAATTGTCATCGTGGTAGTGCTAGGTGTCCTACAAGGTTCCGTCCTGGAGTTTCCAGTGCAGACAATCGCGACGTTAATAATTGGCGGTGAAAGACGAGAGAACAAGCGCGCACTCTGTGATCGATTGACGGTTATTTTGAATTACAATCTTCTGGCCACAAGTAAAGACGATATTTTAGAATGTATAGAGACGATGTACATGGCCTACGTCGGCAATTTGAGTCCAAATGTATCAGCTGTGTTAGTTAGTGCAACAGTTGAAGAAGATCTCAGAGAATATGAGCTCCAAATTAGGGACACTTATCGTGCAATACTTTACGATGATCTGTATCGTGAAGGTCGAGCTTTTGCGAAGGGAGAGTATGACCTTGTTGATCCAATCCATCTACACAACGTATGGGCAGTGTACATTGACATAGAAAAGGATATTTTCATAACTGAGTATTTACAGGACATATGCGACCGATACGCTCGTGAGTTTATGGTTATACACAGAGTCAGTCGTGTACTCAGGAAGTGTGGCCAGTATCAGGATCTAATGCTGCTATCTGAAGGCGAATTCGAAGCATTTTCTTACTGTGACTACGATTGTTATGGAAAATGTGCTCGAGAGGTTGGTGAACCATTGTTTCACTCCACTGAAGATGTTTCTAATATCCTGGAAAGAAAGTTTGATTATACTCTTGTCCTAGATGCAGATACAGGAGTCCCTAGGGGCGGTGTATTCGATCTCCTACAGATTGCTGCAGCTCATCCAGAGAGAGGAATCATTCAACCATCAATAAAACTGCATTGCTCAAAAGATGACACAATGTTCATGCACTTAGAATCAATGAGGCAAGCTATATATGAGCCAATGACAAATGCCATAACAGCCTTGTTCAACCAATCATCATATTTCGGTAAGGCTTTGATTAAAAACAAGCTGTACATTGACTACGTCATTGGAAACAAAGACGATTTAATCGAGAGGGTACCGGTTGATGTTCTCAGTCATGACACGTTTGAGGCTGCGCTACTGAAGCCACTCTACGCCGGAAGTACATATTTATTGGAAGCCCCGAGTTATAATTACGTCACTTGGAATATCAGAGAGAGGAGGTGGAACAGAGGTGAAATCCTTTTAGCCATGTACTTCTGGAAGAATGGATTCGGAAAGCCAATGAGATGGATTCAAAAGAGACTTCAGAATTCAAAGTATAATAATACCCACGTGAGAACAGAATCAAAGCTAGACTTTATTACTTCATACATTGCTCATTCCGCATTGAGGCAGATGTTGATGAAGCCTGCCCTACTACTGTACATCTGCCTCCATATCAGTGTTCACCTAAGATACATGTATGCCTCAATCATTATAGTCATGTTCAGTGTGTTAGTGTTTCCAAAATTTGCCACGTGCAATCGTGAGAATTACAAATATGTGATATTAGAAACAGGAGCGTCCATTTTGCAGTTTACACCGGAAGCACTCGTAGGATGTGTGCGCATATGCCGGGCACTGTACGCAAATATTTCACTAAATGCCAAATGGGTGCCGCAAAGAGCAGTAGAGGAGGAATTTAAGAGTTCAAATCCATTTCTGTCTAGTTTTAAGCATTTATGGGGCTATTCATTATTCGCGTTAGTTTCCGGTATTCTAGTCATTCAGTTTTTAGAACGTGCAATGTTAGTTCTTATTATGCTGATAACGTTATTACTACTTCCGCTCTATACAGGGTTTACATCTTTGACTCCAGGTTTCAAGTGCTGTAAGCCGAAAAAATCAAAATTGAGCAATACAAATGGAGACAGTATTACACGACATAGCTGGGAATCAGATGAAAATGGGTTGACAACCATCTCTTCTGGAGACACGTACAGAAGTCTTGGAAAGCTGGATAACGGGTATAGCTATACTGACGCAACTGTTAGTAACGAATCGCTTCTAACTACATCAGCAGGTAGCACAAACACATCAGCAGACGATGCAAACACATTTGGTAAAAAGAAAGTGCTAACAGGCACGACGAAGTCATGGTCGGCTAAAGTAGAAAATATGATAGATAGGGGAGAGAGCAGTGGATTGATTTGGCCTCCGAAGACGAGAGCTAAGCGAAACAGGCTTAGCAGTAGAACATACACTACCTATGATTACAGCGATCTACGCGAAGAAAAATATGTCACTATTATAAACGTGACGTCACAACAGTCACCTCAAGGACATGGAAAGCTTACGGAATCAGTTGATACAGACAGTTCACGTGGCATTGATAAATCCTTCAAAGATATCTCAGGGAGAACGCTGCCTAATAAACCTAAATATGACAACATGCAAACAGACACAAACAATGGATATGAAAGCGTGAGAAATGCGGCGGAAAATAAACACGATCATATTTGGTACGAGAACAACATTTCGTATGTATTTATAGGTGATCTTGAAAAGAAATTCGGGGATGAGCAGAACAATGATTCTGATAAAGTTGTATCTATACGGAAAAATCTAACTGGAAAGACATACGTACATGCTGGTAGTGAAGTTGAAAGTGGTGACAATGTGGATGCCGAAAGTAGTAGTAGCTCAGTGGAAAGGCTCTATCAAAACATTGGAATGCTGAAACAGTTCACAAGCAAACCAAAGTGAATACATACCATGTCAGATATCCATATACTTTAAATAGGATTACAGCGAGTTATTAATTATAGCAAGGTAAATTCGTCGCTATGGTAGTTTGCATCTGAATCAATATTATAAGACATAATAGTTTACATTATTTTAGCTCGATTGCGAAAGCAGTTTCATTGGGTTGTTTAGTCCCCTAATGGGTAACCCCGTTTATTTCCAAAGCATACACACAGCAGTATGCAACATACATACACAGCATTATGCAACATACACAGCAGTATGCAATACACACAGCAGTATGCAACATACATACACAGCAGTATGCAACATACATACACAGCATTATGCAACATACACAGCAGTATGCAACACACACAGCAGTATGCAACATACATACCCAGCAGTATGCAACATACATACACAGCAGTATGCAACATACATACACAGCATTATGCAACATACATACACAGCATTATGCAACATACACAGCAGTATGCAACACATACAGCAGTATGCAACATACACAGCAGTATGCAACATACATACACAGCATTATGCAACATACACACACAGCATTATGCAACATACACAGCAGTATGCAACACACACAGCAGTATGCAACATACACAGCAGTATGCTACATACACAGCAGTATGCAACATACATACACAGCAGTATGCAACATACATACACAGCAGTATGCAACATACATACACAGCAGTATGCAACATACATACACAGCAGTATGCAACATACATACACAGCATTATGCAACATACATACACAGCATTATGCAACATACACAGCAGTATGCAACACACACAGCAGTATGCAACATACACAGCAGTATGCAACATACACAGCAGTATGCAACATACATACACAGCATTATGCAACATACACAGCAGTATGCAACATACATACACAGCAGTATGCAACATACACAGCAGTATGCAACATACATACACAGCAGTATGCAACATACATACACAGCATTATGCAACATACATACACAGCAGTATGCAACATACATACACAGCAGTATGCAATATACACACACAGCAGTATGCAACATACACAGCAGTATGCTACATACACAGCAGTATGCAACATACATACACAGCAGTATGCAACATACATACACAGCAGTATGCAACATACATACACAGCAGTATGCAACATACATACACAGCAGTATGCAACATATATACACAGCAGTATGCAACATACATACACAGCATTATGCAACATACACAGCTGTATGCAACACACACAGCAGTATGCAACATACACAGCAGTATGCAACATACACAGCAGTATGCAACATACATACACAGCATTATGCAACATACACAGCAGTATGCAACATACATACACAGCAGTATGCAACATACACAGCAGTATGCAACATACATACACATCAGTATGCAACATACATACACAGCATTATGCAACATACATACACAGCAGTATGCAACATACATACACAGCAGTATGCAATATACACACACAGCATTATGCAACATACATACACAGCAGTATGCAACATACACACACAGCAGTATGCAACATACATACACAGCAGTATGCAACATACACAGCAGTATGCAACATATATACACAGCATTATGCAACATACACAGCAGTATGCAACATACATACACAGCATTATGCAACATACACAGCAGTATGCAACACACACAGCAGTATGCAACATACACAGCAGTATGCAACATACACAGCAGTATGCAACATACATACACAGCATTATGCAACATACACAGCAGTATGCAACATACATACACAGCAGTATGCAACATACACAGCAGTATGCAACATACATACACAGCAGTATGCAACATACATACACAGCATTATGCAACATACATACACAGCAGTATGCAACATACATACACAGCATTATGCAATATACACACACAGCATTATGCAACATACATACACAGCAGTATGCAACATACACACACAGCAGTATGCAACATACATACACAGCAGTATGCAACATACACACACAGCAGTATGCAACATACATACACAGCAGTATGCAACATACATACACAGCAGTATGCAACATACATACACAGCATTATGCAGCATACATACACAGCAGTATGCAACATACACAGCAGTATGCAACACACATGCACAGCATTATGCAACATACATACACAGCAGTATGCAACATACATACACAGCATTATGCAACATACATACACAGCAGTATGCAACACACATGCACAGCATTATGCAACATACATACACATCATTATGCAACATACATACACAGCATTATGCAACATACATACACAGCATTATGCAACATACATACACAGCATTATGCAACATACATACACAGCAGTATGCAACATACACAGCAGTATGCAACATACACACACAGCAGTATGCAACATACATACACAGCAGTATGCAACATACATACACACAGTATGCAACATACATACACAGCATTATGCAACATACATACACAGCAGTATGCAACATACATACACAGCAGTATGCAATATACACACACAGCATTATGCAACATACATACACAGCAGTATGCAACATACACACACAGCAGTATGCAACATACATACACAGCAGTATGCAACAACACAGCAGTATCAACATAATACACAGCTTATGCAACATACACAGCATATGCACATACACAACATACATCAACACACACACAACAACATACACACAACAACATACACACATATGCAACATACAACCACAACACACACAACACACAACAACACAACAACAACACACAACAACAACACACAACAACACACACACAAGCAAATACACAACATATGCAACATACATACACAGCAGTATGCAACATACATACACAGCAGTATGCAACATACATACACAGCAGTATGCAACATACATACACAGCAGTATGCAACATACATACACAGCAGTATGCAACATACATACACAGCAGTATGCAACATACATACACAGCAGTATGCAACATACATACACAGCAGTATGCAACATACACAGCAGTATGCAACAACATACACAGCAGTATGCAACATACATACACAGCAGTATGCAACATACATACACAGCAGTATGCAACATACATACACAGCAGTATGCAACATACATACACAGCAGTATGCAACATACATACACAGCAGTATGCAACATACATACACAGCAGTATGCAACATACATACACAGCAGTATGCAACATACATACACAGCAGTATGCAACATACATCACAGCAGTATGCAACATACACAGCAGTATGCAACACAACACACAACAACAACAAGCATACAACATACACAGCATATGCAACATACACAGCAGTATGCAACATACAACAGCAGTATGCAACATACATACACAGCAGTATGCAACATACATACACAGCAGTATGCAACATACATACACAGCAGTATGCAACATACATACACAGCAGTATGCAACATACACAGCAGTATGCAACATACACAGCAGTATGCAACATACATACACAGCAGTATGCAACATACATACACAGCAGTATGCAACATACATACACAGCAGTATGCAACATACATACACAGCAGTATGCAACATACATACACAGCATTATGCAACACACATACACAGCAGTATGCAACATACATACACAGCAGTATGCAACATACACAGCAGTATGCAACACACATGCACAGCATTATGCAACATACACAGCAGTATGCAACACACACAGCAGTATGCAACATACACAGCAGTATGCAACATACACAGCAGTATGCAACATACACAGCAGTATGCAACACACATGCACAGCATTATGCAACATACACAGCAGTATGCAACACACACAGCAGTATGCAACATACACAGCAGTATGCAACACACATGCACAGCAGTATGCAACACACACAGCAGTATGCAACATACACAGCAGTATGCAACATACATACACAGCATTATGCAACATACACAGCAGTATGCAACATACACAGCAGTATGCAACATACACAGCAGTATGCAACACACAGCAGTATGCAACATACACAGCAGTATGCAACACACATGCACAGCAGTATGCAACATACACAGCAGTATGCAACATACACAGCAGTATGCAACATACACAGCAGTATGCAACACACACACAGCAGTATGCAACATACACAGCAGTATGCAACATACATACACAGCATTATACAACATACATACACAGCAGTATGCAACATACACAGCAGTATGCAACATACATACACAGCATTATGCAACATACACAGCAGTATGCAACATACACACACAGCAGTATGCAACATACATACACAGCATTATGCAACATACACAGCAGTATGCAACATACATACACAGCAGTATGCAACATACATACACAGCAGTATGCAACATACATACACAGCAGTATGCAACATACATACACAGCATTATGCAACATACATACACAGCAGTATGCAATATTCATACACAGCAGTATGCAACATACATACACAGCAGTATGCAACATACACAGCAGTATGCAACACACATGCACAGCATTATGCAACATACACAGCAGTATGCAACACACACAGCAGTATGCAACATACACAGCAGTATGCAACATACACATCAGTATGCAACATACATACACAGCATTATGCAACATATACAGCAGTATGCAACATACACAGCAGTATGCAACATACACAGCAGTATGCAACACACATGCACAGCATTATGCAACATACACAGCAGTATGCAACACACACATCAGTATGCAACACACATGCACAGCATTATGCAACATACACAGCAGTATGCAACACACACAGCAGTATGCAACATACACAGCAGTATGCAACACACACAGCAGTATGCAACACACACAGCAGTATGCAACATACATACACAGCAGTATGCAACATACATACACAGCATTATGCAACATACATACACAGCATTATGCAACATACACAACAGTATGCAACACACACAGCATTATGCAACATACATACACAGCATTATGCAACATACACAGCAGTATGCAACATACATACACAGCAGTATGCAACATACACAGCAGTATGCAACATACATACACAGCAGTATGCAACATACATACACAGCATTATGCAACATACACAGCAGTATGCAACATACATACACAGCAGTATGCAACATACACACACAGCATTATGCAACACACACAGCATTATGCAACATACACATTGCATACATATCAAACATAATAATGTCTCTCTAATGGTATTTTTATACGTTTGAAAAATAGAATGAACATTGTTCGTATCAGCTAGTTTTTAAATGATATAGTTGCACCAAACAATGTATCTATGCTCAAGAAACAAGTTCGTACAACTTATATTAATCACGCTGGAGACCTCATTCATGATGGAATACATCGCCACGAGGGAGAGATAACATGCAATGTTGAATTTAAATGCCTTGCCTAAGGGCACACTCGTAACGGCTCGAGCTGGTCTCGAACTCTGGGCCTTTCGCACATGATGCGAACGCGTTACCACAGCGCTATCACGATTCCACGAATACATAGCATAATACATAATCATTAATTTTAAATTGTGATTAGAATTCCAAATGTCTTGGGTTTAATTTTAAGTCCACATTGTCATATATGAATAGTTAAATGGATAGGTATTCGTCTCGTAACTAAGGTGTTGCGAGGTCAAGATCCGCCTTGAACAACGGTATTGGTGTTCTTTGGCAAGCCACTAAAGACCATACTAACCCTTCTCTCCCCCTCATGGGTGATACATTCCGTCAGGTATGAGTGAACAACGGTATTGGTGTTCTTTGGCAAGCCACTAAAGACCATACTAACCCTTCTCTCCCCCTCATGGGTGATACATTCCGTCAGGTATGAGTGAACAACGGTATTGGTGTTCTTTGGCAAGCCACTAAAGACCATACTAACCCTTCTCTCCCCCTCATGGGTGATACATTCCGTCAGGTATGAGTGAACAACGGTATTGGTGTTCTTTGGCAAGCCACTAAAGACCATACTAACCCTTCTCTCCCCCTCATGGGTGATGCATTCCGTCAGGTATGAGTGAACAACGGTGTTGGTGTTCTTTGGCAAGCCACTAAATACCATACTAATCCTTCCCTCTCCCTCGTGATCCTTCCCTCTCCCTCGTGGGTGATGCATTCAATCAGGTATGAGTGAACAAAGGTGTTGGTGTTCTTTGGCAAGTCACTAAAGACCATACTAACGCTACTCTCTCCCAGGATTCCGGGATTCCGTCAGGTATGAGGTCTGGAAAGTGATTAAACTATAATGATAACAGAAAGTGTTTCGTAGTCGAGCTAATCTTGTTTGCATGACTATGAATATGGACAACAACCTGCACCTGTTCGTTGTCTTCACTTTCTTTCTTACAACCGACATATTTGGGATTTAATATATAACTACATGTACAGTATACATCCTATATGTCGAATTCCGTCGGACCGAACAAAATACTTCGACATAACCGAAGTTTGACTTAATGAAATTCGATATAAACAGAGCCAGTTATATGTACAATTTTATTGTCTGAAACTGGACTTTAATCCGACTCCGACTTCGAGATAACCGGATAATTCGACATAACCGATTTTGACATAGCGGATGTAGACTGTATATCATATGATCTGCAAATATGTGTGAGTCGATATGTTAAACATATCCGATATACTTGTGCAATTAAAAATAGTTCTATATGAGATTATGTTCAATGTAATTATATATCTATGAAGCCGGCTTCCGTGGCCAAGTTGTTACTGCCATTGCCAAATTACTTGCCCCTCACCGCTGTAGGTGTGAATCCCACTAGGGGTATTGAATTATTTCATATGACGATGTCATCCAACTGGCTTGCGGAAGGACGGTGGTTCTACCCGAGTCCATGCCGGAAATAATGCTTGGATGATACCTGGGCTCTTCCTCCACCTCCACCAAAATAACAGCTGGAGAGTCGCCATATGACACAAGCTGTCGCACAAACCCCAAAACCCAACGGATTTGTAACAGTATTATGCTACAGGCATGTGTTTTGTTTCCTATCTTATGATTGTTGGGAACAAATCGCTACATGATACATTATGAAGGAAATAAAAAGTAAACAATGAACGAGGCTAACATAAGGGTTACAGAAGACATTTGGTTGACATTAATCATATAGTTTGTATAGCCATTTGGAAATTAAATACCGAACCAGTTATATGAGTGTGTGATAATTGATTAGCGATGTGTATGTTTATATTTTTAACATTTGATACTAAAATTGTAAAATGCATTATATTGTTTATAAGTAAATAAGTTGAATATCATTCCAGACTTTGATTTGAATGTATTACAACAATAGCTCATGTCCACTTGAATTGATTTAGTTGTACACGAGTAACAGACGGACAGACGCACGGACGTACATACCCGAACGTGTATATTAAGTGGCTGTACTTTGATCTCTTTAGCCACATAGACGGAAATGAAAGTCACATAAAAGTTGTTACAGCCACATCATGGCCCGAGGTTATAAAACTTTTCCCAGATCTCAGACTCAAGTGATCTGATTGGTTGATTCTGAGTGTGACTGTCAGCTGAGCCAATCAGACGCTTGAGTTTTTAGATTGGAAAACAGTTATATAACATCCAGGCCTTAACCCCTAACCCTAGATCACAAGACAGTAAACCAATTGTTCTCCTAGCCACGTAAGTACCATTTTATGTGTGCGGATGGACGGACGGTATTGATGGAATGAGACACAAGTTTCTACATGACTTCAATGCACGCAGATCAGCGTATATTGATGGAATGAGACGCACGTTTCTACATGACTTCAATGCACGCAGATTAGCGTATACTGATGGAATGAGACGCACGTTTCTACATGACTTCAATGCACGCAGATCAGCGTATATTGATGGAATGAGTCACAAGTTTCTACATGACTTCAATGCACGCAGATCAGCGTATACTGATGGAATGAGACGCACGTTTCTACATGACTTCAATGCAAGCAGATCAGCGTATACTGATGGAATGAGTCACAAGTTTCTACATGACTTCAATGCACGCAGATCAGCGTATACTGATGGAATGAGACGCACGTTTCTACATGACTTCAATGCACGCAGATCAGCGTATACTGATGGAATGAGACGCAAGTTTCTACATGACTCCAATGCACGCAGATCAGCGTATATTGATGGAATGAGACGCAAGTTTCTACATGACTTCAATGCACCAGATCAGCGTATATTGATGGAATGAGACGCAAGTTTCTACATGACTTCAATGCACGCAGATCAGCGTATATTGATGGAATGAGACGCAAGTTTCTACATGACTTCAATGCACGCATATCAGATTATATTGATGGAATGAGACGCATGTTTTTAACCGACTCAGCGGCGGCACGCTTATATATGAAAACACGAGTAGCGGATAGACAGTACCGGCGGAACGTTACGAGAGACGTATCTGTATGACGTCACAGCAAGACGATCAGTGTATTAATGTGTACTATTTATTGGCATACACGAGCACATACGCGTTGAGTCTGGTTTCTGGTTCAAAACTAAATGTTATGTAAGAACATCCTGATAAACCATAGGCTTGCCACTATACATACAATTATGTACTTCAACATACGAATAAGGAATATGCAGTACTGACGGACAGACACGAGTTTACATGACTTCGTGTTTCATAGGTCAATGCAAGCTATTGAGAGAATCGCCTGCTACATCATACTCATCTGATACTGTGTTTTGTTTTGTGGAGGAGGGAAAGTGATATATAGAAACTATAGAACTTCACCGATGAAACAAATTCTTACAATATTTGCTAAATTACTCTCGATATCTCATTCATGAGAGAGATAGAGAGGGAGAGGGAGGGGGAGGGAGAGAGAGGAGAGATATGTAGAGATGGAGAGGGAGAGAGATGTAGAGAGGGAGAGAGAGGGAGATAGGGAGAGAGGGGGAGATGTAGAGAGGGAGCGAGAGGGAGATAGGGAGTGAGGGGGAGAGGGGGGAAAAGAGAGGGAGGAGAGGGTGAGTGAGAGAGAAAATATGCAATGTGGAATAATTTAAATGCCTTGCATAAGGACACAATCGTAGTCTGATGTCTTCTCAAGTCACATTATTTCTCAAAACAAACACGAAACTATCATGAAACTCATGAAAATGCATTTTATTACCAAAATGAAAAATACACTATATTAGTTATTAGAACTATATACATACAGGAACCTAGATAGATAGAGATATTAACTTAGCCACATTTTCTGATAACATTTCTTCAGCGATATCGATGAAATATCAAAACATCTCGGCACGGCCGAGACCTATCGAGATTACCCCACCATGACTTGATCCTGTCAATCAAAAAGAACCTGATAATCTCGACCTCGGATGCACATCCGGTTATTTACGTGTATGCAATGTCAATAAATTGCTCTACATTAAGTTTTTATCATCCACTATAAATTTACGTTTGGTGTACATACATGCTGAATCATAACATCGGATTATAATCAAATTGGCAACAATAGTAAGATATGCATAGATACATGCGCACTACTCTTCATTTTGATGTAATTTCGCGCAATCATATTTACTTAACAGTATTCAGAGCGGAACATGGGTCGGGTTCTTCAACACAACTTCCTGACAACACATGATGGGATACAGACATTTCCTCGTCCATTGGCAGCATGCATGCAGCCTGGGAACAGGCGTCGATATATTTTGCCTGGTCAGTCAAATAAATATATTTTAACACCGAGACTATTAATTGGGCCATATTGAGTTTCTGATCATATCACGGTCATTTTGCCAGAAGTTAAAAAGTGAAAAATCGACAGACTGGAACCCAGGCTAGCATGCATGTAGTGATTGGAGAAACTCGCCAGTGGGGCACACATATTGACCAAACTTTGCAAGTACTCAGTATCTTTAAAGGTTCGCACAGATAGACACACTACAGTTTTCCGGCTACATTTAATCAAGTGCCCCAAGATATGCTGACCTATGAAATGGTCTTAATTAAACCACATACAAAACTCAATCTCTGTTTGCAATGGAAAAGACTTGCGAATATAGCGAAATTGCTTGCGAAACGAACTAAGCCTAGCATAGAACTGACGATCAATCGAACCATACCACCTGACCAAGCAATGTTGTTATGTGTACAAAAACTTACACATTGATATCGCTACAGTATTGTAGGCCACCCTTTCCCAATGGTGAACGAAATTTCAAAATCAGATTTCTGCTTTTTTAAAAACATTTTACAACGACTGCGAAACAAGTTTTAACAACTTATATTAATCACCCTCGTTGGCGCGGATGAAAGCGTAAATGTGGTCATTCGTGTGGGAGGAAACCGGAGTAGCCGTAGAAAAACCACCTGTACGATCTGGCGACCACCGTACCATCTCACATACTTCTCGGTCCGAGGATCGAACCCGGTTTGACATTGGTGAGAAGCGAGCGCACTAACCACTGCGCTAATCGAACAGTCTAAGTAAGATATATATGATTGAGACACTATGTTTTGCAGAATTACATTATTATTATATTAAGGTGATCTATATGATGGCAATGTATCTTCATCTACTTGTGATTAAAGAACTAAAACCACTTCATTCTAAAACAGCTAACTTTTATGTGGACAACTGTTGTAAGCATATCACATAAATCTCGTTAATTACTGGTGATTTCAGGCTAACATCTTGATATATTGAGAAACAACGAACGTACAATTGCATATATTAGGATCGTAAAAATAATGGTCAAAGTCGTTTGATTCCGGTCTCCTGACATCCCTGAATGTTTGACACTATCCCGCGAACGGCAAAGCTGATGGGAAAAATGATTAAAGTTATATATACTGAGTCAAAAAAGAAACGATACCAAACTAAACATGACGTAAAACGGATACAACCATAGAAAGGTTTAATATATTATTATGTATTAGTACCGGGTATCTTATTGCAACGTCAGCCAACCATAAACACAGGTAAATAAACACCCGATAATCCTGGAACGCCGAATTTCCGATTTGCACGTGCTCCTCAACAAAGACAACTTCCTACACATGTACAAATCGGAAAACCGGTTTATTTTACTGGTATTGCATTATCATAGAGGAAAAACACCTTACATACCCATTGTTACCTCTAACAAAATGCCTAGGCTAAACTGCAATCAGAGAATGCGTGCCATTGGCATGATTGACGGCGGTTTACGTCAGCGTGACGTCGCAAATCGACTCGGGGTTACGCGGATCACGATAACACGTCTACTTCGACGTTATCGAACACATGGATCGGTGGACGACCGTCCAAGATCTGGTCGACCACGTGTGACGACGCGTGAGCAGGACCGTCACATTCGGACGTCACATTTACGTGACCCATTCCTACCTGCTACGCACACAGCTGCCGTTACTCCTGGGATGACCAACAATCGCATCAGTGCACAAACAGTCAGGAACCGGCTCGGTGAACGTGGCATTCATGCATATCGGCCATACGTTGGACCCATCCTGACACGACGTCACCGTGACGTACGGCGGGAATGGCCGACGGAACGTGCTCGCTGGACACGGTTACAGTGGAATTCGGTGATGTTTAGCGATGAATCGCGGTTCTGTTTGAGTCGAGCGGATGGCAGAGAGCGGGTATATCGCAGACGCGGTGAACGTTACGCCGACGCATGTGTACGTCAGGTCGATCTGTTCGGGGGCGGAAGCGTTATGGCGTGGGGCGGTATCACCTTCGGCAGTCGCACTGAACTGTTAGTGGTGGACGGGAACCTAAACGCCCAGCGGTACTGTGATGAGATCCTTGCGCCAGTTGTTGTGCCGTTCTTTAACGCCAACAGAAACGTCACACTGTTCCAACAGGACAACGCCAGGTGTCATACTGCTCGGATTTCCACCACATTATTGGAGCAGAACAATATTGAAACCCTGCCGTGGCCTGCTTTGTCACCAGACTTGTCACCCATAGAACATGTGTGGGATACGTTAGACCGCCGCGTCAGACGACGTCAGCCGGTAACGTTAAACCAACTGAGGGATGTTTTGCGTCAGGAGTGGACAAATATTGACCAGCAAGAGATTCAGACACTCTTCCGTTCGATGCGACGGCGGTGCATTGCAGTGAGAGACGCAAATGGTGCCCATACTCGGTATTGACGTCTGTGTGAAAACTCCATTAGACCCCTGTCCGACGAATTACGTCATCACGCAGCAGACAGTTTCGGAGGCTCATTATGCTTTATGTGCTCCTCTTTCAAACATGTTGGACTATCATCTTATGAATTTTCAAAGAATTTTCTTAATAAATGTTGAAATTATAGACACATAAACACCAGGTATCGTTTCTTTTTTGACTCGGTATATATATATGTTTGTCATTATGTTTATGAATAGCTCTGTGTAAATCAAGTACTCCAGAATGAAGTTGATTTAGTTTTTACCAATTAAGATTAGCTCTATCGTCAAACAGGTTCTTACATCATTGATTTAACCGCTCCTGATACCTCATATATATGGAATCCATCGCGACGAGACATATATGTAATCCATCGCGACGAGACATATATGGAATCCATCGCGACGAGACATATATGGAATCCATCGCGACGAGACATATATTGAATCCATCGCGACGAGACATATAGGGAATCCATCGCGAAGAGACATATATGGAATTCATCGCGACGAGACATATATGGAATCCATCGCGACGAGACATATATTGAATCCATCACGACGAGACATATATGGAATCCATCGCGAGGAGACATATATGGAACTCATCGCGACGAGACATATATGGAACTCATCGCGACGAGACATATATGGAATCCATCGCGACGAGACATATATGGAATCCATCGCGACGAGACATATATGGAATCCATCGCGACGAGACATATATGGAATTCATCGCGACGAGACATATATGGAATCCATCACAACGAGACATAGCTAGATAGTGCGTGCGTGCGTGCGTGCGTGCGTGCGTGCGTGCGTGCGTGCGTGCGTGCGTGCGTGCGTGCGTGCGTGCGTGCGTGCGTGCGTGCGTGCGTGCGTGCGTGCGTGTGTGGTGTACGTGAGCGTGAGAGAGAGAGAGAGAGAGAGAGAGAGAAGAGAAGAGAAACGAGAGAAGAGAGGCAAATGTTGATTAAAAAAACTCTTGTTTAATTAAGGACACCTCTACAGTGGTTCTTGCGGGGCTCGAACATATAGACTTCGAGACGGGTACCATATCCATTACACAACTAGGTGCCGACGTAATGAGAAACATCTAGACTACGAGACGGGTACCATATCCATTACACAACTAGGTGCCGACGTAATGAGAAACATCTAGACTACGAGACGGGTACCATATCCATTACACCACTAGGTGCCGACGTAATGAGAAACATCTAGACTACGAGACGGGTACCATACCCATTACACCACTAGGTACCGACGTAATGAGAAACATCTAGACTACGAGACGGGTACCATACCCATTACACCACTAGGTGCCGACGTAATGAGAAACATCTAGACTACGAGACGGGTACCATATCCATTACACCACTAGGTGCCGACGTAATGAGAAACAGCTAGACTACGAGACGGGTACCATATCCATTACACCACTAGGTGCCGATGTAATGAGAAACAGCTAGAAAAGTCCTATCATTAATTGAAATAAATATTGCTTCATTTGTAAGCTAACTACTATCAATAAGTTTTATTTTGTAGAAAAAAATCCCAAATAACTTTTGACGGATAATTCTCTTTAACTCTTTCACCGCCAATGTCACATAAAAGCGACTTTGTAAAAAAGTAGAGAACCCGATCGGACAGAACAGAACATGCCGTCTGATCAGGCTATATGTTGATTGCTCTTCAGACAGTGGAGCTGAAGCACCTGTCCGAATAGCAAACAACATAGATCCTGATCAGACGCGGCGATACGCCACGGCTGATCTGGATCTATGTTGTTTGCACATGCTCTGAATTTATTCGGCGCTGAAAGAGTTAAACAGAAGACAAGCAATGAACTCTATTTGTAGACTAGATAAATGCAATTCTGTGATAGCCTTCACGTAACAGCTGTGGGGCAGTACTGGATTATGCAGATACCATTCAAATATTAGTCCATAAATATATTCTTTAACCCGTAACCTACGGAATATATTAGACGGAATGTGCAAACAATATAGATCCAGATCAGGATCTATGTTGTTTGCTATTCAGACACGTGCTTTAGCTCCAATAGCAAACAGCATATAACCTGCCCAGACGTGCGGCATGTTCTGTGCACGTTATTTGCCGTCTGATTTGACTCAATGCTGTTTGCAAAAACGACTTTAGTTAATCGTGAATGGCAGGTTAACCCATTCAACACCAAGTAACTCACATGGACTGGTCCATGATATTCATAAACCAATAAATGAATCAGAAAATCACATTTGGACAAGTTCATTTAACAAAATGGGTAATTATGTCTAAAAATAGTCATATCACTGGCAAAAAGTGCAGATCCTGATGAGACGGCTCGTGACGAGCCGGCTCATCTGGATCTACACTTTTTGTAAGCCTATTTAGAGGTCTGTGGTGTTGAATGGGTTAAGGGTTAAAGTTAAACAGAGCACGAGCAAATTAACACGATATTGCACTCAAGGTTGATCATGCTATTCGTTTACCTTGCTAGAATCTTGCAATCTTTGCGATTTTTTTCTCATATGCCGTCATGCAGAATAACGTGATTACACAATACCATTGTTGAACGTGTGTTCATATAGCTTATTATAATATGCAGCTTTAATTGTGTGTGTTGTTTCTTGATATATTTCTTATTTTTCTTTTAAAATAAATGTGTTTCTATCATTATAACCACTGGCGCTTGGGGTCTGGACAAATGTGTTCGGGTTCAACCCACAACACCCAAATACCTTTTTAAATGACTATTGAGGCAATATACTGACAGTCAGAATAGCGACGGGGTGTCATTTTTAAACTTGCTTGGAATGGCTTAAAAATGTCTATGTGTATCAATCATAGTGTTATAAAAACAAAATGTTTTTATGGTTTTGAACCCGAAAACGTTTGTTCAGACCCCAAGCGTCTAGTGTGTATGTCTATAGAAATTAACGCCTAATTTTAAGATTTTCAAAATTGGACTGTCTAGATTTTAAAACAGTGACAACCAGAAACTATCTATCTATCTTCCTATAAGTCAAACCCCTGATGGGGACCTTAGAATAAACTCTAGTATGACATGTATACAAGCTAGTAATTGTTTATAAGACAAGGCAGCAAATCTCGATACTAATTGAAACCGTATTTCTTTGGCCAAGCACTCGTGTTTAATTAATTTCAGTTCCCCAAACATATAGTAACTTGATACCTGTAATGTACTGTACACGCTGCGAGGCTTATCAGTAGTACACATATGAGAGCCAAAGTGACTTAAATCATCTACAATACAGCAGCGATAACGCATTCCAGCTGCACATGCGCTGTTATAATTATCACGCCACCTAATTTTGGCTCCTAGAAATCCGCGTGTGCAAAAATAAAACCCTGACAGAGATACGGGACGCTAAAATGGCAGATGGAAACACACCTAAAGGTAAGCTTGTTTATTTGTCATCAACTAGGCGTGCGTGATTAAATCAGTGTTCATGAAACAATATGAAACTACCAATGAGTGTGTGTGTTTTACGTTTATTTATCGTCGCTACCGGTTGCCCATATGAGCGACGCCTCCTGAAGAGATTAGTTATTTTAGATTTTTGGAGGATAGTGCAATGATACAGACAGAGACCCATTCCAGAATCTCCTCTGGTTCTTTTACGTGCACGGTGTAAAGCACTGACATGAGACCTCGGTTTAACGTCCCATCTGAAAGTCTGTTAATTTTATTAGGGTCAGACGGGGGATCGAACCTGCGATCCCTGGATTACCAGTCCAGCGTGTTACCACTGGACTACATATCCGTCTGCTCTACCAATGATAATGCAATGCACATTATAACCAATATGTATAGTGCATGTTTGGCCGCATCAGGAATAGTCAATCAAACGGATCCTTGTCGCATGGTTATAAATGAGAGTTATGTTATATGTTATATTTCGGGTTTTACGCCTGCATCAGCACCATTTCGGGCTATATCGCCGGCGGGCAGTTTACCTAACAACACGTTTCCTGGGCAGGCTCCAGCGGTTAACCAGTACTTGGGTGCACCAACCTCCGTAAGAAACTGCCAACTTGTTCATATAAATGAGACACGGTCTGAGCGGGGCTCGAACCCGTGACCATCAGTGATGATAGGTTACAGTGGTATACAAGTCAGCGACCTTAACCACTCTACCACGGATGCGGACTATAAATGAGAGACATTTCCAAATTATCTATTACCTCCATTGGCAGATACAGTCTGATTTATTCCAAAATGTGAATAGGTCTTTTTAGTTAGAATCGTTTGTTATTATTGTTGTTACCTAACCAGATGTTTCGGTATGATAAATGTGATTTTATCAAAATCGTGTTAATTAACTGATAACATTATTTTACAAATAAGTACCCATTGCATAATTTTATACTGTATGCGATCGGTCAAGATATATTAATTTAATATTCATAAGAAGCGATAGTGGAATAAAATTGCTAGCATGTTGTGCAAAGGAAACAACGATAAAAACAGAGGAAAACACTTAATAGGACCTCACTTAATAGGACCTATCTACTTTTAGGGAGTATTCAGGGGCAGTAACTGACTGATCTCTCTCATTGGACGCATGGAGTAAAACATATATTCTCAGTAGGAGGTCAAAACGTGCACGACTTAAATGTGTAGAGCATAGAGCAAAACAGTAGTATGCAATCTGTTCAATAATATGGCTATGTTGTTTAGTTGTCTCTTTATAAATAAATCGTGCTTTTCTATTTATAGATAAAGTCTGATTTATCCCGAAATGTATATTGGTCATTTTAGTTGGAATCCTTTGCTTTTACTGTTGTTTTTCTAACCAGATGTTTTTATCAAAATCATGTTAATTAATTGATAAGGATTTGTTACAGTAAAGTATCTATTGAATATGCTGTAGGAAGTCTGATTAGATTTAATAATGTAATAATTATAAGATGAGAAAACGGATGAATATGGATATAATGTGGTATAAAGGAAACAACGATAAAAACAGAGGAAACCAATGAAGAGGACCAATCTACGTTTGGGGTATTCAGGGGCAGTAACTGACTAATGTTTCCCTATTCTTCCATGATTTTGAATATATATATATATATATATATATATATATATATATATATATATATATATATATATATGTTATACACCAATAACTCGTAGTGCCCATATGAGCGACGTCTCCTGAAGAGTTTAGTCAATTTAGATTTTGGAGGATAGTGCAATGATACAGACAGAGACCCATTCCAGAGTCTCCACTGAATCTTTTACGTGCATGGTGTAAAGCACCGACACGAGACCTCGGCTTAAAGTCCCATTTGAAAGACTGTTAATTTTATTACGGTCAAACGGGGGATCGAACCTGCGATCCATGGATTACCAGCCCAACGTGTTATCCACTGGACTATATATCCGCTTGTGGAGAAGAGGGCGTTGAGGAGGTAGATAAAGTGGAAGTTGAAATGGAGGTCGTTGGGGAATATGTAGAATAATATATCCGTGAAGATAATCTATTTGATCTCGATTAGTGGGGAGGGGGGATTTAAGCATTTTTTTACCAACCCCAACACGACAGTGCATAGCTGTATATTCGGCAGGAATGATCCACTGCGCATGACAATTAAACTAGATATGGTGGCTTATATTTTCAACATAGCAGTGTATTTTGCATTGTGTAGATTCACTACCGTTGTCGAGCCGGTTCGCTCTTATTAAATTGGAAATGACGAGTAATATTTTCAACATAGCAGTGTATTTTGCATTTTGTAGCTTCACTATGGTTGTCGAGCCGGTTCGCTCTTACTATTGTGGGATTCTTCGGATTCATCAATCTATATGCGCTGAGAGTGGACATGAGTATCGCCATTGTGTGCATGACCCGACAGAACGTCGATAGCACAAACGGCACATGCAACACGACCACAGAAAATGGCTTGGAGCTCAACTCGACCCAAGATGTTGGGGGTGTGTGTCCTGGAGATGAGGTAGTACACTATTTACTTGCTTATCCATCGATTGAACCAAGTGAAGACAACATACAATATATACAAATAGAAGGTTTCAAGCTTCAAGCAACTCATACATCTTCACAACGTGAACAGATTGCTATAAACTTCAGTAATAATGCACATGTACTCAGCTATGCAATTAAATGCATCAATCAAGTTTGAAAACCACTCCAAATCACGGCGATATAAAACACATGCATACATTGAATTAAAAATAACACAAATGTTTGAAAACCACTCCAAATCACGGCGATATAAAACACATGCATACATTGAATTAAAAATAACACAAATGTTTGAAAACCACTCCAAATCACGGCGATATAAAACACATGCATACATTGAATTAAAAACAACACAAATGTTTGAAAACCACTCCAAATCACGACGATATAAAACACATGCATACATTGAATTAAAAACAACACAAATGTTTGAAAACCACTCCAAATCACGACAATATGAAACACATGCATACATTGAATTAAAAACAACACAAATGTTTGAAAACCACTCTGAATCACGACGATACCAGAATCTGTTAATATATCTATATATATAATTATATATCTATATTACAGATAATACCAAAGGCACATGCCTATATATAACAGGAAAAATCATGTCGGCAAAGCACTTCAAAAACACACAAAGGAAGGTAACTTCATGCTAGGTTAGTCCATGGTCGAAAATAGGTACATGGTGATTCCATTTCCGACACTCTACTACTGGACTATAGACGTCACTTCCGATCTATTTTGCTGTTTTCAACATATATATTTACGCTTCAACGCATGGCTTTTTATATCCGTTATGTACATTCACGCGTACACTTTGTTATTTTCGTGCAGAGCGACAGGTTTGACTGGGATAAGAAGACACAGGGGCTCGTTCTTGGGTCTTTCTTCTGGGGTTATATCGTTACACAGATACCAGGCGGCTGGATTGCCGGAAAATACGGCGGGAAGCATGTGTTCGGATGGAGCATGTTGGGATGCGCACTGGCAACATTGCTTACACCGCTTGCTGCAAGGACCAGTGTGGTAAAGTTTGTTTGTTGTGTTGGGGGTTTTAAATTGAACAAACATCTTATGTCATATTATTGCGACTCTCCAGCAATTATCCGTCGAGGAAGACACCGGGTGCTTGTTGGAGCTGTACCACCGAACTACCGCAAGACACACCCAGTTGGATTCGGACCTTCAGCGGTAATGGTCAAATGATGATTTGAAGTCAACGACCGTATGATTTGTGTGTGTTTTACGTTTATTTATCGTCGCTACCGGTTGCCCATATGAGCGACGCCTCCTGAAGAGATTAGTTATTTTAGATTTTGGAGGATAGTGCATGATACAGACAGAGACCCATTCCAGAATCTGCTCTGGTTCTTTTACGTGCACGGGTTTAAAGCACCGACACGAGACCTCGGCTTAACGTCTCATCTGAAAGACTGTTAATTTTGTTAGGGTCAGACTGGGGATCGAACCTGCGATCCCTGGATTACCAGTCCGGCGTGTTACCACTGGACTACAGATCCATCTGTCCGTATGATTTAAGCAGGATTATCGCATTTATACACATTACAGTTTGTACTCGTATATGTGCATGCATGATTACACCATATACAGCATTCTGATAAGTAAACAACATTTAAAGCAGCATTACATCGTATGAAATAAAATATATTTTCAATTTTTACGTATGGGTAGCAATGCTGCTACACATTCTAACAGTATACTTTATATGCTTATGTTCATTTGGTAAACAGTGTTTTTTTGCAATAAAACAAACTCGAAACCGAAAGTAGGACTTTCCGAGTCGATCGGCCACGCACTTGTTTACAACCGGAACGCATCGTCCGTACTTGTTTACATTCGGAATGCATCGTGCCCATTTGCCCCACGTTGTCTTTTTTAATTAAATTACTTGATATGTTGATTCATACCAGATACCTCTGTTAGCTAAGTCTTTTAGGGACATTTCTACATCCCCGCGAGGGGTTCGACATTAGAGGAAGATAGATAGATCTATAGTATTTCATGTTCAAAATATATACGTTGTTTTCTACTTCCTCTGTTGTTTCACGCATGCGCGCTGTGCGTGTTTATATTTCGTGTGTTGATAAACAAATTCGCGTATACGACGGTTTAAATTTATTGGAATTTTTATCGTTTCTGAGCGACTATTTCGATTTTTGTAAACACACACACATTAGTATTTATATTTTACCCAAAACATCCTTTATTACGATGTAATGCTGCTTTAACATCTTTTTTTTATAGATTATAACCATTTTTGAACAATAGTAAAATGTTGAAACTTTATACTATTTATACAACGATTGTGAAGCAAGTGTTTTTTTAACAACTTATGAAAGCGTAAATGTGGTCATTCGTGTGGGAGGAAACCGGAGTACCCAGAGAAAACCTACATGTCCGATCTGGTGACTACAATGCGATCGCACATACTTCTCTGTCCAAGGATCGAACCCGGATTACATTTGTGAGAAGCGAGCGCGCTAACCACTACGCTAATCAGACAGTGTCAAACTATATTGTGGACTATCCATTTTGCAATGCATTTGGGGAAGGTAAACTTGGAGATTGGAAGAAGAACACAAGGTTTGAATTCGAAAATCA
The DNA here is from genome assembly GCA_014843695.1 of Archivesica marissinica. Classification (NCBI taxonomy): domain Eukaryota; kingdom Metazoa; phylum Mollusca; class Bivalvia; order Venerida; family Vesicomyidae; genus Archivesica; species Archivesica marissinica. The sequence goes on along the minus strand of CM026387.1, from coordinate 79,300,068 downwards.
TCAATGCTTCTTATGTTTAGAAAAACTAACATTGAGAAAAAAAATTGAATTAATATGACGAGATTACGTTTAACCGCGCATAGACAAGGCTATTGAAACGGGAAGGTGGACCGAATTCTAGGTTAGTAACCGAACACAATTCCTAGAATTAAAGATTAATTACCACCACTTGAATTAAATATTAGAATATACTTTATACAAGGAAATTAGAATACAATATATAAGTTATACTATTGGAAACGACCAACATTCCCCGAAATTCATCAAATGTATTAAAGCGACATTACACCGCAAAAAGCAAATAAAATACATTTTTTCACGTATAAATACATCGATACTACAAATTCTTTCGAACATATTCGAACACTAACATTGAATCAATAAACAGTGTGTTTGTGGTCTACAAACTTTCAAAATTGAACGTAGGATTCCATATAATCGTCATCCACGCTCCTGAATTGACATTTAGAAATAATTTAGCTAAGATTAGTTTACAAATAAATATACATAGGCACACATGTAAGATATAACGGTAAATATGTACCATAAATTTCATTATTCGGGATACGCAGGTTGTATTACGCATGTATGTCCACCCTGTTTACATTATTTTGTTATGTCAACAAATCGCGTATACGACGCTTGTTTATTAGTTGAAATACTCAGATTTTGAGGCAAATATTGGGGGGGGGGGAATATACCATATAATAGGAAATTACATTCTGTATAAATTTGCGTTTTCACTGATGTAGTGTCGCTTTAACTATCAGTCTATATTTCTAAGGCTTTTGAAATCAGTAATAGAGAACTATGATAGTTTATTAATCACATTTATCCGTATATTTCTAAACGAAAAACCATCTCGAAAATAGACAATTTAATCGAAGACTTGACTTATTGGTTGACAAGTCAGGTATGGTGTGTAACAATATGTATCAAATTGGTAATCCAGTGTGGGCGACCGACACCAGACTTCCTTCTACATCTGGAAATACCAATAGAGGTTATATCACACTCTTACATAGCAATTGAACATTGATTGGGTGGAGACCCATATAGATAGTTCTTACCATCTAAGATTCTATGTTATACAAATTATAACTTTTATTACCGTTAAACAAATTTATGTTAGCTCGATTGCGAAACAAGTTTTTACAACTTATATTAATCACTCTCGAGACCTCATTCCGGGTGGAATCCACCGCCACGATGGAGAGAGAAGAGGCCACGTGGAATATAAATGCCTTGCTTAAGGGCACACTCGTAACTGCTCAAGCGGGGCTCTAACCTTTCGAACCTGAAGCGAATGCAGGTTACATAGAGTTCTGTGAAGTTATAGAAGATATAGTAGTCTATCAGATAGCAGAGCCGCACTAGATGGACATACTAGAATATAACCAGAGTCGGAGAGTTACAATCCTGGGGAATTATGTAATTCATGAACTGATTAAATAATTATGTAGCACTTGAAATTGAGCTGGTGTGTTTGTCACTATTCCAGAGGCGTTGCTTGGTGTCCGAAACGGACATGGTACAGTGGTGCAGATGTATACATGTATCGCTTGGTCTCCGAAACGGACATGGTACAGATGTATACATGTATCGCTTGGTGTCCGAAACGGACATGGTACAGATGTATACATGTATCGCTTGGTGTCCGAAACGGACATGGTACAGTGGTACAGATGTATACATGTATCGATTGGTGTCCGAAACGGACATGGTACAGTTGTACAGATGTATACATGTATCGCTTGGTGTCCGAAACGGACATGGTACAGTGGTACAGATGTATACATGTATCGCTTGGTCTCCGAAACGGACATGATACAGTGGTACAGATGTATACATGTATCGATTGGTGTCCGAAACGGACATGGTACAGATGTATACATGTATCGCTTGGTGTCCGAAACGGACATGGTACAGATGTATACATGTATCGCTTGGTGTCCGAAACGGACATGGTACAGTGGTACAGATGTATACATGTATCGATTGGTGTCCGAAACGGACATGGGTACAGTTGTACAGATGTATACATGTATCGATTGGTGTCCGAAACGGACATGGTACAGTTGTACAGATGTATACATGTATCGATTGGTCTCCGAAACGGACATGATACAGTTGTACATATGTATACATGTATCGATTGGTGTCCGAAACGGACATGGTACAGATGTATACATGTATCGCTTGGTGTCCGAAACGGACATGGTACAGATGTATACATGTATCGCTTGGTGTCCGAAACGGACATGGTACAGTGGTACAGATGTATACATGTATCGATTGGTGTCCGAAACGGACATGGTACAGATGTATACATGTATCGCTTGGTGTCCGAAACGGACATGGTACAGATGTATACATGTATCGCTTGGTGTCCGAAACGGACATGGTACAGTGGTACAGATGTATACATGTATCGATTGGTGTCCGAAACGGACATGGGTACAGTTGTACAGATGTATACATGTATCGATTGGTGTCCGAAACGGACATGGGTACAGTTGTACAGATGTATACATGTATCGATTGGTGTCCGAAACGGACATGGGTACAGTTGTACATATGTATACATGTATCGATTGGTGTCCGAAACGGACATTGTACAGTGGTACAGATGTATACATGTATCGCTTGGTGTCCGAAACGGACATGGTACAGATGTATACATGTATCGCTTGGTGTCCGAAACGGACATGGTACAGTGGTACAGATGTATACATGTATCGATTGGTGTCCGAAACGGACATGGGTACAGTTGTACAGATGTATACATGTATCGATTGGTGTCCGAAACGGACATGGGTACAGTTGTACAGATGTATACATGTATCGATTGGTGTCCGAAACGGACATGGGTACAGTTGTACATATGTATACATGTATCGATTGGTGTCCGAAACGGACATTGTACAGTGGTACAGATGTATACATGTATCGCTTGGTGTCCGAAACGGACATGGTACAGATGTATACATGTATCGCTTGGTGTCCGAAACGGACATGGTACAGTGGTACAGATGTATACATGTATCGATTGGTGTCCGAAACGGACATGGTACAGTTGTACAGATGTATACATGTATCGCTTGGTGTCCGAAACGGACATGGTACAATGGTACAGATGTATACATGTATCGCTTGGTGTCCGAAACGGACATGGTACAGTGGTACAGATGTATACATGTATCGCTTGGTGTCCGAAACGGACATGGTACAGTGGTACAGATGCATACATGTATCGCTTGGTGTCCGAAACGGACATGGTACAGTGGTACAGATGTATACATGTATCGCTTGGTGTCCGAAACGGACATGGTGCAGATGTATACATGTATCGCTTGGTGTCCGAAACGGACATGGTACAGATGTATACATGTATCGCTTGGTGTCCGAAATGGACATAGTACAGTGGTATATATGTATACATGTATCGATTGGTGTCAGAAACGGACATGGTTCCGTGGTACAGATGTATACATGTATTGCTTGGTGTCCGAAACGCACATGGTGCAGTGGTACAGATGTATACATGTATCGCTTGGTGTCCGAAACGGACATGGTGCAGTGGTACAGATGTATACATGTATCGCTTGGTGTCCGAAACGGACATGGTACAGTGGTACAGATGTATACATGTATCGCTTGGTGTCCGAAACGGACATGGTACAGTGGTACATATGTATACATGTATCGCTTGGTGTCCGAAACGGACATGGTACAGTGGTACAGATGTATACATGTATCGCTTGGTGTCCGAAACGGACATGGTACAGTGGTACAGATGTATACATGTATCGCTTGGTGTCCGAAACGGACATGGTACAGTTGTACAGATGTATACATGTATCGCTTGGTGTCCGAAACGGACATGGTACAGATGTATACATGTATCGCTTGGTGTACGAAACGGACATGGTACAGTGGTACAGATGTATACATGTATCGCTTGGTGTCCGAAACGGACATGGTACAGATGTATACATGTATCGCTTGGTGTCCGAAACGGACATGGTACAGATGTATACATGTATCGCTTGGTGTCCGAAACGGACATGGTACAGTGGTACATATGTATACATGTATCGCTTGGTGTCCGACACGGACATGGTGCAGATGTACACATGTATCGCTTGGTGTCCGAAATGGACATGGTACAGATGTATACATGTATCGCTTGGTGTCCGAAACGGACATGGTACAGTGGTACAGATATATACATGTATCGATTGGTGTCCGAAACGGACATGGTGCAGTGGTACAGATGTATACATGTATCGCTTGGTGTCCGAAACGGACATGGGTACAGTGGTACATATCTATACATGTATCGTTTGGTGTCCGAAACGGACATGGTGCAGTGGTACAGATGTATACATGTATCGCTTGGTGTCCGAAACTGACATGGGTACAGTGGTACAGCTGTATACATGTATCGCTTGGTGTCCGAAACGGACATGGTACAGTGGTAAACATGTATACATGTATCGATTGGTGTCCGAAACGGACATGGTGCAGTGGTATATATGTATACATGTATCGCTTGGTGTCCGAAACGGACATGGGTACAGTGGTACAGATGTATACATGTATCGCTTGGTGTCCGAAACGGACATGGTACAGATGTATACATGTATCGCTTGGTGTCCAAAACGGACATGGTGCAGATGTATACATGTATCGCTTGGTGTCCGAAACGGACATGGGTACAGTGGTACATATGTATACATGTATCGCTTGGTGTCCGAAACGGACATGGTGCAGTGGTACATATGTATCGCTTGGTGTCCGAAACGGACATGGTGCAGTGGTACAGATGTATACATGTATCGCTTGGTGTCCGAAACGGACATGGTACAGTGGTACAGATGTATACATGTATCGATTGGTGTCCGAAACGGACATGGTACAGTGGTACATATGTTTACATGTATCGATTGGTGTCCGAAACGGACATGGTGCAGTGGTACAGATGTATACATGTATCGATTGGTGTCCGAAACGGACATGGTACAGTGGTACATATGTATACATGTATCGATTGGTGTCCGAAACGGACATGGTGCAGTGGTACAGATGTATACATGTATCGCTTGGTGTCCGAAACGGACATGGTACAGATGTATACATGTATCGCTTGGTGTACGAAACGGACATGGTACAGTGGTACAGATGTATACATGTATCGCTTGGTGTCCGAAACGGACATGGTACAGATGTATACATGTATCGCTTGGTGTCCGAAACGGACATGGTACAGATGTATACATGTATCGCTTGGTGTCCGAAACGGACATGGTACAGTGGTACATATATATACATGTATCGCTTGGTGTCCGACACGGACATGGTGCAGATGTATACATGTATCGCTTGGTGTCCGAAATGGACATGGTACAGATGTATACATGTATCGCTTGGTGTCCGAAACGGACATGGTACAGTGGTACAGATATATACATGTATCGATTGGTGTCAGAAACGGACATGGTGCAGTGGTACAGATGTATACATGTATCGCTTGGTGTCCGAAACGGACATGGTACAGACAATGTATACATGTATCGCTTGGTGTCCGAAACGGACATGGTGCAGTGGTACAGATGTATACATGTATCGCTTGGTGTCCGAAACTGACATGGGTACAGTGGTACAGCTGTATACATGTATCGATTGGTGTCCGAAACGGACATGGTACAGTGGTATACATGTATCGATTGGTGTCCGAAACGGACATGGTGCAGTGGTATATATGTATACATGTATCGCTTGGTGTCCGAAACGGACATGGGTACAGTGGTACAGATGTATACATGTATCGCGTGGTGTCCGAAACGGACATGGTACAGATGTATACATGTATCGCTTGGTGTCCGAAACGGACATGGTGCAGATGTATACATGTATCGCTTGGTGTCCGAAACGGACATGGGTACAGTGGTACATATGTATACATGTATCGCTTGGTGTCCGAAACGGACATGGGTACAGTGGTACATATGTATCGCTTGGTGTCCGAAACGGACATGGTGCAGTGGTACAGATGTATACACGTATCGCTTGGTGTCCGAAACGGACATGGTACAGTGGTACAGATGTATACATGTATCGATTGGTGTCCGAAACGGAATGGTACAGTGGTACATATGTTACATGTATCGATTGGTGTCCGAAACGGAATGGTACAGTGGTACATATACATGTATCGATTGGTGTCCGAAACGGACATGGTACAGTGGTACATATGTATACATGTATCGATTGGTGTCCGAAACGGACATGGTGCAGTGGTACAGATGTATACATGTATCGCTTGGTGTCCGAAACGGACATGGTACAGTTGTACAGATGTATACATGTATCGCTTGGTGTCCGAAACGGACATGGTACAGTGGTACATATGTATACATGTATCGCTTGGTGTCCGAAACGGACATGGTACAGTTGTACAGATGTATACATGTATCGCTTGGTGTCCGAAACGGACATGGTACAGTGGTACATATGTATACATGTATCGCTTGGTGTCCGAAACGGACATGGTACAGTTGTACAGATGTATACATGTATCGCTTGGTGTCCGAAACGGACATGGTACAGTGGTACATATGTATACATGTATCGCTTGGTGTCCGAAACGGACATGGTACAGTTGTACAGATGTATACATGTATCGCTTGGTGTCCGAAACGGACATGGTACAGTGGTACATATGTATACATGTATCGCTTGGTGTCCGAAACGGACATGGTACAATGGTACAGATGTATACATGCATACTGATTATACGTACTCAACGATTTTATTTGTAAATTTAGACAAATCACAATATATGATTTAGAATGTAATATACCACTGACTGTATTATTGTAATATGTTTCAGGTGCGAAAGGTCCGGAGTTCGAGCCCCACTGGAGCCGTTACGATTGTGCCCTTAGGCAAGGCATTTAAATTCCACGTTGCCTCTTCTCTCTTCCTCGTGGCGATGGATTCCATCAGGAATGAGGACTCGAGAGTGATTAATATAAGTTGAAATAACCTGTTTCGCAATCGAGCTAAAATAATTTTTTATAAACTTATGTAATTGTATGAACTTATGGGCATATATAAGTTTATAGATGGCGTTGTTCCTATACTGTCTTTGTGACTATTTTGAAAATTGTATATAATTATATATTTATAATTATTTTACAATGCATACGTTTCCTTCTCCGCTAAATGTGCTACACATATGTGATATGTTATTGGCCGTGGATCATGGATTGAACATGAACACGTCCCTTTCAGGTACTTCTGATGGTTGTACGTGTCATAACTGGACTATGCCAGGTATGCACAATGTAGTAGGTTTCAATAATAATAATATTAATAGTAATAGTAGTAGTAGTAGTAGTAATGATGATGATGATTGATGATGATGATGATGATTGTTGATTTTATATTAGTACCTAAAGATTCTCGCATTTAAGGCGTATTGCTAAGCTCAGATCACATACCAATGTTTAAAAATAACACTACACTTTCATTCATTATGTGGAGTCCGTAATATAGTGGCATCGTAGGGTCCTGGGTTCGATACTCGTTAAGGCCACGTACGAAGTGCCCTCAAGAGAGGCACATTGCGCAAGTTGTTCACTGCTTGTTATATATAGTCACTTCCAGCAGAGTCCTAATACGGTAGTATTATTTCTTGTTTATTTTAAATTACAAATTAATTAATTTCAATCTAAATTTGAAAAAGAGATTTTGTGTAGGTTCGTACCTGCCTAATATAAGCGAAGTGTCAACTACAAACATTCCAATAGCACGACTGCTCTCTTCAATGGTCATTCTCGCTATTTTAGCTGTTTTTTCAAGTAGTAAAATTGAAAGTGATTAGTATTATGTCACCGTGTACATCACTCAGTTGTTCCACGTGCTGCACGTGCAGAACATGTATAAATGACCGCTCATAAACACGTGAGTGCTTCCGTTTGAAAATGATTTATTCTGAGTTTGGTTTGTACGAAAGATCCTATAGCCGATACATTTAATGTACATTTACAGAACGATCGGAGTCAAGGTTTTCGCACCAACAGCTGAATTTGAATGACTTTGAATGTATGTATGTATGTATGTATGTATGTATGTATGTATGTTCCTTTAATGTCAAACCCCTCGAGGGGACTTACAGTAACATACAATGCTCTGTGTCCGTGTCCCAGTATTTGTTGTTCTCCTAGTCCCATGCACCCCCCCCAATCATGCACCCCCCCCAATCATGCACCCCCCCAATCATGCACCCCCCCCTCCAATCATGCACCCCCCCAATCATGCACCCCCCTCCAATCATGCACCCCCCCAATCATGCACCCCCCCAATCATGCACCCCCCCTCCAATCATGCACCCCCCCAATCATGCACCCCCCCTCCAATCATGCACCCCCCCAATCATGCACCCCCCCAATCATGCACCCCCCCAATCATGCACCCCCCCCAATCATGCACCCCCCCAATCATGCACCCCCCCAATCATGCACCCCCCCAATCATGCACCCCCCCAATCATGCACCCCCCCAATCATGCACCCCCCATCATGCACCCCCCCCAATCATGCACCCCCCCAATCATGCACCCCCCCAATCATGCACCCCCCCCAATCATGCACCCCCCCCATCATGCACCCCCCCAATCATGCACCCCCCCAATCATGCACCCCCCCAATCATGCACCCCCCAATCATGCACCCCCCCCAATCATGCACCCCCCCCAATCATGCACCCCCCCCAATCATGCACCCCCCTCCAATCATGCACCCCCCCAATCATGCACCCCCCCCCTCCAATCATGCACCCCCCCTCCAATCATGCACCCCCCCAATCATGCACCCCCCCAATCATGCACCCCCCCCCATCAGCACCCCCCCAATCATGCACCCCCCCAATCATGCACCCCCCCAATCATGCACCCCCCCCCAATCATGCACCCCCCAATCATGCACCCCCCCTCCAATCATGCACCCCCCCAATCATGCACCCCCCCCATCATGCACCCCCCTCCAATCATGCACCCCCCCTCCAATCATGCACCCCCCCTCCAATCATGCACCCCCCCCAATCATGCACCCCCCCAATCATGCACCCCCCCCCCCATCATGCACCCCCCAATCATGCACCCCCCAATCATGCACCCCCCCTCCAATCATGCACCCCCCCTCCAATCATGCACCCCCCCAATCATGCACCCCCCCAATCATGCACCCCCCAATCATGCACCCCCCCCCAATCATGCACCCCCCCAATCATGCACCCCCCCCCAATCATGCACCCCCCCAATCATGCACCCCCCCCCTCCAATCACTGTAGGTTCGAATCCCACTGGGGTGTCGAATTATTTCATATGCGGAAGCTATCCAGCTGACTTGTGGAAGGTATGTGGTTCTACATGGGTGTCCGTCCTTATGTTAAATAATGATCCAAGAAGTATCATCCACCAATAGTAGCTGGTTGGTGCGACCATATAACCCTAGTCCGCCTCCGTGGTCGAGTGGTTAAGGTCGCTGACTTGTATACTACTGTAACCTATCATCACTGATGGTCACGGGTTCGAGCTCAGCTCAGACCGTGTCTCTTTATATGAAAAAAGTTGGCAGTTTCTTACGGAGGTTGTTACACCAAGTACTGGTTAACAGGAGCATGTCCAGGAAAGGTGTTGTTAGGTAAACTGCCCAAGGAGCATCATCTACCAATAGTAGCTGGAGTGTCGACATATGATCTAAGCTGTTGGTGCGACCATATAACCCTAGGCCGCCCCTGTGATCACGAGGTTAAAGTCGATGACTTGTATGTATGTATGTTCCATTAATGTCAAACCCCTTGCAAAGGACCTAGACATTTTTTCCTGGGCAGGCTTAGCCGACCTAAGCGATTAACCAGTAATAAGCAATGTGTGTGAGGTGCCTTGCTCAATGACACTACATACGTGGCCTGACCGAGTATCGAACCTGGGACAGTTCGATTCCAAATCCGACGCTCTACCACTGGACCACGGACGCCACACTGACAGCGGAGAAGACGACCCTATGTAGAGCTGTAGACCCTATATATTCAATGGCATGCATTACAAAACATACAGGAACATATGGTGAATTCATATCTCCACTGTTTACGTTTAGTTTATACAAATTTATTTATTGATCACTCTCGATACCTCATTCCTGGTGGAATTAATCGTCACGAGGACAAGAGAAGAGGCACGGCGCTATCACGACCTAATATTTCGAAAAACGACGAGTTATGTTCATAGATTGGTCGGTATCTGTCTGTCCGCCTTTTCACAAGCGTCTATAAACTTTAACAACGGTCGGAACACATTCATATCTTGGCATAAAGTATAATTAATTATCTATTATTCGCACAGAATAATCATCGTCAACAATGTACATACTGACCTGTGCATTGTGTGACCAATTACAGATTCGTTTTCAATATTAAACACTTGTCAATCGAGCGTTGGTGCAATACAGACGTATACCTAGTCCAGTGGTTAACACAATGGACTGGGGATCACAGGTTCGACCCCCCGTCTGACCCTAATACGATTAACATTCGTTCATATGGGACTTTAAACCGATGTCTTGTGTCGGTGCTTTACATCGTGCACGTAAACGAACCAGAGGAGACTCTGGAATGGGTCTCTGTCTGTATCATTGCACTATCCTCCAAAAATCTATAATGACTAATCTCTTCAGGAGGCGTCGCTCATATGGGTAACCGGTAGCGACGATAAATAAACGTAAAGCACACACGTTGGTGCATTTTTGTGGCGCTCGTGTCGGAACCGGCCTCGCAACGGTACAAATACACGTAGCTACATATATTTAGTAAATTACAGTTTTATTACCGTTATACAGGGTGTGGTGTGGCCGTGTATGCAGATGTTGTTTTCCTACTGGGCCCCTCCATTAGAGAGAAGTAAACTGAGTGGATTTGTATATGCAGGTACATGTATAATGTTAATTATATATTCTTCGTTTATCACCGCTGTACATGTATAATGTTAATTCTATATTCTTAGTTCATCAAAGGTGTACATGTATAATGTTAATTCTATATTCTTAGTTCATCAAAGGTGTACATGTATAATGTTAATTCTATATTCTTAGTTCATCAAAGGTGTACATGTATAATGTTAATTCTATATTCTTAGTTCATCAAAGGTGTACATGTATAATGTTAATTCTATATTCTTAGTTCATCAAAGGTGTACATGTATAATGTTAATTCTATATTCTTAGTTCATCAAAGGTGTACATGTATAATGTTAATTCTATATTCTTAGTTCATCAAAGGTGTACATGTATAATGTTAATTCTATATTCTTAGTTCATCAAAGGTGTACATGTATAATGTTAATTCTATATTCTTAGTTCATCAAAGGTGTACATGTATAATGTTAATTCTATATTCTTAGTTCATCAAAGGTGTACATGTATAATGTTAATTCTATATTCTTAGTTCATCAAAGGTGTACATGTATAATGTTAATTATATATTCTTAGTTTATCAAAGGTGTACATGTATAATGTTAATTGTATATTCTTAGTTCATCAAAGGTGTACATGTATAATGTTAATTGTATATTCTTAGTTCATCAAAGGTGTACATGTATAATGTTAATTGTATATTCTTAGTTCATCAAAGGTGTACGTGTGTTGTACGTGTTCAAATGCATCAAGTATTTAAATACATAATACATCAGTAAACTCAAACTGACCTGGAACACATATAAAACGTTACTTATGTTGGTAGAATAGTAATAGTAATAATAATAATAATAATAATAATAATAATAAAGACTTTATTTAACGAGAGAACTCATTTGACCAATTAAGTCAATCTACCACGACGCCCTCAACAAATTAAAACATGAAATAGCATAATGAAACATGTAAACAGTAAAACTTTCATAGGAAATAAGATATAAGCTCGGCCATCTTGTTTTACGTTTTCTCGCTCTATACAGGTTGTCAGCTAGGAATAATGGTGACGTTTCCGCTCTCTGGACTGCTTTGTGTATATGGTTTTGATGGTGGTTGGCCTAGTATATTCTATATTCTTGGTAACATTTGTTTCTTACTGATGTACTGTAGAGTAGTGAGCTTTGTGCATTAGTCAGTCGACGTCGCAATAGTGGCTCAGGGTTTGAAACCAGGCATATGCCTATTTAATTTATTATAATTATTTTATCCTCGCCAATTGCTGTCCGTTTGAGCAACGTCTCTTGAAAAGAGCAATCGAATGTCAACCCGCCATTAGTATGTGTGAGACCAACTCACCATTAATATCCGTGAGACAAACTCGCCATTAATATGCGTGAGACCAACTCACCATTAATATGTGTGAGACCAACTCACCATTAATATCCGTGTGACCAACTCACCATTAATATACGTGAGACCAACTCACCATTAATATCCGTGTGACCAACTGACCATTAATATCCGTGTGACCAACTCACCATTAATATCCGTGAGTACAATCACCATTAACATGCGTGAGGCGAACTCACCATTAATATATGTGAGACCAACTCACCATTAATATGTGTGAGACCAACTCACCATTAATATACGTGAGACGAACTCACCATTAATATGCGTGAGACGAACTCACCATTAATATACGTGTGACCAACTCACCATTAATATACGTGAGTACACTCACCATTAATATACGTGTACCCTGAGAAACCATACCTGTCCGATCTGGCGAACACCGTACTATCTCACATACTACCCGGACCGAGGGTCGAACTCGGATTGCATTGGTGAGAAGCCAGCGTGCTAACCACTGCGCAAATCGGACAGCCAAGATGCGTACTATTATACTGTTTTAAAGTAGACCTGAATAGCATCTTGGATAATTATGATTTTAAAAAGTTATTTTTCATTATTAAATACCTGATACACATTGTGCAAACCCATTATTCAATATCTCAGAATTTGCGGCATTGATGTGTACTGTCTAAGTAATGAAGATTGGATTTGAATCATCTAACTAGTTTTGTATTGCCTCGATGCAAAGTTTGCTGTCAATTAGACATCCAAACAACTAGTAGCTGAAATATGGAATGCGACCAGACTTTGTTGTCCAAATCAGATAGTTAGTATATTTGTAAGTCTGGTACGGGTTTCGTCTCGTATAACACAGGTTGTGAATTAGAGCCCACAACAGACCAACCGTGTTGGTGCCATAATGTAACACGTTTAAATCCACAATATCTCTTCTCTCTTCGAAGCGAAAGCGGATTACATCGCAGGAATGATGTCTTGTGAGCGATTCTTTCTCAACATAAAAGAAATAATCTACATAGTTGTTGTTTTGAGTTTGTACTTTTTGAAAACTAGTTTTGATAAATATCATTCTTTTCCCCACGGGTTCGAGCCCCGCTCAGGCCGTGTCTTATTTATAAAAGTTGAGAGTTTCTTACGGAGGTTGGTGCACGAAGTACTTGTTAACCATTGGAACCTGTTCACGAAATGTGTTGTTTGGTAAACTGCCCGCCGGCGATATATCCAAAAATGGTGGTGACGCAGGCGTAAATCCTGAACAAACAAGCATTCCTTTTAGTTTAATCATATTTTATTGCATTCTTTATATTCAATGTACAATACAGCTGAAATGTACAAACATGTTACGGATGAATGAAATAAGATATGATGGTACAAACATTATCAGTATGTATATATATGGAGAAGCGAAAGGGTTGGGGCCACTAGTTTTAACAACATTAGTTTCGGCCTAGCCCAACAAATAAGCATTATTTTCCCTTCAGGTGGGTTCGGTATAGTGTGGTTTATTACTTGGACACTCATTGTCCATAACTCACCGGTTTCGCACCCGCGTATATCGCAGAAAGAGAAAGACTACATTGTTGAGAGTCTTAAGTCAGACATTGATGTTAGTAAAAAGGTGAGTTTTAACGCTAATGAACACTGCCCACATTCTTATCTCGACTGTACATGCCTACCTGACATTGTGTTAGTACAGGTCAGTTGTCCGGTTTCTCTAGCCTTCGCCCTTCGTCGTTTGTCCGTAGTTTATCAATGAGTACAGATCAGTTGTCTGGTTCTCTAGCCTTCGCCCTTCGTCGTTTGTCCGTAGTTTATCAATGAGTACAGCTCAGTTATCCGGTTTCTCTAGCCTTCGTCCTTCGCCGTTTGTCCGTAGTTTATCAATGAGTACAGCTCAGTTGTCTGGTTTCTCTAGCCTTCGTCCTTCGTCGTCTGTCCGTAGTTTATCAATGAGTACACATCAGTTTCAGGTTTCTATAGCCTTCGCCCTTCGTCGTTTGTCCGTAGTTTATCAATGAGTACAGCTCAGATGTCCAGTTTCTCTAGCCTTCGTCGTTTGTCCGTAGTTTATCAATGAGTACACGTCAGTTTCAGGTTTCTCTAGCCTTCGTCCTTCGTCGTTTGTCCGTAGTTTATCAATGAGTACAGATCAGTTTGCGATTTCTCTAACCTTCGCCCTTCGTCGTTTGTCCGTAGTTTATCAATGAGCACAGATCAGTTGTCCGGTTTCTCTAGCCTTCGTCGTTTGTCCGTAGTTTATCAATGAGTACACATCAGTTTCAGGTTTCTCTAGCCTTCGTCCTTCGTCGTTTGTCCGTAGTTTATCAATGAGTACAGCTCAGATGTCTGGTTTCTCTAGCCTTCGTCGTTTGTCCGTAGTTTATCAATGAGTACAGCTCAGATGTCCAGTTTCTCTAGCCTTCGTCCTTCGTCCGTAGTTTATCAATGAGTACAGATCAGTTGTCTGGTTTCTCTAGCCTTCGTCGTTTGTCCGTAGTTTATCAATGAGTACAGCTCAGTTGTCTGGTTTCTCTAGCCTTCGTCCTTCGTCGTTTGTCCGTAGTTTATCAATGAGTACAGGTCAGTTATCCGGTTTCTCTAGCCTTCGTCGTCTGTCCGTAGTTTATCAATGAGTACAGATCAGTTTGCGGTTTCTATAGCCTTCGTCCTTCGTCGTTTGTCCGTAGTTTATCAATGAGTACAGCTCAGATGTCCAGTTTTTCTAGCCTTCGTCGTTTGTCCGTAGTTTATCAATGAGTACATATCAGTTGTCCGGTTTCTCTAGCCTTCGCCCTTCGTCGTTTGTCCGTAGTTTATCAATGGGTACAGCTCAGATGTCTGGTTTCTCTAGCCTTCGTCCTTCGTCGTTTGTCCGTAGTTTATCAATGAGTACAGCTCAGATGTCCAGTTTCTCTAGCCTTCGTCGTTTGTCCGTAGTTTATCAATGAGTACAGCTCAGTTGTCCGGTTTCTATAGCCTTCGCTCTTCGTCGTTTGTCCGTAGTTTATCAGTGAGTACACATCAGTTTCAGGTTTCCATAGCCTTCGCTCTTCTTCGTTTGTCGTAGTTTATCAGTGAGTACACATCAGTTGTCCGGTTTCTCTAGCCTTCGCCCTTCGTCATCCGTGGTGTAGCGCCGCTTCTGAGCAGGATCTATGCTGTTTAATACTTATATTAATCACTCTCGAGACCTCGTTCCTGGTGGAATCCATCGCCATGTGGGAGAGTGAAGAGGCAACGTGGAAATTAAATACCTTGCCTAAGGGTACAATCGTAACGGCTCGAACTCCGAGGATTTCGCACCTGAAGCGAACGCGCTACCACGGCGCTATCACGACTTACACTGTGTGATAACACACTTTGTAGAAATGCTGACAGTCAACATAAACAGGTATACGACTTTAAAACATGGATAGCCGATGTAATTGAGGCTGTCCTAGTAGCGAAGTGGTTAGCGCGCTCGCTTCTCACCAATGCAACCCGGGTTCGATTCTCGGACCGGGAAGTATGTGAGATGGTACGGTGGTAGCCATATCGGACGGGTTGGTTTTCACTGGGTACGCTGGTTCCCTCCCACACGAATGGCCACATTTAGGCCTTCATCTGCGCCAAGGAGAATGATTAATATAACTTGTTTCACAAAATTTCACAAATAAACATCGTACTGACATGTTCCACAGTTAGCAAAGACATATCAGGCTGATAAAAACGCATACAGTAGATTTGTTTCGGGTTCCCTTTTGATCATTTTTGAAAGAATGCAGAAGAGGTTTTTTACGATTCATGAATTACTCATGTTCATAATATGATGATGTCTGTTTGTCTATAGGCAACGTATACGCCATGGCTGCAGATTTTCAAGTCATATCCGGTGTGGGCGATAATTGTGACGCACGCATGCGCAAATTGGGGGACATATACGTTCTTGACGAACATTCCAACATACATGAAAGACGTTCTCAAGTTTGACATAAAACAGGTAAATAACAGTGTCCGCCTACATATAGTATGTAACAACAGTTTAATAACGAGGTCATACTTGGTTTTATTTCTATATCGGTTGCCATGTAACACTATGCTAATTATACACTTGATTATTTTGGGGATTTAAAGTCACACCAACAGTGTACGTCATATCCGTCATATCATTGTGATTCATTTTGCGTTTATGCGTAGTACCGTGGTTTATTAGAATGCGCCATGCGGCCCAGTACTTCCGGCTTCAGCATTCGAGGTTTCTGTTGGGGTTACCTCACCCTTAGGCTATGGACTTTTAAGGCGGCCATATATTCGCCTGTTGTGGGACACGTGGAGTATTTAATAGGAGTAGCTTTGCCATGTGCTATCCTGCCCCGTCCTGGTAGGTACACCGCCATATGGTCCGGGACTGCTTATTTGATTCATAGCTAACCCCCATATCTGAGGGCCGTTCCCCTATCCGCCACCTGAGGACCCGCTGGGTAGGGGATGGTTGACCCACTACTGAATTGGAAGCAGCATGGACCCAGATATCCGTCATATGACTATGCAGCTATTATTAGTGGGGGAACCTCCTGGTGCCCCCGAGTAGTATTTCAGACACGGATGGGTGCCCGGGTAGGACAGCCGACCTTCCTCAGGCTAGTTGGATAGCTACCTCACTTGAAATAATTAAATATCTCAAATAGGATTCTAATAATACAACCATATTCATATTTTATCAGGTGAAAAGCTCTACGATGTTGTACTTTGTCTTTTCGATGAGATGTAATTTACAAATGGGTTTTACAGCATTTTGTGAACGAACTGATTTGCTTCAGTGTTGCCATGTGACGGCTTGGACGTTATGATAGGCTGTTCGCTAATGCATTCATCATCGCTTCTGTGTTGTCTATGACCAGTGAATTTGTTTGTTTGTGTGTTATCAGCTTGGACGCTACGATAGACGTTTAGTTTATACACATGTGTAGCTTGATTGCGAAACAGGTTCCTACAACTTATATTAATCACTCTCGAGACCTCATTCCTGATGTAAGTCGTCGTCATGAGGGAGTTTTGCCTATGTACTCGTCATCTATTGTGTGAAATATGGTGTATTCCCAGTGAAAATGTTTGTTTCTGTCTAGCCATGTAGTGACAAAGACGTTGTACTCCCTGCTTGTCGCTATATCCCCAATGAAAATGTTTGTTTCTGTGTTGCCATGTAGTGACACAGACGTTGTACTCGCTGCTTGTCGCTATATCCCCAATGAAAATGTTTGTTTCTGTGTAGCCATGTAGTGACACAGACGTTGTATGCGCTGCTTGTCGCTATATCCCCAATGGAAATGTTGTTTCTGTGTAGCCATGTAGTGACACTTACGTCGTACGCGCTGTTTGTCGCTATATCCCCAATGAAAATGTTTGTTTCTGTGTTGCCATGTAGTGACAAAGACGTTGGACCTGCTGCTTGTCGCTATATCCCCAATGAAAGTGTTTGTTTCTGTGTAGCCATGTAGTGACACAGACGTTGGACCTGCTGCTTGTCGCTATATCCCCAATGAAAATGTTTGTTTCTGTGTTGCCATGTAGTGACAAAGACGTTGGACCTGCTGCTTGTCGCTATATCCCCAATGAAAGTGTTTGTTTCTGTGTAGCCATGTAGTGACACAGACGTTGGACCTGCTGCTTGTCGCTATATCCCCAATGAAAATGTTTGTTTCTGTGTTGCCATGTAGTGACAAAGACGTTGGACCTGCTGCTTGTCGCTATATCCCCAATGAAAGTGTTTGTTTCTGTGTAGCCATGTAGTGACACAGACGTTGGACCTGCTGCTTGTCGCTATATCCCCAATGAAAATGTTTGTTTCTGTGTTGCCATGTAGTGACAAAGACGTTGGACCTGCTGCTTGTCGCTATATCCCCAATGAAAGTGTTTGTTTCTGTGTAGCCATGTAGTGACACAGACGTTGTACGCACTGCTTGTCGCTATATCCCCAATGAAAATGTTTGTTTCTGTGTAGCCATATAGTGACACAGACGTTGTACGCGCTGCTTGTCGCTATATCCCCAATGAAAATGTTTGTTTCTGTGTAGCCATATAGTGACACAGACGTTGTACTCGCTGCTTGTCGCTATATCCCCAATGAAAATGTTTGTTTCTGTGTAGCCATATAGTGACACAGACGTTGTACGCGCTGCTTGTCGCTATATCCCCAATGAAAATGTTTGTTTCTGTGTAGCCATATAGTGACACAGACGTTGTACGCGCTGCTTGTCGCTATATCCCCAATGAAAATGTTTGTTTCTATGTAGCCATGTAGTGACAAAGACGTTGTACTCGCTGCTTGTCGCTATATCCCTAATGCAAGTGTTTGTTTCTGTGTAGCCATGTAGTGACACAGACGTCGTACGCGCTGCTTGTCGCTATATCCCCAATGAAAGTGTTTGTTTCTGTGTAGCCATGTAGTGACAAAGACGTTGTACTCGCTGCTTGTCGCTATATCCCCAATGAAAGTGTTTGTTTCTGTGTAGCCATGTAGTGACACAGACGTTGTACTCGCTGCTTGTCGCTATATCCTCAATGAAAGTGTTTGTTTCTGTGTAGCCATGTAGTGACACAGACGTTGTACTCGCTACTTGTCGCTATATCCCCAATGAAAATGTTTGTTTCTGTGTAGCCATGTAGTGACACAGACGTTGTATGCGCTGCTTGTCGCTATATCCCCAATGGAAATGTTGTTTCTGTGTAGCCATGTAGTGACACTTAAGTCGTACGCGCTGTTTGTCGCTATATCCCCAATGAAAATGTTTGTTTCTGTGTTGCCATGTGGTGACAAAGACGTTGTACTCGCTGCTTGTCGCTATATCCCCAATGAAAGTGTGTGTTTCTGTGTAGCCATGCAGTGACAAAGACGTTGTACTCGCTGCTTGTCGCTATATCCCCAATGAAAATGTGTGTTTCTGTGTAGCCATGCAGTGACAAAGACGTTGTACTCTCTGCTTGTCGCTATATCCCCAATGAATATGTTTGTTTCTGTGTAACCATGTAGTGACACAGACGTTGTACTCGCTGCTTGTCGCTATATCCCCAATGAATATGTTTGTTTCTGTGTAACCATGTAGTGACACAGACGTTGTACTCGCTGCTTGTCGCTATATCCCCAATGAAAGTGTTTGTTTCTGTGTAACCATGTAGTGACAAAGACGTTGTACTCACTGCTTGTCGCTATATCCCAATGAAAGTGTTTGTTTCTGTGTAGCCATGTAGTGACACAGACGTCGTACGCGCTGCTTGTCGCTATATCCCCAATGAAAGTGTTTGTTTCTGTGTTGCCATGTAGTGACAAAGACGTTGTACTCGCTGCTTGTCGCTATATCCCCAATGAAAGTGTTTGTTTCTGTGTTGCCATGTAGTGACAAAGACGTTGGATCTGCTGCTTGTCGCTATATCCCCAATGAAAGTGTTTATTTCTGTGTTGCCATGTAGTGACACAGACGTTGGACCTGCTGTTTGACGCTATATCCCCAATGAAAGTGTTTGTTTCTGTGTAGCCATGTAGTGACACAGACGTTGTACTCGCTGCTTGTCGCTATATCCCCAATGAAAGTGTTTGTTTCTATGTAGCCATGTAGTGACACAGACGTTGTACTCGCTGCTTGTCGCTATATCCCCAATGAAAAGGTTTGTTTCTGTGTAGCCATGTAGTGACAAAGACGTTGTACTCGCTGCTTGTCGCTATATCCCCAATGAAAGTGTTTGTTTCTGTGTAGCCATGTAGTGACACAGACGTTGTACGCGCTGCTTGTCGCTATATCGCCAATGAAAATGTTTGTTTCTGTGTTGCCATGCAGTGACAAAGACGTTGGACCTGCTGCTTGACGCTATATCCCAATGAAAGTGTTTGTTTCTGTGTAGCCATGTAGTGACACAGACGTCGTACGCGCTGCTTGTCCCTATATCCCCAATGAAAATATTTGTTTCTGTGTAACCATGTAGTGACAAAGACGTTGTACGCGCGGCTTGTCGCTATATCCTCAATGAAAGTGTTTGTTTCTGTGTAGCCATGTGGTGACAAAGACGTTGTACTCGCTGCTTGTCGCTATATCCCCAATGAAAGTGTGTGTTTCTGTGTAGCCATGCAGTGACAAAGACGTTGTACTCGCTGCTTGTCGCTATATCCCCAATGAAAATGTGTGTTTCTGTGTAGCCATGCAGTGACAAAGACGTTGTACTCGCTGCTTGTCGCTATATCCCCAATGAATATGTTTGTTTCTGTGTAACCATGTAGTGACACAGACGTTGTACTCGCTGCTTGTCGCTATATCCCCAATGAATATGTTTGTTTCTGTGTAAACATGTAGTGACACAGACGTTGTACTCGCTGCTTGTCCCTATATCCCCAATGAAAGTGTTTGTTTCTGTGTAACCATGTAGTGACAAAGACGTTGTACTCACTGCTTGTCGCTATATCCCAATGAAAGTGTTTGTTTCTGTGTAGCCATGTAGTGACACAGACGTCGTACGCGCTGCTTGTCGCTATATCCCCAATGAAAATGTTTGTTTCTGTGTTGCCATGTAGTGACAAAGACGTTGGATCTGCTGCTTGTCGCTATATCCCCAATGAAAGTGTTTGTTTCTGTGTTGCCATGTAGTGACACAGACGTTGGACCTGCTGTTTGACGCTATATCCCCAATGAAAGTGTTTGTTTCTGTGTAGCCATGTAGTGACACAGACGTTGTACTCGCTGCTTGTCGCTATATCCCCAATGAAAGTGTTTGTTTCTATGTAGCCATGTAGTGACACAGACGTTGTACTCGCTGCTTGTCGCTATATCCCCAATGAAAAGGTTTGTTTCTGTGTAGCCATGTAGTGACAAAGACGTTGTACTCGCTGCTTGTCGCTATATCCCCAATGAAAGTGTTTGTTTCTGTGTAGCCATGTAGTGACACAGACGTTGTACGCGCTGCTTGTCGCTATATCGCCAATGAAAATGTTTGTTTCTGTGTTGCCATGCAGTGACAAAGACGTTGGACCTGCTGCTTGACGCTATATCCCAATGAAAGTGTTTGTTTCTGTGTAACCATGTAGTGACAATGACGTTGTACTCGCTGCTTGTCGCTATATCCCAATGAAAGTGTTTGTTTCTGTGTAGCCATGTAGTGACACAGACGTCGTACGCGCTGCTTGTCCCTATATCCCCAATGAAAATATTTGTTTCTGTGTAACCATGTAGTGACAAAGACGTTGTACGCGCGGCTTGTCGCTATATCCCCAATGAAAGTGTGTGTTTCTGTGTAGCCATGTAGTGACAAAGACGTTGTACTCGCTGCTTGTCGCTATATCCTCAATGAAAGTGTTTGTTTCTGTGTTGCCATGTGGTGACAAAGACGTTGTACTCGCTGCTTGTCGCTATATCCTCAATGAAAGTGTTTGTTTCTGTGTAGCCATGTAGTGACAAAGACGTTGTACTCGCTGCTTGTCGCTATATCCTCAATGAAAGTGTTTATTTCTGTGTAGCCATGTAGTGACAAAGACGTTGTACTCGCTGCTTGTCGCTATATCCTCAATGAAAGTGTTTATTTCTGTGTAGCCATGTAGTGACAAAGACGTTGTACCCGCTGCTTGTCGCTATATCCCCAATGAAAGTGTGTTTTCTGTGTAGCCATGTAGTGACACAGACGTCGTACGCGCTGCTTGTCGCTATATCCCCAATGAAAGTGTTTGTTTCTGTGTAGCCATGTAATGACAAGACGTTGCACGCGCTGCTTGTCGCTATATCCCCAATGAAAGGTTTGTTTCTGTGTAGCCATGTAGTGACACAGACGTCGTACGCGCTGCTTGTCGCTATATCCCCAATGGTAATGTTTGTTTCTGTGTAGCCATGTAGTGACAAAGACGTTGTACTCGCTGCTTGTCGCTATATCCCCAATGAAAATGTTTGTTTCTGTGTAGCCATGTAGTGACAAAGACGTTGTACTCGCTGCTTGTCGCTATATCCCCAATGGAAGTGTTTGTTTCTGTGTAGCCATGTAGTGACAAAGACGTTGTACTCGCTGCTTGTCGCTATATCCTCAATGGAAGTGTTTGTTTCTGTGTAGCCATGTGGTGACAAAGACGTTGTACTCGCTGCCTGTCGCTATATCCTCAATGAAAGTGTGTGTTTCTGTGTAGCCATGTAGTGACACAGACGTTGTACTCGCTGCTTGTCGCTATATCCTCAATGAAAGTGTTTGTTTCTGTGTTGCCATGTGGTGACAAAGACGTTGTACTCGCTGCTTGTCGCTATATCCTCAATGAAAGTGTTTGTTTCTGTGTAGCCATGTAGTGACAAAGACGTTGTACTCGCTGCTTGTCGCTATATCCTCAATGAAAGTGTTTATTTCTGTGTAGCCATGTAGTGACACAGACGTCGTACGCGCTGCTTGTCGCTATATCCCCAATGAAAGTGTTTGTTTCTGTGTAGCCATGTAATGACAAAGACGTTGCACGCGCTGCTTGTCGCTATATCCCCAATGAAAAGGTTTGTTTCTGTGTAGCCATGTAGTGACACAGACGTCGTACGCGCTGCTTGTCGCTATATCCCCAATGGTAATGTTTGTTTCTGTGTAGCCATGTAGTGACAAAGACGTTGTACTCGCTGCTTGTCGCTATATCCCCAATGAAAATGTTTGTTTCTGTGTAGCCATGTAGTGACAAAGACGTTGTACTCGCTGCTTGTCGCTATATCCCCAATGGAAGTGTTTGTTTCTGTGTAGCCATGTAGTGACAAAGACGTTGTACTCGCTGCTTGTCGCTATATCCTCAATGGAAGTGTTTGTTTCTGTGTAGCCATGTGGTGACAAAGACGTTGTACTCGCTGCCTGTCGCTAATACATGCGCCATTGCCGTATTATGGTCTAATAATGCAGTTTCTGAGTTGCCGTGTAGTATCCTGGACATTTTAATATACCTATGTTCGCTAATGCATTCATTTATCTGTGCTATCTATCAACATTAATCTGAAGAAATCATAACATTTAGTTTCTGAGATGCCGTGTATTATCCTGGACGATTAGATAGACTGTTCGCTAATGCATTCATTTATCGACTATCTATCAACATCGATGTAAAGAAACAATAACATGAAAGTATTAGGATATCTTAGAACACGTTTGAGCATAACATTAAATGATATGAAGCAACGCTTGAAGCATGTTATTATTATTGTTATGTTTCGGGTTTTACGCCTGCATCAGCACCATGTTGGGCTATATCGCCGGCGGGCAGTTTACGTAACAACACCTTTCCTGGGCAGGCTCCAGCGGTTAACCAGTACTGGGATGCACCAACCTCCGTAAGAAACTGCCAACTTGTTCACATAAATGAGACACGGCCTGAGCGGGGCTCGAACCCGTGCCCATCAGTGATGATAGGTTACAGTGGTATACAAGTCAGCGACCTTAACCACTCGACCACGGAGGCGGACTTGAAGCAGTTTCCCTAATTGACAACAATATTCTATGGGACCCATCACATAAATTACGTCAAACCGTACATAGAACACATACGACATGCACACTCTAACACACGGAACGAAGGCTTGTGTACGATTTTGAAAACATATTTGATTTGCCTCCAGGCTGGCTTTCTGTCGGCCCTTCCGTACATTGGATTTTGGGCTATGACGAATATTTCTGGGCAGCTCGCTGATTGGATGAGAACAAAAGGGATAGCAACAACGACCACCTCTAGGAAACTGTTCAATAGTTTAGGTAAGTGAAACATCATAGCTTAATCTTTGTTGTAGGCTGTATTGTTTATAATATACTGAGCTAATATCATTTAAAATGTAACGTAATAGCGACTTATTTTCATATTCAATCAGTTCGATCCCTATTTATCATACACCTCCACCCCAACGCTCATCATATGTTATTGCATATTTCGCTCTTTTTTAATTTACGTTCATTTAACGTCGCTACCGGTTGCAGACGGGCAGTTTACATAACAGCATACTTCTGGGCAGGCTCCATCGGTTAACCAGTACTTGGTGCACCAACATCCGTAGAAACTGCCAACTTTTTAATATAAAGAGACACGGTCTGAGAGAAGCTCGAACTCGTGACCATCAGTGATGATAGGTTACAGTGGTATACAAGTCAGCGACCTTAGCCACTCGACCACGGAGGCGGACTTTCATATTTTCAAATGTGTAGGTACATGCCTACAGTGCCTTGGGACGGTACGTCACTGGTCGTATGTTCGTTTCTTCATTCTTGACATTGTTACATGTTTGATATTTCGTTCACCTATAGGTACATTGGTACCCGCACTGTTTATCATCATTACGGGTCATCTAGACGATCAACCGTACATAGCAGTTGCCATGTTGACTGTGGGCGTGGCTATGTCGGGATGTCAGTATGGTAGTGGATTTATCGTAAACCCAGTGGATATAGCACCTAGGTATGCTGGTATCATCTTCGGGATCTCCAACACGACTGGGACATTAGGAGGTGTCCTAGCGCCAATAGTTATCGGAATCATCACATCAGACGTGAGTATTTCCTATAGTAGCAATCGTCTACAGTCAAACCTGTGTTAGTGGTCACCTTTATTAAGCAGCCAACCTGTATTAAGCAGCCAGTTTCCAGATTCCCAATATGTTGTTTTATTATACATTTGACCTCTACTAAGCAACCACCCGTGCTAAGCAGCCATTTTCTGAGAATTCTTTGGCTGGCTGCTTAACACAGGTTTGACTGTATAGCGATTATTACGAGAAATGTGTGTATTTAATTATTGCCGAGCTTGTATGGGCCTCTGCGGCCGATTAGTCTAGCACGCCGTTGTTAGAACTCGCCTTTCACCGCTATCATCTGATGGACACAGGTTCGCTCCCTACTGGGACCACAGGTTCGCTCCCTACTGGGACCACAGGTTCGCTCCCTACTGGGGACACAGGTTCGCTCCCTACTGGGGACACAGGTTCGCTCCCTACTGGTGACACAGGTTCGCTCCCTACTGGGGACACAGGTTCGCTCCCTACTGGGGACACAGGTTCGCTCCCTACTGGGGACCACAGGTTCGCTCCCTACTGGGGCCACAGGTTCGCTCCCTACTAGGACCACATGTTCGCTCCCTACTGGGGACACAGGTTAACTCCCTACTGGGGACACAGGTTCGCTCCCTACTGGGACACAGGTTCACTCCCTACTGGGGTCACAGGTTCTCTCCGTACTGGAGCCACAGGTTCGCTCCCTACTGGGGCCACAGGTTCGCTCCCTACTGGACCACAGGTTCGTTCCCTACTGGGGACACAGGTTCGCTCCCTACTGGACCACAGGTTCGCTCCCTACTGGGGCCACAGGTTCGTTCCCTACTGGGGCCACAGGTTCGCTCTCTACTGGGACCACATGTCCGCTCCCTACTGAGGCCACAGGTTCGCTCCCTACTGGGCCACAGGTTCGTTCCCTACTGGGACCACAGGTTCGCTCCCTACTGGGGCCACAGGTTCGCTCCCTACTGGGACCACATGTCCGCTCCCTACTGAGGCCACAGGTTCGCTCCCTACTGAGGCCACATGTTCGCTCCCTACTGGGGCCACATGTCCGCTCCCTACTGAGGCCACAGGTTCGCTCCCTACTTGGGCCACAGGTTCGCTCCCTACTGGGAACACATGTTCGATCCCTACTGAGGACACATATTCGCTCCCTACTGAGGACACAGGTTCACTCCGTACTGGGACCACAGATCCGCTCCCTACTGGGGACACAGGTTCGCTCCATACTGGGGACACAGGTTCGCTCCCTACTGGGACCACAGGTTCGCTCGGTACTGGGATAACAGGTCCGCTCCCTACTGGGGACACAGTTTCGCTCCCTACTGGGGACACAGGTCCGCTCCCTACTGGGACCACAGGTTCGCTCCCTACTGGGGACACAGGTTCGCACCCTACTGAGGACACAGGTTCGCTCCCTACTGGGACCACAGGTTCGCTCCCTACTGGGGACACATGTTCGCACCCTACTGAGGACACAGGTCCGCTCCCTACTGGGACCACAGGTTCGCTCCCTACTGGGGACACAGGTTCGCACCCTACTGAGGACACAGGTTCGCTCCCTACTGGGGACAAGTGGTAAATAGCTATATAGTGCTTTGTTTTGTAAAACTCCGACAATAAATAAAGTGTTAATTAGTTTATACAAATTTATTTTAGCTCGATTGCGAAACAAGTTATTTCAACTTATATTAATCACTCTCGAGACCTCATTCCTGATGGAATCCATCGCCACGAGGGAGAGAGAAGAGGCAACGTGGAATTTAAATGCCTTGCCTAAGGGCACAATCGTAACGGCTCCAGCGGTGCTCGAACGCCAGACCTTTCGCACCTGAAGCGAACACTCATCAACTGCGCTATCACGACTTCCACACAGTTTTAATTGAACCGGACCTGTTTGAAAATACATGTGTATATGATTCCAGTGGTATTGTGTTCTATCTTAGAAGTTGTTGAAAGTAGCAATGTTGAGGTATTAAGAACATTGAAGACTGCATTGAATGTTACTATGTATATTTTACGTTTATTTATTGTCGCTACCGGTTGCCCACATGAGCGACGTCTCCTGAAGAGATTAGTAATTTGAGATTTTTGGAGGATAGTGCAATGATACAGACAGAGACCCATTCCAGAGTCTCCTCTGGTTCTTTTACGTGCACGGTGTACAGCACCTACACGAGACTTCGGTTTAACGTCCCATCTGAAAGACTGTTAATTTTATTAGGGTCAGACGGGGGATCGAACCTGCGATCCCTGGATTACCAGTCCAGCGTGTGACCACTGGACTACAGATCCGTCAGACGGGGGATCGAACCTGCGATCCCTGGATTACCAGTCCAGCGTGTTACCACTGGACCACAGATCCGTCAGACGGGGGATCGAACCTGCGATCCCTGGATTACCAGTCCAGGGATCGAACCTGCGATCCCTGGATTACCAGTCCAGCGTGTTACCACTGGACCACAGATCCGTCTGTATTTTTTGAATGTTACATAATCACATCCATCTTATATATGACTATTTACAGTATTACAGTGTTTATCTCATAGACTGCACTCCATGTTAATAAAGGGACTGGAGGTATATATATATATGACTATTTACAGTATTACAGTGTTTATCTCATAGACTGCACTCTTGTTCCATGTTAATAAAGGGACTGGAGGTATGTATGTATCTTGGTCTGTCTATTTGTGGGTATTAGAACTACATTCGGATGCACACCCGCCTATTAATATGCATGCAACCAGTGCCGTAGCCAGAATCTGAAAATAACCGAGGCGACCCCCCCGAATTATTTTTGTGCATGCTTGTCTGTTCATTCTGAAGGCAGTTTGATCAGTTTTCCTATATATACCTGTCGTTACTTGCCAAATCCTATATAACATAGGCGTGTGCCTCATTTGCCTCAGTGTGGCTACGGGCCTGTGCAACTCGGATAAACCACTGGCGTAGTACAATATTAACACTAATGGTATAGCGGTTACATGTTGCATACATTTATTCCCATACTTCATTTTCAGAAAACACGCGAGCAGTGGCAAATTGTATTTTACATCGCAGCGGTCATTTACACAGTCGGAGCTGTATTTTATATCATTTTTGGATCTGGCGAAATACAACCATGGGCTCTTGAAAGCACGGATAACACGGAATTCTCAGTGGAAGTAGGGAAAGCTCAGAAGGAAGATGAATCGGACAAAATGGAGACAAGGAAAATCTGAGTCAACGAGAGAAGCGGGACAACCAATACCTGATTCAATCTCTTGTCAAATTTGACGGGTGTAACTGACGTAACACGCCTAGGGCACTAATCCTCGCTCACCAATGCAGCCCGGGTTCGATCCACGGACTGGGAAGTATGTGAGATGGTACGGTGGTCGCCAGATCGGACAGGTTGATGATCTCCGGTTTGGTTTCCTCACACACGAATGACCACATTTACGCTTTCATCCGCGCCAACGAGAGTGATTAAAATAATTTGCTAAAACTTGCTTCGCAATCATTGTAAAATAAATAAAGTTTAAGCTTTAACTTCCCACATTAACCAAAACTAGAAATACATTGTCATCTTCACACCAACCTCTACTGTGTGTGTTTTACGTTTATTTATCGTCGCTACCGATTGCCCATATGAGCGACGCCTCCTGAAGATATTAGTCATTTTAGATTTTGGAGGATAGTGCATGATACAGACAGAGACCCATTCCAGAATCTCCTCTGGTTCTTTTACGTGCACGGTGAAAAGCACCGACACGAGACCTCGGTTTAACGTCCCATCTGAAAGACTGTTAATTTTATTAGGGTCAGACGGGGGATCGAACCTGCTATCCCTGGATTACCAGTCCAACGTGTTACCACTGGACTACAGATCCGTCTGTCCAACCTCTACTAAAGTAGTTCGAGTTGATAAACTATCTCATCTCTAACTAACCATTAGAAGGAATGCTTCTCAACTGAACCTACCCTATTTTGCGACAAGAACCACACGAACAATGGGATAATTTATATTTAATATATATAATTTAAACACCCCCTAGTGTTGGAAACAGGAGCATAACTTGGACTTGATATATAATTACAGTCTACATCCGTTATGTCAAAGTCGGTTATGTCGAATTCTCCGGTTATCTCGAAGTCGGATCAAAGTTCCGTTTCAGACACTATCATTTTACATATAACTGTCTCCGTTTATATCGAATTTCGTTAAGTCAAACTTCGGTTATGTCGAAGTATTTTGTTCGGTCCGACATAATTCGACATAACGGATGCAGACTGTATATGCGTGCGCCATTAGGATAGGGGTTATTTTGAAAGTCTATGTCACTGTAGCTGCATTCTCCAGGCATTTAAATGCATGTGTTGACGAGAAATAATGAACATAATTATCTGTGAAAATCTTAGTAAAAGTACGTACGCATTTTCATGTTCACTATGGTCGTTAGTTATCATACACACCCACGCCCGCACCCGTAATGTTTATTGCAGTTTTTGCATTTTCATATTTTCAATTTTTGAAGAAACGTACCTACAGTGCCTATAGGAATCTGCACCACTGCACCTATCAGCGTCACACCAATGAGGATAGCATTTCGATGCAGCGGAGATTTAGTTTATTAATTTTTTTTTAAATTATTGAATTTATAATCAATTCAAGGGCAATAACTCTGGTTTCACTATTGCAATGTGGGTCAGATTTGCAGGATAACACCGCACACTGTTGGATCTAATTGTGTTTAAGCTTAATGACATTCCAATCATCGGTTACTTGGTTATGGCCAATTCATTGACGTGTTAATCAATTAAATGGTCATATCTCTACTGGCCATAACTATGGTGTTACCGACCCGAAACAGACGGACGTTATACGTGCACCTGCGCACTACGACGATACATACTTAATTGGAGTTTCATGAAATTCCACCCATTGGTTACAGAGAACTGACTCCGGACGGAAAGACGGACACACAGATGGACGGACGGACGGACAACGCCAAACCTATATCCTTTGGATCGGCGGTGGATAAAAACAAAGAAATCCCATTAAGACGACATGTCCTCCTTTAAGAGTATTTAAGGGCAGTAACTGGACACAGTTTCTTATTATCTACTGATGTTTTCGTCCCCTTGGAGAGCTGTGTATACTAGCTACGTGTGTGTGTTTATAACCCGGATGGGAGGCATATGGTGGTTGCACTGTCCGTGTGTCCGTCCGAGTCAATATTTCCAGACAGGGCTGTAACTTCTTCGGCTGTGGCGGATGAATACGCCTACTGTGATAATTCTTGTTATGCACATATATGAACTATATTATATATGAATATTATATACATATGTATATTACAGTTTCATGAATCGAACATGTCCCACTACACGTAGACGATGTATGCGTACAACATATGCGTAGTACAATACATGCAATCCGAATAGCATTCATATATACTGTTAGCATGCCTTCTTTTAAATTTCTTGTTTGGGTTTAATATCGCACCAGCAGCTTTGGTCATACGTCGACTCGCTAGCTATTTGTGGAGGACGATCCCCGGGTGCCACACCGAGTAGTTGGATACCCGAATAGAACCACCGACCTTCCATAAGCTAACTGAATTGCTTCCTCACATGAAATAATTCGACCACCCCAGTGTGATTCGAACTTACAGCGGTGAGGGAGGGGCACATGAATTGTCAACGACCGTAACCACTCTGGCACGGAGGCCCAATCATGCGTATGAATGTTATGTATACAATGATATGAACATAGGACTCTACTGAATCCAGAATGAAAACTCTATATAGAAAGAATTCTCAACTCTGACCCTAATAATATTAACAGTCTTTCAATTGGGACTTTAAAAAAAGAGGAGATTGTGGACTGGGTATCTGTCTGTATCATTGCACTATCCTCCAAGCTCTAAACCGACTAATTAAATCTCTTAAGGAGGCGTCGCTCATATGGTCAACCGGTAGCGACGATAAATAAATGTAAAACACACACTCTCAAATTGATATGGTATAACCGTTATACATGGTACATTATGAATAGCAGCAGTGAAAATCATAAAGACAATGATTATTAATTGTTTTATTGTATATATAATCCAATATAGCAGTGATAATATACATGTATACACAAGGAGGCTCCCAGAAGCATATTGGTGCAGGGCTACTAAAGGCGGTGCCAGGGTTTGGTAGTACATGTATGTGCCGCACATTCTCACACGTTCTTATTGACTGCACGAAATATAGGCTGTCTCACATATCCGTGTACTTCATTTGTGACGTCCATGTTTAAGTACATTTTCCAAAATTATTTTATAATTACTTGCAGAAATAGATAGAAGATAGCAATGCATTTTCGCATGTTTGCGATTAATACCAGTTTGTAATTTTGCTGTTTTTCCACTGGCCATGATGCAAAATCTGATGCTATTTATGAGGTCGCTTTGCATTACGGTATATGGAGAAATGAAACAGAATTTGATTTTGACGTCGCGTCATTTTGCGTTTCGGTCTACGGATAAAATAGTAAACATTTCAAAATGTATGCTTAAAATGAGATCGATAGATAAAAAGAATTAAAAATATCAATATATTTCTTCATGTTATGAGGATATAATTTGAAAATTTTAAAAATATGGTCCACGGATAGGTGGGGCAAACTATAGGCGCGTAGTTTTATTATGGATTCGAACACGCCTGAACATCATACATCTACTCTTAGTCTTCAAATTTTGGATTATATCTCGGGAAAATGGGCATATACCCGAGAGCACGTAGCCGTCTGAGAACTTTATTAAAGTATGGAATTATATATATTGTCTTAGCCAGCTTCTTGGCTCTGATATCCTCAGCAATGGGTATCTTCTCCGTACCCACGTCGTCCTCTCCGCCCTTCATTTCTTCTTGCCAGGCAGTTAGGCCTCGCTCTTCCCTTGTTCCTAAATATAAAAATAAATCGTAACAATAATGTATGGGAGACAACAAAACAAACATTAAATGTAATTTTCAGTCTGAACCCTTCGGATTCAACGTCGGCTAACTTGCTTAACCCATTCAACACAAAGTAACACACATGGACTGGTGCATGATATTATTTTCAGACCAATAAATTAATAAGAAAATTACATTTGGACCAGTTCATTTATCAAAATGGGTAATTTTTGTCTAAAAATAGTAATATTACTGGCAAAAAGTGCAGATCCTGATGAGACGGCTCGTCACGAGCCGGCTCATCTGGATCTACATTTTTTGTAAGCCTATTGAGAGGCCTGTGGTGTTGAAAGGGTTAAAGATACATCAGTGTTTAAAAAAACACGTTTTTTATGCCGGTAATAATAATAAAACATGCTACAGGAGATGTACGCACTTTTATTTCATTGATACCGTGATTGGTTGCGGAGACACTGAGCTATATGTTTATGCTAAACTGGTGAGATGAACAACGGGGCATTCGCATAGAGTGCAAATATGTGTTATTGAACAGGAGGAATATGACGTTATTATTGAACTATTTTTAGAATATAATTCCATTAGTTATTATGTTATATTTCGGGTTTTACGCCTGCATCAGCACCATTTTTGGGCTATATCGCCGGCGGGCAGTTTACCTAACAACACATTTCCTGAGCAGGCTCCAGCGGTTAACCAGTAATTGGGTGCACCAACCTCCGTAAGAAACTGCAAACTTTTTCATATAAATGAAACACGGTCTGAGCGGGGCTCGAACACGTGACCATCTGTGATGATAGGTTACAGTGGTATACAAGTCAGCGACCTTAACCACTCGACCACGGAGGCGGACTGTAATTCCATTAGTGTATGAATCAAAGTTAGATGAGAGCAAGTTAATGTCATATACACCGCCGCCAGCAGTGAGGGGTAAGTTGTGGTCACATGAAATAATGAGCAAGTTATGGTCATATGAACAGTAGTCCAGTGGTTAACACGTTGCACTGCGATTCCAGGGGTGCATTTTCTATCCCCCGACAGACTCGACTAATATTAACAGTGTTCAGATTGGACTTTATACCGAGGTCTTGTGTCGGTGCTGTAGACCGTGCACGTAAAAGAACCAGAGGAGACTCTGGAATTGCTCTCTGTTTGTATCATTGCACTATCCTACACAAATCTAATCTGACTAATCTCTTCAGGAGGCGTCGTTCATATGGGCAACCGGTAGCGACGATAATTAAACGTAAAACACACACAGGTCAGATGAAAAGAGCGATTAGTGGTGGTCATATGAAATGAGGGGCAAGTGTTGGTCATATGAACTGAGGGGCAAGTGTTGGTCATATGACATGAGGGTAAGTGTTGGTCATATGAAATGAGGGGCAAGTGTTGGTCATATGAAATGAGGGGCAAGTGTTGGTCATATGAAATGAGGGGCAAGTGTTGGTTATATGAAATGTGGGGCAAGTGATGGTTATATGAAATGTGGGGCAAGTGATGGTTATATGAAATGAGGGTAAGTGGTGGTCATATG
Organism: Archivesica marissinica; assembly: GCA_014843695.1. Lineage (NCBI taxonomy): Eukaryota > Metazoa > Mollusca > Bivalvia > Venerida > Vesicomyidae > Archivesica > Archivesica marissinica. The sequence continues at coordinate 79,266,737 of CM026387.1, read as the reverse complement.
AAATGAGAGGCAAGTATTGGTCATATGAACTGACGGGCAAGTGATGGTCATATGAAATGTGGGGCAAGTGATGGTCATATGAAATGAGGGGCAAGTGTTGGTCATATGAAATGAAGGGTAAGTGTTGGTCATATGAAATGAGGGGTAAGTGTTGGTTATATGAAATGAGGGGCAAGTGATGGTTATATGAAATGAGGGGCCAGTGATGGTTATATGAAATGTGGGGCAAGTGATGGTCATATGAAATGTGGGGCAAGTGATGGTCATATGAAATGAGGGGCAAGTGATGGTTATATGAAATGAGGGGCAAGTGATGGTTATATGAAATGAGGGGCAAGTGATGGTTATATGAAATGTGGGGCAAGTGATGGTTATATGAAATGAGGGGCAAGTGATTGTCATATGAAATGTGGGGCAAGTGATGGTTATATGAAATGTGGGGCAAATGATGGTTATATGAAATGTGGGGCAAGTGATTGTCATATGAAATGTGGGGCAAGTGATTGTCATATGAAATGAGGGACAAGTGATGGTTATATGAAATGTGGGGCAAGTGATGGTTATATGAAATGTGGGGCAAGTGATGGTTATATGAAATGAGGGGCAAGTGATTGTTATATGAAATGAGGGGCAAGTGATGGTTATATGAAATGTGGGGCAAGTGATTGTCATATGAAATGTGGGGCAAGTGATGGTCATATGACATGAGGGGCAAGTGATGGTCATATGAAATGTGGGGCAAGTGATGGTCATATGAAATGTGGGGCAAGTGATTGTCATATGAAATGAAGGGCAAGTGATGGTCACATGAAATGAGGGGCAAGTGATGGTTATATGAAATGAAGGGCAAGTGTTGGTCACATGAAATGAGGGACAAGTGATGGTTATATGAAATGAAGGGCAAGTGTTGGTCATATGAAATGTGGGGCAAGTGATGGATGGTTATATGAAATGAGGGACAAGTGATTGTTTTGTCAGTCAGTCTCTACTGCAAACTAATGATCACATATTCCTATATTTACTAAGTTTAAACAATATCAGTGTCGGCCTTGCATACAAGTTATATATACTTACCTGGCATAGTGTTGTCAAAAAAACAAGCAATAGCCCCAGCCATGAACACTGGGTTACCGAACAGCATTATCAATGTATTGTCCAGATCCTCTATGCCTAGGCAATGGAAAGAAAGTACAGACGTGTATACATACATGTGTATAACATTTACCCAATGACTGTCAAACACACAACCATTGACTGTCTAACACATAACCATTGACTGTCTAACACATAACCAATGACTGTCTAACACATAACCATTGACTGCCAAACACATACACAATGACTGTCTAACACATAACCAATGACTGTATAACACATACCCAATGACTGTCTAACACATAACCATTGACTGTCTAACACATACCCAATGAGTGTCTAACACATAACCAATGACTGTCTAACACATAACCATTGACTGTCTAACACATAACCAATGACTGTCTAACACATAACCAATGACTGTCTAACACATAACCATTGACTGTCTAACACATACCCAATGAGTGTCTAACACATAACCAATGACTGTCTAACACATAACCATTGACTGTCTAACACATAACCAATGACTGTCTAACACATAACCATTGACTGCCAAACACATACCCAATGACTGTATAACACATACCCAATGACTGTCTAACACATAACCATTGACTGTCTAACACATAATCATTGACTGTCTAACACAAAACCAATGACTGTCTAACACATAACCAATGACTGTCTAACACATACCCAATGACTGTCTAACACATAACCATTGACTGTCTAACACATACCCAATGACTGTCTAACACCTAACCATTGACTGTCTAACACATACCCAATGACTGTCTAACACATACCCAATGACTATCAAACACATACCCAATGACTGCCAAACACATACCCAATGACTATCAAACACATACCCAATGACTGCCAAACACATACCCAATGACTGTCAAACACATACCCAATGACTGTCTAACACAGACCGAAAAACATGTGTATAACATTAACCTAATGACTGTCTAACACATACCCAATGACTGTCTAACACATACCGGTAAACATGTGTATAACATTAACCCAATGGCTGTCTAACACATACCGGTAAACATGTGTATAACATTAACCCAATGACTGTCTAACACATACCCAATGACTGTCTAACACATACCGGTAAACATGTGTATAACATTAACCCATTGACTGTCTAAAACAGACCCAATGACTGTCTAACACATACCCAATGACTGTCTAACACATACCCAATGACTGTTTAACACAGACAGAAAAACATGTGTATAACATTCACCCATTGACTGTCTAACACATACTGGTAACATTGTATAACAATAACCCACTGACCGTCTAACACATACCGGTAAACATGTGTATAACATTAACCCATTGACTGTCTAACACATACCCAATGACTGTCTAACACATACCCAATGACTGTCTAACACAGACCCAATGACTGTCTAACACATACCGTTAAACATGTGTATAACATTTACCCAATGACTGTCTAACAAATACCCAATGACTGTCTAACACAGACCGAAAAACATGTGTATAACATTAACCCAATGACTGTCTAACACATACCGATTAACATGTGTATAACATTAACCCAATGACTCTCTAACACATACCGGTAAACATGTGTATAACATTAACCCATTGACTGTCTAACACATACCGGTAAACATGTGTATAACATTAACCTATTGACTGTCTAACACATACCCAATGACTGTCTAACACATACCCAATGTCTGTCTAACACATACCCAATGAGTGTCTAACACATACCGGTAAACATGTGTATAACATTTACCCATTGACTGTCTAACACATACCCAATGACTGTCTAACACAGACCGAAAAACATGTGTATAACATTAACCCAATGACTGTTTAACACATACCGGTAAACATGTGTATAACATTTACCCAATGACTGTCTAACACATACCGGTAACCATGTGTATAACACTAACCAAATGACTGTCTAACACAGACCGAAAACATGTGTATAACATTAACCCAATGACTGTCTAACACATACCCAATGACTGTCTAACATAGACCGAAAACATGTGTATAACATTAACCCAATGACTGTCTAACACAGACCGGTAACATGTGTATAACATTAACCCAATGTCTGTCTAACACAGACAGAAAGCATGTGTATAACATTAACCCAATGACTGTCTAACACATACCGAAAACATGTGTATAACATTAAACCAATGACTGTCTAACACAGACAGAAAGCATGTGTATAACATTAACCCAATGACTGTCTAACACAGACCGGTAAACATGTGTATAACATTAACCCAATGACTGTCTAACACATACCCAATGACTGTCTAACACAGACCGTTAAACATGTGTATAACATTAACCCAATGACTGTCTAACACAGACCGGTAAACATGTGTATAACATTAACCCAATGACTGTCTAACACAGACCGAAAACATGTGTATAACATTAACCCAATGACTGTCTAACACAGACCGGTAAACATGTGTATAACATTAACCCAATGACTGTCTAACACAGACCAAAAACATGTGTATAACATTAAGCCAATGACTGTCTAACACAGACCGGTAAACATGTGTATAACATTAACCCAATGACTGTCTAACACAGACCAAAACATGTGTATAACATTAACCCAATGACTGTCTAACACAGACCGAAAACATGTGTATAACATTAAGCCAATGACTGTCTAACACAGACCGGTAAACATGTGTATAACACTAACCCAATGACTGTCTAACACAGACCGAAAACATGTGTATAACATTAAGCCAATGACTGTCTAACACAGACCGAAAACATGTGTATAACATTAACCCAATGACTGTCTAACACAGACCGAAAACATGTGTATAACATTAACCCAATGACTGTCTAACACAGACCGGTAAACATGTGTATAACATTAACCCATTGACTGTCTAACACATACCGGTACACATGTGTATAACATTAACCTATTGACTGTCTAACACATACCCAATGTCTGTCTAACACATACCCAATGAGTGTCTAAAACATACCGGTAAACATGTGTATAACATTTACCCATTGACTGTCTAACACATACCCAATGACTGTCTAACACAGACCGAAAAACATGTGTATAACATTAACCCAATGACTGTCTAACACATACCGGTAAACATGTGTATAACATTTACCCAATGACTGTCTAACACATACCGGTAAACATGTGTATAACACTAACCAAATGACTGTCTAACACAGACCGAAAACATGTGTATAACATTAACCCAATGACTGTCTAACACATACCCAATGATTGTCTAACATAGACCGAAAACATGTGTATAACATTAACCCAATGACTGTCTAACACAGACCGGTAACATGTGTATAACATTAACCCAATGACTGTCTAACACATACCCAATGACTGTCTAACACAGACCGAAAACATATGTATAACATTAACCCAATGACTGTCTAACACATACCCAATGACTGTCTAACACAGACAGAAAGCATGTGTATAACATTAACCCAATGACTGTCTAACACATACCGAAAACATGTGTATAACATTAACCCAATGACTGTCTAACACAGACAGAAAGCATGTGTATAACATTAACCCAATGACTGTCTAACACAGACCGTTAAACATGTGTATAACATTAACCCAATGACTGTCTAACATATACCCAATGACTGTCTAACACAGAAAGAAAGCATGTGTATAACATTAACCCAATGACTGTCTAACACAGACCGGTAAACATGTGTATAACATTAACCCAATGACTGTCTAACACAGAGCGAAAACATGTGTATAACATTAACCCAATGACTGTCTGACACATACCCAATGACTGTCTAACACATAACCGATGACTGTATAACACATACCCAATGACTGTCTAACACATAACCAATGACTGTCTAACACATACCCAATGACTGTCTAACACCTAACCATTGACTGTCTAACACATACCCAATGACTGTCTAATACATACCCAATGACTGTCTAACACAGACCGGTAAACATGTGTATAACACTAACCCAATGACTGTCTAACACAGACCGAAAACATTTGTATAACATTAACCCAATGACTGTCTAACACATACCAAATGACTGTCTAACACAGACCGAAAACATGTGTATAACATTAACCCAATGACTGTCTAACATAGACCGAAAACATGTGTATAACAATTAACCCAATGACTGTCCAACACATACCCAATGACTCTCTAACACAGACCGAAAACATATGTATAACATTAACCCAATGACTGTCCAACACAGACCCAATGACTGTCTAACACATACCCAATGACTGTCTAACACATACCCAATGACTGTCTAACACATACCCAATGACTGTCTAACACATACCCAATGACTGTCTAACACAGACCCAATGACTGTCTAACACATACCCAATGACTGTCTAACACAGACCGAAAACATGTGTATAACATTAACCCATTGAATGTCTAACACAGACCGAAAACATATGTATAACATTAACCCAATGACTGTCTAACACAGACCCAATGACTGTCTAACACAGACCCAATGACTGTCTAATACATACCCAATGACTGTCTAACACAGACCGGTAAACATGTGTATAACACTAACCCAATGACTGTCTAACACAGACCGAAAACATGTGTATAACATTAAGCCAATGACTGTCTAACACAGACCGAAAACATGTGTATAACATTAACCCAATGACTGTCTAACACAGACCGAAAACATGTGTATAACATTAACCCAATGACTGTCTAACACAGACCGGTAAACATGTGTATAACATTAACCCAATGACTGTCTAACACAGACCAAATCATGTGTATAACATTAACCCAATGACTGTCTAACACAGACCGGTAAACATGTGTATAACATTAACCCAATGACTGTCTAACACATACCGGTAAACATATGTATAACATTAATCCAATGACTGTCTAACACAGACCGGTATCATATGTATAATATTAACGCAATGACTGTCTAACACATACCGAAAACATGTGTATAACATTAACCCAATGACTGTCTAACATATACGTAAAACATGTGTATAACATTAACCCAATGACTGTCTAACACAGAACGGTAACATATGTATAACACATACCCAATGACTGTCTAACACAGACCGAAAACATGTGTATAACATTAAGCCAATGACTGTCTAACACAGACCGGTAAACATGTGTATAACATTAACCCAATGACTGTCTAACACAGACCAAAACATGTGTATAACATTAACCCAATGACTGTCTAACAAAGACCAAAAACATGTGTATAACATTAAGCCAATGACTGTCTAACACAGACCGAAAACATGTGTATAACATTAACCCATTGACTGTCTAACACAGACCAAAAACATATGTATAACATTAACCCATTGACTGTCTAACACAGACCAAAAACATATGTATAACATTAACCCATTGACTGTCTAACACAGTCCGAAACCATGTGTATAACATTAACCCAATGACTGTCTAACACAGACCGGTAAACATGCATATAGCATTAACCCATTGACTGTCTAACACATACCGGTAAACATGCATATAACATTAACCCATTGACTGTCTAACACATACCGGTAAACATGTGTATAACATTAACCCAATGACTGTCTAACACAGACCGAAAACATGTGTATAACATTAACCCAATGACTGTCTGACACATACCCAATGACTGTCTAACACATAACCGATGACTGTATAACACATACCCAATGACTGTCTAACACATAACCAATGACTGTCTAACACATACCCAATGACTGTCTAACACCTAACCATTGACTGTCTAACACATACCCAATGACTGTCTAATACATACCCAATGACTGTCTAACACAGACCGGTAAACATGTGTATAACACTAACCCAATGACTGTCTAACACAGACCGAAAACATTTGTATAACATTAACCCAATGACTGTCTAACACATACCAAATGACTGTCTAACACAGACCGAAAATATGTGTATAACATTAACCCAATGACTGTCTAACATAGACCGAAAACATGTGTATAACAATTAACCCAATGACTGTCCAACACATACCCAATGACTCTCTAACACAGACCGAAAACATATGTATAACATTAACCCAATGACTGTCCAACACAGACCCAATGACTGTCTAACACATACCCAATGACTGTCTAACACATACCCAATGACTGTCTAACACATACCCAATGACTGTCTAACACATACCCAATGACTGTCTAACACAGACCCAATGACTGTCTAACACATACCCAATGACTGTCTAACACAGACCGAAAACATGTGTATAACATTAACCCATTGAATGTCTAACACAGACCGAAAACATATGTATAACATTAACCCAATGACTGTCTAACACAGACCCAATGACTGTCTAACACAGACCCAATGACTGTCTAACACAGACCCAATGACTGTCTAACACATACCGGTAACATGTATATAACACATACACAATGACTGTCTAACACAGACCGTTAAACATGTGTATAACATTAACCCAATGACTGTCTAACACAGACCGGTAACATGTGTATAACATTAACCCAATGACCGTCTAACCCAGACCGGTAACATGTGTATAACATTAACCCAATGACTGTCTAACAAAGACCGGTAACATGTGTATAACAGTAACCCAATGACTGTCTAACAAAGACCGGTAACATGTGTATAACATTAACCCATTGACTGTCTAACACAGACCGGTAACATGTGTATAACATTAACCCAATGACTGTCTAACACAGACCGGTAACATGTGTATAACATTAACCCAATGACTGTCTAACACAGACCGGTAACATGTGTATAACATTAACCCATTGACTGTCTAACACAGACCGGTAACATGTGTATATCATTACCCCAATGACTGTCTAACACAGACCGGTAACATGTGTATAACATTAACCCAATGACTCTCTAACACATACCCAATGACTGTCTAACGCAGACCGAAAACATGTGTATAACATTAACCCATTGACTGTCTAACACATACCGGTAAACATGTGTATAACATTAACCCATTGACTGTCTAACACATACCCAATGACTGTCTAACACATACCCAATGTCTGTCTAACACATACCCAATGAGTGTCTAACACATACCGGTAAACATGTGTATAACATTTACCCATTGACTGTCTAACACATACCCAATGACTGTCTATCACATACCCAATGACTGTCTAACACATACCGGTAAACATGTGTATAACATTTACCCATTGACTGTCTAACACATACCCAATGACTGTCTATCACATAACCAATGACTGTCTAACACATACCCAATGACTGTCTAACACCTAACCATTGACTGTCTAACACATACCCAATGACTGTCTAATACATACCCAATGACTGTCTAACACAGACCGGTAAACATGTGTATAACACTAACCCAATGACTGTCTAACACAGACCGAAAACATTTGTATAACATTAACCCAATGACTGTCTAACACATACCAAATGACTGTCTAACACAGACCGAAAATATGTGTATAACATTAACCCAATGACTGTCTAACATAGACCGAAAACATGTGTATAACAATTAACCCAATGACTGTCCAACACATACCCAATGACTCTCTAACACAGACCGAAAACATATGTATAACATTAACCCAATGACTGTCCAACACAGACCCAATGACTGTCTAACACATACCCAATGACTGTCTAACACATACCCAATGACTGTCTAACACATACCCAATGACTGTCTAACACATACCCAATGACTGTCTAACACAGACCCAATGACTGTCTAACACATACCCAATGACTGTCTAACACAGACCGAAAACATGTGTATAACATTAACCCATTGAATGTCTAACACAGACCGAAAACATATGTATAACATTAACCCAATGACTGTCTAACACAGACCCAATGACTGTCTAACACAGACCCAATGACTGTCTAACACAGACCCAATGACTGTCTAACACATACCGGTAACATGTATATAACACATACACAATGACTGTCTAACACAGACCGTTAAACATGTGTATAACATTAACCCAATGACTGTCTAACACAGACCGGTAACATGTGTATAACATTAACCCAATGACTGTCTAACACAGACCGGTAACATGTGTATAACATTAACCCAATGACCGTCTAACCCAGACCGGTAACATGTGTATAACATTAACCCAATGACTGTCTAACAAAGACCGGTAACATGTGTATAACAGTAACCCAATGACTGTCTAACAAAGACCGGTAACATGTGTATAACATTAACCCATTGACTGTCTAACACAGACCGGTAACATGTGTATAACATTAACCCAATGACTGTCTAACACAGACCGGTAACATGTGTATAACATTAACCCAATGACTGTCTAACACAGACCGGTAACATGTGTATAACATTAACCCATTGACTGTCTAACACAGACCGGTAACATGTGTATATCATTACCCCAATGACTGTCTAACACAGACCGGTAACATGTGTATAACATTAACCCAATGACTCTCTAACACATACCCAATGACTGTCTAACGCAGACCGAAAACATGTGTATAACATTAACCCATTGACTGTCTAACACATACCGGTAAACATGTGTATAACATTAACCCATTGACTGTCTAACACATACCCAATGACTGTCTAACACATACCCAATGTCTGTCTAACACATACCCAATGAGTGTCTAACACATACCGGTAAACATGTGTATAACATTTACCCATTGACTGTCTAACACATACCCAATGACTGTCTATCACATACCCAATGACTGTCTAACACATACCGGTAAACATGTGTATAACATTAACCTAATGACTGTCTAACACAGACCGAACACATGTGTATGACATTTACCCAATGACTGTCTAACACATACCGGTAAACATGTGTAAAACATTAACACAATGAATGTCTAACACATACCCATTGACTGTCTAACACATACCCAATGACTGTCTAACACATAACCAATGACTGAATAACACATACGAATGACTGTCTAACACATAACCAATGACTGTCTAACACATACCCAATGACTGTCTAACACATAACCATTGACTGTCTAACACATACCCAATGACTGTCTAACACATACCCAATGACTGTCTAACACAGACCAGTAAACATGTGTATAACTCTAACCCAATGACTGTCTAACACAGACTGAAAACATGTGTATAACATTAACCCAATGACTGTCTAACACATACCAAATGACTGTCTAACACAGACCGAAAACATGTGTATAACATTAACCCAATGACTGTCTAACACATACAGGTAACATGTGTATAACCTTAACCCAATGATTGTCTAACACATACCCAATGACTGTCTAACACAGACCGAAAACATGTGTATAACATTAACCCATTGACTGTCTAACACAGACCGGTAACATGTGTATAACTTTAACCCATTGACTGTCTAACACAGACCGAAAACATGTGTATAACATTAACCCATTGACTGTCTAACACATACTGGTGAACATGTGTATAACATTAACCCATTGACTGTCTAACACAGACCGGAATTATATGTTTAACATTAACCAAATGACTGCCTAACACATACTTGTAAACATGTGTATAACATTAACCCAATGAATGTCTAACACATAACCAATGACTGTCTAACACAGACCGAAAAACATGTGTATAACATTTACCCAATGACTGTCTAACACAGACCGAAAAACACATGTATAACATTAACCCAATGACTGTCTAACACATACTGGTAACATGTGTATAACATTAACCCAATGACTGTCTAACACAGACCGAAAATATGTGTATAACATTAACCCAATGACTGTCTAGCACAGACCGGTAACATGTGTATAACATGAACCAAATGACTGTCTAACACATACCCAATGACTGTCTAACACAGACCGGTAACATGTGTATAACATTAACCAAATAACTGTCTAACACAGACCGAAAACATGTGTATAACATTAACCCAATGACTGTCTAACACATACCGAAAATATGTGTATAACATTAACCCAATGACTGTCTAACAAAGACAGAAAACATGTGTATAACATTAACCCAATGACTGTCTAACACAGACCGGTAACATGTGTATAACATTAACCCAATGACTGTCTAACAAATACCCAATGACTGTCTAACACAGACCGGTAAAATGAATATAACATTAACCCAATGACTGTTTAACACATACCCAATGACTGTCTAACACATAACCAATGACTGTCTAACACAGACCGAAAACATGTTTATAACATTAACCCAATGACTGTCTAACACATAACCAATGACTGTCTAACACAGACCGAAAACATGTGTATAACATTAACCCAATGACTGTCTAACACATACCGGTAAACATGTGTAAAACATTAACACAATGAATGTCTAACACATACCCATTGACTGTCTAACACATACCCAATGACTGTCTAACACATAACCAATGACTGAATAACACATACGAATGACTGTCTAACACATAACCAATGACTGTCTAACACATACCCAATGACTGTCTAACACATAACCATTGACTGTCTAACACATACCCAATGACTGTCTAACACATACCCAATGACTGTCTAACACAGACCAGTAAACATGTGTATAACGCTAACCCAATGACTGTCTAACACAGACTGAAAACATGTGTATAACATTAACCCAATGACTGTCTAACACATACCAAATGACTGTCTAACACAGACCGAAAACATGTGTATAACATTAACCCAATGACTGTCTAACACATACAGGTAACATGTGTATAACCTTAACCCAATGATTGTCTAACACATACCCAATGACTGTCTAACACAGACCGAAAACATGTGTATAACATTAACCCATTGACTGTCTAACACAGACCGGTAACATGTGTATAACTTTAACCCATTGACTGTCTAACACAGACCGAAAACATGTGTATAACATTAACCCATTGACTGTCTAACACATACCGGTGAACATGTGTATAACATTAACCCATTGACTGTCTAACACAGACCGGAATTATATGTTTAACATTAACCAAATGACTGCCTAACACATACTTGTAAACATGTGTATAACATTAACCCAATGAATGTCTAACACATAACCAATGACTGTCTAACACAGACCGAAAAACATGTGTATAACATTTACCCAATGACTGTCTAACACAGACCGAAAAACACATGTATAACATTAACCCAATGACTGTCTAACACATACTGGTAACATGTGTATAACATTAACCCAATGACTGTCTAACACAGACCGAAAATATGTGTATAACATTAACCCAATGACTGTCTAGCACAGACCGGTAACATGTGTATAACATGAACCAAATGACTGTCTAACACATACCCAATGACTGTCTAACACAGACCGGTAACATGTGTATAACATTAACCAAATAACTGTCTAACACAGACCGAAAACATGTGTATAACATTAACCCAATGACTGTCTAACACATACCGAAAATATGTGTATAACATTAACCCAATGACTGTCTAACAAAGACAGAAAACATGTGTATAACATTAACCCAATGACTGTCTAACACAGACCGGTAACATGTGTATAACATTAACCCAATGACTGTCTAACAAATACCCAATGACTGTCTAACACAGACCGGTAAAATGAATATAACATTAACCCAATGACTGTTTAACACATACCCAATGACTGTCTAACACATAACCAATGACTGTCTAACACAGACCGAAAACATGTTTATAACATTAACCCAATGACTGTCTAACACATAACCAATGACTGTCTAACACAGACCGAAAACATGTGTATAACATTAACCCAATGACTGTCTAACACATGACCATGACTGTCTAACACAGACCGAAAACATGTGTATAACATTAACCCAATGACTGTCTAACACAGACCGGTAATATATGTATAACATTAACCCAATGACTGTCTAACACAGACCGAAAACATGTTTATAACATTAACCCAATGACTGTCTAACACATACCCATTGACTGTCTAACACAGACCGAAAACATGTGTATAACATTAACCAATGACTGTCTAACACATACCCAATGACTGTCTAACACAGACCGGTAACATGTGTATATAACACATACTGAAAACATGTGTATAACATTAACCCAATGACTGTCTAACACATACCGGTAAACATGTGTATAACATTAACCCAATGACTGTCTAAAACATACCGAAAACATGTGTATAACATTAACCCATTGACTGTCTAGCACAGACCGGTAACATGTGTATAACATTAACCCAATGACTGTTTAACACATACCGGTAACAGGTGTATAACATTAATACAATGACTGTCTAACACATACCCAATGACTGTCTAACACATACCGGTAACATGTGTATAACATTAACCCAATGACTGTCTAACACATACCCAATGACTGTCTAACACAGACCGGTAACATGTGTATAACATTAACCCAATGACTGTCTAACACAGACCGGTAACATGTGTATAACATTAACCCAATGTCTGTCTAACACAGACCGGTAACATGTGTATAACATTAACCCAATGACTGCCTAACACATACCCAATGACTGTCTAACAGACTGATAACATGTGTATAACATTAACCCAATGACTGTCTAACACAGACCGAAAACATGTGTATAACATTAACCTAATGACTGTCTAACACATACCGGTAAACATGTGTATAACATTAACCCAATGACTGTCTAACACAGACCGGTAACATGTGTATAACAAATACCCAATGACTGTCTAACACAGACCGACAACAAGTGTATAACATTAACCCAATGACTGTCTAACACAGACCGGTAACATGTGTATAACATTAACCCAATGAATGTCTAACAAATACCCAATGACTGTCTAACACAGACCGAAAACATGTGTATAACATTAACCCAATGACTGTCTAACACATCACCATGACTGTCTAACACAGACCGAAAACATGTGTATCACATTAACCCAATGACTGTCTAACACAGACCGGTAATATGTGTATAACATTAACACAATGACTGTCTAACACAGACCGAAAACATTTTTATAACATTAACCCAATGACTGTCTAACACATAACCAATGACGGTCTAACACAGACCAAACCCATGTGTATAACATTAACCCAATGACTGTCTAACACATGACCATGACTGTCTAACACAGACCCAATGACTGTCTAACACAGACCGAACACATCTGTATAACAATAATCCAATAACTGTCTAACATATACCCAATGACTGTCTAACACAGACCGGTAACATGTGTATAACATTAACCCAATAACTGTCTAACACAGACCGAAAACATGTGTATAACATTAACCCAATGACTGTCTAACACATACCCAATGACTGTCTAACACATACCGGTAAACATATGTATAACATTAACCCAATGAATGTCTAACACATACCCAATGACTGTCTAACACATACTGGTAAACATATGTATAACATTAACCCAATGACTGTCTAACACATACCGGTAAACATATGTATAATATTAACCCAATGACTCTCTAACACATACCGGTAAACATGTGTATAACATTAACCCATTGACTGTCTAACACATACCGGTAAACATGTGTATAACATTAACGCAATGACTGTCTAACACATACCGGTAAACATGTGAATAACATTAACCCATTGACTGCCTAACATATACCCAATGACTGTCTAACACAGACCAGTAACATGTGTATAACATTAACCCATTGACTGTCTAACACAAACCGGTAACATGTGTATAACATTAACCCAATGACTGCCTAACACATACCGGTAAATATGTGAATAACATTAACCCATTGACTGCCTAACATATACCCAATGACTGTCTAACACAGACCGGTAACATGTGTATAACATTAACCCATTGACTGTCTAACACAGACCGGTAACATGTGTATATCATTAACCCAATGACTGTCTAACACAGACCGGTAACATGTGTATAACATTAACCCAATGACTGTCTAACAAATACCCAATGACTGTCTAACACAGACCGGTAAAATGAATATAACATTAACCCAATGACTGTTTAACACATACCCAATGACTGTCTAACACATAACCAATGACTGTCTAACACAGACCGAAAACATGTTTATAACATTAACCCAATGACTGTCTAACACATAACCAATGACTGTCTAACACAGACCGAAAACATGTGTATAACATTAACCCAATGACTGTCTAACACATGACCATGACTGTCTAACACAGACCGAAAACATGTGTATAACATTAACCCAATGACTGTCTAACACAGACCGGTAATATATGTATAACATTAACCCAATGACTGTCTAACACAGACCGAAAACATGTTTATAACATTAACCCAATGACTGTCTAACACATACCCATTGACTGTCTAACACAGACCGAATACATGTGTATAACATTAACCAATGACTGTCTAACACATACCCAATGACTGTCTAACACAGACCGGTAACATGTGTATATAACACATACTGAAAACATGTGTATAACATTAACCCAATGACTGTCTAACACATACCGGTAAACATGTGTATAACATTAACCCAATGACTGTCTAAAACATACCGAAAACATGTGTATAACATTAACCCATTGACTGTCTAGCACAGACCGGTAACATGTGTATAACATTAACCCAATGACTGTTTAACACATACCGGTAACAGGTGTATAACATTAATACAATGACTGTCTAACACATACCCAATGACTGTCTAACACATACCGGTAACATGTGTATAACATTAACCCAATGACTGTCTAACACATACCGAAACATTGTATAACATAACCCAATGACTGTCTAACACAGACCGGTAACATGTGTATAACATTAACCCAATGACTGTCTAACACAGACCGGTAACATGTGTATAACATTAACCAATGCTGTCTAACACAACAACAAACAACCAACCAACAAACCCAATGACTGTCTAACACAGACCGAAAACATGTGTATAACATTAACCCAATGACTGTCTAACACAGACCGGTAAACATGTGTATAACATTAACCCAATGACTGTCTAACACAGACCGGTAACATGTGTATAACATTAACCCAATGACTGTCTAACACAGACCGAAAACATGTGTATAACATTAACCCAATGACTGTCTAACACATACCCAATGACTGTCTAACACAGACCGGTAACATGTGTATAACATTAACCCAATGACTGTCTAACACAGACCGGTAACATGTGTATAACATTAACCCAATGACTGTCTAACACATACCCAATGACTGTCTAACACATACCGGTAAACATGTGTATAACATTAACCCAATGAATGTCTAACACATACCCAATGACTGTCTAACACATCCTGGTAAACATATGTATAACATTAACCCAATGACTGTCTAACACAGACCGGTAAACATATGTATAACATTAACCCAATGACTCTCTAACACACGGTAAACATGTGTATAACATTAACCCATTGACTGTCTAACACATACTGGTAAACATGTGTATAACATTAACCCAATGAATGTCTAACACATACCCAATGACTGTCTAACACATCCTGGTAAACATATGTATAACATTAACCCAATGACTGTCTAACACATACCGTAAACATATGTATAATATTAACCCAATGACTCTCTAACACATACTGGTAACATGTGTATAACATTAACCCATTGACTGTCTAACACATACCGGTAAACATGTGTATAACATTAACCCAATGACTGTCTAACACAACCAAACATTGATAACATAACCCATACTGCTAACAATCCAATGACTGTCTAACACAGACCGTAACATGTGTATAACATTAACCCATACTGTCTAACACAACCGAAACATGTGTATAACATTAACCCATGACTGCTAACAATACCCAATGACTGTCTAACACAACCAACAAAACAAACCATAACAACTGTAAACATTGTATAACATTAACCCAATGACTGTCAACACAACGAAACATTGTATAATTAACCAATGACTGTCTAACACAGACCGAAAACATGTGTATACCATTAACCCAATGATGTCTAACACATACCGGTAAACATATGTATACCATTAACCCAATGACTCTCTAACACAGACCGAAACATTGTATAACATTAACCCAATGACTGTCTAACACATACCCAATGACTGTCTAACACAACCAAAACTGTATAACATATACCCAATGACTGTCTAACACAGACCGGTAACATGTGTATAACATTAACCCAATAACTGTCTAACACAGACCGAAAACATGTGTATAACATTAACCCAATGACTGTCTAACACATACTGAACACATGTGTATAACATTAACCCAATGACTGTCTAACACATACCGGTAAACATGTGTATAACATTAACCCAATGACTGTCTAACACATACCGGTAAACATGTGCATAACATTAACCCAATGAATGTCTAACACAACCGGTAACATGTGTATAACATTAACCCAATGACTTACTAACACATACCCAATGACTGTCTAACACAGACTGATAACATGTGTATAACATTAACCCAATGGCTGTCTAACACAGACCGAAAACATGTGTATAACATTAACCTAATGACTGTCTAACACAGACCGAAAACATGTGTATACCATTAACCCAATGATTGTCTAACACATACCGGTAAACATATGTATACCATTAACCCAATGACTCTCTAACACAGACCGAAAACATGTGTATAACATTAACCCAATGACTGTCTAACACAGACCGAACACATCTGTATAACAATAACCCAATAACTGTCTAACATATACCCAATGACTGTCTAACACAGACCGGTAACATGTGTATAACATTAACCCAATAACTGTCTAACACAGACCGAAAACATGTGTATAACATTAACCCAATGACTGTCTAACACATACTCAATGACTGTCTAACACATACCGGTAAACATGTGTATAACATTAACCCAATGAATGTCTAACACATACCCAATGACTGTCTAACACATCCTGGTAAACATATGTATAACATTAACCCAATGACTGTCTAACACAGACCGAACACATCTGTATAACAATAACCCAATGACTTACTAACACATACCCAATGACTGTCTAACACAGACTGATAACATGTGTATAACATTAACCCAATGGCTGTCTAACACAGACCGAAAACATGTGTATAACATTAACCTAATGACTGTCTAACACAGACCGAAAACATGTGTATACCATTAACCCAATGATTGTCTAACACATACCGGTAAACATATGTATACCATTAACCCAATGACTCTCTAACACAGACCGAAAACATGTGTATAACATTAACCCAATGACTGTCTAACACAGACCGAACACATCTGTATAACAATAACCCAATAACTGTCTAACATATACCCAATGACTGTCTAACACAGACCGGTAACATGTGTATAACATTAACCCAATAACTGTCTAACACAGACCGAAAACATGTGTATAACATTAACCCAATGACTGTCTAACACATACCCAATGACTGTCTAACACATACCGGTAAACATGTGTATAACATTAACCCAATGAATGTCTAACACATACCCAATGACTGTCTAACACATCCTGGTAAACATATGTATAACATTAACCCAATGACTGTCTAACACAGACCGGTAAACATATGTATAATATTAACCCAATGACTCTCTAACACATACTGGTAAACATGTGTATAACATTAACCCATTGACTGTCTAACACATACTGGTAAACATGTGTATAACATTAACCCAATGAATGTCTAACACATACCCAATGACTGTCTAACACATCCTGGTAAACATATGTATAACATTAACCCAATGACTGTCTAACACATACCGGTAAACATATGTATAATATTAACCCAATGACTCTCTAACACATACTGGTAAACATGTGTATAACATTAACCCATTGACTGTCTAACACATACCGGTAAACATGTGTATAACATTAACCCAATGACTGTCTAACACATACCGGTAAACATGTGAATAACATTAACCCATTGACTGCCTAACATATACACAATGACTGTCTAACACAGACCGGTAACATGTGTATAACATTAACCCATTGACTGTCTAACACAGACCGGTAACATGTGTATAACATTAACCCAATGACTGCCTAACACATACCGGTAAACATGTGAATAACATTAACCCATTGACTGCCTAACATATACCCAATGACTGTCTAACACAGACCGGTAACATGTGTATAACATTAACCCAATGACTGTCTAACACATACTGGTAAACATGTGTATAACATTAACCCAATGACTGTCTAACACAGACCGGTAACATGTGTATAACATTAACCCAATGACTGTCTAACACAGACCGGTAACATGTGTATAACATTAACCCAATGACTTACTAACACATACCCAATGACTGTCTAACACAGACTGATAACATGTGTATAACATTAACCCAATGACTGTCTAACACAGACCGAAAACATGTGTATAACATTAACCTAATGACTGTCTAACACAGACCGAAAACATGTGTATACCATTAACTCAATGACTCTCTAACACAGACCGAAAACATGTGTATAACATTAACCCAATGACTGTCTAACACATACCCAATGACTGTCTAACACAGACCGGTAACATGTGAATAACATATACCCAATGACTGTCTAACACAGACCGGTAACATGTGTATAACATTAACCCAATAACTGTCTAACACAGACCGAAAACATGTGTATAACATTAACCCAATGACTGTCTAACACATACTGCACACATTTGTATACCATTAACCCAATGACTGTCTAACACATACCGGTAAACATGTGTATAACATTAACCCAATGACTGTTTAACACATACCGGTAAACATGTGCATAACATTAACCCAATGAATGTCTAACACATACCCAATGACTGTCTAACACATACTGGTAAACATGTGTATAACATTAACCCAATGAATGTCTAACACATACCGGTAAACATATGTATAATATTAACCCAATGACTCTCTAACACATACCGGTAAACATGTGTATAACATTAACCCATTGACTGTCTAACACATACCGGTAAACATGTGTATAACATTAACCCAATGACTGTCTAACACATACCGGTAAACATGTGAATAACATTAACCATTGACTGCCTAACATATACCCAATGACTGTCTAACACAGTCCGGTAACATGTGTATAACATTAACCCAATAACTGTCTAACACAGACCGGAAACATGTGTATAACATTAACCCAATGACTGTCTAACACATACTCAATGACTGTCTAACACATACCGGTAAACATGTGTATAACATTAACCCAATGAATGTCTAACACATACCCAATGACTGTCTAACACATCCTGGTAACATATGTATAACATTAACCCAATGACTGTCTAACACAGACCGAACACATGTGTATAACAATAACCCAATGACTTACTAACACATACCCAATGACTGTCTAACACAGACTGATAACATGTGTATAACATTAACCCAATGGCTGTCTAACACAGACCGAAAACATGTGTATAACATTAACCTAATGACTGTCTAACACAGACCGAAAACATGTGTATACCATTAACCCAATGATTGTCTAACACATACCGGTAAACATATGTATACCATTAACCCAATGACTCTCTAACACAGACCGAAAACATGTGTATAACATTAACCCAATGACTGTCTAACACAGACCGAACACATCTGTATAACAATAACCCAATAACTGTCTAACATATACCCAATGACTGTCTAACACAGACCGGTAACATGTGTATAACATTAACCCAATAACTGTCTAACACAGACCGAAAACATGTGTATAACATTAACCCAATGACTGTCTAACACATACCTGACCTAACACATACCGGTAAACATGTGTATAACATTAACCCAATGAATGTCTAACACATACCCAATGACTGTCTAACACATCCTGGTAAACATATGTATAACATTAACCCAATGACTGTCTAACACAGACCGGTAAACATATGTATAATATTAACCCAATGACTCTCTAACACATACTGGTAAACATGTGTATAACATTAACCCATTGACTGTCTAACACATACCGGTAAACATGTGTATAACATTAACCCAATGAATGTCTAACACATACCCAATGACTGTCTAACACATCCTGGTAAACATATGTATAACATTAACCCAATGACTGTCTAACACATACCGGTAAACATATGTATAATATTAACCCAATGACTCTCTAACACATACTGGTAAACATGTGTATAACATTAACCCATTGACTGTCTAACACATACCGGTAAACATGTGTATAACATTAACCCAATGACTGTCTAACACATACCGGTAAACATGTGAATAACATTACCCATTGACTGCCTAACATATACACAATGACTGTCTAACACAGACCGGTAACATGTGTATAACATTAACCCATTGACTGTCTAACACAGACCGGTAACATGTGTATAACATTAACCCAATGACTGCCTAACACATACCGGTAAACATGTGAATAACATTAACCCATTGACTGCCTAACATATACCCAATGACTGTCTAACACAGACCGGTAACATGTGTATAACATTAACCCAATGACTGTCTAACACATACTGGTAAACATGTGTATAACATTAACCCAATGACTGTCTAACACAGACCGGTAACATGTGTATAACATTAACCCAATGACTGTCTAACACAGACCGGTAACATGTGTATAACATTAACCCAATGACTTACTAACACATACCCAATGACTGTCTAACACAGACTGATAACATGTGTATAACATTAACCCAATGACTGTCTAACACAGACCGAAAACATGTGTATAACATTAACCTAATGACTGTCTAACACAGACCGAAAACATGTGTATACCATTAACTCAATGACTCTCTAACACAGACCGAAAACATTTGTATAACATTAACCCAATGACTGTCTAACACATACCCAATGACTGTCTAACACAGACCGAAGACATCTGTATAACATATACCCAATGACTGTCTAACACAGACCGGTAACATGTGTATAACATTAACCCAATAACTGTCTAACACAGACCGAAAACATTTGTATAACATTAACCCAATGACTGTCTAACACATACTGAACACATTTGTATAACATTAACCCAATGACTGTCTAACACATACCGGTAAACATGTGTATAACATTAACCCAATGACTGTTTAACACATACCGGTAAACATGTGCATAACATTAACCCAATGAATGTCTAACACATACCCAATGAATGTCTAACACATACCGGTAAACATATGTATAATATTAACCCAATGACTCTCTAACACATACCGGTAAACATGTGTATAACATTAACCCATTGACTGTCTAACACATACCGGTAAACATGTGTATAACATTAACCCATTGACTGTCTAACACATACCGGTAAACATGTGAATAACATTAACCATTGACTGCCTAACATATACCCAATGACTGTCTAACACAGTCCGGTAACATGTGTATAACATTAACCCATTGACTGTCTAACACAGACCGGTAACATGTGTATAACATTAACCCAATGACTGCCTAACACATACCGGTAAACATGTGAATAACATTAACCCATTGACTGCCTAACATATACCCAATGACTGTCTAACACAGACCGGTAACATGTGTATAACATTAACCCATTGACTGTCTAACACAGACCGGTAACATGTGTATAACATTAACCCAATGACTGTCTAACACATACTGGTAAACATGTGTATAACATTAACCCAATGACTGTCTAACACAGACCGGTAACATGTGTATAACATTAACCCAATGACTGTCTAACACAGACCGGTAACACGTGTATAACATTAACCCAATGACTTACTAACACATACCCAATGACTGTCTAACACAGACTGATAACATGTGTATAACATTAACCCAATGACTGTCTAACACAGACCGAAAACATGTGTATAACATTAACCTAATGACTGTCTAACACAGACCGAAAACATGTGTATACCATTAACTCAATGATTGTCTAACACATACCGGTAAACATATGTATACCATTAACCCAATGACTCTCTAACACAGACCGAAAACATTTGTATAACATTAACCCAATGACTGTCTAACACATACCCAATGACTGTCTAACACAGACCGAAGACATCTGTATAACATATACCCAATGACTGTCTAACACAGACCGGTAACATGTGTATAACATTAACCCAATAACTGTCTAACACAGACCGAAAACATTTGTATAACATTAACCCAATGACTGTCTAACACATACTGAACACATTTGTATAACATTAACCCAATGACTGTCTAACACATACCGGTAAACATGTGTATAACATTAACCCAATGACTGTTTAACACATACCGGTAAACATGTGCATAACATTAACCCAATGAATGTCTAACACATACCCAATGAATGTCTAACACATACTGGTAAACATATGTATAACATTAACCCAATGACTGTCTAACACAGACCGAAAACATGTGTATAACATTAACCAAATGACTGTCTAACACATACCGGTAAACATATGTATAACATTAACCCAATGACTGTCTAACACATACCGGTAAACATATGTATAACATTAACCCAATGACTGTCTAACACAGACCGGTAACATGTGTATAACATTAACCCAATGACTGCCTAACACATACCGGTAAACATGTGTATAACATTAACCCAATGACTGTCTAACACAGACCGGTAACATGTGTATAACATTAACCCAATGACTGCCTAACACATACCGGTAAACATGCATATAACATTAACCCATTGACTGTCTAGCACATACCGGTAAACATGTGTATAACATTAACCCATCGACTGTCTAACACATACCGGTAAACATGTGTATAACATTAACCCAATGACTGTCTAACACAGACCGGTAACATGTGTATAACATTAACCCAATGACTGCCTAACACATACCGGTAAACATGTGTATAACATTAACCCAATGACTGTCTAACACAGACCGGTAACATGTGTATAACATTAACCCAATGACTGCCTAACACATACCGGTAAACATGCATATAACATTAACCCATTGACTGTCTAGCACATACCGGTAAACATGTGTATAACATTAACCCATCGACTGTCTAACACATACCGGTAAACATGTGTATAACATTAACCCAATGACTGTCTAACACAGACCGGTAACATGTGTATAACATTAACCCAATGACTGCCTAACACATACCGGTAAACATGTGTATAACATTAACCCAATGACTGTCTAACACAGACTGGTAACATGTGTATAACATTAACCCAATGACTGTCTAACACAGACCGGTAACATGTGTATAACATTAACCCAATGACTGTCTAACACAGACCGGTAACATGTGTATAACATTAACCCAATGACTGTCTAACACAGACCGGTAACATGTGTATAACATTAACCCAATGACTGTCTAACACATACACGTAAACATGTGTATAACATTTACCCAACTACTGTCTAACACATACCCAATCACTGTCTAACACATACCCGTAAACATGTGTATAACATTAACCCAATGACTGTGTAACACATACCCGTAAACATGTGTGTAACATTTACCCAACTACTGTCTAACACATACCCAATCACTGTCTAACACATACCCGTAAACATGTGTATAACATTTACCCAACTACTGTCTAACACATACCCAATCACTGTCTAACACATACCGGCAAGGATAATACCAAACTGTTGTTACTGTTGACCGATTCGTTTGCTTTCTATTGCATTGTCATGTTGTCTCGTTCTCACAGGCATATGTGAAAACAATTACAACTTCTTGAATGTATCGCCATTCTGATATGCCGATTCAGCCCATGTGAACACCGGCCATAGCACAATGAATTGCAAAAGTATTCTATTCTCATTAATATTCATAGCGGACTACTTTTTGCATGGTGTAATGTGTAATTAATGTCGTATTATTATTACGGTAGGCGAAACGTTGAATTAAGATTGGTGATTTATTGGAGTTGATTCCTTCATTCCAAGATATAAACTATTAGTTGTAATTATAACAATTGAATGTTCTTTTTCTGTGTTTCATCGAGGTATGAAATGTCAGTTTTACACCTATTTTGCATAAAAACCTTCGGTTCGGGTTTTATGCAAATTAGATGTAAACAACTGACATTTCATACCTCGATGAAACACAAATAAAAATAACATTCAGTTGCTAAATGAAACAAAGCATAGAATAAACTAATCATGGGAGTCGAAAATATGGAATGGGTAAATCTTACAAGATGTGCTCTGGACAAATGAATTGGGTACACATACAATGCAGCTGCATGCGGTACTTACATCTGGGTGGTGCATGGTAGTTAAGCGCTTAACATGCCAGCTGGATAGTTTCCTCGATACGCCGAGTGGGATTCGAACATACAGCAGTGAGTGGCAAGTGATTTGATGTTAATGACCCTAAACACTCAGCCACGGAGGCCTAGCTTTTCACAGTATTAATAAACTATTTGTGTCAATATCCGGCACATCGTAGAGATTATTTTGTGTTAAAGTTTAAAGTCGCATCAACAAATAACGACTCTACAGCTGTTAGTTGAATGATGACCACTCCGAGTAGAATTGCGGGCACCCGGGTAGAACCATCGACCTTCCACAAGCCATTCCTCCTTAAACATACCTGTGTCTATAGCACCCTTGGTGCCTTTTATCCAATGGTTCAGCATCATGGCGATTAGCATAGCTATTCCAATTATGGACATGTTTCGCTTCGAATTGAGGTCAATGAACTGAAGATTTGATAGCATGACACCAGCAAGGACCCCGAAATTGATGACCTGTAGTCCGCCAATGACGGAGTAAGGGATGGTCACGAAAAATGCTCCAACCTTGCCGATCACCCCGAGAAACATAAACACCAAGCCAAGCAGTTGGAACACTCGTAAACTTGCAACCTGTGACGAAAGCATGACGTTTGGTTAATAACAACGAAATATTGAAACACAATGTGATTGTATTATAGCAATGCTATATATAGATTGCAAAACATTGAAGTGTATAGTATGTTGATTATGTCTAATTATTACTTATATGATATGAACTTTAGCATATTGTTGCCGTTATTTGCCTACAACAACATTGTCTACCACCCAGGTTGATACGCTGATATTTTGCAATCTGATATTATGCTTGCTGGTTTGATACGGTCACGTGCTCGTATCAAACCAGAAAAAGCCGTATCATAACTAGTTCCTGAGAAAACAACGCATGCGCACTCGGTGCTAGTTTATTTGCTTCCCATAGCGTCTCAAATTTGACAAATAACATAATTATATCTAATTCAGTAATTGTGATTTATTCCTGATAAATTGATAACGGACAGCATGATTTCGATTATTAAATGTTCAAATTCATATCAAAGTGAACAAACGAAATAAATGGTCTTCGGTCTCAGGTTGATATCATTGTACCTCGGGTCGATACATCTAAGCATTGTCATATAGGTACAATTCAATATCACTGATCATCACTGGACTGATCGGGAAGCACAATATAGCGTGACAGGTAGATGAATGTTTTAATGTATACGTACTTGATCTACCAATGACAAACACAATTTACACCTGCATTACATGTGATAGATTGTTTATTTAAACATGATAATCGTAAAGGAAGCGAAGTTCATATATAGTTAGTGCGGATTTAACCCTTTCCTTCATAGAGATTTAGGTTAATATACTATTATATATCCATACAAACGACAGCCATTCAGCTATCATGCAGTGGATAAGTAGTCGCCATATCTATCCCACCTCCATAGATATTACTGGGACTACATGAGAGTCTGGCCTTTATTATGAACATTGGTTTGGCTACTACATTGTCAATGTATGTTGTATTGGTAATGGCGTCAAGAGGGAAAGGGTTAATGATGAACATTGGTTTGACTACTACATTGTCAATGTATGTTGTATTGGTAATGGCGTCAAGAGGGAAAGGGTTAATGATGAACATTGGTTTGGCTACTACATTGTCAATGTATGTTGTATTGGTAATGGCGTCAAGAGGGAAATGGTTAATGATGAACATTGGTTTGGCTACTACATTGTCAATGTATGTTGTATTGGTAATGGCGTCAAGAGGCAAAGGGTTAATGATGAACATTGGTTTGGCTACTACATTGTCAATGTATGCTGTATTGGTAATGGCGTCAACAGGTGCTTCTATGAGGGAAAGGGTTTATGAACATTGGTCTGGCTACTACATTGTCAATGTATGCTGTAGTGGTAATGGCGTCAAAATGTGCTTCTATGAGGGAAAAGGTGAACTGTTTTTGATACTGAGTCACCCATTTATAAATAGTTCGCCATTGTTTGAATTTCATTTTTGACTTACCTTTGTGATTCCTATCGCACCGATATTGCCACCAAATGTCGATGTAGCATGTCCGGCACCAGCCCACCCAGCCATAATGCTCATGAAGCCTTCCACCGCAATACCGCGATTCACGGAGTGTTTAGGAGGAGGCGGGGCTTCAATAACTTTCACGCATGCGTAGTAATCTCCAATTGAATCAATGATTGAACCAAGCGTACCTATTAGGAAGGTGATCAGCGCACCAGTTTCGTACCGTGGACGACCAAATTGCCCTGAAATAAATAATGGCCTGTGTGTTTTACGTTTATTTATCGTCGCTACCGGTTGCCCATATGAGCGACGCCTCCTGAAGAGATTAGTCATTTTAGATTGTTGGAGGATAATGCAATGATACAGACAGAGGCCCATTCAAGAGTCTCCACTGGTTCTTTTACGTGCACGGTGTACAGCACCGACACGAGACCTCGGTTTAAAGTCCCATCTGAAAGACTGTTAATTTTATTATGGTCAGACGGGGGATCGAACCTGCGACCCCTGGATTATCAGTCCAGCATGTTACCACTGGGCTACAGATCCGTCTGTAAACTAATATTGTTTCGAGCATGTAGTCTGACACGGACATCAAACGGTGGAAGCCGTGATAGCGCAGTGTTAACGCGTTCGCTTCAGGTGCGAAATGCCCGGAGTTCGCGCCCCGTGGAGCCGTTACGATTGTGCCCTTATGCAAGGCATTTAAATTCCACATGTCTATTCTCTCTCCCTCGTGGCAATGGATTCCATCAGGAATCTGAGTGTTTCTTATATTAAACACTCGAGAGAGTGTTTAATATAAGTTGTAAGAACTTGTTTCGCAATCGAGGTAAATTAAATTTGCCTAATTCATTAATGAGAGGAAGTTATCCATCAATCTTGTGGACGATTGGTGGTTCTACATGGATGCACGTCCGTGGCTAAAATACTGCTCGAAGGTTCACCCGTGGTCTTTCCCGACCAATAATAATTGGAGATTCGCAATCGGATCTAAGCGGTCGGTGCGACTGTACAACCCAACCCCACCAAGTCAACAACAACAAACCAAACCGGTGTATGTATTTTATTTGATTCTGGGTGTAATGACGAATAAGCAGACGTGATAGTTCGACAAGTATGGAACATGTATTGTTTAGTTCCTCTGTTTCGCATGCGCAGTTAAGCGTTAGGACCAAGTAATACTCAGGTATGGAAATATGGTTGTGAATACACTAGAATACTCCATAGTAGGCGACAGTGAACACGACTATAATATATACCCCATCGTATACGACATGGAACACGACTATAATATATACCCCACCGTATGCGACATGGAACACGACTATAGCATGTCCATACTAAATACACAATACTACTCTATCGTATACGACATGGAACACGACATGGAACACGACATGGACACGACATGGAACACGACTATAGCACTCCATTGTAGAAGACATGCATGGAACACGACATGGACCACGACATGGACAACGACTATAACACGACTATAACACTCCATGGTAGAAGACATGCATGGAACACGACATGGAACACGACATGGACCACGACTATAACACGACTATAACACTCCATGGTAGAAGACATGCATGGAACACGACATGGACACGACATGGACAACGACTATAACACGACTATAACACTCCATGGTAGAAGACATGCATGGAACACGACATGGAACACGACATGGAACACGACATGGACAACGACTATAACACGACTATAACACTCCATGGTAGAAGACATGCATGGAACACGACATGGAACACGACATGGACAACGACTATAACACGACTATAACACTCCATGGTAGAAGACATGCATGGAACACGACATGGAACACGACATGGACCACGACTATAACACGACTATAACACTCCATGGTAGAAGACATGCATGGAACACGACATGGAACACGACATGGACAACGACTATAACACGACTATAACACTCCATGGTAGAAGACATGCATGGAACACGACATGGAACACGACATGGAACACGACATGGACAACGACTATAACACGACTATAACACTCCATGGTAGAAGACATGCATGGAACACGACATGGAACACGACATGGACAACGACTATAACACGACTATAACACTCCATGGTAGAAGACATGCATGGAACACGACATGGAACACGACATGGAACACGACATGGACCACGACTATAACACGCCTATCACACTCCATGGTAGAAGACATGCATGGAACACGACATGGAACACGACATGGAACACGACATGGACCACGACTATAACACGCCATTGTAGAAGACATGCATGGAACACGACATGGACCACGACATGGACCACGACATGGACAACGACTATAACACTCCATGGTAGAAGACATGCATGGAACACGACATGGAACACGACATGGACCACGACTATAACACGACTATAACACTCCATGGTAGAAGACATGCATGGAACACGACATGGACCACGACATGGACCACGACATGGACAACGACTATAACACTCCATGGTAGAAGACATGCATGGAACACGACATGGACCACGACATGGACCACGACATGGAACACGACTATAACACTCCATGGTAGAAGACATGCATGGAACACGACATGGAACACGACTATAACACGACTATAACACTCCATGGTAGAAGACATGCATGGAACACGACATGGAACACGACTATAACATGTTCTGTCATACTACAGTTACTCTTTGTCCGCTTTCGTGGTCGAGTGGTTAAGATCTTGTATACCACTGTATCATATCATCACTGATGGTCACGTGTTCGAGTCCCGCTCAGACCGTGTCTTTTTATATGAAAAAGTTGGCAATTTCTTACGGAGGTTGGTTGCACAAAATACTGGTTAACCGCTGGAGCCTGCCAATGAAAGGTGTTGTTAGCTAAACTGCCCGTCGCTCATAATTATGGGCACCGGTAGCGACGTTAAATAAATAAAAATTTACACAGAAGTAATTATATATCGGATAGGAGCCCATATTCAAATGGCAGTTTTACAGAATCAATCACATCGATTGATGTAGACGACTGATGCTAGGTCTAATTGATACAAAGTGTATTGCTATGCATATCAGTTAGTGTTATATTATACCAGGGTACGGGAATATGAACCAGTCGGTATCAGCAATGATATACATTCGGGAGTCTGTCCTGGCGTAGAAATCCGGACTGTCAGGTGACATGTCGTATCCACCGGAAGCAGTGATTATCCAGCTAACAAACCATCCCACCAGTGTAGCAATCAGTATCTGCAGAACAAAAAACAATGACTAGTGTGCGTTGGTTACGTGACCTGTGGGTTGGAGTCTCAGTGGTACAATTGAGGGGCTGTTAGTTCGACGGTTTGTGAATTCGAGTCCCAACACAATCATAATGGGCTGCCCTTAGGAAGGACAGTTAAATTTACATTTGCCTCATCTCACTCTCTCTCGCTCGCTCTCTATCTCACTCTCTCACTCTATCTCTCACTCCCTCTCACTCTCACTCTCACTCTCTCACTCTCACTCTCACTCTCACTCTCATTCTCACTCTCACTCTCACTCTCATTCTCTCTCTCACTCTCACTCTCACTCTCACTCTCACTCTCTCTCTCACTCTCACTCTCACTCTCACTCTCTCTCTCATTCCATTCGGAATAAGGTCTCAAGAGTGATTAATCTAATGTTGTAAGAACGTGTTGGTTGCGCACTCGAGATAAAAGTAATTTGCATATACTAGTTGCTGGTACGTTTAGTCAATTGAGGGCAACCTGGGATTTCACATCACTTGCCCCTCACCCTCACCGCTGTAGGTTCCAATCCCACTGGGGGTGTCGAGTTCTTTCATACGAGGAAGCTATCCAGCCGGCATGCGGAAGGACGGTGGTTCTACCCGGGAGCCCATATGTGCCGGGAATATTGCAACAAACACAACCGGAGTTGCTATATGACCTAAGCTGTCGGATCCGAATGCACCCCCCCCCTTAAACAAACAATGAAACAAACGTGGATATATTCGTCTTAAGCACAGCAGCAAACTTAAATTGTGTCAAGCTTTTAAACTTTATTTATTTTACAATGATTGTTCACTACAGGTACTATATCAATCACAGACTGGTACTCGGTGAGATGCATACCCGCTGCGCTGGGCTTACCGCAATACATAGATTTATTTCTCTCAAAATTGAATCACTCCCTCTAGGACCCACAACTTTTTGAGTTATCACACTAACGGGCAAGACAGACAGACAGACAGACAGACAGACAGACAGACAGACAGACAGACAGACAGACAGACAGACAGACAGACAGACAGACAGACAGACAGACAGACAGACAGACAGACAGACAGACAGACAGACAGACAGACAGACAGACAGACAGACAGACAGACAGACAGACAGACAGACAGACAGACAGACAGACAGACAGACAGACAGACAGACAGACAGACAGACAGACAGACAGACACAGACAGACAGACAGACAGACAGACAGACAGACAGACAGACAGACAGACAGACAGACAGACAGACAGACAGACAGACAGACAGACAGACAGACAGACAGACAGACAGACAGACAGACAGACAGACAGACAGACAGACAGACAGACAGACAGACAGACAGACAGACAGACAGACAGACAGACAGACAGACAGACAGACAGACAGACAGACAGACAGACAGACAGACAGACAGACAGACAGACAGACAGACAGACAGACAGACAGACAGACAGACAGACAGACAGACAGACAGACAGACAGACAGACAGACAGACAGACAGACAGACAGACAGACAGACAGACATGAGCGTTACTTTTTAGTTAAACATTTTGGAATTATGGATTTTACTATCATGAGTGATGAAAATAATCCATCACACATTGCACTAATTTACCCACTATATATAAATATACAAAATACAAAATTTGCCTATATTTGTTTCTGAAATGATATAACGTGTACCATAGTTTCTGAAATGATATAACGTGTACCATAGTTTCTGAAATGATATAACGTGTACCATAGTTTCTGAAATGATATAACGTGTACCATAGTTTCTGAAATGATATAACGTGTACCATAGTTTCGTTTTGGTGTCAGTATATAATTGAAGTATCAAACAGTATTACACGGGACTTACCGAGAACATCTTGTGAAACTGAGACCACCGGATGTGGAATCCACGAGAAGAGTTGTACCACGGTATAGGGGTGCGTCTATTGCCCAAGTAAAACGAGAGAATAAGGGCCACAGCCACAGTTCTGTATTTAAAGATAACATCTCGTTAAAACTATACAAACATTGACCGACATGCTTACTTTCTCATTGAGGTAAACTATTTATTCGGTTACTTGTAGCAAACATTGACTATGTATTGCTTAAATTCTCTTTATTCTAGGCAAATATAGCAACGTTTAGCTTTCATCGGTTTGTCTCTATAATAATACAACGTCATTGCACGAGTTAAACATTTAATGAATTAAATTCTCTTTATTCTAGGCAAATATAGCAACGTTTAGCTTTCATCGGTTTGTCTCTATAATAATACGTCATTGCACGAGTTCAATATTTAATGAATTAAATTCTCTTTATTCTAGGCAAATATAGCAACGTTTAGCTTTCATCGGTTTGTCTCTATAATAATACAACGTCATTGCACGAGTTAAACATTTAATGAATTAAATTCTCTTTATTCTAGGCAAATATAGCAACGTTTAGCTTTCATCGGTTTGTCTCTATAATAATACGTCATTGCACGAGTTCAATATTTAATGAATTAAATTCTCTTTATTCTAGGCAAATATAGCAACGTTTAGCTTTCATCGGTTTGTCTCTATAATAATACAACGTCATTGCACGAGTTAAACATTTAATGAATTAAATTCTCTTTATTCTAGGCAAATATAGCAACGTTTAGCTTTCATCGGTTTGTCTCTATAATAATACGTCATTGCACGAGTTCAATATTTAATGAATTAAATTCTATTTATTCTAGGCAAATATAGCAACGTTTAGCTTTCGTCGGTTTGTCTCCATAAAAGTACAACGTCATTGCACGACTTCAATATGCATTGCTTAAATTCTCTTTATTCTAGGCAAATATAGCAACGTTTAGCTTTCACCGGTTTGTCTCTATAATAATACAACGTCATTGCACGAGTTAAACATTTAATGAATTCAATTCTCTTTATTCTAGGCAAATATAGCAACGTTTAGCTTTCATCGGTTTGTCTCTATAATAATACGTCATTGCACGAGTTCAATATTTAATGAATTAAATTCTCTTTATTCTAGGCAAATATAGAAACGTTTAGCTTTCATCGGTTTGTCTCTATAATAATACGTCATTGCACGAGTTCAATATTTAATGAATTAAATTCTCTTTATTCTAGGCAAATATAGCAACGTTTAGCTTTCATCGGTTTGTCTCTATAATAATACAACGTCATTGCACGAGTTAAACATTTATTGAATTAAATTCTCTTTATTCTAGGCAAATATAGCAACGTTTAGCTTTCATCGGTTTGTCTCTATAATAATACGTCATTGCACGAGTTCAATATTTAATGAATTAAATTCGCTTTATTCTAGGCAAATATAGCAACGTTTAGCTTTCGTCGGTTTGTCTCCATAAAAGTACAACGTCATTGCACGACTTCAATATGCATTGCTTAAATTCTCTTTATTCTAGGCAAATATAGCAATGTTTAGCTTTCATCGGTTTGTCTCTATAATAATACAACGTCATTGCACGAGTTAAACATTTAATGAATTAAATTCTCTTTATTCTAGGCAAATATAGCAACGTTTAGCTTTCATCAGTTTGTCTCTATAATAATACGTCATTGCACGAGTTCACTATTTAATGAATTAAATTCTCTTTATTCTAGGCAAATATAGCAACGTTTAGCTTTCATCGGTTTGTCTCTATAATAATACGTCATTGCACGAGTTCAATATTTAATGAATTAAATTTCTCTTTATTCTAGGCAAATATAGCAACGTTTAGCTTTCATCGGTTTGTCTCTATAATAATACGTCATTGCACGAGTTCGACATTTAATGAATTAAATTCTCTTTATTCTAGGCAAATATAGCAACGTTTAGCTTTCATCGGTTTGTCTCTATAATAGAACAACGTCATTGCACGAGTTCGACAATTAATGAATTAAATTTCTCTTTATTCTAGGCAAATATAGCAACGTTTAGCTTTCATCGGTTTGTCTCTATAATAATACAACGCCATTGCACGAGTTCGACATTTAATGAATTAAATTCTCTTTATTCTAGGCAAATATAGCAACGTTTAGCTTTCATCGGTTTGTCTCTATAATAATACAACGTCATTGCACGAGTTAAACATTTAATGAATATTCTTACAATATCAGGCCCGTAGCCATTCTGAGGCGAATGCGACACGTGTCTCGGTTAGAATTTAGCAAGTACGAGTATATTGGAGAAACAAACAAGCAAAGTTATATATTTCGATCTTGTTTAAACATCAGCATAGAACTTCGCATGCACACGGGACAACCATAGAAGGTTCCCCTCGGCTATATGTAGCTACTTGCTACGTCACTGAATATACTCCATTACGTATGAATTCCAGCGAAACTGTTTTCTTTGGATAACGTGCAACGTATTGTTAATGATATACATTGTGATTTTAAACCACTATCCCCTATTCTATCTATATCGATGGTTTACCGAGACGAATGCTCTACGACTGCAAAATATACTAGAGGACATAGAAAACGCACACTTCGGATTGTACATGAAAAACAAGGCTATAACACTGCCAGTTGCTGTCTGCAGACATATCGCCGTTTTATGCACTGAAAACACACACTGCAAGTGTGTTTTATGTTTTTTATGTTTTATGCACCAACCGGTCATATCAGAACAAACCCCTGAAGAGGTTCGAACCATCGACCTCCAGTCCGTAGGCGGACGCCTTAACCACTAGGCCACGGAGACGGCTATAATAAACAAAATAAACACACTTATAGAGCTATACATACAATCCTGCAATTGACCATTCAGCCTTGGCGAACCTCACTGTAGCACTAAACACATAGAGGGCCATCAGTGTGAGGGCTGGTACTACGGTGATTGGACCAATAAAGCGCAACAGCAAGCCAACTATACCAAACAATCCAACACACATGTGAAGAACTCCGGCAATCATGAGACTGCCCTCCAACTGTAATCAAAACACGGAAAACATTAAGTACATCACATATATTATAATGGCGAATCCAAACACATACCAGGCGCGTAGCTAGGCCTAAATATGGATTACGCACCATTCTAGGGGGCCTGGGGGCATGCCCCACCCGGATAATTTTTCCCCGCTATATGGTCTCAGGAGACTTTTGCCTACTATTAACATCAGCTACAATCAATATATGTTGGCATTTCGTTTATGTCTGCTTTCTTGTGAATGGTCAATATCAGTGTCCCTGACCCATTTACGATCCAGTTTGTATTGCATGTTCGCATTTATTTCATTTTTAATTTTCAAAATAAATCTTACGCACGTACGTACATGCGTAAACCTAGCTACGCGCCTGCATACTAGTAACATCTAAAACTATTTCATAGTAACTTCATAGTGTCAGATTAGATTATACAAATTTAGTTTATCGCGATTGCGAAACAAGTTCCTACAACTTATATTAATCGCTCTCGATACCTCATTCCTGATGGAGAGAGAAGATGCCATGTGAAATTTAAGCGCAAGGCCTAAGGGCACATTCGTAACGGCTATAGCTGGGCGCGAACTCTGGACATTTCGCACCTGAAGAGAAACACAACCACTGCGCTATCACGACCATCACTAAATAGTACCACTAACCTTGCATTTTTGAACTTTGGCAATTCATTGGAAAGCTTAAAACACTTTTATATTTTGTCGAACAAGCACTCATTCAATAGCTCGTGGCGAGACACGATGGGGAGTTGGCAGAAATGCATATGTGTGTAAATATGCACACTAAATGTATAGTTAACACTATAATCACGCATCAATATGCACACTAAATGTATAGTTAACACTATAATCACGCATCAATATGCACACTAATTGTATAGTTAACACTATAATCACGCATAAATATGCACACTAAATGTATAGTTAACACTATAATCACGCATAAATATGTACACTAAATGCATAGTTAACACTATAATCACGCATACATATGTACACTAAATGTATAGTTAACACTATAGTCACGCATAAATATGCACACTAAATGTATATCATCACGCATAAATATGTACACTAAATGTATAGTTAACACTATAATCACGCATCAATATGCACACTAAATGTATAGTTAACACTATAATCACGCATAAATATGCACACTAAATGTATAGTTAACACTATAGTCACGCATAAATATGCACACTAAATGTATAGTTAACACTATAATCACGCATCAATATGCACACTAATTGTATAGTTAACACTATAATCACGCATAAATATGCACACTAAATGTATATAATCACGCATAAATATGCACACTAAATGTATAGTTAACACTATAATCACGCATAAATATGCACACTCAATGTATATAATCACGCATAAATATGCACACTAAATGTATAGTTAACACTATAATCACGCATAAATATGCACACTAAATGTATATAATCACGCATAAATATGCACACTAAGTGTATAGTTAACACTATAATCATGCATAAATATGCACACTAAATGTATAGTTAACACTATAATCATGCATAAATATGCACACTAAATGTATATAATCACGCATAAATATGCACACTAAATGTATAGTTAACACTATAATCACGCATAAATATGCACACTAAATGTATAGTTAACACTATAATCACGCATAAATATGTACACTAAATATATAGTTAACTCTATAATCACGCATAAATATGTACACTAAATATATAGTTAACTCTATAATCACGCATAAATATGTACACTAAATATATAGTTAACTCTATAATCACGCATAAATATGTACACTAAATATATAGTTAACTCTATAATCACGCATAAATATGTACACTAAATATATAGTTAACTCTATAATCACGCATAAATATGTACACTAAATATATAGTTAACTCTATAATCACGCATAAATATGTACACTAAATATATAGTTAACTCTATAATCACGCATAAATATGTACACTAAATATATAGTTAACTCTATAATCACGCATAAATATGTACACTAAATATATAGTTAACTCTATAATCACGCATAAATATGTACACTAAATATATAGTTAACTCTATAATCACGCATAAATATGTACACTAAATATATAGTTAACTCTATAATCACGCATAAATATGTACACTAAATATATAGTTAACTCTATAATCACGCATAAATATGCACACTAAATATATAGTTAACTCTATAATCACGCATAAATATGTACCCTTTGAATTTTGACCAATGTTGTAACAACCTCTTCCTCCGTCCCATTCATCGTTCCATTACCAGAAGCTGTCAATCAAACAGAGAACAAATCTTAAGATATGTCATATACTCGTCCTATATGGGTCGTAATCGTAGCTCAACACTAAACAATGTATTAACACTAGTGTATATACAAGATGCCGGATCGAATTTCCAATGAGGTGCTATGGTAGACCAATCAGATCCCTACCACAGACACGATCAGGCAGGTCCCTATCACAGACACCATCAAGCAGAGCCCTGTCACATACACCATCACGCAAATCCCTATCACATACACCATCACGCAGAGCCCTATCACAGACACCATCAAGCAGATCCCTGTCACATACACCATCAAGCAGATCCCTATCACAGACACCATCACGCAGATCCCTATCACATACACCATCAAACAGATCCCTGTCACATACACCATCACGCAGATCCCTATCACAGACACCATCACGCAGATCCCTATCACATACACCATCAAGCAGATCCCTATCACAGACACCATCACGCAGATCCCTATCACATACACCATCACGCAGAGCCCTATCACATACACCATCACGCAGATCCCTATCACATACACCATCACGCAGATCCCTATCACAGACACCATCAAGCAGATCCCTATCACATACACCATCACGCAGATCCCTATCACATACACCATCACGCAGATCCCTATCACATACACCATCACGCAGAGCCCTATCACAGACACCATCAAGCAGATCCCTATCACAGACACCATCACGCAGATCCCTATCACATACACCATCAAGCAGATCCCTATCACAGACACCATCACGCAGATCCCTATCACATACACCATCACGCAGAGCCCTATCACAGACACCATCAAGCAGATCCCTGTCACATACACCATCAAACAGATCCCTATCACATACACCATCAAGCAGATCCCTGTCACATATACCATCACGCAGATCCCTATCACATACACCATCACGCAGAGCCCTATCACAGACACCATCAAGCAGATCCCTGTCACATATACCATCACGCAGATCCCTATCACATACGCCATCACGCAGAGCCCTATCACAGACACCATCAAGCAGATCCCTGTCACATACACCATCAAGCAGATCCCTATCACATACACCATCACGCAGATCCCTATCACATACACCATCAAGCAGATCCCTGTCACATACACCATCAAGCAGATCCCTGTCACATACACCATCACGCAGATCCCTATCACATACACCATCACGCAGATCCCTATCACATACACCATCACGCAGATCCCTGTCACATACACCATCACGCAGATCCCTATCACATACACGGTCGATCAATTAACAATAATTGTCATTAATTTCGTACATTTATAATTGCTGTAGTCATATTCCAGTTCAAACTGATTAACCAAATGTTCAATATACAGTCTACATCCGTTATATCAAAGTCGGTTATGTCGAATTATCCGGTTATCTCGAAGTCGGATCAAAGTCCCGTTTCAGACACTATCATTTTACATATAGCTGACTCCGTTTATATAGAATTTCGTTAATTCAAATTTCGGTTATGTCGAAGTATTTTGTTCGGTCCGACGGAATTCGACATAACGGATGTAGAGTGTAGTTGCTAACATACAATTGTATTCGTAGCACACATCTCGCGTAGCTGTAGATCATTCGTGAGCTTAATATTGTGGTAGAGCTTAAGTTTAACTCTTTCAGCGCCGAATAAATTCAGAGCATGTGCCGCGTCTGATCAGGATCTATGTTGTTTGCTATTCGGACAGGTGCTTCAGCTCCACTGTCTGAAGAGCAATCAGCATATAGCCTGATCAGACGGCATGTTCTGTTCTGTCCGATCGGGTTCTCTACTTTTTTTACAAAGTCGCTTTTATGCGACATTGGTGGTGAAAGAGTTAAACTTTATTTGTTTTACAACGATTGCGAAGCAAGTTTTAAAAACTTATATTAATCACTCTCGTTGGCAAGGATGAAAGCGTAGTTGTGGTCATTATTGTGGGAGGAAACCGGAGTACCTGGAGAAAACCAACCTGTCCGATCTGGCGACCACCGTACTATCTCACATACTTCCCGATCCGAGGATCGAACCCGGGTTGCAATGGTGAGAAGCGAGCGCGCAAACCATTGCGCTAATCTGACAGCCAGTTGTAGAGCGTCGTATGCGGGTAACTTGTACGGGCCGTTGTATAATGTTATTAAAACTTGTGGCCCAAACCATTTGCATGTTCATGCTATGTATCTTTTTTGTGTATGACATATGTACTATTGATTGGCAATAAAATATGATTAAACTAGAGGGTCGGATTTGAAATCGAGGGGTCCCGGGTTCGATACTCGGCCATGGTACGTACATGTATCATACCTGGGGTCAATTACATATCAATGTAATTAATTAAATTACCAATTACATGGCAATGTTACAATTACAAATACAAATACATCAAATTTACAATGTAATTAATTAAATTACAATTACTTTCCCAATGTAATTAATTAAATTACAAATTACATTTAAATATAAATTCTCATTAGAAAATAGAGAATGTTTTCAGACAGGTACATAGTATCAACACGTGCAATGTTTGACACTATAATGTACTACCAAATCATGCTTCACGAGAGAAATGAGACCAATATGAAAATCAGAAAATGTTATTTATGTTAAAATCTATTCACATTAAATGTAAGAGTTACAATTATGTGTCCAATAAATAGTCTGCCTGACACAGGTGCATTGCATTGTGATAGAAACCATGGCAACCATCAGTACATATTATACATGATTGTAATTGAATTGTAATTGAAAAATAATGGTTAATTACAGGCATATTTTGAAAGTAATTAATTAAATTACATGTAATTAAAAAATACTCAATTACAAATTACATCCAATTACTTTCATTTTTGTAATTAATTACAGGTACTTATACTTACTTTGTTCAATTACCCCATGTGTGTAGTGTCATTGAGCAAGGCACGTCACAAACATTGCACAGTACAGGCGGGTTAAGCCTGACAAGGTAAATGTGTCCCAGGTCCCCGTTTGGGGTCGACACATATATTATAAATGGACTGACAAGTTGGACCACAATCAAATATATTTTAGCGAAATCTTGAATTACAGGAAAGTAATGAACCATGCTTATGTGATGCAATATATGACCACGTTACAATACACATTCACGCCAGACAGTTACATAGCAACGCATTTATTGGATGCAGCTAGATTTACTTACTTGCAAGTGCACCGTCGTCCGGACAACTCCAGGCTTGTAGGGACATGAGGGCTATCAGAGGTGTGACATAAGTCGCGGTCGGTCCCTGATACAACGGTAGGCTACAACAAGCACAATCATGTTTTAATAAAACAATATTAGACAGACGGACGGACGGACAAGACAAGACAGACAGACAGACAGACAGACAGACAGACAGACAGACAGACAGACAGACAGACAGACAGACAGACAGACAGACAGACAGACAGACAGACAGACAGACAGACAGACAGACAGACAGACAGACAGACAGACAGACAGACAGACAGACAGACAGACAGACAGACAGACAGACAGACAGACAGACAGACAGACAGACAGACAGACAGACAGACAGACAGACAGACAGACAGACAGACAGACAGACAGACAGACAGACAGACAGACAGACAGACAGACAGACAGACAGACAGACAGACAGACAGAGACAACAGACAGACAGACAGACACGACAGACAGACAGACAGACAGACAGACAGACAGACAGACAGACAGACAGACAACAACAACAACACACACACAGACACAGAGACACACAGTTACCTCAAGGTATATATATTCCTACAAAATATGGATAATATTATAAATTGCACACATAGTGGCTGGCTTCTTGTTGATGTTTGGTATAAAAATGGCGGATGTATCATAGGCATGCAGTGATAGGTTAGTAGAAGAGCACGTGATTAAATATGTACACATGTCAACTAATTTAACAATTGGTTCAAGGGAAATAACTAAAACTAGAATATACTGTACTAAATATGCTTCGTTACAATCTACACGAAGGTGGTGTGTGTGGTTTACGTTTATTTATCGTCTCTACCGGTTGCCCATATGAGCGACGCCTCCTGAAGAGATTAGTCATTTTAGATTTTGGAGGATAGTGCAATGATACAGACAGAGACCCATTCCAGAGTCTCCTCTGCTTTTTTTACGTGCACGGTGTAAAGCACCGACACGATACCTCGGTTTAACGTCCTATCTGAAAGACTGTTAATGTTATTAGGGTCAGACGGGGGATCGAACCTGCGATCCCTTGTTTACCAGTCCTGCTTTTTACAACTGGGCTACAGATCCGTCTGTAACGAAAGTGGTACAACGTTTTAACTTACTGGTTTAAATAGGAGGGGTAGGCACGACAAGCGAACAGAGGTGTTCACCGAGTTTGCTATTTATTAACAATAAGTGCACCATATGGCATACTGTTAGGCACAATGTTGAATCGGAATAGATGCACTGCAGGGCCTCACGGCATATACGCAGCGGGAGAGAGATGAGAAAATAACTTAGTCCCGATGCAAAAGGGCTGTTATAAAGCCCGTAACTGTCTCTGCGCACACAATGTTATCACTCAGATTGTTCCACTCCACAGATGTCCGTGGGAAGAAAGAATGTTTATAAAGGTAACTTTTGGTTCACAATTAATGACCTTATAGCACTTTGAATTTGCTGAGCCTTGCCTAATGGTAATAATGTTGTCAGTAACACCGTCACACGCCTCTTATCACCACGTATGGGTGTCAGAAAATGATGACAGGGCTTTACTAGTACAATACCTTTGCGTGTTTTACGTTTATTTATCGTCGCTACCGGTTGCCCATATGAGCGACACCTCCTGAATTGATAAGTCATTTTAGAATGTTGGAGGATAGTGCAATGATACAGTCAGAGACCCATTCCAGAGTCTCCTCTGGTTCTTTTACGTGCACGGTGTAAAGCACCGACACTAGACCTCGGTTTAAAGTCCCATCTGAAAGACTGTTAATTTTATTAGGGTAAGTCCACAGGGATTCGGCACGT
Source organism: Archivesica marissinica (assembly GCA_014843695.1). NCBI lineage: Eukaryota > Metazoa > Mollusca > Bivalvia > Venerida > Vesicomyidae > Archivesica > Archivesica marissinica. Next base: position 79,223,514 of record CM026387.1, on the reverse strand, counting down.
TTGGGGGTACTAGTATATATATTTAAGTACAGGGATTCTACTCTGTGGGATGTCAGATTTCGCATCGATCAGTAAAATGGCCCTATCTGAAACAATTTTGTACAAAGCTGTCCAAATATAACGCCTATCCCGAGTCTTTATATTGTTCTTCAAATAAAACACAACTTTAAGCTGCATGCATGTATACTTTGCAAACAATTGCCACATATATTGGCCATAGCAGGTCACATTGCCATACTAGGACACGGGTTATGTCAGCAACAAAACAAAATCTTCGACGGGAGAGTTTTAACTGTGAATAACACCACTGGGCTAAGATCCGTCTGTACATTGTTTAGTATTGAAGTTTTCTAACACATATATACATTTTCCATAGCATACGTCACTAATTTACACTATCGATGTTTATCATCATACAGCAGGAAGTCAATAACCTTGCATATTCTAGGCTTGAATAATGTGTTACCTGTTGCATAATACAAACATGAAATTTGAGGTTATAAGGAAAATGTTACTTCCTACTTGATCCTTTGCATTATGTATGTCGTTGTATATTATATGTGATTTGTGTCTTGCATAAAATACTGTTTAAACAAAATACATATTATTTGATATTCATATTCTTCAATAGATGAACATTCTACGTACACAATAGATGAACATACTACGTACACAATAGATGAACATACTACGTACACAATAGATGAACATACTACGTACACAAGAGATGAACATACTACGTACACAAAAGATGAACATACTACGTACACAATAGATGAACATACTACGTACACAATAGATGAACATACTACGGACACAATAGATGAACATACTACGGACACAATAGATGAACATACTACGTACACAATAGATGAACATACTACGGACAAAGCAATGACATATACATACAGATATAATATAAGTAAATTTAAAATTAATTTTTAGAACAAATAATATAAACGTAATTACCTTAAATGTTGAAAATCGCTTAAGAAAATGACTGAAAAAAATAATTCTGGGGAAAAAACATTTTTGAAAATTTCACCTTTTGATAAATTGGGTCACACATTTATATACGTATCGGATCTTACCGGATATCCTGGGAACAGATGTTGATATATTTTGCCTGGTCAGTCATATACATATTTCTAACACTGATACCATTAATTGAGACGTATTAAGTTTCTAATATTGTCATTTTGTCAGAAGTAAAAAAAGTGAAATATCGACAGAATGGAACCTAGTCTACTTACCGGATTCCAATTGTGTTTTGTAGAAAGATGCACAACCCAGTCTACTTACCGGATTCCAATAGTGTTTTGTAGAAAGGTGCACAACCCCGACATGAACATCGTGGTGCTTAGAAGTCGCGTCTTTAAAGCTTCGTCTGAGCGTGCACACAGAATGTCCGCAACAAGCAAAGACGTTGACAGACTTCTTGATAAAGACAATAGGCCATGCTGAAATAACGGAAGCAGTAATGTATATAATGGCTAACGCCTAATAAAACATGTGTGTGTTATGCGCTTTAGGTTAATTTATCGTTGCCACCGGTTGCGACGCGGTATGGGCGACGCCTCCTGAAGAGATTAACCATTTTAGATTTTGGAGGCCCGAAAATAGTGCAATGATACAGACAGAGACCCATTCTGGAGTGTCGTCTTGTTGTTTACGTGTACGGTGTACGGCACCGACACAAGACCTCGGTATAAAGTGTAAAGCACTGACGTGGGACATCGGTATAAAGTCTCATCCGAAAGACTATGTTATGAGTTTAGTATGGTTTAGTATTGTATAGCGCAGGATCGAACCTGCGGTCCATGGATTACAAGTCCAGCTTGTTAATCACTGATCCACTACAACATTTGTCTGGTTAGTGTACATATTAATATATACATTTCCTCCATTTTAAAATTATAAAATCAACGGACCGTAATAAATATGGAAATGGAAACAAATGCATTGTATGACTACTTACCTGCATGGCAAAGCCAAATGTCAACGGGATCGGTGGATTGTATGACTACCTACCTGCATGGCAAAGCCAAATGTCAACGGGATCGGTGGATTGTATGACTACCTACCTGCATGGCAAAGCCAAACGTCAACGGGATCGGTGGATTGTATGACTACCTACCTGCATGGCAAAGCCAACTGTCAACGGGATCGGTGGATTGTATGACTACCTACCTGCATGGCAAAGCCAAACTTCAACGGGATCGGTGGATTGTATGACTACCTACCTGCATGGCAAAGCCAAACGTCAACGGGATCGGTGGATTGTATGACTACCTACCTGCATGGCAAAGCCAAACGTCAACGGGATCGGTGGATTGTATGACTACCTACCTGCATGGCAAAGCCAAACGTCAACGGGATCGGTGGATTGTATGACTACCTACCTGCATGGCAAAGCCAAACGTCAACGGGATCGGTGGATTGTATGACTACCTACCTGCATGGCAAAGCCAAACGTCAACGGGATCGGTGGATTGTATGACTACCTACCTGCATGGCAAAGCCAAACGTCAACGGGATCGGTGGATTGTATGACTACCTACCTGCATGGCAAAGCCAAACGTCAACGGGATCGGTGGATTGTATGACTACCTACCTGCATGGCAAAGCCAAACGTCAACGGGATCGGTGGATTGTATGACTACCTACCTGCATGGCAAAGCCAAACGTCAACGGGATCGGTGGATTGTATGACTACCTACCTGCATGGCAAAGCCAAACGTCAACGGGATCGGTGGATTGTATGACTACTTACCTGCATGGCAAAGCCAAATGTCAACGGGATAGGTGGATTCTCAAAAACATCGTAAATGAATTTATCTTTCTCGTCGATTTCAATTTCAACTTTCGCATTTGATTCAGCTGCTGTTCTTTCCGCTGTATTCGTGTTACTGACGTGTGTTGTTCCATTCTGTTCACCTGTCTTATAAAGCAATAAATTAATGTTTATAGACTTGGATCCGTTTCTGGACGAATGTGATAAGAATTACTGCTATGTATTCGTATTATAGGTATTAAAAGAGTCCATCTGTTTTCAGGGAACTAGTTCCAAGCTTTCACTGGTGTGTGCATAGAAATGCAGGCTTGAGCTGGAATCCAGAAATGGCCAGGTTAATCTAATTACGTAGTTGTAATTCTGCAACAACATGTGGTCCCCATATGATTCACGGATGTTCCAGCAGGGATGTGGTATAAAATACTACTATTAAATTGGACAGGGTTTCATGTTATTGTCAACATGTTTGCATTTAATTACTAAATTATACACTTTTTAATTTATATACACAATCCGAGTAAATGTTAAATCGTCCTTCTATTACATATGTATAGTTTATACAAATTTATTTTAGCTCGATTGCGAAACAAGTTCTTTCAACTTATATTAATCACTCTCGAGACCTCATTCCTGATGGAATCCATCGCCATGAAGGAGAGAGAAGAGGCAATGTGGAATTTAAATGCCTTGCCTAAGGGCACAATCGTAACGGCTCCAGTGGGGCTCGAACTCCAGACCTTTCGCACGTGAAGCGAACGATTTTTATATGTAATAGTTTCTCCTGTTACTACTGTCCAGTTGATATATCATTTTTTAAAAATGTGTTAAAACAATGCTATATATACTAACACTATACAAAAGCTGTGTATTTTTAGATTGAGCGTTACATTTTCGCTACAAATTTTAGAATTATGAATTTTACTATCATGAGTGAAGAAAATAATCCTTCAAACATTGCACTAATTTACTCAATGTTTCCCATATTTTGATACCACATTTGCCTATATATATTTCTATATAATATATATATAAATACTTTACAAATAAATATGCATAGGCACACCTGTGAGATATCACGGTAAATATTTAGCATAACTCGTGTTATTCAGGATACACGAGTTGTATTACGCATGAATTTCGACCCTATTTACATTATTTTGTTATGTCAACAAACTGTGTATACGACGTTTGTTTATTTGTTGAAATACTCAGTTTTTGAGGCAAATATTTGGAATAAAATTAAACAATATAATAGCAAATTACATTCTGCAGACATTTGAGTTTTCACCGATGTAGTATCGCTTTAAGAATACACACACTACTAGTGTATAAATTACTTGATATCTATGCTAGTAGTTCGAGCGCATCTTAATAACATATGCATGTATATAGTTTTAGTATATAATAAATGTGTTAGTATATAACAAATATTTGCTAACGTTTTATAACTTGTTGTGCCTCATGGGACATATTGACTGACCAAATTTGTAAAGTATATTCATTATATAATTGTCATAAATTATACCACACATGCCTTTAATACGTTAGAATGTTAGACTGTTAGAACTTCACAATTTTGTATTTTTATTATATTTAAGGTGAGTTATAGGCCCACTTGGCCGGGTGCTATTTTTCTTGTTATTTATGTACATGTTCTATATTACGTATATGTACATGTCACTATAACAAACAATTACTTACTTACTTACTTACTTACTTACTTACTTACTTACTGACTGACTGACTGACTGACTGACTGACTGACTGACTGACTGACTGACTGACTGACTGACTGACTGACTGACTGACTGACTGACTGACTGACTGACTGACTGACTGACTGACTGACTGACTGACTGACTGACTGACTGACTGACTGACTGACTGACTGACTGACTGACTGACTGACTGACTGACTGACTGACTGACTGACTGACTGACTGACTGACTGACTGACTGACTGACTGACTGACTGACTGACTGACTGACTGACTGACTGACTGACTGACTGACTGACTGACTGACTGACTGACTGACTGACTGACTGACTGACTGACTGACTGTGACTGACTGACTGACGGACTTAATAGCAAAATTCCTAGTTTCAGAAAATATGGTATACATTCATCACGAGTGTTAGATCATTTTTATAACATTACCATAGCGCACTCGTTTTAATAAATAACGTTGCTACTTTCATTTTGGCGCCAATTGTTATGACGTCATTAAATTGACATGATGTCACTACGCAAAGCCACGTTATATTTAAGTGCTAAACAGCGTTATAATTACATGGATACTTCTTTTAAATAATAGTGTGTCTTGCCATTAACATTATGTAACAATTTCAAATTGAAATATGCATACTTTAAAGTTTAATTTACAAATTATAAAGATGATTCTCTCAACCAACCAAAATCGTTCCAGGCGTAGGCCTACATATATGAAATTATAAGATGACTGTATTGCACTGAATGCAAACATGTGATGTTACGTGATAATAATCATTGCAAGAAAAAACATGTATGACGGTACACACTTACATACACGTGAGAAATGCATGTAGATCTATAAATGCATTCATATTGAGTATGAAAGTTTTAGCGTACGCATAATGCATTCATATCATTCTATCAATAGAAACACATTTAATGTCACACTAATACGCATATTTAATAATACGCACACGTTTGAGACAGATTCATTTGCAAGATAAAATATAGGCTTGCATAGACATTTTATTAATAATTTCATTATGTGAGCTGTGCACTGTTTAACAATCTTTTAAGCGTAACCACGTTTATAATAATGACTTTATTTAACGAGATAACGTTTATTTATCGGCGTTACCGGTTGCCCATATGAGCGACGCCTCCTAAAGAGAGTAATCGTTTTAGAATGTGGAGGATAGTGCATGATACAGAGAGAGAGACCCATTCCAGAGTCTCCTCTGGTTCTTTTACGTGCACGGTGTAAAACACCGACACGAGACCTCGGTCTAACGTCCCATCTGAAAGACTGTTAATGTTATTAGGGTCAGACGGGGGATCGAACCTGCGATCCCTGGATTACAAGTCCAGCGTGTTACCACTGGACTACAGATCCATCTGTAGCCGTTGTCGAGTGGTTAAGGGCGCTGACTTGTATATCACTGTAACCTATCAGCACTGATGGCCACGGGTTCGAGCCCCGCTCAGACCGTGTCTCTTTATATGAAAATGTTGGCAGTTTCCTACGGAGTAAGCGACGTAGGCAGCGACGTAGGCAGCGACGTTATATAAACTTAATTAAAAAAAGATATACGCTAAAAGAACTAATATATGTATATACATGTATAAGTTATCAGTATATTAGGTTAACGGTCTGTTCGTTGCACAGCATTATATATATAAAGCGTTGAAGTGTGGAACGGATTTCCACAAGTCTGGCTCTGACTATAAGACAGATTGTCAAAAAAGTTCACTATCGAAGTGTCATTAAAATTTACTGCAGATGCTCTAATCTCCAACATTACCCTCCCAAACAAAATAACACGTGAATGGACAGCAATACATTTGAGCAGTATTCCGGCGCGGGCGGGTACCCGGGTAAAATCACCGACCATCCGCAAACCAGCTGGATAACTTCCTCTCATGAAATAGTTCGACACCCCCAGTAGGATTCGCACCAGCAGCGGTGAGGGGCAAGTGATTTGAAGATAAAGACCTATCTTACTTGGCTTAAACATATTTTATTTATCAGGATACATGTTTTGTACATTGAGAAATAGCCAGAAACACACATTTATATCGTGATATGTGGATTGAACTGAGAGCTAAAAGCTTACGGCAATTCTATATTACGTAGAGCGAAATATACTAAATGTTGCATGCTTGCCTCTACCATTGAACTTCCCGAATGAATCTATCATATTCCTTGTTCTATCATTTCTTCTTTCTTCTGAGTTTCAGCATTCTAAATTAGTTACTATATGTACTTGTTTCACTTAAAAAAAATGTTTACGTTTTACTTATCGTCGCTACCGGTTGCCCATATGAGCGACGCCTCCTGAAGAGATTAGTCGTTTTAGATTTTAGAGGATAGTGCATGATACAGAGAGAGAGAGAGAGAGAGAGAGAGAGAGAGAGAGAGAGAGAGAGAGAGAGAGAGACACATTCCAGAGTATCCTCTGGTTCTTTTACGTTCACGATGTAAAGCACCGACACGAGCCCTCGGCTTAACGTTCCATCTGAAAGACTGTTAATTTTATTAGGGTCAGACGGGGGATCGAACTTGCGATTCCTGGATTACCAGTTCAGCGTGTTGCCACTGGACTACAGCTCCGTCTGTAATTTCACCTTAATAATCTCTTTATCTTATTTATATTCTAATTTACAGTTCATGACTATAACGTTTACCTACCATTATTTCAAATTTAAATTAATAGTTTAGAAAATAGTACAACACTGTCATATCGCAATTGCATTAAGTACCTTGCTATAGGAGAAGACCTCTATAAGCTATAATAGCTTTCGGTTCTAATCCCTTTTCATTCATGTATCTAAATGTGTGTAAACTGTATATTTGTATATGCTGTATGGTTTGAAATAAACTATGTTTAAACAAAATAATATACTAGAGGACATAGAAAATGCACACTTCGGTGTGTTTTGCATGAAAAACAATAACTATATAAATACATAGTTTTAAACATTTTGGAATATTTTTAGTTGTTCAGTTTGTGTTTTGTTATAAAGATGTGATATATCTTTGATGGAATCCTTCGTATTTCGTTTTCATGTAATAATACTCATATAATGTAGGTGTGCGTTTTCTATGTCCTCTCGTATATAATGTAGGTGTGCGTTTTCTATGTCCTCTAGTATATAATGTAGGTGTGCGTTTTCTATGTCCTCTAGTATATAATGTAGGTGTGCGTTTTCTATGTCCGCTAGTATATAATGTAGGTGTGCGTTTTCTATGTCCTCTAGTATATTATGTAGGTGTGCGTTTTCTATGTCCTCTAGTATATATTAAATATATTAGTTTAGATAAAATTATGCCCAGAGAGTAAGTAATGCAATTAAGTATAAACGTTCAAACCATTTATATTCCAAAATCAATACACACATACCAACGGGAGGGATTCCAACTTCAGCCTCATTCTCTAGATTTTAATTCAACAATGACTCGACCTAAATTGGCCTTTTGTCTCCATAAAACGAGCTTAGGTCAACTGCTTACAGACGACAATCTGCACGTGGGAGAGGCGATTTGACTTCATGTTCTTCCCACCATCAATGAAAGGAAAGTGAAAGTGAGACCACGTGAGTAGCAGACGCGGTGGATGATGGGGACAATACATGACAGGTTTCGGATAGCCTGTCAGAAGAATGGTAATCACGGGCCGGGGACATCGCAACCGATCATTGGATGAAGGTCAGATAGCGTCAGGTGCTTTTGGAAACTGGGTCATTTGAGTTCAGTGTTTCAGATTGGAACACTGAGTGAGACAGGAGGTGAAATCGGATGAAACACATGTCTGGATATACAGTCAAACCTGTGTTAGAGGTCACCTCTATTAAGCAGCCAACCTGCATTAAGCGGCCAGTTTCCAGATTCCAAATATGTTGTTTTGCTATACATGTGGCCTCTATTAAGCAGCAACGTGTGCTAAGCAGCCACTTTTTGTGAGTTCATTGGCTGGCTGTTTATGACAGGTTTGACTGTAAACATATTGTTATAGTTTCTTTTGAAAGAAAGGCTTGTTTGAGTGTAGCCATTACGATGATTATTCTGAGGCCGTTAATTATTTAAAATAATTACCCCAGAAACAATTTGTATCGATTAATTCATTTCTCTGACGTTCTCCAGCATATGTATATATACATGCACTATCCTTCTACTGCATTCTATAATACCATCTCCTTTTTTATAAAATTCAAAATTCCATAGTTCAAATATACATAGATAAGTGCACATGACTAAATCTAAATTAAAACCTGTCTTAAGCAGCCTTTGTACTTTATCGTACTCATCCGTTACAGGGTGTGTGTGTTTTACGTTTATTTATCGTCGCTACCCGCTGCCCATATGAGCGACGTCTCACGAAGAGATTGGTCATTTTAGATGTTTTGGAGGATAGTGCAATGATACAGACAGAGACCCATTCCAGTGACAGGTTTTTGTGTTTTGAGTTTAGTTTATATAGGTCATTGACACTGGGAATGAAGGATCATAGTTCGCTCACCCGTCGAGGTTTGACCCTGACGCATACAATACACGTCTTAATGTTTATTTCTAACGTTCTAATGGGATACAATTTGATGACATCAGATATCTACTTAATGTCCAAATTTGGTGATTTTATTTTCAAATTATAATGGTTATCCTCTTTAATGATAGCATTATTGGTCTTATACCTCTCTTCATTGCATGGTGGAGGAAGATCCCGGGTATCTCTTCGAGCAATATATGAAGCACGGACAAGTAGAACAACCGACCACCGGGGTTCCAGTCTATCGATTGTTCACCCGGGGTTCCAGTCTATCGATTGTTCACCCGGGGTTCCAGTCTATCGATTGTTCACCCGGGGTTCCAGTCTATCGATTGTTCCCCAGTCTATCGATTGTTCACCCGGGGTTCCAGTCTATCGATTGTTCACCCGGGGTTCCAGTCTATCGATTGTTCACCCGGGGTTCCAGTCTATCGATTGTTCACCCGGGGTTCCAGTCTATCGATTGTTCACCCGGGGTTCCAGTCTATCGATTGTTCACCCGGGGTTCCAGTCTATCGATTGTTCACTCGGGGTTCCAGTCTATCGATTGTTCACTAATTTACTTCTGGCAAAATGACGACAAAAATGACGTTGATATTATCAGAAACTTATTACGGCCAAATTAATGGTCTCAGTGTTAAAATATATTTATATGACTGACAATGCACATAATGTATATATCAACGCCTGTTCCCAGGCTATACCATCGACCACCCGTAAGCCAGCTGTAGAGCTTCCTCACATGCAGTAATTCGACACCCCAGTGTCGAACCAAACTGAGAAGTGAAAGATAAATTATTTGAAGTTGACAACAATAAGCGCTCGACCATCGAGGCCCTTACTAGAATATGCTGTATGAATATTCCAGGACCTCCGTGACCGTGTGGTTAATGTCGTATACTTCAAATCACCTGCCCCTCATCGCTGTGGGTTCGAATCCCTCTGGGGGTCCTGGGAATCCTTCACAAATAATAGTCATATGACCTAAGTGTTTGGTGCGACGTTGAACACCCATAAAACATACAAAATGTATGACTATCTCAATACAGTCAAACCTCTCTTAAGCAACCAGTCAAGGGAATCACAGAAAGTGGCTGCTTAGCGCAGGTGGCTGCTTAATAGAGGTCAAATCTATAATAAAACAACATACTGAGAATCTGGAAACTGGCTGCTTAATACAGGTTGTCTGCTTAATAGAGGTGACCACTAACACAGGGCTGACTGTATACAGGTTGGCTGCTTAATAGAGGTGACCACTAACACATGGTTGACTTTATACTGGTTGGCTCCTTAATAGAGGTGACCACTAATGCATGGTTGACTTTATACAGGTTGGCTCCGTAATAGAGGTGACCACTAACACAGGGTTGACTGTATACAGGTTGTCTGCTTAATAGAGGTGACCACTAACACAGGGCTGACTGTATACAGGTTGGCTGCTTAATAGAGGTGACCACTAACACATGGTTGACTTTATACTGGTTGGCTCCTTAATAGAGGTGACCACTAATGCATGGTTGACTTTATACAGGTTGGCTCCGTAATAGAGGTGACCACTAACACAGGGTTGACTGTATACAGGTTGGCTGCTTAATAGAGGTGACCACGAACACAGGGTTGACTGTATACAGGTTGGCTGCTTACTAGAGGTGACCACTAACACAGGGTTGACTGTATACAGGTTGGCTGCTTAATAGAGGTGACCACTAACACAGGGTTGACTGTATACAGGTTGGCTGCTTAATAGAGGTGACCACGAACACAGGGTTGACTGTATACAGGTTGGCTGCTTAATAGAGGTGACCGCTAACACAGGGTTGACTTTATACAGGTTGGCTGCTTAATAGAGGTGACCACTAACACAGGGTTGACTGTATACAGGTTGGCTCCTTAATAGAGGTGACCACTAACACAGGGTTGACTTTATACAGGTTGGCTCCTTAATAGAGGTGACCACTAATACAGGGTTGACTTTATACAGGTTGGCTCCTTAATAGAGGTGACCACTAACACAGGGTTGACTTTATACAGGTTGGCTGCTTAATAGAGGTGACCACTAACACAGGGTTGACTTTATACAGGTTGGCTCCTTAATAGAGGTGACCACTAACACAAGGTTGACTTTATACAGGTTGGCTCCTTAATAGAGGTGACCACTAACACAAGGTTGACTTTATACAGGTTGGCTCCTTAATAGAGGTGACCACTAACACAGGGTTGACTGTATACAGGTTATCTGCTTAATAGAGGTGACCACTAACACAGGGTTGACTGTATACAGGTTGGCTCCTTAATAGAGGTGACCACTAACACAGGTTGACTGTATGCAGGTTGGCTGCTTAATAGAGGTGACCACTAACACAGGTTGACTGTATGCAGGTTGGCTCCTTAATAGAGGTGACCACTAACACAGGTTGACTGTATGCACTATACCTGTACCTATTATCACGATATTTAGTATATTCTTAGCTTAGTTTAATCATATTTTATTTTGCTCTATTCTGACGAGGTGAGGCGTAAGTGATTAAAAACGACTTTAACCATTTTAACCACTCGGCCACGGAGACCTCTTAAATCGATTACGAATCCGAGAGCGAAATCCGACCATATAGTATAGAAACTTATGAATGTATTTGTTTGTTTGTTACTGGTCGCCTCCCTTACTTATTGTCGGATACAGTTTATCATATTATTACAGTACTGTATGGCTTAATATAGCCTGGGAATAGGCGTTGGTATATTTTGCCTGGTCAGTCATATAAATATATATTTAACACCGAGAACATTAATTGGGCCGTATTGAGTTTCTGATAATATCAACGTCATTTTTCCAGAAGTTAAAAATCGACAGACTGGAACTCTATGCTTAATAGCAACATTAAAAAAACTCGTGTCATAAAATATATTTATGAGGTTACCACTATTTCATATATATATATATATACATAGATTATATTATATAGGGCATTTAACAAGGTACATGTAACCTACTTCCCCTGCATTGAGACTTTAAATTGTGTGCTTAATAGGGATGGCAACGAATAGCGATTTTTGCTATTCGAATATTCGGTCAGGAAGGTATTCCAATATTCGATATAATTCTATCAAAAACTGAAAGTCACTCAGATTCTTATAAAAAATGCTAAACTAACCTAATTTCTAATTTCTTTTACGCGCAAACATCATCTTCTTCTTGGAAGGTCATGCACATATGATGACGACTCAGTAAGTTATTGTTATCGGCTACTATACATACATTGGCGTTTTTACAAATGAAGCCATTGTCACTTGAACTGGTTTCCGTTGAAGGGTGTTTCTTTTTCAATTGATATTGTACTCGAATATGTAAAATCAAATTTGCATAGATTACACCTAGCAGTTTTCTTATTCACAGAGCGATTGTCGTCTTTTCAAACGTGCGACTGAAGCGGGCGACATTTTTGAGGACACTTTATCATAAAAATCGTACTTTATATAATACTTTTTGGTAATATTGAGCAGTTAATTAAATATTTAAGATACATGGGGTGGATGTTGTTGCAAAGTATCAGTAATATTTCAAAGTAATTTTCTCGTCTAAACAGTTATGACATCATGCTTAAATACTACCTTAGCACCTACTGTAATAACCAACTTCCAAGAAACTAGATATTATTTATACAGTCAAACCTGTCTTAAGCAGCCAGCTAGGGGAATCACAGAAAGTGGCTGCTTAGCACAGGTGGCTGCTTAATAGAGGACAAATGTATAACAAATCAACATATTGGGAATCATGCAACTGGCTGCTTAATACAGACTGGCTGCTTAATGGAGGTGACCACTAACACAGGTGTGACTGTAATACAGACTGGCTGCTTAATGGAGGTGACCACTAACACAGGTTTCACTGTATTGTGGATCGATATATTGAAGACATTTATCATTTTATTTGTATTACAAGCTAGAATTTACTTGAGACATCTGCATATTCAGTCGTCCTTTGGTCACACTAATGTCACAATAGGTATTATATAACATTGAAATTATAGGTAGAAATCAGCCTCGTTGGTGTAGTGGTAATATAGAATGCTTGTGCCGTCGAAAGTACAGGGTTCGAGCCTCAAAATCCTTTTTTTGTGTGTCTTTTTTAAATATTTATATAAATATGCAACATACTATCATGCACTATCCTCCAAAATCTAAAATGACTAATATCTTCAGGAGGCGTCGCTCATATGGGCAACCGGTAGCGACGATAAATAAACGTAAAAACACACGTTTACGTTTATTTATTGTCGCTACCGGTTGCCCATATGAGCGACACCTCCTGAAGAGATTAGTAATTTTATATTGTTGGAGGATAGTGCAATGGTACAGACAGAGACCCATTCCAGAGTCTCCTCTGGTTCTTTTACGTGCATTGTGTAAAGCATCGACACGAGACCTCGGTTTAAAGTCCAATCAGAACGACTTATTAGGGTCAGACGGAGGATCGAACCTGCGATCTCTGGATTACCAAACCACCGGACTACAGATCCGTCTGTAATGCGAAAGCATTGGAGCAACATGTGATTCTTGAACGATGTCAGGGTTAATAGCGATGTTCAAAAACTCAATTCAAATTACATTCGACTAACTAGGATATATTATATAGGGCGTTATATAGCCTGGGAACAGGCGTCGATATATTTTGCCTGGTCAGTCAAATAAATATATTTTAACACCGAGACTATTAACCCATTCAACACCAAGTAACTCACATGGACTGGTCCATGATATTCTTAGACCAATAAATGAATAAGAAAATTACATTCGGACCAGTTCATTTATCAAAATTTTTGTCTAAAATTAGTAATACTACTTGCAAAAAGTGCAGATCCTGATGAGACGGCTCGTCACGAGCCGGCTCATCTGGATCTACACTTTTTGTAAGCCTATATAGAGGTATGTGGTGTTGAAAGGGTTAATTGAGCCGTATTGAGTTTCTGATCATAAGCTAAAAAGTGAAAAATCGACAGACTGGAACCCAGGCTAGGCGTTATTCAGAAGTGCATGTAACCTACTTCGCATGCCCGGAGACTTTGAATTGTGTGTTTAACAATGCAGCAAGAAACTTGATGAACAAGTTTAGCTCTGATATATTATATATCATTTCTGCTGAGTAAGTGTGTACTTTGAATTTCAAACATTTGATTGGGTAATAATTGCGATATTGATGAGAACTCATTGGAGCAACACGTGGTTCTTGAACGATTATCGTCATTCACTTGAATGCCTGGGAGATTAGATCGCAGATCAGTCGAATTATAGATAACAATAATCTCTACACGATAATATATCACGAACTTGTTTCGCAATCGAGCTAAAATTAATGTGTATAAACTAACGTTATATTCCTATTCAAAATGTCACAATTTCACCAAAAAAGTTGCAATCATACAAGAGTATTGGTCACAAAACAGTTGACAAGTATTAACCCAGTTTTGCATTAAAGAAATCAATCATTTTTATCATGTGTAATGTATTTAGACATTGTTCTAGATGAACACGTTGCATAACATTTAGTCTGGCTGTTTAACTAGGACATTAATCATCTATTTGTTCGACTCTCCTTGTAGCCCCATTTTTCCGTAACATAGCTTAAAGCAGCATTACATCGTATGAAATAAAAGATATTTGAAAAAAATTCAAAGTTTACGTATTGGTAGCAATGCTGCTACACATTCTAACATTGTACTTTGTATGCTTATGTTCATTTGGTAAACAGTGTTTTTGCGATAAAACAAACTCGAAACCGAATGTAGGACTTTTCGTGTCGATCGGTCACGCACTTGTTTACAACCGGAATACATCGTCCGCACTTGTTTACATTCGGAATGCATCGTCCCCATTTGTCCCACGTTGTCTTTTTAATTAAATTACTAAGTCTTTTAGGCACATTTCTACATCCCCGCGAGGGGTTCGACATTAGAGGAAGATAGATAGATAGTATTTCATGTTCAAAATATATACGTTGTTTTCTACATCCTGTGTTGTTTCACGCATGCGCGCTGTGCGTGTTTACACTTCGTGTGTTGATAAACAAATTCGCGTATACGACGGTTTAAATTTATTGGAATGTTATCGTTTCTGAGCGACTATTTCGATTTTTGTAAACACACACATTAGTATTAATATTTACCCAAAAATCCTTTATTACCATTTAATGCTGCTTTAATACCAATGATCTTAATGTGCGAGTACATCATTTTTAGCATGTTTTTGTTTATACAAATTTCTTTTAGCTCGATTGCGGAACAAGTTCTTTCAACTTATATTAATCACTCTCGAGACCCCATTACTGGTGGAATCCATCGCCATGAAGGAGAGAGAAGAGGTATGTGGAATTTAAATGCCTTGCCTAAGGGCACAATTGTAACGGCCCCAGCGGGGCTCGAACTCCGTACCTTTCGCACCTGAAGCGAACATGTATTTGTTAAATTCGCTGGCATAAAAAAACGGGATACCTGCATTCGTTATTAATAGGTATATGTGTTAAGCGCTCCATACTTACGCTATGCATGTTTCTAAGTTTAAACTTTATATATCTTACAACGATTGCAGTAGCAAGTTTTAACAACTTATATTAATCACTCTCGTTGGCGCGGATGAAAGCGTAAATGTGGTAATTCGTGTGGGAGGAAACCGGAGTACCCGGAGAAAACCCACCTGTCCGATCTGGCGACAACCGTACCATCTCACATACTTCCCGGTCCGAGGATTGAACCCGAGTTGCATTGGTGAGAAGGGAGCGCGCTAACCACTGCGATAGTCGGACAGCCTATATGCACGGTATATAGCACCGGTACGACGCGGGATCTCGGTTTATTGCGCTATCCGAAATAGTGCTAGTGTCATTGTGGTAGGACACGGGATTGGATTTGCGATTCCTGGATTTAATTACAAACAATATCATCTTATACCCAAAATGTCGTAGCCAGATGATATCACCTGGCAATTAGTTTTGTAAATAATAACATCAGTCTGTCGTATAATGACAGGTCATATCAAACTGTATAGTTAGTGCAATGTGAACGGGACAATTAGAACAATTAGACAGTTACTGTCACCCGAATACGGGGGATAGTTCATCTTAATTGATTTCCTCTGTTTTTATCGTTGTTTCCATTGCACAACATGCTATCAATTTTCATCCACTTTCTCATCATATTATTATAAAATCCCAACGTAAAAAGTATATCCAATGTGTAATTCGAAGTTCTGCACGTTACGCAGTATAGTGTAGAACGTATGTCTTGACGTTGCCATAAGCACAATATTGATCGCGGAGCAATTATATAGGCGTGGCATTCATGCGTGAAGGCACGAGATTTTTCTTAGCGGGAAAAGTATAGCTTGATCACTTCTAGGCGAAACATTGTAAGGTGGAGATCGACCGATAATTACAAATATACGGATTCGCATAGATGTGTATGTTTCATGTGTTTTTCGGCTAGTTATGGGTGGTTGCTTGTAGAAGAAAAGGGATTATTCAACATGTTTATTATCTTGCATTGTATAATATGATGGAGTTTCACAGTTAGTATATATGTGGAGGGGAAGACGTGAAAAAAAGCGATATGTATTACATAATATAAAAATTTCTATATAGTGGTTTTGGGTATATGCGTGACATAAGATAGAAATTTCTAGATTTTTGGCTCCGTGGTACAGTTTTCCAGAGGTTTTTTTACATAAACAACAAACGATATTTTTACCTCTGGTTTTTACACTGGCCCAGTCCGAACTTATTTGGCAATATGGAATTCAAAAAGGGTAGAGGATTAGATATGTATACAACATTGATACGTATTATTTGTATGTCATAAATTGTGTTTATATTAAACATGCCTGTATATAAATAAATAAACGCCAGACCGCAAGTCGATATCACCAGCGCGAGTCTCGCTCACTGCAAACGTGTGTTTGGTATTTATTGTGTGGAGGTACGTTAAGACTGTATAAGTACTGGCTATGTGAAACGTTATATTTTGAATATTCTTGCTGTGTTCCAGGTTGATTTGAATACTTCTTCACGGTGGATGTGGTATCAGAAAAAAATGAGAAAGATTGGAAATAATTATAAATGAACAGACTGTACGTTTTTACGTTTTACTATGTATTTAATCTTGCAATTTATTTGTTATTTTACAACCAAAAGGAAGCATGTACAATTCGGGATAAATCTGACTTTATCTGACTAGAGAGGTAATAGCAAAACCAACGATGTCGCTCATTAGAAAAAAATGCAAATAACAAGTAAACGTAATGGTCATCACATAAAACTAGATTAATGTTGCTCTTTACGCCTTTACGAGTTCGCGTTTGTTGTGCACTTAAAACTATATTTAAAAGTGTGTGTATATGGTCAATGGTTCGACCCGTGCATGAAATACAGCTCGGAGGGGAAACGTATTCTTCTTCCACACATACTAGCTATATAACCCAAGATGTTGGTGCGACGTCAAACCCAATACAACAAACACACTGCATGTCCGCATCCGTGGTCGAGTGGTTACGGTCGCTGACTTGTATACCACTGTAACCTATCATCACTGATGGTCACGGATTCGAGCCCCGTTCAGATCGTGTCTCTTTATATGAAAATGTTGGCAGTTTCATAGGGAGGTTATTGCACCAAGTACTGTTTAGCCGCTGGAGCCTACACATGAAAGGTGTTAGGTAAACTGCTCGTCGCTCAAATGGGCAAGAGTTAGCGACGTTAAATATACGTAAATAAAACACAGAAACTTTTATCGCTAATGAATTAATCTATATACCTGTTGTTCCGTAGTATCCCTAGACCAATCAGGGTTATCAAATCCTGTCTCCCTGTATGTCCCATCTGTCATTTCTGTACGTGCTTGATGGTCCTTCACTCTTCCTTCACTTGTCATCAAATTATGTGACAATACTACGGCTTGAGAGCATCTGTCGCTACATCTGAGAGAACATTATACGCCCCGTTGAACAACCTGTATTAGCCTTCACCGATGTCCTCCTATCTATGTACTGAGCACTTTATATAATATATTAATTAACAGTGTTTCATAGTTTTCAATTGTTTTATTTAAGTTTATTTAACGACATCTTTCCGGGACAAGCTCCAGCTGTTGACCGTTACTTGGTATACCAACCTCCGTAAGATACCGCCAAGGTTTTCATATAAATGAGACACGGCCTGAGCGGGGCTCGAACCCGTGACCATTAGTGATGATAGGTACAGGTCAGCGATCTTAACCACTCGACCACGGAGACGGACTATTGATCAAATGAAATGATAATTATACTGAAAGACTTACTGAAACGCATCACTGATATATACACACTAATAGAAAAATAGTGATTCACCCATGTACTCAATGTATAATGATTTAAGTAATAATGTTAATGTTGCCTGTTGGGCTAGTAGATTAAATTCAATTGTAGATCATCTTGGTTTTACAAATGTAAGGATCACCTTTGATAGAAGTGCAAACTATCACAATATGTTCAAACTAAGAATAAGAGATCAATTTGTCCAAGACTGGCGTGATTGTATTAATTCTATGCCAAAATTAGATTATTATTGCAGATATAAGACTGAGTATTGCTTTGAACCATATTTGGATATTATACCAAATGATCAATTAAGAAAATTATTAACCTGTATGAGATTATCGTCACACTGTCTAGAAATTGAAATAGGTCGGTACAATAATGTTGACAGATAAAATAGATTGTGTAAACTCTGTTCACAAAATATGGTAGAATCCGCATTTCACTTAATGTTGTGCTGCCCATTGTATAAATGTATAAGATCAAAATATCTGGGCAGGTGTTCCTGGCCCACCACTCAAAAATTCAACATGTTAATGTCAATAAAAAATAGAAAATGTTTGCTGAATATTGCTCGATTTGTGAAAGATGCGCTATGCCTACGTAAAAATACTCTTGGAAATTAAATTAGATTTGTCTACTGATCGTTTACTGATGTGTTTGTGTGTTTTGTTATTTGTATATAGACATAGGGGTCGATTTCAAAAATCACAAAAAGGTGAAGAAATGTTTTAGTGACTTTTTGAGTATCAGTCTGAATGCTTATGTGCATTAAGTTGTGTTAATAACGTGTGTGACTGCCATTGGCCCTAATGCAGGTTGCTATTCTCCTCCTCATGGAATTTGTGAGACGGCGAATGACGTCATTGGGTATGTTCTGTCATTCAACAAGGAGGGCATTTCTCAGGTCATTGACATTGTTGATTTGATGATTATTGCGTACCCGACGCCCAAGCTCGTCCCACATGTGTTCTATGGGGTTTTGGTCGGGCGAAACCGCCGGCCACGGCAAGACGTTGACGCCGTTCTGAGCCAAAAACTGTGTCGTAACACGAGCTGTGTGGGGCTTCGCGTTGTCCTGTTGCAGAATCACTCCAGGACCTCGATTTTGCATAACTGGGAGGAGATTGTTCCTCAGGATGTTCACATAGCCTACTGCATTAAGGTTGCCCGGAACGATGACCAAATCTGTTTTATGATTGTCCATTATGCCCGCCCAAACCATGACGCTGCCACCGCCAAACCTGTCTCGTTCCTGCACGCAACATTGGGCAAATCTCTCGTTCCGTCGCCTGTAAACTCTGACCCTACCGTCAGCAAAGCTAACCCTGAAGCGTGACTCGTCGGTAAAATCACGTTTCGCCATTGGGCTCGGGTCCAGTGCCTGTGACGTCGAGCCCAAGCTAAGCGGGCGGCTCTGTGACGCGCAGTTAGAATTTGTCCTGTATATGGTCGACACGCACGAATTTGTGGTCTATCTTGTCCTAGACGATTACGTATCGTCTGAGCCGAGACCCTGAGCCGCCGTGCAGTTACCGTTGCTGGGGTAAAGCGATTACGCAAATGAGATAACGTAATGAAGCGGTCGTCTCTACGTGACGTCGCTCGGGGCCTACCTGATCTCGGCCTATCCGTAACTGACCCAGTTGTTGCATACCGAGTTGTCAGGTTGTGAATTGTTTGCCTAGAGCACCCACAATGAAGAGCAACGTCATTTACAGACGTGCCGGCTCTAAGCATACCGACAGCCTGATTTCTGTGATTTTCAGATAGCCGTGGCATTCCCGTTTTCAATTAAAATTGTAAACAATTTTGTGTTTTCGTGTCACTGATAAAGAGTACGTGTTACTGTATAAGAAAAAGCAATTGAAATGAACCCGGGATAGGTCAACACGAGGTAAGTGGTCAAAACCGGAAGTGAAAAGCGTGCTAGCCCGTGCACTGTACAATTGCACAAAATCTTGTGTCGGTGTACTCTCTATTCTCAGGCCAATAAGTAAATATCGATAACGTTCACATACAGTCACCGTTAATCCTCTAAAACAGGTCATAAAGTATGTAAAGTTTCTTTTTTTGTTGAGTATATATAAACTATATCAAAGTACAGTATAAATTACAGACTGATCTGTAGTCCAGTGGTAGCACGCTGGACTGGATATCCAGGGATCGCAGGTTCGATTCCCCGTCTGTAGTCCAGTGGTAGCACGCTGGACTGGATATCCAGGGATCGCAGGTTCATCCCCCGTCTGTAGTCCAGTGGTAGCACGCTGGACTGGATATCCAGGGATCGCAGGTTCGATTCCCCGTCTGTAGTCCAGTGGTAACACGCTGGACTGGATATCCAGGGATCGCAGGATCATCCCCCGTCTGTAGTCCAGTGGTAACACGCTGGACTGGATATCCAGGGATCGCAGGTTCGATCCCCCGTCTGTAGTCCAGTGGTAACACGCTGGACTGGTAATCCAGGGATCGCAGTTTCGATTCCCCGTCTGTAGTCCAGTGGTAACACGCTGGACTGGTAATCCAGGGATCGCAGGTTCGATTCCCCGTCTGTAGTCCAGTGGTAGCACGCTGGACTGGTAATCCAGGGATCGCAGGTTCGATTCCCCGTCTGTAGTCCAGTGGTAACACGCTGGACTGGATATCCAGGGATCGCAGGTTCGATCCCCCGTCTGTAGTCCAGTGGTAACACGCTGGACTGGTAATCCAGGGATCGCAGGTTCGATTCCCCGTCTGTAGTCCAGTGGTAACACGCTGGACTGGTAATCCAGGGATCGCAGGTTCGATTCCCCGTCTGTAGTCCAGTGGTAGCACGCTTGACTGGTAATCCAGGGATCGCAGGTTCGATTCCCCGTCTGTAGTCCAGTGGTAGCACGCTGGACTGGATATCCAGGGATCGCAGGTTCGATCCCCCGTCTGTAGTCCAGTGGTAGCACGCTGGACTGGTAATCCAGGGATCGCAGGTTCGATTCCCCGTCTGTAGTCCAGTGGTAGCACGCTGGACTGGATATCCAGGGATCGCAGGTTCGATTCCCCGTCTGTATTCCAGTGGTAGCACGCTGGACTGGATATCCAGGGATCGCATGTACGATCCCCCGTCTGTAGTCCAGTGGTAACACGCTGGACTGGATATCCAGGGATAGCAGGTTCGATTCCCCGTCTGTAGTCCAGTGGTAGCACGCTGGACTGGATATCCAGGGATCGCAGGTTCGATTCCCCGTCTGTAGTCCAGTGGTAACACGCTGGACTGGATATCCAGGGATTGCAGGTTCGATTCCCCGTCTGTAGTCCAGTGGTAGCACGCTGGACTGGATATCCAGGGATCGCAGGTTCGATTCCCCGTCTGTAGTCCAGTGGTAGCACGCTGGACTGGATATCCAGGGATCGCAGGTTCGATTCCCCGTCTGTAGTCCAGTGGTAGCACGCTGGACTGGATATCCAGGGATCGCAGGTTCGATTCCCCGTCTGTAGTCCAGTGGTAACACGCTGGACTGGATATCCAGGGATCGCAGGTTCGATTCCCCGTCTGTAGTCCAGTGGTAACACGCTGGACTGGATATCCAGGGATCGCAGGTTCGATTCCCCGTCTGTAGTCCAGTGGTAACACGCTGGACTGGATATCCAGGGATCGCAGGTTCGATTCCCCGTCTGTAGTCCAGTGGTAACACGCTGGACTGGATATCCAGGGATCGCAGGTTCGATTCCCCGTCTGTAGTCCAGTGGTAGCACGCTGGACTGGATATCCAGGGATCGCAGGTTCGATTCCCCGTCTGTAGTCCAGTGGTAGCACGCTGGACTGGATATCCAGGGATCGCATGTTCGATTCCCCGTCTGTAGTCCAGTGGTAGCACGCTGGACTGGATATCCAGGGATCGCAGGTTCGATGCCCCGTCTGTAGTCCAGTGGTAGCACGCTGGACTGGATATCCAGGGATCGCAGGTTCGATTCCCCGTCTGTAGTCCAGTGGTAACACGCTGGACTGGATATCCAGGGATCGCAGGTTCGATTCCCCGTCTGTATTCCAGTGGTAACACGCTGGACAGGATATCCAGGGATCGCAGGTTCGATTCCCCGTCTGTAGTCCAGTGGTAGCACGCTGGACTGGATATCCAGGGATCGCAGGTTCGATTCCCCGTCTGTAGTCCAGTGGTAACACGCTGGACTGGATATCCAGGGATCGCAGGTTCGATTCCCCGTCTGACCCTAATACAATTAACAGTCTTTCAGATGGGACGTTAAACCGAGGTCTCGTGTCGGTGCTTTACACTGTGCACGTAAAAGAACCAGAGGAGACTCTGTCTGTATCATTGCACTATCCTCCAAAAATCTAAAATGACAAATCTCTTCAGGAGGCGTCACTCATATGGGCAACCGGTAGCGACGATAAATAAACGCAAAACACACAGTATAAATTAACGAGTATACATATTTACATACACACTTTAAGGTTTAATAAAGTTCATTTGGTTGCATTTGGTGTTTGAAGTCGCACAGACAACTTGTGTCGAATATGGCGAATGTCCAGCTAGTATTTACGGAAGACCCAGTGTGCCCATCAGAGCAGTATTTCAGGCAGAGGACGGGCACCCAGGTAGAACCACCGACCTTCCATGATCCAATTGGTTAGCTTCCTCACATGAGGGAATGCGACATCCCGAGTGGGATACGAACCTACAGTATAGTGTCTGAAATACAACGATGATTCCTAATAACAGACAGGCGCGAGCTAGTTATACGCATGTACGCACGTGCGTAAATGCTTAAGATTTATTTTGACAGTGCCTGAAAATGAAAATTAAATAAATGCAAACAATACAATACAAACTGGATCGTAGGGGGTAAGGGGGGACACTGGCATTGGCCATTCACTAGAAAGCAGACATGAACGAAATGCCAACATATATTGACTGTAGCGGATGTTCATAGCATGCAACAGTCACCTGCGACCATATAGCGGAAGAAAATCTCCGGGTGGGGCATGCCCCCGGACCCCCCATAGGATGGTGCGTGATCCATATTTAGGCCTAGCTACGCGCCTGGTAGACACGAATTTACATATATAAAGCACTATCTTAAGACCCATTGTTCTTCATAGACATATAGTCTGTAATTGAATATCGGAGTGTCCGATTAGCTCGCTTCTCACCAATGCAACCCGGGTTCGATCCTCGGACCGGGAAGTATGTGAGATGGTACGGTGGTCGCCATATCGGACAGGTGGGTTTCCTCCGGGTATTCCGGTTTCCTCCCACACGAATGACCACATTTACGCTTTCATCCGCGCCAACTAGAGTGATTAATATAAGTTGCTAAACGTGCTTCCCAATCGTAAAATAAATACTAATTGAATATTCGATCTTGCTAGATGTATTGCATGTGGAGCTGTGTTTGCGTGTATTGATGTTTCTAGTGTGTTATCAGTGTTCTTGCTAGAGGTATTGCATGTGGAGCTGTGTTTGCGTGTATTGATGTTTCTAGTGTGTTATCAGTGTTCTTGCTAGAGGTATTGCATGTGGAGCTGTGTTTGCGTGTATTGATGTGTCTAGTGTGTTATCAGTGTTCTTGCTAGATGTATTGCACGTGGAGCTGTGTTTGCGTGTATTGATGTGTCTAGTGTGTTATCAGTGTTCTTGCTAGAGGTATTGCATGTGGAGCTGTGCTTGCGTGTATTGATGTTTCTAGTGTGTTATCAGTGTTCTTGCTAGAGGTATTGCATGTGTAGCTGTGTTTGCGTGTATTGATGTGTCTAGTGCGTTATCAGTGTTCTTGCTAGAGGTATTGCATGTGGAACTGTGTTTGCGTGTATTGATATGTCTAGTGTGTTATAAGTGTTCTTGCTAGATGTATTGCATGTGGAGCTGTGTTTGAGTGTATTGGTGTGTCTAGTGTGTTATCAGTGTTCTTGCTAGATGTATTGTATGTGGAGCTCTGTTTGCGTGTATTGAGGTGTCTAGTGTGTTATCAGTGTTCTTGCTAGATGTATTGCATGTGGAGCTCTGTTTGCCTGTATTGAGGTCTCTAGTGTGTTATCAGTGTTCTTGCTAGATGTATTGCATGTGGAGCTCTGTTTGCGTGTATTGAGGTGTCTAGTGTGTTATCAGTGTTCTTGCTAGATGTATTGCATGTGGAGCTCTGTTTGCGTGTATTGATGTGTCTAGTGTGTTATCAGTGTTCTTGCTAGATGTATTGCATGTGGAGCTGTGTTTGCGTGTATTTGATGTGTCTAGTGTGTTATCAGTGTTCTTGCTAGATGTATTGCACGTGGAGCTGTGTTTGCGTGTATTGATGTGTCTAGTGTGTTATCAGTGTTCTTGCTAGAGGTATTACATGTGGAGCTGTGTTTGCGTGTATTGATGTTTCTAGTGTGTTATCAGTGTTCTTGCTAGATGTATTGCATGTGGAGCTGTGTTTACGGAAGATGGTGCGGCTTGTCGCAAATGCAATCTAACGATGGGTTAGTAGTCCAGTAGTTTACACGTTGAACTGCCTACCTGCGAATGCTGCGGTCGCAGTCTTGACTCGCCGTCTGACGGTAATAATATTAACAGTCTTTAAGATGGGACTTTAAGCCGAGGTTTCGTGTATCAGTAATATCCACCGAGCATGTAAAAGGTTGTATATACGTAAATAGGCGGAAGTGCATCCGCGAATGTAGTCCCAATAACTAATATAGTTCATTTTTTCTCTTTGATAAAAATGTTTTTTCATGACAGGCAATGTATAGTTTTTAATTATGTGACGTGAGAAGACTTCAGACTAGTTAATGTGTAGAACAGATGTGGTACAAGAATGCACGCCAGTGCAAACTGAAGGTTTGTATACTTTATTATTTGGCGGAGGAATACAGTGTGTAAACACAGTGACCTTATTCCTAGGTGAGCACTGACAATGCAAACATTACTTTGGGGATATTTTTGCTGTTTTTTCAGTTTGATTTGAATACCTCTTCACAGTGGATGCGGTATCAGAAGAAAGATTAGAACTATAAATGAACAGACTGTATATTCTTACTTTTTACTATGTATTTACTTGGCAATTTATTTGTTGTTTTACAACCAAAGGAACCAGGGATGCATATTAAATTGGAGCATCTTATGTAGGATTAATATGTTTCTGGAGGTATAGCTCCGATTACCCAGAAATCAAATTAAAAAAAATAACATAACGTATTCAGACGGATCTGTAGTCCAGTGGTAACACGCTGGACTGGTAATCCAGGGATCGCAGGTTCGATCCCCCGTCTGACCCTATTAAAATTAACAGTCTTTCAGATTGGACTTTAAAGCGAGGTCTCGTGTCGGTGCTTTACATCGTGCACGTAAAAGAACCAGAGGAGACTCTGGAATGGGTCTCTGTCTGTATCACTGCACTATCCTCCAAAAATCTAAAATGACTTCTCTTCAGGAGGCGACGCTCATATGGGCAACCAGTAGCGACGATAAATAAACGTAAAACACACACACATATTCATGATAATATAAACCAGAAGACAACATATGTGAACAACAGTATTTATTTAAATCGGTTTGTAAACAAGTAAATGTTTAGTGGCAACATAGACATAACTCATACATGGTGCATAAAATAAAACAAACCCTAACACCTTAATACACAGACATTTGTTACAACAATAATATAAATCTTCATTGCCTACCCTGATCCATATATTACACATACATATATAATATTACATATTATTATTGATTGTAATAAGGTATATGTTTTGGCTGATGGAACTTTGATCAGAGTTCCGTATTCATTGCAAGCACGAAATGAGCACGAGAATGAGAACATAGTTCTAAAAATAAACACACTAATAAATCTACACCTTTAATTTAATAATAGTTATTTACGCTTTTGTTTATACACATTTATTTGAGCTCGATTGCGACGATTGTACAACATTATATGAATCGCTCTCTAGACCTAATGGAATCCAACGCAACGAGGGAGAGAGAAGAAGCAATGGAATTCAAATGCCCTGCCTAGGGGCACGACCGTAACGGCTACAGATGGACGCGAATTCCGGACATTTCACACCTGAAACCAAAGCGCTGCCATTGCGCCATCACGACTTTCAGTATTTACGCCTTGCAGTTGATTGCTACCTAAACCACCACGTGATGATAAATCAACAACCAGTTGTCCGATTAGCGCAGTGGTTATAGCCCGCTCGCTTCTCACCAATGCAACCCGGGTTCGAACCTCGGACCGGGAAATATGTGAGATGGTACTGTGGTTACCAGATCGGACAGGTGGGTTTTCTTCGGGTACTCCGGTTTCCTCCCACACGAATGACCACATATACGATTTTATCCGTACCAACAAGAGTGATTAATATAAGTTGTTAAAACTTGTTCACAATCGTTGTAAAATAAATAAAGTTTAAACTAAACCAACAACAGCTATATAATGGTGGTGTGTGTGTTACGTTTATTTATCGTCGCTACCGGTTGCCCATATGAGCGACGCCTCCTGAAGAGATTAGTCATTTTAGGTTTTTGGCGGATAGTGCAATGATACAGACAGAGACCCATTCCAGTTCCAGAGTGTCCTCTGGTTCGTTTACGTGCATGATGTAAAGCACCGACATGAGGCCTCGGTTTAACGTCCCATCTGAAAGACTGTTAATTTTTATTAGGGTCAGACGGGGGTTCGAACCTGCGATCCCTGGATTACCAGTCCAGCGTGTACTGGACTACATATCCGTCTGTAGAATGATGTTGATAAATATAAATTGCCATTTATTTGATTTATTTGCCAACAATCTATAAAAGTATGAATACATATCATGAACATTAAAAAGAAAACAACAATCTCGACTTGGCTCTTATCGTAAACACACGCGAGTTATTTTTTGAACAAATTGTAAAACATTGTAAAAATATATGTGTGTACATGTACTGTTCTGATAAATGTTTGTAAATAATGAATAAATAGAAAAAAATATAAAATTTATCATCATATCAAAAGTAATTTTAAAAATGAAAACAATTGACATATATAAACAATGAAAATAAATACATAAATAAATAACTAAGCGTGGGTTATGCGCATACACATATACACATGCGCACGCATGTTGTTTCTCGTCATACCGGACGTAATGCTAACGGGTAAGTTTGTATCAATTCTGTTACAACGATGTGCAAATAATTACAAAAGTCATAAACTGTACTAGCGTCGCATTGACTATTACACTTAACATACACTTATCTTACGGCTATGGCACAGTTCACGCTGTTCCAATGATGATCTATTTACAAGGTTCGGAACACGGTAATTATATATGGTGGTTTTACGTTTATTTATCGTCGCTACCGGTTGCCCATATGAGCGACGCCTCCTGAAGAGATTAGTCATTTTATATTTTTGGAGGATAGTGCAGTGATACAGACAGAGACTCATTCCAGAAATTCCTCTGGTTCGTTTACGTGCACGGTGTAAAGCACCGACACGAGACCTCGGTTTAAAGTCCCATCTGAAAGACTGTTAATTGTATTATGGTCAGACGGGGGATCGAACCTGCGATCCCTGGATTACCACTCCAGCGCGACTACAGATCTGTCATCGGTAATTATATAGCCGCACATCCAGACTTAAATACATGTTAAATAAAAAGTGTGCCATATAGTATTTGTGTCATTGAAAAGAATAATTAATATAACTGAAAGTAGTGCATCGCGGGTAAATATTCTCCATCGGGGAATGAACTACAGTGGGCCTGTTTAAAGCTAGTGCGGAGGCATTCGACATCAAACCGCGATTCATTACTTAAAATAATCGCACTGATGCAAATCCAACATAATCGACAAGGAAGCATATAAACCGTCGCAGCAACGGTGGAATGTTAATATGGAACTATATGGGTATCTCCACAACACAAACAATCGCCAATGGACCAAGTACCCATGATGAATCTATGCACATTACACAACCCGCACACGGAATTCCCCGGACTTTCACGACCGTCTCCGAATTTCCCGTCTAACCTCAGCGAAGTTTACCGATGTCTGAGCACACAGTTCACAGTTGTAACTAGATGTTCAAGGCTCTTGATAGTTCTTATATACATTGATAGCATACTACCTTCGCTGTTGTCGCCAGTGTTGTCATTAGCTACGTGGTTGTGAGTGCTATGAACATTCGCGACAGAGACAGACTGCGTATTGACGATGACGTTGGTTATGTCGTTAAGAAGTATGTTCGTCAACCTTTCCAAAGAATCGGCAGGATCCAGAATAAGTGTTGCTATTAGTGTTACAATGTTTGTTCTTATTGTGTTGATATCTGTGTAGAAGTGTTCTAGGAACGAACGTAAGTCATGCAGAAACTCTTCATTACACACAGTCTGAAAGCGACAAATGTAGAGCATACGAATTAGGGGTACACTACACATGTATGTAAAACAGACATAATGATATTTCCCCTCATTGCTGTACGTTCGAATCCCACTGTGAATGTCGAATTATTTCGTGTATGGAAACTATTCAGCTGGCATACATAAGGTCAGTGGTTCTACCCGGGTGCCCCTCTGAAATACTACTAGAATGGTGAACTTCTTCCACAACATAACCATATGACGTAAGCTGTTGGCGAGACTTTAAACCCCCCAAACAAACAAACAAACAAACAAACAAACAAACAAACAAACAAACAAACAAACAAACAAACAAACAAACAAACAAACAAACAAACAAACAAACACACAAACAAACAAACAAACAGTATATTAAAATATGCCAGCTTATTATCAAACGTCATTGTGTTTAATGCATATTATGGCAGTCCAAATGCACACATTTACGTTTAGTTTAGTTTATATAAATTTATCTTATCTCGATTGCGAAACAAGTTCTTTCAGCTTATATTAATGACTCTCGAGACCTCATTGAATAAATCAAGAAGCCATCGCCACGAGGGAGAACAGAACACTGTTGTGAATATAAGCATATAATTGTCCCTCTAACCAAGTGCACACTTTCTTGTTCGTGTGTGTATATATGTACACGATATGAATACGATATGTATACCTGTATATAGGGTTCCTGTATATTGCCCCACTTGTTTAGGCTTACATTACAAAGAGAACAGCCTGGTTTAATGATACCAAAATATTGCCGGAGAAGTTAGATACATTGAAAATGTGTCATCTGCGAACAACTTGGATTAATTTGACAAAAGTCAAACTGTTGTTTTTAAGCCTTAACCTGGCGAATAAATGTGATGGAATGTGCAAATGACATAGATCCAGATAAGCGGATAAGTGTTGTTTGCTATTCAGATAAGTGTTTTAGCTCCACTATCCGAATAGCAAACAACATAGAGCCTGATCAGACGGCATGTTATGTGTCATACGTTCTGTGGCGTCTCATCTAGCTCTATGATGATTGCAAAGGCTACTTTAGTTGTGAGTGGCAGGTTAAGGTTTAATTTATTTTCGTTACATTGTGAAGAAGATATACCAAATGGATTTAAATTGCTTGCGTATGACACCATTGAAGTGGTCATGAACTGGTTCACGCTTGTTTTAATGATAATTCTCGAGAATACATCGGTTTAACGATACTATAGTAAGCAGGTTTAAACTTTATTTAGTTTACAACGATTGCGAAGCAAGTTCTAACAACTTATATTAATCACTCTCGGTGGCACGGATGAAAGCGTATATGTGTTCATTCGTGTGGGAGGAAACCGGAGTACCCGGAGAAAACCCACCTGTCCGATCTGGCGACCACCGATGATCGAACCCTAGTTGCATTGGTGAGAAACGAGCGCACTAACCACTGCGCTAATCGGACAGTCTAGTATGTATGTCGTCAGAGACCGCTTAGTATTACTGTTTCATGCAAACGCATTGGCGTAACGATAATAATAACACTTGAGTATGTCGTAAGAGAACGTTTAGTTTCCGTGTCAGAGAACGTTTACGTTTACTGGTAGTTCAGTAGAATACGTTGCCGTAACGCTAATGGAAAACATGTCGTCAGAGAACGTTTACGTTTACTGGTAGTTCAGTAGAATACGTTGCCGTAACGCTAATGGAAAACATGTCGTCAGAGAACGTTTACGTTTACTGGTAGTTCAGTAGAATACGTTGCCGTAACGCTAATGGAAAACATATGGTCAGAGAACGTTTACGTTTACTGGTAGTTCAGTAGAATACGTTGCCGTAACGCTAATGGAAAACATGTCGTCAGAGAACGTTTACGTTTACTGGTAGTTCAGTAGAATACGTTGCCGTAACGCTAATGGAAAACATATCGTCAGAGAACGTTTACGTTTACTGGTAGTTCAGTAGAATACGTTGCCGTAACGCTAATGGAAAACATGTCGTCAGAGAACGTTTACGTTTACTGGTAGTTCAGTAGAATACGTTGCCGTAACGCTAATGGAAAACATGTCGTCAGAGAACGTTTACGTTTAATGGTAGTTCAGTAGAATACGTTGACGTAACGATAATGGAAAACATGTCGCCAGAGACCGCTTACGTTTAATGGTAGTTGAGTAGAATGCATTGACGTAACGATAATGGAAAACTTGTCGTCAGAGACCGCTTACGTTTATTGGTAGTTCAGTAGAATGCATTGACGTAACGATAATGGAAAACTTGTCGTCAGAGAACGCTTACGTTTAATGGTAGTTCAGTAGAATGCATTGACGTAACGATAATGGAAAACTTGTCGTCAGAGACCGCTTACGTTTAATGGTAGTTGAGTAGAATGCATTGACGTAACGATAATGGAAAACGTGTCGTCAGAGACCGCTTACGTTTAATGGTAGTTGAGTAGAATGCATTGACGTAACGATAATGGAAAACTTGTCGTCAGAGAACGCTTACATTTAATGGTATCTCAGTAGAATGCATTGACGTAACGCTAATGGAAAACATGTCGTCAGAGAACGCTTACGTTTAATGGTATCTCAGTAGAATGCATTGACGTAACGCTAATGGAAAACATGTCGTCAGGGAACGCTTACGTTTAATGGTAGCTCAGTAGAATGCATTGACGTAACGATAATCGAAAATTTGTCGTCAGAGAATGTTTAATTTTAATGATGACCATACATAATTGTGTTAATAATAGCATTATCACTTACCGATATTTTAAAATTAGAGAGAGTCCCTCCTGCAATATTAAGCATAGTTCTGCTACATGTGCCAGGGTCCATTCTACATCTCTGTAAAATAATAAATATTGTGTAAGATGTTATCTGAGTGTATGCTTGAGTCTGTGTGACTGCCAACATTATTTAATGAATCTTTTATCAATATAAATCCTGAAACTTGTGTATAGATTCCTCTATTAATTTACTAACCAACCCGAGTTATGAATATTCCGAAAATTTGTTTCTGAGGGGGCCCTCTGTGGCGACCCTCTGTGTCTGTGGCCGGGTGGTTGACCCCCTCTCTCCACATAGCACACACGCACGCACGCACGCACGCACGCACGCACGCACTTTAAACAGCACAACTATAGTGTACATGTATATCCTAATAAACGCAACACACGTTGATTTTATTCTTTAATAAAAAATTCATTTAAATGTCATTGTAGTATCACTCGACACACTTCTAGAATTTTTCATACGGGATATTGATTGACCGAATCTAATGTTGTTATAACGTGCGGTCATACATTTGTGTATTGTTGGGCAACATTAAACTGAGACATTTGCATATTCCGTGAACTTACTTCGTTAATAATCAATTTCCGAAGTAAAATATGAGCTTTAGATTATTGTACACTTACTTGATTCAAATATTAACGGTAAAAACCTAACGTATGTCCTGGTCGTAGTTCACGAAAACTCACGAAGGCTTTGGCGGAGATTAAT
This sequence comes from Archivesica marissinica, assembly GCA_014843695.1. Taxonomy (NCBI): domain Eukaryota; kingdom Metazoa; phylum Mollusca; class Bivalvia; order Venerida; family Vesicomyidae; genus Archivesica; species Archivesica marissinica. The sequence goes on along the minus strand of CM026387.1, from coordinate 79,191,289 downwards.
TAGTCTCAGTTTAATGTTGCCAAACAATATGTATGTACTACTCGTACGATTGTGATTGTGTTTATGTATGCATACACTAACCTAAAAACCACCTTTATCCTTAAATACTTGAAACTCGGTTACTTACTATGTTATATGACACAGTATCAATATCAATTAGAAGAAGTCGGATGGCGTTATTTAACCCGGAACGTCTACACAGATTGTTGGAGTCACGTGGATGGTCACGAGCTATGAGTCTGCGGCGATGACTTGGGTGTCCACAACACTGACTGCACACCACCAAGAGCATCACAGCAAATAGAAACACACCTGAAACAGTAAACTAGTTAGTTTATACAAATTTATTTTTGCTCGATTGCGAAACAAGTTCTTTCAACTTATATTAATCACTCTCGAGACCTCATTCCTGATGGAATCCATCGCCACGAGGGAGAGAGAAGAGGCAACGTGGAATTTAAATACCTTGCCTAAGGGCACACTCGTAACGGCTCCAGCGGGACTCGAACTCCGGACCTTTCGCACCTGAAGCGAACGCGCTACCACTTCGCTATCACAACCTCCACAGTAAACTAGTTCATCAGTATAACTTGAGCTATGAAGTATTTCGATTTAGATTAAAACTAAAATGTGTCAGAACAGCAGTGGTTACTTTTGTTTCGTTTGTTTGTTTTAATCGTTTAACTCTTTCACTGTCAATATCGCATAAAAGCGCCATTGGCAAGAAGCAGAGAACCCGATTCGACGGAACAGAACATGCCGTCTGATCGGGCTTTATGCTATTTGCTCTTCAGTCAGTGGAGCTGAGGCATATGTCCGAATAGCAAACAACATAGATGCGGCGTTAAAGTCGCACGCATAGCTTATGTCATATGGTTATACGATTATCCAGCTATTATTGGTGGAGAAGGTCCCCGAACGCCCATCCGAGTAGTATTGTTGGCACGGGCGGGCATCCGGGTAGTATTGTTGGCACGGGCGGGCATCCGGGTAGTATTGTTGGCACGGGCGGGCATCCGAGTAGAACCACCAACCTTCCACAAGACAGTTGGATAGCTTCCTCACATGAACGAGTTCGACACCTCAATGGGATTCGAACCTACAAAAGTGAACGACCGTAACCACTCTGCCACGGAGCCTCTGCAGCAGTTGCACAAGCAGATTATGCACACCATCCATATATGTATCCGTCGGCTAGCATCATCAACCACCGGGAACAGCATTGGTTCTTCTATCTCCTCAGATAGTTAAAGCGACACACAATCGGAATAAATATATTTTGGTAAATCGGAATAAATGATGTTTGGTAAATCGGAATAAATGATGTTTGGTAAATCGGAAAAAATGATGGTGTTGGTAAAACGTACATTTCCAATGACTATGTGTTTTAGAAAATCCACATATTCGCAGAGAAACGAACGGAATCAAATAAATAAAACAGAATCGTATACTCGAATAGTGTATCACAAACGTATGTAAACAATAATTAACGCGAATGTAACTGTCTTATTTGTTTGTACTGTTTGCTGATAGAGAGTGATGCGTCCCGAAGGTACACAAGCAAGTCGTAGTTTTTCTTCAGTGTGTTATTATTGCAAAGCATGTCTACTGACTGAAAATACTTATAGTGGAAGAAAAATGGATAGCAGCATTGCTACTTGTACGTAAAATTAAAATGTTTTTAATAGTTTTGCTCAATATCATGTAATGTCGCTTTAATGTAACAGCAGATTGTGTCACATCTCAAATCATACGATATAATAATATATTATTCTGTAACATAATTATACAAGTGTATTCATTTGTTTTGTCTTGAACACCAGACTATTTATATGCAATAAAATATGATAAAATTAAATTAAAATGACGTTAATTGAGCCGTCTCCATTGTCTGGAGGTTAATGTGTCCGTCTACGGATCGGAAAATCGAAGGTTGGAAACTCGTCAGGTGTTCATTCGGTTATGGCCGTTTGGTGAGCCGCCATTTAGTTAAATAATGGTTACCGATTGCATATGAACCGGGAAGTACTGATGTTCATAAGAGGTAACTAATAACATACATTGCCAGCTCAATAGTGCCGATACTATAATGGACATACGCACGCACGTACGTATGCACGCACACACTGTACTTTACTTTAGCTTACTTTGAAAAACTGCCATTTCTGAATAATGCCATGATTCCTTTATATGAATATATTCCTTTATCATACTCAACTTAAATAATATCATAATGCGTTAATATAGTTAATTACATTTATAATTATAGTTATATAGCATAGCACGTAAAATACATGCAACTATATAATATATTATGTTACCTTTCATGTTTTGAGACGATTCCGAAAAGTTAGTATAACTATATATTTATATTAAATTGGTTTCTATTCGGATACTAATGCTTATATAGACTCATGTACTGGTTTTTTCCTCTATTAATTTATATTTATTCATGTGCAAATTGGTCACTTCTAATTGGGATTCAATGGTGGGTGTTGGGTGTAAAGGTGTGGATATGGTGATATGTAAATTGGGTGGTTATGCATATTATATATTCGCGATCCGAATTTAGCGGATTAATATGATAGTTTATATGAAACCCGTGTCATCCTCTATTGTTAGCCATCTAGCACACGGATATGTGAGTACAGGTAATCCACTTACCGTGTTCTAACACCTACCTATATATATTATGTTGCACCTTGTGTATATACAATACTCACTCTAACATAACCAGTTGAGACTGTTTCATTTGAATATTCGGTATATAGTGGTACACACATTGAGACTATCCAATGAAAACGTGGATATTTATGTTCCTAAAGCTATATTCCTGTTAAAACTGTCCGTCACAATTTCGAAAAATGGTATCATACAAGTGTATTTGTTACAAAACAAGTATTACCCACGTTTTAAAGTAAAAAACAAAATCCAACTTTTTTAAAAATAATGAAATTAATGTGCTTACATCACTATCAAGCATTTCTATTGAATTTGCTGGATACGAATGGGACACATTCAGGGGCGTAGTCAGGGGGGGGGCAAATTATGTGCAGGCCCGGGTAAAGAATGGTAAGTGAGTGTAGCGAATGAGATTGCTAGGGTGGTCCGGGGGCATGAACCCCCGGATTTTTTTTTTTTAGGATGCAATTTCCCGCATTCTGCTGCATTTAAAAGACACATTCGGACATGTTTTTATAACAAATAAACATGACAATACACTGTTCTGCTTAGCTATGCATGTACATCAAAAGCAATAACAATTCTATTTTTTTTGTGTGGTCAAAATGATGTGCAGGCCCGGGCCTTTTGGCCTAATGGCAGCTACGCGCCTGACATTATACAATCTTAGTCTGACTGGGATAGTAACGTTTCGTTAAGATCCGCTTCTCTGTAACAGATCATACAAGCAATGGAATTAGTGTGCATACATCACATTAAACATTAAAGCGACATTACATCGCAAAAAAAACAAAACAAATAAAATGCATGTTTTCACGTATAAATGCATTGGTACTACAAATTATTCCGAATACATTCGAACACTAATATTGAATCAATAAACAGTGCTTTTGTGATCTACAAACTTTCAAAATTGAAAGTAGGATTTCATATAACGTTCATCCACGCTCCTGAATTGACGTGTCACGTTTGTTTGTCATCGGAGTCAATACTAAACGCGAGATAATGTCGTTTAAAGATAATTTAACTAAAACTAGTCTACAAATAAATATGCATAGACACATATGTGAGATATAACGGTAAATATGTACCATAAATCGTATTATTCAGGATACACGAGTTGTATTACGCATGTATGTCGACCCTATTTACATTCTTTTGTTGTGTCAACAAACCACGTATACGACGTTGAAATATTTGTAAAAAGATCATACCATATAATAGGAAAATACCTTCTGTAGAAATTTGCGTTTTCACTGATGTAGTGTCGCTTTAAAATTGCTGGATAAAAATGGTAGCGCCTTCGTTTCAGGTGCGAAGGACCGAAGTTCGCACCCCGCTGTAGCCGTTACGAGAGTGCCCTTAGGTAAGGCGTTTACGTTCCACATGCCTCTTCTCTCTCCCTCGTGGCTATGGATTCCACCAGCAATGAGGTCTCGAGAGTGATTAATATAAGTTGTGAGAATTTGTTTCGCAATCGAGCTAAACTATATTTGTATAAACTAAAGATGGCACACTCATATACTCATCTCAACTCAACTCAACTTGTTTATTACATACAGCATATATATGCAAACATAGGTATACATAAATACATACGTACATGCATACTAAAACACGAACTTTTACAGAGAAGTTATTCGATTGTAAATGGAAAAGAAACTAAATGTCTAACTTTTTATTATGTTTGTTGTGTTCGCATTCTGTCTGCTGAATAAATAAATGTTGCTAAGTTGACCAAAGACTTCCGATGTTTGATTCATTAGTTTATACAAATTTATTTTAGCTCGATTGCGAAACAAGTTATTTCAACTTATATAAATCACTCTCGAGACCTCATTCCTGATGGAATCCATCGCCACGAGGGAGAGAGAAGAGGCAACGTGGAATTTAAATGCCTTGCCTAAGCGCACAATCGTAACGGCTCCAGTAGGGCTCGAACTCCGGACCAATCGCACCTGAAGCGAACGCGCATCCACTGCGCTATCACGACTGCCACTCATTTTGATTCATTAATAGTGTGGATTTATGTAATGTTGACCATTGGCATAAATGGACAATTTTGTTTTTTGAACAGGAATATGAAATACTTTCATATTATTTTTCTTGTCTTAATTGGTTTTTAAATTGGGTACTTATTGCCCGAGTCACAGAATTAGAAGTCTTTCATTACATTAATTCCATTGAAGATGAGTACCATTTCATACTAGAGGACATAGAAAACGCACACTTCTTATTATATTCAAAATTCCAACTCACCCAATATCTTTAAAACTCGATATTTAAGATGGAATAAGCCAACAGAAACATAGATATCATACATACATAATAGATGAGCTTCCACGTATTGCTGAATACTGTACTTAACATGTAGTGTTTCTTTAATTAATATGTTTTCTATGTCATTGTATATATACTAGACATAGAAAATGCACATTTCGGATAAGACTTTTTTAAGTGTGTTTTTACATGAAAAACAATAACTATATAAATACATAGTTTTAAACATTTTGAAATATTTTTAGTTGTTCAGTTTGTGTTTTTGATAAAGATGTGATATATATAGTGAGTCAAGAAAGTGACGTACCACAATTTAAGATCTCACATTTAGGCGTTTTTTATTTGTATCTGTCTGGAAAAATGATGATAGTAGTTACGAGTGTTGATTAAAAAACATACCCATGAATACCGACGGTATTTCTGGCTGTTTCAGTAGCAGTTTGAAACCTGTTTCGAAGGTGGGACACCCTTATTCTGACATCCTGTCTGGGGGTAGTCACACGTTGCCTGCCGGGTCTTCGACGGTCAATGACAGTGCCTGTTTGTTGGTATCGCCTTTCTAGCCTACATATGGTAGAAATATGGCAGCCAAAGTTGCCTCGCTACCTCTCGTTTCGCCATACCGGCAGCCATCATTCCGATGCCCTGGTTTCGCGCTTGTTCCGATAGACGTGGCATTGTGGTTTGTGAATAGAATTTAGTTTCATCGTGTTTTTATACTGTACCAGGGTTCCAGCTTTCAATATAAGTCGAAAGAAATTTGCTTTCATCGTGATTCATGAAATTTTCGTGAAAAACGTGTTTTTTTGCTTTTCATGCCCCGCAACTCTCGCTTTTTTCCAAATCATGACATTTTAGCAATGTACACATGTATACTTACCTAAAATACCATGGTTGCACGAGTTACAATTTTTCCGTTAAAAAATTACGTGACATCAAAAATGATGCGTTTTCAAATGTACTAAGTATATATCTTTGATGGAATCCTCCTTTACTTTACTTTACTTTTCTTTAATTTACAGCTTTACTTTACTCTACTTTACTTTTGTTCAGGTTGTGTAACGCGAGTTGAGAACACGAGTGTCGACATTGATCTAAAATAACATTTTCATTTCAGGAAGTATGCTTTACCGGACGTCACGAGCATCCATTGATACAGATTCCTGCGTTACCCGGATGAAGTTTGATGTTCGTTTGTGTGAGAGAGACTAATTAAATACGTCAGCATGATAACAATGATTCTGACGTTTTTCAAATCTACCAATCTCTCATCTTGAAGTTAAAAATGGACTAACAGAGGCACATCATTTGTTTTTATTGAAAACGAGAATGTTTGTATCTCGTGCTTAGCTCGCGCATTGACGAACGCGACAGGCTATTTTAAGAAAGTTGGAATCGTGCTTAGCACGCGCATTGACGAACGCGACATGCTATTATATGAAAGATGGGCAGATGCACAGGCACAAGACACAACATATTTGTTGGCCTATGGTCATATATTAAGTAATGTTTAAAACATTACTTACTATATGACCATAGGGCAAAAAAATAAAAAAATGTGTCTTGTGCCTGTGGGCAGATGGGCATGTGAATGCACACTGCTCAAGGTGAAGCTAAATGTGTTCGTAAGTTGAAAGGTCAACATACCTGTACATTTACATATTTTCTTACTACACCGTCAACCAGTGGATTAATACACTTTATTTCACTGATCAAGTTCAATAGTACACTGGAAAGAATACTGGTTGTAATTGGTATTGGATCTTTTAGTTTGCGCATTAATGCTTATTTTGCTTTCAGTATTTTTCATTCCATTTCATCTTAATAAGTTTAAATTTCAATAATATGTAATTTATCTACACCAAAGCATGCAGAAATTGTTCTTCCAACTTTGTTAATTTAGTTTGAAGTAATGATGGGCTGTACATAGTGTAGCCCAACCCATGTGCTTGTGTCCCAGATTAAACAGCTTATATATATATATATATATATATGTAGCCCAGCCCATGTGCTTGTGTCCCAGATTAAACAGCTTATATATATATATATATATATGTAGCCCAACCCATGTGCTTGTGTCCCAGATTAAACAGCTTATATATATATATATATATATGTAGCCCAACCCATGTGCTTGTGTCCCAGATTAAACGCTTATATATATATGTAGCCCAACCCATGTGCTTGTGTCCCAGATTAAACAGCTTATATATATAAAACACAATATATAAATGAAATTAAATTAGCATTAATTAGTATTGCTGTATATATATATATATATATATATATATATATATATATATATATATATATATATATATATATATATATATATATCTATTTGTTTTCCACGTATTTCATTGTATATAATTGTAGCGTAATATATGAACAAAATGCAATAAAATATTATTAAATTAAATTATCAAGTTGGTTTTATACATGCATTAATTGCTAGGCAATGTCAATGAACGTTGCTATGGAATAGTATGCTATGTATTAAGAGTACCTGGTTTTGAAGTGGTATTTTGCAGGTGGCTGTATGATTGACATGTATAGACCATTGTGTTCATTGCAAATTGTCAACAATACCTTCATTAGCAGTAGTATACTTATGAAATGCCTGTTTATTCCATATATGTATTCCATTTATAATTTAAACATGCGGTATTTTCGATATATATATATATATATATATTTAAATTGGGCCAGTGGAAATACTGCTCTTGGTTTGTAAGTTTGTATTGGTCATTAAAACTTGACCAAGAACTGGGATCCCCATGGTGGTATTTGATCTCATTGGCGGAGTTGTATTAATTAAGTGATATTACATATATGACCTCTCTGCTTATCAGTGAGCGACATTAGTCCCCATGCAAGAGATGCCCACATTCATTCTATGACTCAAGACTTCCGAGCTGTTATCATGTCCAGCTTTATATAGATAGCCTAGCCGGAATGAGGAATGAAGATAAAAATAAAATTCAATTCAATATATTTATAGCATTAAATAGGAGAACGTATTAAAATGTTATAGTAAACAATACATAAACAGAGTATAATAATAATAATAATAATAATAAATAAATAATAATAAAGACTTTATTTAACGAGAGAACTCCTATGAACAATTAAGTCAATCTACCATGAGGCCCTCAACAAATTAAACCATGAAATAGCATAATGAAACATGTAAACAGTAACCAGTAAAACTTTCATAGGAAATAAGATATAAGCTGCAAGAGTAAATGGAAAGGCGTGGATACACTTTGAGAAGACCATAGATGACACTGTTCTAGCGTTTTGATTTTAATATTTGTAATGAGGTAATTAGGATAGTTGCACGCCCCCTTTTAAGTTATGTTGTATATGAACGCTATTAAGGGAGCTTGTAATTTCTTGCTACATTTGCGCAAGATTTGCATACAATACTAGAATAAACCACTCACTGCTGGATTACACTTCCCACTGCTGGCATACACTTACCACTGCTGAAATACACTTCCCACTGCTGGAGTACACTTCCCACTGCTGGATAACACTTCCCACTGCTGGATTACACGTCCCACTGCTGGAATACACTGCTCGTACATTCGTACATTTCCCACTGCTTACTACCAGAAAAGCCAGTATGGAATTTTTTAATTTTGTTTTTAATTTTCTCCCCCGACAATTTGCATGTGCACATCATTCACTACTAGAATACACCACTCACTGCTGAATTACACTGCTCACTGCTAGCAGTACATCAGTACACTGGCAGTACATTGCTCACTGCTAGCAGTACAGCAGTACACTGTCAGTACACTGCTCACTGCTAGCAGTACAGCAGTACACTGGCAGTACACTGCTCACTGCTAGCAGTACACTGGAAGTACACTGCTCACTGCTAGCAGTACAGCAGTACACTGGCAGTACATTGCTCACTGCTAGCACTACACTGGCAGTACACTGCTCACTGCTAGCAGTACAGCAGTACACTGGCAGTACATTGCTCACTGCTAGCAGTACAGCAGTACACTGGCAGTACACTGCTCACTGCTAGCAGAACAGCAGTACACTGGCAGTACATTGCTCACTGCTAGCAGTACAGCAGTACACTGGCAGTACACTGCTCACTGCTAGCAGTACAGCAGTACACTGGCAGTACATTGCTCACTGCTATCAGTACACTGGCAGTACACTGGCAGTACATTGCTCACTGCAAGCAGTACACTAGCAGTACACTGGCAGTACAGTTCTCACTGCTAGCAGTACACTAGCAGTACACTGGCAGTACATTGCTCACTGCTAGCAGTACACTGCTCACTGCTAGCAGTATAGCAGTACAGCAGTACACTGGCAGTATACTTCTTCTCATTGCTAGCAGTACAGCAGTACACTGGCAGTACACTGCTCACTGCTAGCAGTACACTGGCAATACAGTGCTCACTGCTAGCAGTACACTGCTCACTGCTAGCAGTACAGCAGTACACTGACAGTACACTGACAGTACACTGCTCATTGCTAGCAGTACACTGGCAGTACGTACACTGCTCACTGCTAGCAGAACAACAGTACACTGGCAGTACATCGCTCACTGCTAGCAGTACACTGGTGGTACACTGCTCACTACTAGCACTACAGAAGGACACTGGCAGTACACTGCTCACTGCTAGCACTACACTGGCAGTACACTGCTCACTGCTAGCAGTACAGCAGTACACTGGCAGTACACTGCTCACTGCTAGCAGTACAGCAGTACACTGGCAGTACACTGCTCACTGCTAGCAGAACAGCAGTACACTGGCAGTACATTGCTCACTGCTAGCAGTACACTGCTCACTGCTAGCAGTACAGCAGTACACTGTCAGTACACTGCTCACTGATAGCAGTACATCAGTACACTGTCAGTACACTGCTCACTGCTTAACTTTCAATTAGAGACTGCTCCTCAATTATACTATGCATATAATGCTTTGATGGCATATAATGATGTCGGTAGCTGTGCTAAAGTATCTTGTAATTCTATTTTCTATTTATTGAATGGCTATGTACGGTGTTAATTTGATATGTGTTTATATGTACTGTAATGTACATTGATGAAACTAAAACAATGCTGACAATTGTTCGTATATACAGGTTATCAGTGAAGAATGAATCAGATTTGTGACATGCGTATTATAAATCGGTTGTTTAAACAATAATCGAATTTACTCTGGGGTTAGAAGCATATCATTGTTGATTAGTTGGCTGTCCAATTAGCGCAGTGGTTAGCACTCTCTGCCTCACACATGTAAAAAAGGTTCAATCCTCGGACCGGGAAGTAGGTTGGCTGGTACGGTGGTCATACATGGCTGAAACATTCATAGGGGTGACACTATAATAAACAAACGCTTTAGTCAGAAATGGCTGGTACATTCATAGGGGTGACACTATAATAAACAAACGCTTTAGTCAGAAATTGCTGACACATTCATAGGGGTGACACTATAATAAACAAACGCTTTAGTCAGAAATGGCTGGCACATGCATAGGGGTGACACTATAATAAACAAACACTTTTCTTTACGAGCTTATTTACCCTCGCCGCCGGCGAACCATGTTGGCGAGCGTGCTTCTCTTTACCTTTGACTGTTGTGCAAATATAATAGAGCATTGAAACGACCACAGCTCTAGCGTTTAGATTTTAATATTTGTAATGAGGTAATTAGGTTGGTTGCACGCCACCTTTTAATTTATGTTGTATATGAACGCTATTTTCTTCGTCATTGAAAGAATAAGATCTCGTAACAGAAATAGATTTCACCCTAGAACATGTAGAAAATTATATTTTTCGTTGATAAATATTTATCTTAATACATGTATATATATTCCAGTATACATAAACAGACACCACATCTGCATCGCTTGGAATCACCAACCTGCTGTACATCTACTGTTCTTAGAAATTTAATTTAGCTCGATTGCGAATCAATGTTTCATAACATTAGAATAACTGCAATAGAGATCCATTCCTTATGGACTAACAGCAATAGAGATCCATTCCTTATGGAATAACTACAATAGAGATATCCATTCCTTATGGAATAACTGCAATAGAGATCCATTCCTTATGGAATAACTGCAATAGAGATCCACTCCTTATAGAATAACTGCAATAGAGATCCATTCCTTATGGAATAACTGCAATAGAGATCCATTCCTTATAGAATAACTGCAATAGAGATCCATTCCTTATAGAATAACTGCAATAGAGATCCATTCCTTATAGAATAACTGCAATAGAGATCCATTCCTTATGGAATAACTGCAATAGAGATCCACTCCTTATAGAATAACTGCAATAGAGATCCATTCCTTATGGAATAACTGCAATAGAGATCCACTCCTTATAGAATAACTGCAATAGAGATCCATTCATTATAGAATAACTGCAATAGAGATATCCATTCCTTATGGAATAACTGCAATAGAGATCCATTCCTTATAGAATAACTGCAATAGAGATATCCATTCCTTATGGAATAACTGCAATAGAGATCCATATCCTTATAGAATAACTACAATAGAGATCCATTCCTTATAGAATAACTGCAATAGAGATATCCATTCCTTATAGAATAACTGCAATAGAGATCCATTCCTTATAGAATAACTGCAATAGAGATCCATTCCTTATAGAATAACTGCAATAGAGATCCATTCATTATAGAATAACTGCAATAGAGATCCATTCATTATAGAATAACTGCAATAGAGATCCATTCATTATAGAATAACTGCAATAGAGATCCATTCATTATAGAATAACTGCAATAGAGATCCATTCATTATAGAATAACTGCAATAGAGATCCACTCATTATGGACTAACATCAATAGAGATCCATTCCTTATGGAATAACTACAATAGAGATCCATTCCTTATAGAATAACTGCAATAGAGATCCATTCCGTATAGAATAACTGCAATAGAGATCCATTCATTATAGAATAACTGCAATAGAGATCCATTCCGTATAGAATAACTGCAATAGAGATCCATTCCTTATAGAATAACTGCAATAGAGATCCATTTCTTATAGAATAACTGCAATAGAGATCCATTCCTTATAGAATAACTGCAATAGAGATCCATTCCGTATAGAATAACTGCAATAGAGATCCATTCCTTATAGAATAACTGCAATAGAGATCCATTCATTATAGAATAACTGCAATAGAGATGCATTCCTTATAGAATAACTGCAATAGAGATCCATTCATTATAGAATAACTGCAATAGAGATCCATTCCTTATAGAATAACTGCAATAGAGATCCATTCATTATAGAATAACTGCAATAGAGATCCATTCATTATAGAATAACTGCAATAGAGATCCATTCCTTATAGAATAACTGCAATAGAGATCCATTCATTATAGAATAACTGCAATAGAGATCCATTCATTATAGAATAACTGCAATAGAGATCCACTCATTATGCACTAACAGCAATAGAGATCCATTCCTTATGGAATAACTGCAATAGAGATCCATTCCTTATAGAATAACTGCAATAGAGATCCATTCCTTATAGAATAACTGCAATAGAGATCCATTCCTTATAGAATAACTGCAATAGAGATCCATTCCTTATAGAATAACTGCAATAGAGATCCATTCCTTATAGAATAACTGCAATAGAGATCCATTCCGTATAGAATAACTGCAATAGAGATCCATTCATTATAGAATAACTGCAATAGAGATCCATTCCGTATAGAATAACTGCAATAGAGATCCATTCCTTATAGAATAACTGCAATAGAGATCCATTCATTATAGAATAACTGCAATAGAGGTCCATTCATTATAGAATAACTGCAATAGAGATCCATTCCGTATAGAATAACTGCAATAGAGATCCATTCCTTATAGAATAACTGCAATAGAGATCCATTCATTATAGAATAACTGCAATAGAGGTCCATTCATTATAGAATAACTGCAATTGAGATCCATTCCGTATAAAATAACTGCAATAGAGATCCATTCATTATAGAATAACTGCAATAGAGATCCATTCCTTATAGAATAACTGCAATAGAGATCCATTCATTATAGAATAACTGCAATAGAGATCCATTCCTTATAGAATAACTGCAATAGAGATCCATTCATTATAGAATAACTGCAATAGAGATCCATTCCGTATAGAATAACTGCAATAGAGATCCATTCCTTATAGAATAACTGCAATAGAGATCCATTCATTATAGAATAACTGCAATAGAGATCCATTCATTATAGAATAACTGCAATAGAGATCCATTCCTTATAGAATAACTGCAATAGAGATCCATTCATTATAGAATAACTGCAATAGAGATCCATTCATTATAGAATAACTGCAATAGAGATCCATTCATTATAGAATAACTGCAATAGAGATCCATTCCTTATAGAATAACTGCAATAGAGATCCATTCATTATAGAATAACTGCAATAGAGATCCATTCCTTATAGAATAACTGCAATAGAGATCCACTCATTATGGACTAACAGCAATAGAGATCCATTCCTTATGGAATAACTGCAATAGAGATCCATTCCTTATAGAATAACTGCAATAGAGATCCATTCCTTATAGAATAACTGCAATAGAGATCCATTCCTTATAGAATAACTGCAATAGAGATCCATTCCTTATAGAATAACTGCAATAGAGATCCATTCATTATAGAATAACTGCAATAGAGGTCCATTCATTATAGAATAACTGCAATTGAGATCCATTCCGTATAAAATAACTGCAATAGAGATCCATTCCTTATAGAATAACTGCAATAGAGATCCATTCCGTATAGAATAACTGCAATAGAGATCCATTCATTATAGAATAACTGCAATAGAGATCCATTCCGTATAGAATAACTGCAATAGAGATCCATTCCTTATAGAATAACTGCAATAGAGATCCATTCATTATAGAATAACTGCAATAGAGGTCCATTCATTATAGAATAACTGCAATTGAGATCCATTCCGTATAAAATAACTGCAATAGAGATCCATTCCTTATAGAATAACTGCAATAGAGATCCATTCCGTATAGAATAACTGCAATAGAGATCCATTCATTATAGAATAACTGCAATAGAGATCCATTCCGTATAGAATAACTGCAATAGAGATCCATTCCTTATAGAATAACTGCAATAGAGATCCATTCATTATAGAATAACTGCAATAGAGGTCCATTCATTATAGAATAACTGCAATTGAGATCCATTCCGTATAAAATAACTGCAATAGAGATCCATTCCTTATAGAATAACTGCAATAGAGATCCATTCCTTATAGAATAACTGCAATAGAGATCCATTCATTATAGAATAACTGCAATAGAGATCCATTCCTTATAGAATAACTGCAATAGAGATCCATTCCTTATAGAATAACTGCAATAGAGATCCATTCATTATAGAATAACTGCAATAGAGATCCATTCCTTATAGAATAACTGCAATAGAGATCCATTCCTTATAGAATAACTGCAATAGAGATCCATTCATTATAGAATAACTGCAATAGAGATCCATTCATTATAGAATAACTGCAATAGAGATCCATTCCTTATAGAATAACTGCAATAGAGATCCATTCCTTATAGAATAACTGCAATAGAGATCCATTCATTATAGAATAACTGCAATAGAGATCCATTCATTATAGAATAACTGCAATAGAGATCCATTCCTTATAGAATAACTGCAATAGAGATCCATTCCTTATAGAATAACTGCAATAGAGATCCATTCATTATAGAATAACTGCAATAGAGATCCATTCCTTATAGAATAACTGCAATAGAGATCCATTCATTATAGAATAACTGCAATAGAGATCCATTCCTTATAGAATAACTGCAATAGAGATCCATTCATTATAGAATAACTGCAATAGAGATCCATTCATTATAGAATAACTGCAATAGAGATCCATTCATTATGGAATAACTGCAATAGAGATCCATTTCTTATAGAATAACTGCAATAGAGATCCATTCCTTATAGAATAACTGCAATAGAGATCCATTCATTATAGAATAACTGCAATAGAGATCCATTCATTATAGAATAACTGCAATAGAGATCCATTCCTTATAGAATAACTGCAATAGAGATCCATTCCTTATAGAATAACTGCAATAGAGATCCATTAATTATAGAATAACTGCGATAGAGATCCATTCCGTATAGAATAACTGCAATAGAGATCCATTCATTATAGAATAACTGCGATAGAGATCCATTCCGTATAGAATAACTGCAATAGAGATCCATTCCGTATAGAATAACTGCAATAGAGATCCATTTCTTATAGAATAACTGCAATAGAGATCCATTCCTTATAGAATAACTGCAATAGAGATCCATTCCTTATAGAATAACTGCAATAGAGATCCATTCATTATAGAATAACTGCAATAGAGATCCATTCATTATGGAATAACTACAATAGAGATCCATTCATTATAGAATAACTGCAATAGAGATCCATTCCTTATAGAATAACTGCAATAGAGATCCATTCCTTATAGAATAACTGCAATAGAGATCCATTCATTATAGAATAACTGCAATAGAGATCCATTCCGTATAGAATAACTGCAATAGAGATCCATTCATTATAGAATAACTGCGATAGAGATCCATTCCGTATAGAATAACTGCAATAGAGATCCATTCCGTATAGAATAACTGCAATAGAGATCCATTTCTTATAGAATAACTGCAATAGAGATACATTCCTTATAGAATAACTGCAATATAGATCCATTTCTTATAGAATAACTGCAATAGAGATCCATTCATTATAGAATAACTGCAATAGAGATCCATTCATTATGGAATAACTACAATAGAGATCCATTTCTTATAGAATAACTGCAATAGAGATCCATTCCTTATAGAATAACTGCAATAGAGATCCATTCATTATAGAATAACTGCAATAGAGATCCATTCATTATGGAATAACTACAATAGAGATCCATTTCTTATAGAATAACTGCAATAGAGATCCATTCCTTATAGAATAACTGCAATAGAGATCCATTCATTATAGAATAACTGCAATAGAGATCCATTCCTTATAGAATAACTGCAATAGAGATCCATTCCTTATAGAATAACTGCAATAGAGATCCATTCCTTATAGAATAACTGCAATAGAGATCCATTTCTTATATAATAACTGCAATAGAGATCCATTCATTATAGAATAACTGCAATAGAGATCCATTCCTTATAGAATAACTGCAATAGAGATCCATTCCTTATAGAATAACTGCAATAGAGATCCATTCTTATAGAATAACTGCAATAGAGATCCATTCATTATAGAATAACTGCAATAGAGATCCATTCATTATAGAATAACTGCAATAGAGATCCATTCATTATAGAATAACTGCAATAGAGATCCATTCCGTATAGAATAACTGCAATAGAGATCCATTCCTTATAGAATAACTGCAATAGAGATCCATTCATTATAGAATAACTGCAATAGAGATCCATTCATTATGGAATAACTACAATAGAGATCCATTTCTTATAGAATAACTGCAATAGAGATCCATTCCTTATAGAATAACTGCAATAGAGATCCATTCATTATAGAATAACTGCAATAGAGATCCATTCATTATAGAATAACTGCAATAGAGATCCATTCATTATAGAATAACTGCAATAGAGATCCATTCCTTATAGAATAACTGCAATAGAGATCCATTCCTTATAGAATAACTGCAATAGAGATCCATTCATTATAGAATAACTGTAATAGAGATCCATTCCTTATAGAATAACTGCAATAGAGATCCATTCCTTATAGAATAACTGCAATAGAGATCCATTCATTATAGAATAACTGTAATAGAGATCCATTCATTATAGAATAACTGCAATAGAGATCCATTCCTTATAGAATAACTGCAATAGAGATCCATTCATTATAGAATAATTGCAATAGAGATCCATTCATTATAGAATAACTGCAATAGAGATCCATTCCTTATAGAATAACTGCAATAGAGATCCATTCATTATAGAATAACTGCAATAGAGATCCATTCCTTATAGAATACCTGCAATAGAGATATCCATTCCTTATAGAATACCTGCAATAGAGATCCATTCATTATAGAATAACTACAATAGAGATATCCATTCCTTATGGAATAACTACAATAGAGATATACATTCCTTATGGAATAACTAAAATAGAGATATCCATTCCTTATGGAATAACTACAATAGAGATATCCATTCCTTATGGAATAACTACAATAGAGATCCATTCCTTATAGAATAACTGCAATAGAGATACATTCCTTATGGAATAACTACAATAGAGCTTCATTCCATATGGAATAACTACAATAGAGATATCCATTCCTTATGGAATAACTGCAATAGAGATCCATTCCTTATGGAATAACTGCAATAGAGATACATTCATTATGGAAAAACTGCAATAGAGATCCATTCCTTATGGAATAACTGCAATAGAGATCCATTCCTTATGGAATAACTGCAATAGAGATCCATTCCTTATGGAATAACTGCAATAGAGATACATTCATTATGGAATAACTGCAATAGAGATCCATTCCTTATGGAATAACTGCAATAGAGATCCATTCCTTATGGAATAACTGCAATATAGATCCATTCATTATGGAATCCATCGCCATGATGGAGAGAGAAGAGGGAATGTGGAGGTAAGCGTCTTGCCTAATGACTCCATCGCCATGATGGAAAGAAAGGAATTGAAACTGGAAGAGAAAGGGAATTGGACGAAGCCTTCCTAAAAAAAAAAAAATGCCTAATGACTCCATCGCCATGATGGAGAGAGAAGAGGGAATGTGGACGTAAGCGTCTTGCCTAATGACTCCATCGCCATGATGGAAAAAAACAACCCAAACCCACCCAAAAAAAAACAACCCAACCCACCCAAAAAAACAACCAACTCCACGCCATGATGGAGAGAGAAGAGGAATGTGGACGTAAGCTCTTGCCTAATGACTCCATCGCCATGATGGAGAGAGAGAGGGAATGTGGACGTAAGCGTCTTGCCTAATGACTCCACGCCATGATGGAGAGAAAGAGGGAATGTGGACGTAAGCTCTTGCCTAATGACTCCACTGCAATGATCCATCCATATGGAATCCATCGCCATGATGGAGAGAGAAGAGGGAATGTGGAGGTAAGCGTCTTGCCTAATGACTCCATCGCCATGATGGAGAGAGAAGAGGGAATGTGGACGTAAGCGTCTTGCCTAATAACTCCATCGCCATGATGGAGAGAGAAGAGGGAATGTGGACGTAAGCCTCTTGCATAATGACTCCATCGCCATGCTGGAGAGAGAAGAGGGAATGTGGACGTAAGCGTCTTGCCTAATGACTCCACTGCCATGATGGAGAGAGAAGAGGGAATGTGGACGTAAGCGTCTTGCCTAATGACTCCATCGCCATGATGGAGAGAGAAGAGGGAATGTGGACGTAAGCGTCTTGCCTAATGACTCCATCGCCATGATGAGAGGAGAGGGAATGTGGACGTAAGCGTCTTGCCTAATGACTCCATCGCCATGATGGAGAGAGAAGAGGGATGTGGACGTAAGCGTCTTGCCTAATGACTCCATCGCCATGATGGAGAGAGAAGAGGGAATGTGGACGTAAGCGTCTTGCCTAATGACTCCATCGCCATGATGGAGAGAGAAGAGGGAATGTGGACGTAAGCGTCTTGCCTAATGACTCCATCGCCATGATGGAGAGAGAAGAGGGAATGTGGACGTAAGCTCTTGCCTAATGACTCCATCGCCATGATGAGAGAGAAGAGGGAATGTGGACGTAAGCGTCTTGCCTAATGACTCCATCGCCATGATGGAGAGAGGAGGGAATGTGGACGTAAGCGTCTTGCCTAATGACTCCATCGCCATGATGGAGAGGGGAGAGGGAATGTGGACGTAAGCGTCTTGCCTAATGACTCCATCGCCATGATGGAGAGAGAAGAGGGAATGTGGACGTAAGCGTCTTGCCTAATGACTCCATCGCCATGATGGAGAGAGAAGAGGGAATGTGGACGTAAGCGTCTTGCCTAATGACTCCATCGCCATGATGGAGAGAGAAGAGGGAATGTGGACGTAAGCGTCTTGCCTAATGACTCCATCGCCATGATGGAGAGAGAAGAGGGAATGTGGACGTAAGCGTCTTGCCTAATGACTCCATCGCCATGATGGAGAGAGAGAGAGAAGAGGGAATGTGGACGTAAGCGTCTTGCCTAATGACTCCATCGCCATGATGGAGAGAGAAGAGGGAATGTGGACGTAAGCGTCTTGCCTAATGACTCCATCGCCATGATGGAGAGGGGAGAGGGAATGTGGACGTAAGCGTCGTGCCTAATGACTCCATCGCCATGATGGAGAGAGAAGAGGGAATGTGGACGTAAGCGTCTTGCCTAATGAATCCATCGCCATGATGGAGAGAGAAGAGGGAATGTGGACGTAAGCGTCTTGCCTAATGACTCCATCGCCATGATGGAGAGAGAAGAGGGAATGTGGACGTAAGCGACTTGCCTACTGACTCCATCGCCATGATGGAGAGAGAAGAGGGAATGTGGACGTAAGCGTCTTGCCTAATGACTCCATCGCCATGATGGAGAGAGAAGAGGGAATGTGGACGTAAGCGTCTTGCCTAATGACTCCATCGCCATGATGGAGAGAGAAGAGGGAATGTGGACGTAAGCGTCTTGCCTAATGACTCCATCGCCATGATGGAGAGAGAAGAGGGAATGTGGACGTAAGCGTCTTGCCTAATGACTCCATCGCCATGATGGAGAGGGAGAGGGAATGTGGACGTAAGCGTCTTGCCTAATGACTCAATCGCCATGATGGAGAGGGAGGGGAATGTGGACGTAAGCGTCTTGCCTAATGACTCCATCGCCATGATGGAGAGAGAAGAGGGAATGTGGACGTAAGCGTCTTGCCTAATGACTCCATCGCCATGATGGAGAGAGAAGAGGGAATGTGGACGTAAGCGTCTTGCCTAATGACTCCATCGCCATGATGGAGAGAGATGAGGGAATGTGGACGTAAGTGTCTTGCCTAATGACTCCATCGCCATGATGGAGAGAGAAGAGGGAATGTGGACGTAAGCTTCTTGCCTAATGACTCCATCGCCATGATGGAGAGAGAAGAGGGAATGTGGACGTAAGCGTCTTGCCTAATGACTCCATCGCCATGATGGAGAGAGAAGAGGGAATGTGGACGTAAGCGTCTTGCCTAATGACTCCATCGCCATGATGGAGAGGGGAGAGGGAATGTGGACGTAAGCGTCGTGCCTAATGACTCCATCGCCATGATGGAGAGAGAAGAGGGAATGTGGACGTAAGCGTCTTGCCTAATGACTCCATCGCCATGATGGAGAGAGAAGAGGGAATGTGGACGTAAGCGTCTTGCCTAATGACTCCATCGCCATGATGGAGAGAGAAGAGGGAATGTGGACGTAAGCGTCTTGCCTAATGACTCCATCGCCATGATGGAGAGAGAAGAGGGAATGTGGACGTAAGCGTCTTGCCTAATGACTCCATCGCCATGATGGAGAGAGAAGAGGGAATGTGGACGTAAGCGACTTGCCTACTGACTCCATCGCCATGATTGAGAGAGAAGAGGGAATGTGGACGTAAGCGTCTTGCCTAATGACTCCACCGCCATGATGGAGAGAGAAGAGGGAATGTGGACGTACGCGTCTTGCCTAATGACTCCATCGCCATGATGGAGAGAGAAGAGGGAATGTGGACGTAAGCGTCTTGCCTAATGACTCCATCGCCATGATGGAGAGAGAAGAGGGAATGTGGACGTAAGCGTCTTGCCTAATGACTCCATCGCCATGATGGAGAGAGAAGAGGGAATGTGGACGTAAGCGTCTTGCCTAATGACTCCATCGCCATGATGGAGAGAGAAGAGGGAATGTGGACGTAAGCGTCTTGCCTAATGACTCCACCGCCATGATGGAGAGAGAAGAGGGAATGTGGACGTAAGCGTCTTGCCTAATGACTCCATCGCCATGATGGAGAGAGAAGAGGGAATGTGGATGTAAGCGTCTTGCCTAATGACTCCATCGCCATGATGGAGAGAGAAGAGGGACTGTGGACGTAAGCGTCTTGCCTAATGACTCCACCTGCGTGGTTCTGGCGGAGCTCGAACTCTCAACATATCGTTTACAAGGTGGACGCCGTGTACATAGCACCACGGAGGATCCAGATACCGTATGAGCTGGGCTTGGGCAGCTATGTTACCTCTTTCTTGACAATCTGGTCCAGAACATCCCATACATGCGCTATATGAATGGCGTCTGATCGAAATTCTGACTATGGCAATGCGTCAGTACAAAGTGCAGACAAGGCGTTTCGAACCGGAGTTCGAGCTCCACTAGAGCCGTTACGATTGTGCCCTTAGGCAAGGCATTTAAATTCCACGTTGCCTCTTCTCTCTCCTTCATGGCGATGGATTCCATCAGGAATGAGGTCTCGAGAGTGATTAATATAAGTTGAAAGAACTTGTTTCGCAATCGAGCTAAAATAAATTTGTATAATAAAAAAAAAAATAAAAAAAAAATGGTTGTAGTCAGTAATGCAAGCGAAGGTGGGGGACGTGCACACTATTGATGCATGCAATGTTGAATAAGGGAGTTATATTCAATGAACAGTGTCATGTTCTTCACACTTTTGTGATCCAATGTTATTGCAAAACGATCACTTTAGGCAGATGTGTTTGTTTCTTTATTTATGTACACCAATAAATAAAATAATCTCTGCGAAACATGTGATTACCATTATGCTATAAAAGAGAATGATTGGTCATTTTCGAAAAAACCCCAGAAGGATCTGTAGCCCAGTGGTAACACGCTGGACTAGTAATTCAGGGATCGCAGGTTCGATCCCTCGTCTGATCCTAATAAAATTATCAGTCTTTCAGATGGGACCTTAAACCGAGGTCTCGTGTCGGTGCTTTACACCGTGCACGTAAAAGAACCAGTGGAGATTCTGGAATGGGTCTCTGTCTGTATCATTGCACTATCCTCCAAAATATAAAATCACTAATCTCTTCAGGAGGCGTCGCTCATATGGGTAACCGGTAGCGACGATAAATAAACGTAACCCACACATTTTCGAAAAATAAATGGGCGCGCACAAATGTAATGTATTTCTTGGGCTACAGCTTATATGCTAAAGAGGCTTTTCAGAAAACTAAGTTTCATTTTATGAATTTAACATGATACACATACGATACATACAAGTTCCTAGATCTTTGTGTGGGACATTGGTGTCAGCAAAGTTTGCAAACCCGATATAGCGCCAACAGATGTAATTACTTATGCTCATTGTCGTCTAAATAATTTATTCTAAAACACTACTATTTTGGTTGATTTATTTCCTGTTTCATATCGTGATGGCTAACATTTAGGACGTGTAGGTGTATGTGCGCTCTTCTTATCTTAGGGGTTTCGGCTTGTGTAGGCATGCATACGTTTATATTCTGTATTACGTGTATATTTTGAAAGTCAAAATTCTGTTATGTTTAGTTTAGACATTATTATTTACAAAGATTGCGAAGCAAGTTTTAACAACTTATATTAATCACTCTCGTTGGCGCGGATGAAAGCGAATATGTGGTCGTTCGTGTGGGAGGAAACCGGAGTACCCGGAGAAAATCCACCAGTCCGATCTTGCGACCACCGTACCATCTCACATACTTCCCGGTCCGAGGATCGAACCCAGGTTACATTGGTGAGAAACGAGCGCGCTAACCACTGCGCTAATCGGACAGCCTAATAACATGTTATTATGTATTCTAAGTGAGTGAGTGAGTGAGTGAGTGAGTGGGTCGGTGGGTGGGTCGGGTGGGATTTGGATGAGTGAGTGAGTGAGTGAGTGAGTGAGTGAGTGAGTGAGCGAGTGAGTGAGCGAGGAAGCAAGCAAGTACATGATTTATTATTGTGACATGTGTATATTAACAAACGCATATTAACAACACCAATTAACATTCAACACCAGGCCCAATGAGCCTACCACCAATACAATAATACGATATTATAACGTGAATAAATTAAATTAAAAAGCGATTACAGCAACATTCTATAAGAATATGGATTTTAATTTAAAGTAGAATCTTATCATCTTATGTTAATGTGTTTACATTGATTTTACATGGTACACATTGTATGATGATGATTCCGTTTATTTACCCTCGCCGCCGGTAAACCATATGGGCGAGCAAACACATTGTATAATGTTGTCAAAAGCAAGTCACTTTCATTACTGTTGAATTTTGCGCCCCCCCCCCTCCGCAAATTATTTATGAATGAAAATCACGTGACGTAAACAATTCACAGTAAAATACCGTGACGTAGTTCATATAAGCATTACATTTTATTTGTAATTTTACTCGTATTGGTTACTTTGCTTACGTGATAATCAGCTTTTAAATTCATGAAACTATTATTAAGCAAAAAACTAGTAAATGTATTCTAAACAACCGTGTCACGGTGACACTGTATACGTATCATTCTCCGCGTGTAACGCTGATAGTTGATCTATATCTATCTGCTACATGTAAGCATGATACCTCGTGTGATGACATGCCAGAAAACACAGATAATAACACGCACAGCCCGTAAGTATAATGACATAATCTGTTGCACGGAACGTAATACTTACTTAAAGCGACATTACATCGGAAAAAGCATATGAAATGTTTTCACGTATAAATGCATTGCTACTACAAATGCTTCCGAATACATTCGAACACTAGCATTGAATCAATAACCAGTGTTTTTGTGGTCTACAACCTTTCAAAAGTGAAAGTAGGATTTAATATAACTGTCATCCACGCTCCTGAAATGGCTCACAAATTGCTCGCCCATATGGTTTACCGGTGGCGAGGGTAAATAAATGGAATCATCACCTGAAATGGCGTCATGCTTGTCATTGGAGTCACTACTAAACGCGTGATACTCTCGTCTAGAGATTAGTCTACAAATAAATATGCATAGGCACACATGTGAGATATAGCGGTAAATATGTACCATAAATCGTGTTATTCTATATAACTATATAACACAGACGCGTGGGGTCCGTACATATGGTTTCCGGTTCAAAACAAAAAACTTTTTTTTTAAATTAAGAATATTATGATACATTTTAGACCATATCCAAGCACGTTTAAAAATGACACCAACTAATATCCATATGTACATGTATTGTGTACATCATATTAAATACAAACGTAGTCCAATCAGGATCCACCATGTCCTCGAATAGTCCAATCAGGATCCATCATGTCCTCGAATAGTCCAATCAGGATCCACCATGTCCTTGAATAGTCCAATCAGGTTCCACCATGTCCTCGAATAGTCCAATCAGGAACCACCATGTCCTCGAATAGTACAATCAAGGTTCTACCATGTCCTCGAATAGTCCAATCAGGATCTACCATGTCCTCGAATAGTCCAATCAGGATCTACCATGTCCTCGAATAGTCCAATCAGGATCCACCATGTCCTTGAATAGTACAATCAAGGTTCTACCATGTCCTCGAATAGTCCAATCAGGAACCACCATGTCCTCGAATAGTCCAATCAGGATCCACCATGTCCTTGAATAGTACAATCAAGGTTCTATCATGTCCTCGAATAGTCCAATCAAGGTTCTAGCATGTCCTCGAATAGTCCAAGCAGGATCCACCATGTCCTCGAATAGTCCAATCAAGGTTCTACCATGTCCTCGAATAGTTCAATCAGGATACACCATATCCTCGAATAGTCCAATCAGGATCCACCATGTCCTCGAATAGTTCAATCAGGATACACCATGTCCTCGAATAGTCCAAGCAGGATCCACCATGTCCTCGAATAGTCCAATCAAGGTTCTATCATGTCCTCGAATAGTTCAATCAGGATACACCATATCCTCGAATAGTCCAATCAGGATCCACATGTCCTCGAATAGTCCAATCGGATCCACCATGTCATCGACTAGTCCAATCAGGATCCACCATGTCCTCGAATAGTCCAATCAGGATTCACCATGTCATCGACTAGTCCAATCAGGATCCACCATGTCCTCGAATAGTCCAATCAGGATTCACCATGTCATCGACTAGTCCAATCAGGATCCACCATGTCCTCGAATAGTCCAATCAGGATTCACCATGTCATCGACTAGTCCAATCAGGATCCACCATGTCCTCGAATAGTCCAATCAGGATTCACCATGTCCTCGACTAGTCCAATCAGGATCCACCATGTCCTCGAATAGTCCAATCAAGGTTCTATCATGTCCTCGAATAGTTCAATCAGGATACACCATATCCTCGAATAGTCCAATCAGGATCCACCATGTCCTCGAATAGTCCAATCAGGATTCACCATGTCCTCGACTAGTCCAATCAGGATTCACCATGTCCTCGACTAGTCCAATCAGGATTCACCATGTCATCGACTAGTCCAATCAGGATCCACCATGTCCTCGACTAGTCCAATCAGGATCCACCATGTCCTCGAATAGTCCAATCAGGATTCACCATGTCATCGACTAGTCCAATCAGGATCCACCATCCTGGCATGTTCTCATGCAATGTCAAATGGTTTTCAGACATTAAAGGTGTTACTTCAATTGTCCAGAAACGACGAATGGGAATTTATGTGATAAGAGTTACTGCTATGTATTAGTATTATAGGTATTAAATTGTCCATTTGTTTTCAGGGAACTAGTTCCAAGCATCACACTGGTGTGCGCATAGAAATACAGACTTGAGCTGGAATCCAGAAATGGTCAGGTCAATCTATTTACGTAGTTGAAATTCTGCAACAATATTTGGTTCCCATATGATTCCCGAATGTTCCAGCAGGGATGTGGTATATACTATTTTGTTGGATAGGGTTTCACGTTATTCTCAACATATTTGAATTTAATTAGTATATTATGCATTTTATAATTTACATACAATCACTCAATACACTATCCGGGTGTGTATTATGTATGATGATGATGATGATGATGATGATTTTTGGAGTATAGTGCAATGATACAGACAGAGACCCATTCCAGAGTCTCCTCTGATTCTTTTACGTGCACGGTGTAAAGCACCGACACGAGACCTCTGTTTAACGTCCCATCTGACAGATTTTACCCTTTAAAATGTTAGCTTTATAATATTATATTGACCGTAAACGAGCGACAACTTAGTTGGTGTTCATGAACATAGGACGTAAGAGTTGTCTATCATATACATGTATATATAAGAAGATAATAAAGTACTGTATTATTGAAGTTATTATTGTTGAATAATAGAGATATACGATAGAAACAATGGAGGGGAGGAGTGAGTGGGGGGGGGGGGGGGGATATGATGATTTCGCCAAAATAAATTAAAATGTTGTAAAAATGAGGATACAGAAAATGGATAATATGTGGCAACACGGCCGAGTATAAAATATGTACTAATATGTGGAGCAAGAACTATTAAAGGCCATTCACTGGGCCAAGTATTGAAAGGCCACTTGGCCAGACAGAGATAGGCCAATTGGCCATATGTTCTCAGCCATGCTTACTCAAATGATTAAGATCTATCAAATAGTGACGAGAAATATTTTTAAAATGGAATGTAGATATCCATATCAATACGAGAGAGATTAACTTGAGACTTCGTTTTTACGTTTACGTGTTCCTGCATACACGGATGAGATAGTCTGCGGAACTTTGTACGATGGGGCACTTTATTGGAGTAGCTATAATCAATTGCATTTCTTCATCCCTTTTTTGTTGTTATTGGTAATTGGGTTTTTTGGTTCTAAATTCTTGGTATCTATATTTTGCTAATTTTCTTCTTCATTTTCCTTTTATATTAGTAATCATCAATTTTAGTATTTGCACAACTCATATATTCAGTCATTTTGTTTGTTGCAATCTAGTATTTTGGGGAGGGCCGTAACTAATGTTGTTAAAACTTGTGGCCCAACCCATTTGTTTCAACATTTATTGACAATTCTCGTGCACAACATTGACATAAATCGTATATACTATGCATAATTATACAAGTGTGTTCATTTGTTTTGTTCTGTATATTGTATATATAGAATGAATGCAATAAAATATGATTAAACTGTATGCAAAGTGATGGATGTGTTGGCAGGCAAGGTGGACCGTCTTCCAGATTTATTGCAGAAATCCAGAGCCACAAACACCAGTAAGGAATATGAACAGTTTTATTCGTTGGAAAAAAGTGTGGGGGTGTAATGGTTTAGGAAGAGGTGATATGTTGCGGGCCAAACACTTATTGTATTTGTGTTCAATTATTCAAAGTACAAAAGAGCCAGTCCAGCCATATCTTCTTACTATGGAACTCCGGTTTCCTCCCACATGAATGACCACATTTACGCTTTCATCCGCGATAACGAAAGTAATTAATATAAGTTGTTAGAACTTTGTAAAATAAATAAAGTTTAAACTTTATATAACTGTTTGCAAAAGGACATTTTGTTGCGATTTTCAGGTTAATGGTTAAAATGAGGGCACATACATTTGTACATTTTATTTTTTAAACTATGGAATAAAATGGTTTCATAATTTGTATAATTTGAAATCTCCTACAGATTCGAAGTTAGTTCACAATGTTTTATAATCCGGGAAGAGACTTCATTCAAGACCTACTGTCAAAAAAGAAGTTATTACTACAGACAGTCTGTTAAAAATATGCAATAGTCGTTTGGAAGACAGAAATACAAAATGTCAGAGAATTAGTTGTGCATGTTTATTTTGTGTGTGTAAAACTTTTGAATATTGAATGATCAGATATTGTATTTGGCAATAAGTACATGTGTGTTTTCATAGAAAGCGCTGAGTAAAACGGGTAAGTACAGAGACGGAGCATCGCTCGTGATTGCTCAGGCTGGAATGTGTTTGTGTCCTGTTGAAAAACATGAACTGTTAATACAATGCAATGCCGTAGCCAGAATCTGAAAATAACCGAGGCAACCCCCCGACTTATGTTTGTGTATGCTTGTCTGTGCATTCTGAAGGCAGTTTTATTGTATATACCTGGCCTTACTTGCCAAATTCTAACCGAGGCGAGTGCCTCATTTGCCTCAGTGTGGCTACGGACCTGCAATGAACCAATGTAAAAGAACACGATTATGCATTTTACAATTTGTCACAAAAGTAAAAGCTGGTTTTGTTAGTAGATAAAATAACAAGAGCATGTCATAATCCAATGTACGTGATCAGTTAAAGTTGGCATTAGAGCCAGATATTGATAATATTACTATTGTTTATACGCAATAAGATCAGGAGGACTTAACGAGATAACTCATTCGAACAATTACGTCAATCTACCACTAGGCCCACAGCGAATAATGATGTTAACCCTTTCCTTCATAGAGATTTAGGTTAATAAACTATTATATCTCCATACAAACGACAACCATTTAGCTATCATTCAGTGGATAAGTAGTCGCCATATCTATCCCACCCCACGCGCTCGCTTCTCACAAATGCAACCCGGGTTCGATCCTCGGACCGAGAAGTATGTGAGATGGTACGGTGATCGCCAGATCAGACAGGTGGGTTTTTTTCCGGGTACTCCGGTTTCCTCCCACACGAATGACCACATTGACGCTTTCATCCGTGCCAACGAGAGTGATTAATATAAGTTGTTAACACTTGCTTCGCAATCGTTGTAAAATAAATAAAGTTTAAGCTTATGGGTACTGGGGTGTATACTGAGGCCGATGGTCGAGTATACTAGCATACAATTTGTATACTGCATGGTGGCGTATCTATGCAATCTGCTGCCTATGTCTAGAATAATACTGTGTTGTGAATGATCTCCTGTAAGTTCCAAGTTTCTCCAGATCGTTTGGCAACGCTTGCTTACAATTGCAAATGTGTTACATACGTATATATGTGTTTGATCTGGTATTTGAACAGAAAATCATATGCCAGAATATATTATAGCACGTTAGTTGCCTCAAGCGCCACCATACGTATGTGTTTCCACTAACTTGAGGAACCTATACAGATACATGCATCATGAAATATAGGTTGCAGATATCTCTGAAACAAGCTCCGTGGCACAAATAGTTATGGCGCCCAAACTGAAATGAAGGTACGAAACTTACATTGTTTCCACACATACCTACGTTCGCTGTCTTTGTTTACATACATATAAATGGCACGGTGCAGCACCGAACATATTAAAACCCTTTACACGCCAACCACAACTAAAGTCGCTTTTGCAAACAATATATAGCCAGTCAATGCTGTTTACTATTTGCTATTCGGATAGTGGAGCTAAAACACTTGTCTGAATAGCAAACAATATAGATCCTGATACGTAGTGGCTGATCTGGATCTATGTTGTTTTCACATTCGTTCCAATTTATTCGGCATAATTAGGGAATATTTACATTTACTAAGAGTTGAATATTGTTCATGGGCGGTGGCGTGAACGGGTACGTAAACGCGTTCGGTATATGTACATGCTGGAGACATGGGTTGTCTCCCTTGAACTGTTGATGTGCGTTTGGGTTAAAATATATTAATGGAATGGGTGGACATGGGTGGATGTATGTTTGTTGTGTGGGGTAGGTGACCCGGGCTTGGTAACATCGGACAAGGGCAATTGTTTGATTTCGGTTTGCGTTTCTGTTTAGGCTATTAAGGTTTATTAAGTATTATATTATTGCTATATACTAGAGAGTACCCATGCAAAGGAGGTTATATTTTTTTCTCCGTGTATTTGTTTGTTGGTTTATCTGTTAGTAGGGTTACGCAAACGGTCACGGGTGGATTTTCATAAACTTTGGTGGAAGGTGGACCTCAGGTCAAGGCCAAACCATTTAGATGTTAGGGGTGATTCAGATATGGGTCGGGATCCAGGAATTGTTAAAACAGATTTTGCACCAGTGTGAGATAGGAGCACAATGAACATTAGCAGCTTGACGGAGATTTAATGTTATCACGGATTTAGCAGCGTGACGGAGGTTTAATGTCATCACGGATTTAGCAGCGTGACGGAGGTGTAATGTCATCACGGATTTAGCAGCGTGGCGGAGGTTTAATGAAATCTCGGAGTTAGCAGCGTGAAGGAGATTTAATGTCATCACGGATTTAGCAGCGTGACGGAGATTTAATGCTATCACGGATTTAGCAGCGTGACGGAGATTTAATGCTATCACGGAGTTAGCAGCGTGACGGAGGTTTAATGCTATCACGGATTTAGCAGCGTGACGGAGGTTTAATGCTATCACGGAATTAGTAGCGTGACGGAGGTTTAATGCTATCACGGATTTAGCAGCGTGACGGAGGTGTAATGTCATCACGGATTTAGCAGCGTGGCGGAGGTTTAATGAAATCTCGGAGTTAGCAGCGTGAAGGAGATTTATGTCATCACGGATTTAGCAGCGTGACGGAGATTTAATGCTATCACGGAGTTAGCAGCGTGACGGAGGTTTAATGCTATCACGGATTTAGCAGCGTGACGGAGATTTAATGCTATCACGGATTTAGCAGCGTGACGGAGATTTAATGCTATCACGGATTTAGCAGCGTGACGGAGATTTAATGCTATCTCGGAGTTAGCAGCGTGACGGAGATTTAATGCTATCACGGATTTAGCAGCGTGACGGAGGTGTAATGTCATCACGGATTTAGCAGCGTGGCGGAGGTTTAATGAAATCTCGGAGTTAGCAGCGTGAAGGAGATTTAATGTCATCACGGATTTAGCAGCGTGACGGAGATTTAATGCTATCACGGAGTTAGCAGCGTGACGGAGATTTAATGCTATCACGGAGTTAGCAGCGTGACGGAGGTTTAATGCTATCACGGATTTAGCAGCGTGACGGAGATTTAATGCTATCACGGATTTAGCAGCGTGACGGAGATTTAATGCTATCACGGATTTAGCAGCGTGACGGAGATTTAATGCTATCTCGGAGTTAGCAGCGTGACGGAGATTTAATGCTATCACGGATTTAGCAGCGTGACGGAGGTGTAATGTCATCACGGATTTAGCAGCGTGGCGGAGGTTTAATGAAATCTCGGAGTTAGCAGCGTGAAGGAGATTTAATGTCATCACGGATTTAGCAGCGTGACGGAGATTTAATGCTATCACGGAGTTAGCAGCGTGACGGAGATTTAATGCTATCACGGATTTAGCAGCGTGACGGAGGTTTAATGATATCTCGGAGTTAGCAGCGTGACGGAGTTTTAATGCTATCTCGGAGTTAGCAGCGTGACGGAGGTTCAATGATATCTCGGATTTAGCAGTGTGACGGAGGTTCAATGATATCTCGGAGTTTGAAGTGTGACGGAGGCTTAATGCTCTCTCGGAATTTCGCGGTAACCAAAATGATTATATTTGGAAACTACAAACATAATTCCAAGTAGATAATTAGATTTGCAAATGCATATTTATTTCCTCTGTTGTTTTATTATTTAACTTTGTTTTATTATTTAACTTTGTTTTATTATTTAACTTTGTTTTATTATTTAACTTTGTTTTATTATTTAACTTTGTTTTATTATTTAACTTTGTTTTATTATTTAACTTTGTTTTATTATTTAACTTTGTTTTATTATTTAACTTTGTTTTACTATTTAACTTTGTTTTATTATTTAACTTTAAGTCAAACTGAAACTATGGTGTGTTCTGGTTTAATGCAGATAAGAGCTCGGGGAACGACATATATTATCCAGACTGCTTGGAATGTGAATACTTGATCCTGATCAGCCGCGGCGTTACGGTGCTGATCTGGATCTATCTTATTTGCACATTACTTCCAATTTATTCAGCATGTTAAACCTCATTCGACGGAAACACAGCTGTCAGCATCCCCTAACAACCCAACACGTATATCCTTATATGTTTATTTAGATATAACATACTCTTCCACACACAAACACAGTCCCCAGCATAGATATGCCATTTTCCAATGGAATATTATATCTCCTTGTCCAGCGCGCTATACCAACAGTATAGTGAGAAAACACTTGTGAATTATAGAATAGAAATATCACGAACAGGACTAGGCTCATAGCCAATTTTGTTACAACAGTACATGGGGTATTACCATACATATGTGTATGTGTATATATGGTGCACATTCAGGTTAGTATAGGACACTATTGATGGAAAATGTCCAGTTCTGTAGATATGGGTGATATTTGGCACGGGGATGTCGAGGGGTGCGACGTTCTCCTTTATTGTGACCTAGATCCACGCAGAGTGCCTGTGGGTCCAATATGATAATAGTAGTTGCCCAGTAAAGGGACCAGGAACCCTAAAGCAAGAAGTATGAAACGCCATAGCCGCCCTATGTTCTGTATAAACGTCATTATGTTCTGTAGAAACGTCATTATATTCTATATAAACGTCATTATGTTCTGTAGAAACGTCATTATATTCTGTATAAACGTCATTATGTTCTGTAGAAACGTCATTATATTCTGTATAAACGTCATTATATTCTGTATAAACGTCATTATGTTATGTAGAAACGTCATTAGGTTCGGTACAAACTTCATGTTCGGTACAAACATCATGTTCGGTACAAACTTCATGTTCGGTACAATTGCCATTATGTTCGGTACAAACGTCAGTACGTTCTATATAAGCGTCATTATGTTCTGTACGAACGTCATTTTATTCTGTGCAAACTAGGGACTAAAATGTTTTACGCGATCAGTTATAAATCTTAATCAGATCGAGGATGAACTAATTTGCAACTATTTCTCAGGATGCAGAAAATAAAGAATGCATTAAGAATGCTTTGTCTGAAAAATATCTAGCTTTCGGTGTTGGAGAGGTAATATTATATATGCTCATTTGCCATCCACACACAGTGTTAGCACATGCTATGTGTGGTGGTTAGCGATACTCCAGCTTAACACATCTCTATACGTCTATAAGTTTCTAATGCAAAGATCATTACTAACAGATAGGTCAGCTGACCAGTGCCATGGACAACACGTTCGACTGCGAATCCAGGCATATCCCCGGTTCGACCCCCCCCCCCCACTCCCCATCTGATAATAATGATGATAGTCGTTCAGATGGGATTATAAACCGAGGTCGCATGTCTCGGTACTATACACAGTACACATATTTAAATGGGAGCGTCTTCTGTATCTTGCACATACATACAGACGGATATGTAGTCCAGTGGTAACACGCTGAACTGGTAATCCAGGGATCGCAGGTTCGATCCCCCGTCTGACCCTAATAACATTAACAGTCTTTCAGATGGAACCGAGGTCTCGTGTTGGTGCTTTACACCGTGCACGTAAAAGATCCAGAGGAGTCTCTGGAACGGGTCTCTCTCTCTCTCTCTCTCTCTCTCTCTCTCTCTCTCTCTGTGTATCATTGCACTATCCTCCAAACATCTAACATGACTAATCTCTTCAGGAGGCGTCGCTCATATGGGCAACCGGTAGCGACGATAAATAAACGTAACACACACACACATGTCTTGCACACTCCTCAAAGCAAATAAGATGTATAACCAGGGTGCGACAACAAATAAGCGTATAAAAAGATCCAAATAAATCAGTTTGTGATTTTTACATTTATTTATCGTCGCTACCGGTTGCCCATATGAGCACCGCCTCCTGAAGATATTAGTCATTTTAGATTGTTGGAGGACAGTGCAGTGATACAGATATAGGCCCATTACAGAGTCTCTTCTGGTTCTTTTAAGGGCAGGTGTAAAACACTAGACCTCGGGTTAAAATCCCACCTGAAAGACTGTTAATTTTATTAGGGTCAAACGGGGGATCGAACCTGCGATCCATGGATTACCAGTCCAACGTGTTAACCACTGGACTACATATCCGTCTGTGAAAAACAAACCAGGCTGCATGAAATGCCATTTATCATTTAGTCATCCTATTAATGATTTAGTACGGACTATATAAGTATATGATCGGGTAATTATCACATCTGAAAGACGGTTAATATTTTTAAGATAAGAGTGGGGATCGAACCTACGGTTCAGGGAATCGCATTCTGAATTGAGAGTGGTAAGAGCTTACAAACATAACGCTAAAACAATGAGAGACATTTCTAATTTTCTATTACCTCCCTTGGCAGATAAAGTCTGATTTATTCCAAAATGTGAATAGGTCCATTTAGTTGGAATCCTTTGTTTTTATTGTTGTTCCTGATTATGCGGTATGATAAATGTAATTTTATCAAATTCGTGTTAATTAACTTATAACATTCATTTACAAATAAGTACCCATTGTGTGTACTGTATGAGATATGTCAAGATATAGTAATTTAATACTCATAAGAAGCGATATTGGAATAAAATTGCTAGCATGCTGTGCAAAGGAAACAACGATAAAAACAGAGGAAAACACTTAATAGGACATATCTACTTATAGGGAGTATTCAAGGGCAGTAACTGGCCGATGTCTCTCATACACAGTGCCCCAAATACAATGGTTTATGCTCAGCCAGTATATCGAATGTTGACGTTTACAGGTGTTACGGGAAACAAACCAATAGTAGGCCTACCTTGCAGCTTATATCTTATTTCATAAGACATATGAACGTTTTACTGGTTACTGTTTACATGTTTCATTATGCTATTTCATGTTTTAATTTATTGAGGGCCTCATGGTAGATTGACTTAATTTCTCACATGAGTTCCCTCGTTAAATAAAGTCTTTATTATTATTATTATTATTATTATTATTATAAACCCAGTTGATATAGATTGCTGCGACACGATGGAAACCGCCCTGTATTTGATTGGTCCAATAAACTCAGATGGCAAAGTCAGTCAAACCAACATTTAGAATTTGAATAATTAAATGAATTGACATTCACTCTAAGGAAATCATGAACTCATAAAAGTCTATCAACATTTCCTGTAATATGAATTTTGAAAGTTTTCAGGGAAATGATGAAATTTAATTTTAATACTTTATATAGCAAAACGACTAACATCATCCGATTTGCATAATTATAATAATAACAATAATAATAATAAAGACTTTATTTAACGAGAGAACTCATTTGAACAATTTAATCAATCTACCATGAACTACTCAACAAATAAACACATTAAATAGCACAGGGACATAATTATGCAAGCAATGACAAGTAATACTGGCACGGGAAATACGATTTAAGCTGCAATAACTAATACTTATATTATAACTGTTTGGCTGTCCGATTAGCGCAGTGGTTAACGAGCTCGATTCTCACCAATGCAACCCGGGTTCGATCCACGGACCGGGAAGTATGTGAGATGGTACAGTTGTCGTCAGATCGGACAGGTGGGTTTTCTCCGTGTACTCTGGTTTCCTCCCACACGAATGACCACATTTACGCTTTCATCCGCGCCAACGAGAGTGATTAATATAAGTTGTTAGAACTTGCTTCGCAATAGTTGTAAAATAAATAAAGTTTAAACTTTATAACTGTTTGCAAAAAGACATTTTGTTGCGATTTTATGGTTAATGGTTAGAATGAAGGCACATACGTACACTTTACTGATGCGTTTTATTGCTATATAATGTATGACGCATTTCGACTACAAGGAAAGCTATCTCTGTCATCTCTTCAAAACGTAAATTGTGTATTGCTATTATAAATGTAGATAAGATTATGTGTACATAATAAATGATGATATGATCAAAGGTCACTAAAAACATATTTGCGGTTAGCCGGAATTTCTATCATCTGTCATCAATGTACACTACACTACTTACGTATATGGACTGAATCCGCATATTTCGCAGACATTGTAATTGTGGGTTTTGCCGCTGAAGCGATTGCTAACACAGGACATATATATGCTGGGTGTGTTATAATGTGTGTGTGGGCGTGGGAGGGGGGCAAGTCGACAGGTATAGCTTGTTGTAATTTATGCAATTTTAGATTAGCTCCATTGCGAAAGTTCTTGCAACTTATAATAATCACTCTCGAGACCCCATTGACATCGTCACGAGGGAGAGAGAATAAGCATGCGGAATTTAAATGCCTTACCTAAGCGCACAGTCGTAACGGCTCCATGCCATTCGCACCTGGATCGAACGCGCTACAACTGCGCTATCGCGACTTCCACTATAATGGTAATCCATGGATCACAGGTTCGACCCCCCCGTCTGACACTAATAACATTAACAGTCTTTCAGAATGGGACTTTAAACCGAGGTCTAGTGCTCTACACCGTGCACGTAAAAGAACCAGACGAGACTCTGGAATGGGTCTCTGTCTGCATCATTGCACTATCCTCCAAAAATATAAAATTACTATTCTCTTCAGGAGGCGTCGCTCATATGGGCAACCGGTAGCGACGATAAATACACGTAAAACACACACACATTCCTTCCTTTTAGAGCAAATTCAATATACTTACTAAGCGAGATTACTATATTTGTGTTACTAATGTTATGCATTTCCACCCATTTGAACATATTCTCGAACTAACACGATACATGTATTAGTCCGGAGTTCGAGCCCCACTGGAGCCGTTACGATTGTACCCTTAGGCAAGGCATTTAAATTCCACATTGCACATTCTCTCTCCTTCATGGCGATGGATTCCATCAGGAATGAGGTCTCGAGAGTGATTAATACAAGTTGAAAGAACTTGTTTCGCAATCGAGCTAAAATAAATTTGTATAAACTAAGCACGATATTAAGGTATAACACATGTGTACAATAAACCAGCATGTACACGCATTAGAAAATAAAATGAAAACCACCCTCTATATACAATACAATACACAATGTGCATCAATATTATCTCTGCAGTACCTTTACGAATTATGAGTCCAGACTGTGCCTATTGCAGCTTGCCTTTATTACACAGGCACAAGACACACTTTTTTGTTGGCCTATTTACATTACTTACTATATGACCATAGGGCAACAAAATAAAAAAGTGTGTCTTGTGCCTGTGCTTTATCAGAAAATAATATATGATTTTTCTTTGCTTGTCAACGGGACATTTTAATTTACATGTACTTACTAGGTGGTCGTCAGATCGGACAGGTGGTGTCTCTCCGGGTATTGACCTTTCTGCAAACGCTACTTAGGCACGCCCCCCATAGTTACAGGTGCTCGCTGTAACCACGCGAGACAAGCTATCTAACAAAATGGCGTCTAACGCAGACCTGCATCGAGTTAATCTAGATAAAATTCCGTCGAATGTCTCGGTTTTATTTCACCCAGATAAGAATATCTCGTTGAAAGCAAGAAGGCAAGGGTTTTAGGTGAATTCAGGTGATTTCGTATAATCCCTTGTTCGTCTAATGGTAGTTTCGTATACTAGTGCATTCGTATAATCACAGGTTCGTATTATATATATATAGTACTGCACTATACAGGCCCATTATAATAATGCTATTATTAGCTATTTAGGTAATTAGACACAATTATGAATGGGACTATGTAGCCGTGTGTTTGCCATACCAGGAGTGATTATCTATCTAGGTTTCAGGCCACTAATCAAGATTAATTAAAGTGAATGGGGGAGAATAAATATATCATTCCGCATTTTCGATGATTCCAACGGTGGCACTTATCGCAGCTAAGAGCATACGGCTGGAAACGTGACGAGAGCAAAAAACGCATGGAAAAATAGACGCCATGGTTGTAATGAAATTGATGTGAAGAGCATGATATTTATACATGATTCAAGGGATTGGACATATGGCACGGCTCAGCTCTAAAGCTGATAAAACATGGGCATACAAGCCAGCATCACAAATGTTTGAGCCGACCAATCAAGGTGTGAAAAATAATATATTCTCCAGTAATTGATTAATTTGTCAACAGCCCATCTCATAATAGACGTAGGTGTGAAGGTTATTTCTCTAAAGTACAGATATACGGATGAGGACGTGTTAAGTGTTCGTGGTAAATGCTTGCGCAGTCAACGGAAGAGTGAACAACCACATCGTGTCAACTTTGACATCAAAAGAAATGAAATATGCCACCGTCTTGAGAGACTCGACCCTATGCCTCCTAGAAGACTCGAACATTAGGCCCAAAAACTGAACACCAGTACGTTCACTGAGCTAATATGGGAATCCCACAGCTCTGCTATCTGATCCCTAGTCCACCATCCACGACAATATGTATGAACCACATGTATAATCACCACTATACTCACATATCTCTTGTGAACGGTAGATCTATTAATGCAGAATATATTTTTT
Source organism: Archivesica marissinica (assembly GCA_014843695.1). NCBI lineage: Eukaryota > Metazoa > Mollusca > Bivalvia > Venerida > Vesicomyidae > Archivesica > Archivesica marissinica. Next base: position 79,153,059 of record CM026387.1, on the reverse strand, counting down.
CGAAATATTTTATTATGCATAAATAAATTAATTTCAACTTACTTTTGTGCAAATATATCTGTTTGCATTAATTTTGGATGTATTCAGCTGGTCTTTTGGTCGTTCACACAACTTAATCCACCTTAGACATGTTTTCAAGATTTGTCTTAGGTTTTGAAAATGGCACGAATTTAACGTCACCTATCAATCGATCTGGATATCTACATCACTGTCACACAGCCCGTAACTACATCTTTTCACCATTGTCAATGACAGACAGCATTAATTAATTTTAAATATTTTTCAATAAATAATTTCAGATCACGATCACTCGTTATCAGAATTGATTAAAATTTTACTACATAACTCATTTATCTAACAGAACGATAAAACAATGACTCGGTGTAGTAATCAATTATATAATTATGTGCACACATTTTATAATTGACCAATTAGCACAATGAGTGCTAAATTCCGATGTGAAATACTTTGATCTTGATAGCAGTGGCCCCTATCGGGTATTATAACTCGGCGGTCTCTGTGATGTACCGTTAGTGGGTAAGTTGTTGATTACTCCCAATAAACAATGTGACACGCTTAAATTTGATTGCTGTGTTTGTGAGAAAAGAATGACTATATGGGGTCAGTCGGTGTTTTTATAGATGCATTGTTTTTAAAGCAGGTGTCTGGTATTTTGTGGTTCATATACACACTTTTAGATTTGTCCAAGGATTTTGAAATGGGTTGAATTTAACGTCGATCACCAGGATATCGACTCATTTTGTACTATAACTAACCCACACACCAAAGCTACACATTTTCAACATCATTAAAACAATTTTAAACCCGTATTTTCGATCAAATTCACGCCTTTTCAAATTTGTCTACTCGTTACTAGTGAGTCTAATATGCATTGTTTGTCTAACAAAATGGCGGCGCTAAAGCGTTGCCGGGGGTGCGTGCGAATGGTGCGATGCGATTGGCTAACGTCAGCTGTCAATCAAAATCGGCAGAAAGGTCAATTGGTACCCAGCATGTCAATACATTTGACACGTAATTACTGTTTCAATATGTTGTGTATGCTTGTACAAAAATGAGACGTAAATAAACATGTATCTATCTATCTATCGTAATGGCGAAGAAACGAAAACAAAAAGGAAACAGAAAGTCAAAGCATAATGTTGGGGATATTAACGCAACTGTCCATATACTGACAATAACAAACTGTGCACTTTTATATTGAGCGTTACGTTTTCATTACAAATTTTAGAATTATTGGTTTTACTACCATGACGAAAATAATCCTTCACACATTACACTAATTTACATTTTGATACCAAATTTGCCTATATATTGTTCTAAAAAAATATACATTTTACCTCTAAGGCAAGTGCACCGTTTCTTTTGGGTGTCGGTATATATCCGTATACATCACCAATGAGTATACGTACCTGGCACGCGTGCATATTTGACATACACGAACATGCATATAGCGGAAAACCAAAGTACACTAAAAGACAAAGAATACTACATGTCAACTAGGTGTATACAACGGCGCCGTAAAGTAGGTGTATACAACGGCGCCGTAAAGTAGGTGTACAACGGCGCCGTAAAGTAGGTGGATAAGTGCGCCGTAAAGTAGGTGTATAACGCCGCCGTAAAGTAGGTGTATAAGTGCGCCGTAAAGTAGGTGTATAACGGCGCCGTAAAGTAGGTGTATAACGGCGCCGTAAAGTAGGTGTACAACGGCGCCGTAAAGTAGGTGTACAACGGCGCCGTAAAGTAGGTGTATAACGGCGCCGTAAAGTAGGTGTACAACGGCGCCGTAAAGTAGGTGTATAACGGCGTCGTAAAGTAGGTGTACAACGACGCCGTAAAGTAGGTGTACAACGACGTCGTAAAGTAGGTGTATAACGGCGTCGTAAAGTAGGTGTACAACGGCGCCGTAAAGTAGGTGTATAACGGCGCCGTACAGTAGGAGTATAACGGCGCCGTAAAGTAGGTGTACAACGGCGCCGTAAAGTAGGTGTATAACGGCGCCGTACAGTAGGTGAATAACGGCGCCGTAAAGTAGGTGTACAACAGTAGGTGTACGCCGTAAAGTAGGTGTATAACGGCGCCGTAAACTAGGTGTATAACGGCGCCGTAAAGTAGGTGTACAACGGCGGCGTAAAGTAGGTGTATAACGGCGCCGTAAAGTAGGTGTACAACGGCGCCGTAAAGTAGGTGTATAACGGCGCCGTAAAGTAGGTGTACAAGTGCGCCGTAAAGTAGGTGTATAACGGCGCCGTAAAGTAGGTGTATAACGGCGCCGTAAAGTAGGTGTATAAGTGCGCCGTAAAGTAGGTGTATAACGGCGCCGTAAAGTAGGTGTATAAGTGCGCCGTAAAGTAGGTGTATAACGGCGCCGTAAAGTAGGTGTATAACGGCGCCGTAAAGTAGGTGTATACAACGGCGCCGTAAAGTAGGTGTACAACGGCGCCGTAAAGTAGGTGGATAAGTGCGCCGTAAAGTAGGTGTATAACGGCGCCGTAAAGTAGGTGTATAAGTGCGCCGTAAAGTAGGTGTATAACGGCGCCGTAAAGTAGGTGTATAACGGCGCCGTAAAGTAGGTGTACAACGGCGCAGTAAAGTAGGTGTACAACGGCGCCGTAAAGTAGGTGTATAACGGCGCCGTAAAGTAGGTGTACAACGGCGCCGTAAAGTAGGTGTATAACGGCGTCGTAAAGTAGGTGTACAACGACGCCGTAAAGTAGGTGTACAACGACGTCGTAAAGTAGGTGTATAACGGCGTCGTAAAGTAGGTGTACAACGGCGCCGTAAAGTAGGTGTATAACGGCGCCGTACAGTAGGAGTATAACGGCGCCGTAAAGTAGGTGTACAACGGCGCCGTAAAGTAGGTGTATAACGGCGCCGTACAGTAGGTGAATAACGGCGCCGTAAAGTAGGTGTACAACAGTAGGTGTACGCCGTAAAGTAGGTGTATAACGGCGCCGTAAAGTAGGTGTATAACGGCGCCGTAAAGTAGGTGTACAACGGCGCCGTAAAGTAGGTGTATAACGGCGCCGTAAAGTAGGTGTACAACGGCGCCGTAAAGTAGGTGTATAACGGCGCCGTAAAGTAGGTGTACAACTGCGCCGTAAAGTAGGTGTATAACGGCGCCGTAAAGTAGGTGTATAACGGCGCCGTAAAGTAGGTGTATAAGTGCGCCGTAAAGTAGGTGTATAACGGCGCCGTAAAGTAGGTGTATAAGTGCGCCGTAAAGTAGGTGTATAACGGCGCCGTAAAGTAGGTGTATAACGGCGCCGTAAAGTAGGTGTATACAACGGCGCCGTAAAGTAGGTGTACAACGGCGCCGTAAAGTAGGTGGATAAGTGCGCCGTAAAGTAGGTGTATAACGGCGCCGTAAAGTAGGTGTATAAGTGCGCCGTAAAGTAGGTGTATAACGGCGCCGTAAAGTAGGTGTATAACGGCGCCGTAAAGTAGGTGTACAACGGCGCAGTAAAGTAGGTGTACAACGGCGCCGTAAAGTAGGTGTATAACGGCGCCGTAAAGTAGGTGTACAACGGCGCCGTAAAGTAGGTGTATAACGGCGTCGTAAAGTAGGTGTACAACGACGCCGTAAAGTAGGTGTACAACGACGTCGTAAAGTAAGTGTATAACGGCGTCGTAAAGTAGGTGTACAACGGCGCCGTAAAGT
>CM026387.1:79110394-79148380 GCA_014843695.1 Archivesica marissinica | reverse complement strand
AAGGCCCGGGGTGCACCCTTCGAGCAGTATTTCATACATTGACTGGTACACGTTAGCTATTGTTGGCGGAGGAAGGCCCGGGGTGCACCCTCCGAGCAGTAGTTCATACACTGACTGGTACACGTTAGCTATTGTTGGCGGAGGAAGGCCCGAGGTGCAGCTCCGAGCAGAATTTCATACATTGACTGGTAACGTTAGCTATTGTTGGCGGAGGAAGGCCGAGGTGCAGCCTCCGAGCAGAATTCCATACACTGACTGGTACACGTTAGCTATTGTTGGCGGAGGAAGGCCCGGGGTGTACCCTCCGAGCAGTATTTCATACATTGACTGGTACACGTTTGCTATGTTGGCGGAGGAAGGCCCGGGGTGCATCCTCCGAGCAGTATTCCATACACTGACTGGTACACGTTAGCTATTGTTGGCGGAGGAAGGACCGGGGTGCACCCTCCGAGCAGTATTCCATACACTGACTGGTACACGTTAGCTATTGTTGGCGGAGGAAGGCCCAGGGTGCATCCTCCGAGCAGTATTCCATACACTGACTGGTACACGTTAGCTATTGTTGGGGAGGAAGGCCCGGGGTGCACCCTCCGAGCAGTATTCCATACACTGACTGGTACACGTTAGCTATTGTTGGCGGAGGAAGGCCGGGGTGCATCCTCCGAGCAGTATTCCATACACTGACTGGTACACGTTAGCTATTGTTGGTGGAGGAAGGCCCGGGGTGCACCCTCCGAGCAGTATTCCATACACTGACTGGTACACGTTAGCTATTGTTGGCGGTGGAAGGCCCGGTGTGCACCTTCCGAGCAGTATTCCATACACTGACTGGTACACGTTAGCTATTGTTAGCGGAGGAAGGCCCGGGGTGCATCCTCCGAGCAGTATTCCATACACTGACTGGTACACATTAGCTATTGTTGGCGGAGGAAGGCCCGGGGTGCACCCTCCGAGCAGTATTCCATACACTGACTGGTACACGTTAGCTATTGTTGGCAGAGGAAGGCCCGGGTGCACCCCCGAGCAATATTTCATACACTGACTGGTACACGTTAGCTATTGTTGGCGGAGGAAGGCCCGGGGTGCATCCTCCGAGCAGTATTCCATACACTGACTGGTACACCTTAGCTATTGTTGGCGGAGGAAGGCCCGGGGTGCACCCTCCGAGCAGTATTCCATACACTGACTGGTACACGTTAGCTATTGTTGGCGGAGGAAGGCCCGGGGTGCACCGTCCGAGCAGTATTGCATACACTGACTGGTACACGTTAGCTATTGTTGGTGGAGGAAGGCCCGGGGTGCACCCTCCGAGCAGTATTTCATACACTGACTGGTACACGTTAGCTATTGTTGGCGGAGGAAGGCCCGGGGTGCACCCTCCGAGCAGTATTTCATACACTGACTGGTACACGTTAGCTATTGTTGGCGGAGGAAGGCCCGGGGTGCATCCTCCGAGCAGTATTCATACATGACTTGTACACGTTTGCTATTGTTGGCGGAGGAAGGCCCGTGGTGCACCCTCCGAGCAGTATTTCATACACTGACTGATACACGTTAGCTATTTTTGGCGGAGGAAGGCCCGTGGTGCATCCTCCGAGCAGTATTTCATACACTGACTTGTACACGTTTGCTATTGTTGGCGGAGGAAGGCCCGTGGTGCACCCTTCGAGCAGTATTCCATACACTGATTTGTACACGTTAGCTATTGTTGGCGGAGGAAGGCCCATGGTGCACCCTTCGAGCAGTATTCCATACAGTGACTGGTACACGTTAGCTATTGTTGGCGGAGGAAGGCCCGTGGTGCACCCTTCGAGCAGTATTCCATACACTGACTGGTATACGTTAGCTATTGTTGGCGGAGGAAGGCCCGGGGTGCACCCTTCGAGCAGTATCTCATACACTGACTAGTACTTGTTAGCTATTGTTGGCGGAGGAAGGCCCGGGGTGCACCCTCCGAGCAGTATTCCATACACTGACTGACTGGTACACGTTAGCTATTGTTGGCGGAGGAAGGCCCGTGGTGCACCCTCCGAGCAGTATTCCATACACTGACTGGTACACGTTAGCTATTGTTGGCGGAGGAAGGCCCGGGGTGCACCCTTCGAGCAGTATTTCATACACTGACTAGTACTTGTTAGCTATTGTTGGCGGAGGAAGGCCCGGGGTGCACCCTCCGAGCAGTATTCCATACACTGACTGGTACACGTTAGCTATTGTTGTCGGAGGAAGGCCCGGGGTGCACCCTCCGAGCAGTATTACATACACTGACTGGTACACGTTATCTATTGTTGGTGGAGGAAGGCCCGGGGTGCACCCTCCGAGCAGTATTTCATACATTGACTTGTACACGTTAGCTATTGTTGGTGGAGGAAGGCCCGGGGTGCACCCTCCGAGCAGTATTCCATACATTGACTGGTACACGTTAGCTATTGTTGGTGGAGGAAGGCCCGGGGTGCACCCTTCGAGCAGTATTTCATACATTGACTGGTACACGTTAGCTATTGTTGGCGGAGGAAGGCCCGGGGTGCACCCTCCGAGCAGTATTTCATACACTGACTGGTACACGTTAGCTATTGTTGGCGGAGGAAGGCCCAAGGTGCAGCCTCCGAGCAGAAGTTCATACATTGACTGGTACACGTTAGCTATTGTTGGCGGAGGAAGGCCCGAGGTGCAGCCTCCGAGCAGAATTCCATACACTGACTGGTACACGTTAGCTATTGTTGGCGGAGGAAGGCCCGGGGTGTACCCTCCGAGCAGTATTTAATACATTGACTGGTACACGTTTGCTATTGTTGGCGGAGGAAGACCCGGGGTGCATCCTCCGAGCAGTATTCCATACACTGACTGGTACACGTTAGCTATTGTTGGCGGAGGAAGGCCCGGGGTGCATCCTCCGAGCAGTATTCCATACACTGACTGGTACACGTTAGCTTTTGTTGGTGGAGGAAGGCCCGGGGTGCACCCTCCGAGCAGTATTCCATACACTGACTGGTACACGTTAGCTATTGTTGGCGGAGGAAGGCCCGGGGTGCATCCTCCGAGCAGTATTCCATACACTGACTGGTACACGTTAGCTATTGTTGGTGGAGGAAGGCCCGGGGTGCACCCTCCGAGCAGTATTCCATACACTGACTGGTACACGTTAGCTATTGTTGGCGGAGGAAGGCCCGGGGTGCACCCTCCGAGCAGTATTCCATACACTGACTGGTACACGTTAGCTATTGTTAGCGGAGGAAGGCCCGGGGTGCATCCTCCGAGCAGTATTCCATACACTGACTGGTACACATTAGCTATTGTTGGCGGAGGAAGGCCCGGGGTGCACCCTCCGAGCAGTATTCCATACACTGACTGGTACACGTTAGCTATTGTTGGCAGAGGAAGGCCCGGGTGCACCCTCCGAGCAATATTTCATACACTGACTGGTACACGTTAGCTATTGTTGGCGGAGGAAGGCCGGGGTGCACCCTCCGAGCAGTATTCCATACACTGACTGGTACACCTTAGCTATTGTTGGCGGAGGAAGGCCCGGGGTGCACCCTTCGAGCAGTATTCCATACACTGACTGGTACACGTTAGCTATTGTTGGCGGAGGAAGGCCCGGGGTGCACCGTCCGAGCAGTATTGCATACACTGACTGGTACACGTTAGCTATTGTTGGTGGAGGAAGGCCCGGGGTGCACCCTCCGAGCAGTATTTCATACACTGACTGGTACACGTTAGCTATTGTTGGCGGAGGAAGGCCCGAGGTGCAGCCTCCGAGCAGAATTTCATACATTGACTGTTACACGTTAGCTATTGTTGGCGGAGGAAGGCCCGAGGTGCAGCCTCCGAGCAGAATTCCATACACTGACTGGTACACGTTAGCTATTGTTGGCGGAGGAAGGCCCGTGGTGTACCCTCCGAGCAGTATTTCATACATTGACTGGTACACGTTTGCTATTGTTGGCGGAGGAAGGCCCGGGGTGCATCCTCCGAGCAGTATTCCATACACTGACTGGTACACGTTAGCTATTGTTGGCGGAGGAAGGCCCGGGGTGCATCCTCCGAGCAGTATTCCATACACTGACTGGTACACGTTAGCTTTTGTTGGTGGAGGAAGGCCCGGGGTGCACCCTCCGAGCAGTATTCCATACACTGACTGGTACACGTTAGCTATTGTTGGCGGAGGAAGGCCCGGGGTGCATCCTCCGAGCAGTATTCCATACACTGACTGGTACACGTTAGCTATTGTTGGTGGAGGAAGGCCCGGGGTGCACCCTCCGAGCAGTATTCCATACACTGACTGGTACACGTTAGCTATTGTTGGCGGAGGAAGGCCCGGGGTGCACCCTCCGAGCATTATTCCATACACTGACTGGTACACATTAGCTATTGTTGGCGGAGGAAGGCCCGGGGTGCACCCTCCGAGCAGTATTCCATACACTGACTGGTACACGTTAGCTATTGTTGGCAGAGGAAGGCCCGGGGTGCACCCTCCGAGCAATATTTCATACACTGACTGGTACACGTTAGCTATTGTTGGCGGAGGAAGGCCCGGGGTGCACCCTCCGAGCAGTATTCCATACACTGACTGGTACACCTTAGCTATTGTTGGCGGAGGAAGGCCCGGGGTGCACCCTCCGAGCAGTATTTCATACACTGACTGGTACACGTTAGCTATTGTTGGCGGAGGAAGGCCCGGGGTGCATCCTCCGAGCAGTATTTCATACACTGACTTGTACACGTTTGCTATTGTTGGCGGAGGAAGGCCCGTGGTGCACCCTTCGAGCAGTATTTCATACACTGACTGATACACGTTAGCTAATTTTGGCGGAGGAAGGCCCGTGGTGCATCCTCCGAGCAGTATTTCATACACTGACTTGTACACGTTTGCTATTGTTGGCGGAGGAAGGCCCGTGGTGCACCCTTCGAGCAGTATTCCATACACTGATTTGTACACGTTAGCTATTGTTGGCGGAGGAAGGCCCATGGTGCACCCTTCGAGCAGTATTCCATACAGTGACTGGTACACGTTAGCTATTGTTGGCGGAGGAAGGCCCGTGGTGCACCCTTCGAGCAGTATTCCATACACTGACTGGTACACGTTAGCTATTGTTGGCGGAGGAAGGCCCGTGGTGCACCCTTCGAGCAGTAGTCCATACACTGACTGGTACACGGATATAACCAGTGACCAGTCGCAAGCCAGCTTGATTGTTATCTAACTTATAAGAACCCGAGACTCCCAGTGGGTTTCGAACCTACAGCGGTGAGGGGCTAAGTGATTTGAAGTCACCGACCGTAACCACTCGGCCATGGAGCTGGGGTAGGTACTAGTTAGAAGCATAGCTGATATATTTACATGGCATGACAGAGAACAGTTGACAGACAGTTGATAAATACTCATGTATCACATATTACCGCGGTTTCCAATGTGCAGTTCTCACTTATAGTGCTATCTTTTGATTGCATTTGATTGTATATATGTTGAGGGCCTCATGGTAGATTAACTTTTGTTAAATGAGTACTCTCGTTAAATAAAGTCTTTATTATTATTATTATTATTATTATTATTATTATTATTATTATTGTTTAATCTATCATTAAAGCGACACTATATCGCGTGGAATGAAAATATTATACAATTGGAAATTTTAACTAGCAATGCTACTATGCATTCTTCAATATTATTTTGAATAATTCTTTTCAGTCAGGAGATAATTTCCAAATCATAATTCCGCCAAAAAATATATGTTCATTTGTTGGCTAATAGTAAACATTTTGATTAAAATCTGAACATTATTATTGAGATATGGAAATATATATTTATAAAAAAAAAACTTTCCCATACTTAATCAGTTGCTACTCAGTATATCTGGATGTACAACACATTCGACGTAAACGCAATATTAACCGGATTTAATTTGCATAATTCGTGTTCGTCTTGGTGATGTGAGATGTTAATTGCATTTAAATGATAACTTGCAAAGCTTTTAAGATGTGTTAATGTGCAAATAACAAAACATTAACACATATGTATCTGCATCTAGCCCCATCATTCTGTACAAATAATAAAACTTCTTAAACAAACATACATGTAATTATATCTGCCACCTAACTCCGTCCTACTGTACTAATAGAACATTAGCGCACATATATATGCCGCCTAATCCCGTCCTACTGTACTAATAGAACATTAGCGCACATATATATGCCGCCTAATCCCGTCCTACTGTACTAATAGAACCTTAGTCCACATATATATGTCGCCTAACACCGCCCTTCTGTACTAATATAACCTTAGTCCACATATATATGTCGCCTAATCCCGTCCTTTTGTACTAATAGAACCATAGTCCACATATATATGCCGCCTAATCCCTTCCTACTGTACTAATATAACCTTAGTCCACATATATATGTCGCCTAATCCCGTCCTTCTGTACTAATTGAACTTTAGTCCACATATATATGTCGCCTAATCCGGTCCTTCTGTACTAATAGAACCTTAGTCCACATATATATGCCGCCCAATCCCGCCCTACTGTACCTAATAGAACCTTAGTCCACATATATGCCGCCTAATCCCGTCCTTCTGTACTAATATAACCTTAGTCCACATATATATGCCGCCTAATCCCTTCCTACTGTACTAATAGAACCTTAGTCCACATATATATGTCGCCAAATCCCTTCCTACTGTACCAATAGAACCTTAGTCCACATATATATGTCGCCTAGCCCCGCCCTTCTGTACTAATAGAACCTTAGTCCACATATATATGTCGCCTAGCCCCGCTCTTCTGTACTAATAGAACCTTAGTCCACATATATATGTCGCCTAATCCCGTCCTTCTGTACTAATAGAACCTTAGTCCACATATATATGTCGCCAAATCCCTTCCTACTGTACCAATAGAACCTTAGTCCACAATTATATGACGCCTAATCCCTTCCTACTGTACTAATAGAACCTTAGTCCACATATATATGTCGGTTAATCCCGTCCTTCTGTACAAATAGAACCTTAGTCCACATATATATGCCATCTAACTCCGTCCTACTGTACCAATATAACATTAGTCCACATATATATGCCACCTAACTCCGTCCTACTGTACCAATAGAACCTTAGTCCACATATATATGCCACCTAATTCCGTCCTACGATACCAATAGACCCTTAGTCCACATAAATATGCCACCTAACTCCGTCCTACTGTACTAATAGAACCTTAGTCCACATATATATGCCGCCTAATCCCGCCCTTCTGTACTAATAGAACCTTAGTCCACATATATATGCCGCCAAATCCCTTCCTACTGTACTAAGAGAACCTTAGTCCACATATATATGTCGCCTAATCCCGTCCTTCTGTACTAATAGAACCTTAGTCCACATATATATGTCGCCAAATCCCTTCCTACTGTACCAATAGAACCTTAGTCCACATATATATGCCGCCTAATCCCTTCCTACTGTACTAATAGAACCTTAGTCCACATATATATGTCGGTTAATCCCGTCCTTCTGTACCAATAGAACCTTAGTCCACAATTATATGCCGCCTAATCCCTTCCTACTGTACTAATAGAACCTTAGTCCACATATATATGTCGGTTAATCCCGTCCTTCTGTACTAATAGAACCTTAGTCCACATATATATGCCATCTAACTCAGTCCTACTGTACCAATATAACATTAGTCCACATATATATGCCACCTAACTCCGTCCTACTGTACCAATAGAACCTTAGTCCACATATATATGCCACCTAATTCCGTCCTACGATACCAATAGAACCTTAGTCCACATAAATATGCCACCTAACTCCGTCCTACTGTACTAATAGAACCTTAGTCCACATATATATGCCGCCTAATCCCGCCCTTCTGTACTAATAGAACCTTAGTCCACATATATATGCCGCCAAATCCCTTCCTACTGTACTAAGAGAACCTTAGTCCACATATATATGTCGCCTAATCCCGTCCTTCTGTACTAATAGAACCTTAGTCCACATATATATGTCGCCAAATCCCTTCCTACTGTACCAATAGAACCTTAGTCCACATATATATGCCGCCTAATCCCTTCCTACTGTACTAATAGAACCTTAGTCCACATATATATGTCGGTTAATCCCGTCCTTCTGTACTAATAGAACCTTAGTCCACATATATATGCCATCTAACTCCGTCCTACTGTACCAATATAACATTAGTCCACATATATATGCCACCTAACTCCGTCCTACTGTACCAATAGAACCTTAGTCCACATATATATGCCACCTAATTCCGTCCTACGATACCAATAGAACCTTAGTCCACATAAATATGCCACCTAACTCCGTCCTACTGTACTAATAGAACTTTAGTCCACATATATATGCCGCCTAATCCCGTCCTACTGTACTAATAGAACCTTATCCACATATATGCCGCCTAATCCCGTCCTTCTTCACTAATAGAACCTTAGTCCACATATATATGCCGCCTAATCCCGTCCTACTGTACTAATAGAACCTTAGTCCGCATATATATGTCGCCTAGCCCCGCCCTTCTGTACAAATAGAACCGTAGTCCACATATTTATGCCGCCAAATCCCTTCCTACTGTACTAATAGAACCTTAGTCCACATATATATGCCGCCTAATCCCTTCCTACTGTACTAATATAACCTTAGTCCACATATATATGCCGCCTAATCCCTTCCTACTGTATCTAATAGAACCTTAGTCCACATATATATGCCACCTAACTCCGTCCTACTGTACCAATAGAACCTTAGTCCACATATATATGCCACCTAACTCCGTCCTACGATACCAATAGAACCTTAGTCCACATAAATATGCCACCTAACTCCGTCCTACTGTACTAATAGAACCTTAGTCCACATATATATGCCGCCTAATCCCGTCCTACTGTACTAATGGAACCGTATCCACATATATGCCGCCTCATCCCGTCCTTCTGCACTAATATAACCTTAGTCCACAAATATATGCCGCCTAGCCCCGCCCTTCTGTACTAATAGAACATTAGTCCACATATATATGCCGCCAAATCCCTTCCTACTGTACTAATAGAACCTTAGTCCACATATATATGCCGCCTAATCCCTTCCTACTGTACTAATATAACCTTAGTCCACATATATATGCCGCCTAATCCCTTCCTACTGTACTAATAGAACCTTAGTCCACATATATATGCCACCTAATCCCGTCCTACTGTACTAATATAACCTAAGTCCACATATATATGTCGCCTAGCCCCGCTCTTCTGTACTAATAGAACCATAGTCCACATATATATGCCACCTAATCCCTTCATACTGTACTAATAGAACATTAACGCACATATATATGCCGCCTAATCCCTTCCTTCTGTACTAATAGAACCTTAGTCCACATATATATGCCGCCTAATCCCTTCCTACTGTATCTAATAGAACATTAGCGCACATATATATGCCGCCATTTCCCGTCCTACTGTATCTAATAGAACCATAGTCCACATATATATGCCGCCTAATCCCTTCCTACTGTACTAATAGAACCTTAGTCCACATATATATGCCGCCTAATCCCGTCCTACTGTATCTAATAGAACCTTAGTCCACATATATATGCCGCCTAATCCCGTCCTGCTGTATCTAATAGAAACTTAGCGCACATATATATGCCACCTAACTCCGTCCTACTGTACTAATAGAACCTTAGTCCACATATATATGCCACCTAACTCCGTCCTACTGTACCAATAGAACCTTAGTCCACATATATATGCCACCTAACTCCGTCCTACTGTACCAATAGAACCTTAGTCCACATATATATGCCACCTAACTCCGTCCTATTGTACCAATAGAACCTTAGTCCACATATATATGTCGCCTAATCCCTTCCTACTGTATCTAATAGAACCTTAGTCCACATATATATGTCGCCTAACCCCGCCCTTCTGTACTAATATAACCTTATTCCACATATATATGCCACCTAATCCCTTCCTACTGTACCAATATAACCTTAGTCCACATATATATGTCGCCTAGCCCCGCCCTTCTGTACTAATAGAACCTTAGTCCACATATATATGTCGCCTAGCCCCGCCCTTCTGTACTAATAGAACCTTAGTCCACATATATATGTCGCCTAATCCCGTCCCTCTATACTAATAGAACCTTATTCCACATATATATGTCGCCAAATCCCTTCATACTCTACCAATAGAACCTTAGTCCACATATATATGCCGCCTAATCCCTTCCTACTGTACCAATAGAACCTTAGTCCACATATATATGTCGCCTAATCCCGTCCTTCTGTACTAATAGAACCTTAGTCCACATATATATGCCGCCTAATCCCGCCCTACTGTATCTAATGAACCTTAGTCCACATATATATGTCGCCTAATACCGTCCTACTGTACTAATAGAATCTTAGTCCACATATATATGTCGCCTAACCCCTTCATACTCTACCAATAGAACCTTAGTCCACATATATATGCCGCCAAATCCCTTCCTAATGTACTAATAGAACCGTAGTCCACATATATATGACGCCTAACCCCGCCCTTCTGTACTAATAGAACATTAACGCACATATATATGCCGCCAAATCCCGTCCTTCTGTACTAATAGAACCTTAGTCCACATATATATGCCGCCTAATCCCGCCCTTCTGTACTAATAGAACCTTAGTCCACATATATATGCCGCCAAATCCCTTCCTACTGTACTAATAGAACCTTAGTCCACATATATATGACGCCTAACCCCGCCCTTCTGTACTAATAGAACCTTAGTCCACATATATATGCCGCCAAATCCATTCCTACTGTACTAATAGAACCTTAGTCCACATATATATGCCGCCTAATCCCGTCCTTCTGTACTAATAGAACCTTAGTCAACATATATATGCCGCCAAATCCCTTCCTACTGTACTAATAGAACCTTAGTCCACATATATATGACGCCTAACCCCACCCTTATGTACTAATAGAACATTAGCGCACATATGTATGCCGCCTAATCCCGTCCGTCTGTACTAATAGAACCGTAGTCCACATACATATGCCGCCTAATCCCGCCCTTCTGTACTAATAGAACCTTAGTCCACATATATATGCCGCCAAATGCCTTCCTACTGTACTAATAGAACCTTAGTCCACATATATATGACGCCAAACCCCGCCCTTCTGTACTAATAGAACCTTAGTCCACATATATATGCCGCCAAATCCATTCCTACTGTACTAATAGAACCTTAGTCCACATATATATGCCGCCTAACTCCGTCCTACTGTACCAATAGAACCTTAGTCCACATATATATGCCACCTAACTCCGTCCTACTGTACCAATAGAACCTTAGTCCACATATATATGCCACCTAACTCCGTCCTATTGTACCAATAGAACCTTAGTCCACATATATATGTCGCCTAATCCCTTCCTACTGTATCTAATAGAACCTTAGTCCACATATATATGTCGCCTAACCCCGCCCTTCTGTACTAATAGAACCTTAGTCCACATATATATGTCGCCTAGCCCCGCCCTTCTGTACTAATAGAACCTTAGTCCACATATATATGTCGCCTAATCCCGTCCCTCTATACTAATAGAACCTTATTCCACATATATATGTCGCCAAATCCCTTCATACTCTACCAATAGAACCTTAGTCCACATATATATGCCGCCTAATCCCTTCCTACTGTACCAATAGAACCTTAGTATTAGTCCACATATATATGTCGCCTAATCCCGTCCTTCTGTACTAATAGAACCTTAGTCCACATATATATGCCGCCTAATCCCGCCCTACTGTATCTAATAGAACCTTAGTCCACATATATATGTCGCCTAATACCGTCCTACTGTACTAATAGAATCTTAGTCCACATATATATGTCGCCTAACCCCTTCATACTCTACCAATAGAACCTTAGTCCACATATATATGCCGCCAAATCCCTTCCTAATGTACTAATAGAACCGTAGTCCACATATATATGACGCCTAACCCCGCCCTTCTGTACTAATAGAACATTAACGCACATATATATGCCGCCAAATCCCGTCCTTCTGTACTAATAGAACCTTAGTCCACATATATATGCCGCCTAATCCCGCCCTTCTGTACTAATAGAACCTTAGTCCACATATATATGCCGCCAAATCCCTTCCTACTGTACTAATAGAACCTTAATCCACATATATATGACGCCTAACCCAGCCCTTCTGTACTAATAGAACCTTAGTCCACATATATATGCCGCCAAATCCATTCCTACTGTACTAATAGAACCTTAGTCCACATATATATGCCGCCTAATCCCGTCCTTCTGTACTAATAGAACCTTAGTCAACATATATATGCCGCCAAATCCCTTCCTACTGTACTAATAGAACCTTAGTCCACATATATATGACGCCTAACCCCACCCTTATGTACTAATAGAACATTAGCGCACATATGTATGCCGCCTAATCCCGTCCGTCTGTACTAATAGAACCGTAGTCCACATACATATGCCGCCTAATCCCGCCCTTCTGTACTAATAGAACCTTAGTCCACATATATATGCCGCCAAATGCCTTCCTACTGTACTAATAGAACCTTAGTCCACATATATATGACGCCAAACCCCGCCCTTCTGTACTAATAGAACCTTAGTCCACATATATATGCCGCCAAATCCATTCCTACTGTACTAATAGAACCTTAGTCCACATATATATGCCGCCTAATCCCGTCCTTCTGTACTAATAGAACCTTAGTCCACATATATATGCCGCCAAATCCCTTCCTACTGTACTAATAGAACCTTAGTCCACATATATATGACGCCTAACCCCACCCTTATGTACTAATAGAACATTAGCGCACATATGTATGCCGCCTAATCCCGTCCGTCTGTACTAATAGAACCTTAGTCCACATGTATATATGCTGCCAAACCCATTCCTACTGTACTAATATAACCTTAGTCCACATATATATGCAGCCTAATCCCTCCCTGCTGTATCTAATAGAACCTTAGTCCACATATATATGTCGCCTAACCCCGCCCTTCTGTACTAATATAACCTTAGTCCACATATATATGCCACCTAATCCCTTCCTACTGTATCTAATAGAACCTTAGTCCACATATATATGTCGCCTAACTCCGCCCTTCTGTACTAATATAACCTTATTCCACATATATATGTCGCCTAATCCCGTCCTTATGTACTAATAGAACCTTAGTCCACATATATATGTCGCCAAATCCCTTCCTACTGTACTAATAGAACCTTAGTCCACATATATATGCCACCTAACTCCGTCCTACTGTACCAATAGAACCTTAGTCCACATATATATGCCGCCTAATCCCGTCCTTCTGTACTAATAGAACCTTAGTCAACATATATATGCCGCCTAATCCCTTCCTACTGTACTAATAGAACCTTAATTCACATATATGCCGCCAAATCCCGTCCTACTGTACTAATAGAACATTAGCGCACATATATATGCCGCCTAATCCCGTCCAACTGTACTAATAGAACCTTAGTCCACATATATATGCCGCCTTATCCCGTCCTACTGTACTAATAGAACCTTATCCACATATATGCCGCCTAATTCCGTCCTTCTGTAGTAATAGAACCTTAGTCCACATATATATGCCGCCTAATCCCGTCCTACTGTACTAATAGAACCTTAGTCCACATATATATGCCGCCAAATCCTTTCCTACTGTACTAATAGAAACTTAGTCCACATATATATGCCGCCTATTCCCTTCCTACTGTACTAATAGAACCTTAGTCCACATATATATGCCGCCTAATCCCTTCCTAGTGTATCTAATAGAACATTAGCGCACATATATATGCCGCCTAATCCCGTCCTACTGTATATAATAGAACCTTAGTCCACATATATATGCCGCCTAATCCCTTCCTACTGTACTAATAGAACCTTAGTCCACATATATATGCCGCCTTATCCCGTCCTACTGAATATAATAGAACCTTAGCGCACATATATATGCCACCTAACTCCGTCCTACTGTACCAATAGAACCTTAGTCCACATATATATGCCTCCTAACTCCGTCCTACTGTACCAATAGAACCTTAGTCCACATATATATGCCACCTAACTCCGTCCTACTGTACCAATAGAACCTTAGTCCACATATATATGCCACCTAACTCCGTCCTACTGTACCAATAGAACCTTAGTCCACATATATATGCCATCTAACTCCGTCCTACTGTACCAATAGAACCTTAGTCCACATATATATGCCGCCTAATCCCGCCCTTCTGCACTAATAGAACCTTAGTCCACATATATATACCGCCTAATCCCATCCTACTGTACTAATAGAACCTTAGTCCACATATATATGTCGCCTAGCCCCGCCCTTCTGTACTAATAGAACCTTAGTCCACATATATATGTCGCCTAATCCCTTCCTACTGTATCTAATAGAACCTTAGTCCACATATATATGTCGCCTAACCCCGCCCTTCTGTACTAATATAACCTTATTCCACATATATATGCCACCTAATCCCTTCCTACTGTATCTAATATAACCTTGGTCCACATATATATGTCGCCTAATCCCGTCCTTCTGTACTAATATAACCTTAGTCCACATATATATGTCGCCAAATCCCTTCCTTCTGTACTAATAGAACCTTAGTCCACATATATATGCCGCCTAATCCCTTCCTACTGTACTAATATAACCTTAGTCCACATATATATGCCACCTAACTCCGTCCTACTGTACCAATAGAACCTTAGTCCACATATATATGCCGCCTAATCCCGCCCTTCTGCACTAATAGAACCTTAGTCCACATATATATGCCGCCTAATCCCATCCTACTGTACTAATAGAACCTTAGTCCACATATATATGTCGCCTAGCCCCGCCCTTCTGTACTAATAGAACCTTAGTCCACATATATATGTCGCCTAATCCCTTCCTACTGTATCTAATAGAACCTTAGTCCACATATATGTCGCCTAACCCCGCCCTTCTGTACTAATATAACCTTAGTCCACATATATATGTCGCCAAATCCCTTCCTACTGTACTAATAGAACCGTAGTCCACATATATATGCCGCCTAATCCCTTCCTACTGTACTAATATAACCTTAGTCCACATATATGCCACCTAATCCTTTCCTTTTGTACTAATAGAACCTTAGTCCACATATATATGCCGCCTAATCCTTTCCTACTGTATCTAATAGAACATTAGCGCACACATATATGCCGCCTAATCCCGTCCTACTGTATCTAATAGAACATTAGTCCACATATATATGCCGCCTAATCCCTTCCTTTTGTACTAATAGAACCGTAGTCTACATATATATGCCGCCTAATCCCT
Organism: Archivesica marissinica; assembly: GCA_014843695.1. Lineage (NCBI taxonomy): Eukaryota > Metazoa > Mollusca > Bivalvia > Venerida > Vesicomyidae > Archivesica > Archivesica marissinica. Next base: position 79,132,963 of record CM026387.1, on the reverse strand, counting down.
TCCTACTGTACTAATAGAACCTTAGTCCACATATATATGCCGCCTAATCCCGTCCTACTGTATCTAATAGAACCGTAATCCACATATATATGCCGCCTTATCCCTTCCTACTGTACTAATAGAACCTTAGTCCACATATATATGCCGCCTAATCCCGTCCTACTGTATCTAATAGAACCTTAGTCCACATATATATGCCGCCTAATCCCGTCCTACTGTATCTAATAGAACCTTAGCGCACATATATATGCCGCATAATCCCGTCCTACTGTATCTAATAGAACCTTAGCGCACATATATATGCCACCTAAATCCGTCCTACTGTACTAATAGAACCTTAGTCCACATATATATGCCACCTAACTCCGTCCTACTGTACCAATATAACCTTATTCCACATATATATGCCACCTAACTCCGTCCTACTGTACCAATAGAACCTTAGTCCACACATATATGCCACCTAACTCCGTCCTACTGTACCAATAGAACCTTAGTCCACATATATATGCCATCTAACTCCGTCCTACTGTACCAATAGAACCTTAATCCACATATATATGCCACCTAACTCCGTCCTACTGTACCAATAGAACCTTAGTCCACATATATATGCCACCTAACTCCGTCCTACGATACCAATAGAACCTTAGTCCACATATATATGCCACCTAACTCCGTCCTACTGTACTAATAGAACCTTAGTCCACATACATATGCCACCTAACTTCGTCCTACTGTGACGTATATAATACAACTCTTTAAAATCTTCTTCTGAAAAAGCACACAGCCCAGAACTTGATATTGTACAATTTATAACACTGTGTTAACGGTTACCTCTATTAAGCAACATATGTTGTATAACCCTTTCAGCTGTTCAACTCGGGTGAGCGATCCAGGTATTCGTGGCCCTCTTGCGCCCATGTTCGACACTGTACTAAAAACTGTATGTTTGGACATATCGCGGTAAATAGTAAATGCTCTAGCAGAGACGTAATAACTGGAACTCATAAGCGAAATACATACTAAAAGTTGGGGTAATCAGTACTAGTTAGCATGGTCAAGTAGGCATGCATATTGTCACTTTTAAATAGTATTGATGCCATAAATAATGTATGAGAGAAGGCCTTGTATACTTTTTCTAGCTTGGGATCCAGTCTGTCGATTTTTCACCAATTTACTTCTGGCAAAATGACATTATCAGAAACTCAATACGGCCCACTTATAGATCTCGGTATTAAAGTATATTTATATGACTGGCCATGCAAAATATATCAACGCCTGTTCCCGGGCTAACCTTTTTCCATAACTCACTTTATACTGAAAATGTATCAAAATGCTATAACCAGAAAATCAATAAAATTCTGACATTATACTTTTTGCATCGATATTAGGCATCTCATTATTTGGCCATTAGCGCTCAGTAGACGTGTTAATGGTATCGCATCCATAACTCAATTCACAAAAAAGACAGTATGTCTCTCAAATATTTCATGGCATTACCATGTGTCTGTAGTTGGATATATAACATGACAGATATTTGTCTAGGCCATCGGGTGGGGGTAATTTGACACTATCGTCGTATGTCAGGATTTCTGCATTTATTTTGTTATTGAATTTCAAACATACAATGGTAATTTAGGGAAATGGATAGTCAATTGGAAAGACACATAGGATATATTGTTGAAAAGTAATTCCAAAACTTAGTATAAACCGCGGTATGTCAAAACGCATATTATGTCAATAACCTTATTTCTGTCTACCTCACCGTAGTCTAGTTTATATATACCATTAGTCATGTGTACACCTATTTTGTGGCGCCTTTATAGCTTTGCAATACATTTCATGTTGCCTTTGTTATCAAGGTAATTAGCATTTTTAGCAAACATTAGTCACGCCGCGCACCTGCTGTAACCTTCAGCCGATACGGCGTTAGGGGAAAATCATACTAACAGCTGATGATGGTTACGAAATTCTAGGTTAATGTTTAACTCATTACAACAATTCTAGTGATTGATAAACAGTAAATGTAAATAAACTGAACACAATTAAATGGCAATAAATTCGCAATGACTATAGACGTAATTGGGAAAACTGTCAGTAAAATGACCCACCAACCGACATAATCTACTAATTGAAGTGACTCCTGTAAGTCGGTGTAGAATTCGAACACCGGTTATAAAATATTAACAAATACCCCCAAAATTCTCAAAAGACGAAAGTAAGTGATTGCAAATGATAAAACATCTGTTACTGTTGTTGATGATGATGATGACGATGATGATGATGATGGTGGTGGTGCTGCTGCTGCTGCTGCTGCTGCTGCTGCTGCTGCTGCTGCTGCTGCTGCTGCTGCTGCTGCTGCTGCTGCTGCTGCTGCTGATGGTGATGATTATGATGATGATGCTGATGGCAACGGTAGTGGTGGTGATTATGATGATGATGATGATAATGAATATAATGATAATGATAATGATGATGATGGTGGTGGTGATGGTGATTGTGGTGGTGATGGTGATGGTGATGGTGGTGATGGTGGTGGCGATGGCGGAGGCGGTGGCGGTGGCGGTGGTGGCGGCTACGACGATGACGATGACGATGATGATGATGATGATGATGATGATGATGATGATGATGATGATGATGATGATGATGATGATGATGATGATGATGATGATGATGATGATGATGATGATGATGATGATGATGATGATGATGATGATGATGATGATGATGATGATGATGATGATGATGATGATGATGATGATGATGATGAATGATGATGATGATGATGATGATGATGATGATGATGATGATGATGATGATGATGATGATGATGATGATGATGATGATGATGATGATGATGATGATGATGATGATGATGATGAATGATGATGATGATGATGATGATGATGATGATGATGATGATGATGATGATGGATGATGATGATGATGATGATGATGATGATGATGATGATGATGATGATGATGATGATGATGATGATGATGATGATGATGATGATGATGATGATCAGATGGATATGAATACATAATTGTAATAAAGTTTACCACCCGTTTACAGGGGTATCACATTTTACAGATATATCAGTAAAGTGATATATTAGCGCAGTTTTCGCCATTTATCATCATATTTTTACAGGAATGTAAGTGCTAAACTGTGTCGAGTCAGGTAATTAAAAACATTTAATACTGATCATACATACGGGTTGATAGTGGTATACGTGTATTCGTGCTGATGGACTTCCATAATTCAAACCAATATACACAATTAATGCGTATATTTATAAAGTACATTAGTTAGTGGTCAGTCACTTATCACCTCTATTAGGCAGCCAACCTGCATTAAGCAGCCCGTTTCCAGATTCCCAATGTGTTACTTTTGTTATACACCTGACCTCTATTATGTAGCCACCTGTCCTAAGCAGCCGCTCTGTGTGATTCCCTTGGCTGGCTGCTTAAAACAGGTTTGACTGTATACATCTAATTCTATGTAACTCAATCCACGTTACATAATCTGCCCATATAATTGCCAATATCTATGTCTAGATATATTTTAGTAGTCATGCACATGCCATGTTTCCCATCTGGATGGCCACGGCGGCGACGTCTGGCAGTAGCAATAACAACGTCTACCTCTCTAATAGCGCACTCTATTTACAAATAACTAAAGCCCATAACTCGTATATGTTCATCACATAGAAGTACATGTACATACACATATATAGTTTCTCTATTTTTCAGCTTTTACATTACTATATTATTCCAATGTGAAGTTCTCACTTATAGTGCTATCTTTTGATTGCATTTGATTGTATATCTGTTGAGGGCCTCATGGTAGATTAACTTTTGTTAAATGAGTACTCTCGTTAAATAAAGTCTTTATTATTATTATTATTATTATTATTATTCATCTACATGTCCCACTATTCTGTTGTTTCCAGATTAATAATGCGATATTGAATTGTATACAGCAATTCACTTTCCTTACCATTACAATGTTTACATAAATAATATCTCAGGGTATGTCAGGTGTAAATTGTGTTTGTCATTGGTAGATCAAGTACATGTACACTAAAACATTCATCTACCTGTCATTAATATATGGATATGAGAGAATAATCCCATGTTCATGTCATCCGCCTTTTCGTATACATGTATCTACATAAGCTGAACAAATATGTGTGTGTATGTGTGTATTACGTTTATTTATCGTCGCTACCGGTTGCCCATATGAGCGACGCCTCCTGAAGAGATTAGTCATTTTAGTTTTTGGAGGATAGTGCAATGATACAGACAGAGACCCATTCCAGAGTCTCCTCTGGTTCTTTTACGTGCACGGTGTAAAGCACCGACACGAGACCTCGGTTTAATATCCCATCTGAAAGACTGTTAATTTTATTAGGGCCAGACGGGGGATGGAACCTGCGATCCCTAGATTACCAGTCCAGCGTGTAACTGCTGGACTACAGATCCGTATGTAACAAATATGTAAGCGAATAGTGGGGCTTTGACAGTTAAGCAAGAGTACCCGAGGCTAGGATATAGAAACAGATACAAGCATGGCGCTAACAGCGGAGAATATCCCAGTAATTTATTAATCTCACTAAGCATGGCGCAGATCACCGAATCACCTGCTCCGCTGTAGTTCATCTCACAGATATATCAACACTGTACCAAACCTGTTCCCAAAAACTCACACGGTTCAGCATCATCATAATATACAATGAACGTTCAGAAACGTAATATATACAAGGAACAGCCTAGCTCGTTTCCATCTTAATTGTCTCCGATCTCATTATAAACTATGGGTGTGGTTTCATGATGGGGCTCTAGCAGTCTCGAACACTTAGAAAGTATGAGTGTTCCATGCCACAGGTGTCGGCTATGCTGAAGACCGATACGTTTCCATGATATTCAGAATGCATGTGTGGTTCTAGCCCCTCTCCCTGGGCAGGGGGTGGGGCTCTCCGTGACAAAATGGGTATGCGGCCTGATCTATGAAAACCTTACTCTGAATTAAAATATATCTTGCAAAAGTCATGATGCTACTTTAGATAGATCGAACAATTCTTGGAAACACGTCACATGAGCTATATTCGGACATATATTAAAAACATATTATCACATATCTTCACACTAATTGGCTAGACACCCTACGCTAGAATGATTTGGTGATGAAAATACAACTACTCTAGATTGAAATGGTGAAAAACATACGGCTCCTCTAGATTGAAATGGTGAAAAACATACCCCTACTCTAGATTGAAATGGTGAAACACATACCCTTACTCTAGAATGAAATGGTGAAACACATACCCCTACTCTAGATTGAAATGGTGAAACACATACCCCTACTCTAGAATGAAATGGTGAAAAACATACCCATACTCTAGATTGAAATGGTGAAATACATACCCCTACTCTAGATTGAAATGGTGAAACACATACCCCTACTCTAGAATGAAATGGTGAAACACATACCCCTACTCTAGAATGAAATGGTGAAACACATACCCCTACTCTAGAATGAAATGGTTAAACACATACCCCTACTCTAGAATGAAATGGTGAAAAACATACCCCTACTCTAGTATGAAATGGTGAAACACATACCCCTACTCTAGATTGAAATGGTGAAACACATACCCCTACTCTAGAATGAAATGGTGAAAAACATACCCCTACTCTAGATTGAAATGGTGTAACACATACCCCTACTCTAGAATGAAATGGTGTAACACATACCCCTACTCTAGAATGAAATGGTGTAACACATACCCCTACTCTAGAATGAAATGGTGAAACACATACCCCTAATCTAGAATGAAATGGTGAAACACATACCCCTACTCTAGATTGAAATGGTGTAACACATACCCCTACTCTAGAATGAAATGGTGAAACACATACCCCTAATCTAGAATGAAATGGTGCAAAACAGAAAGGCTATCTGTGCGTGTATCACATTGGAAGTTTGTATACTGTTATCACTGGCACCACTCACTCGGAAATTGCAATGTAAAAACAATTCTTTGCATTTGTTATATTCATTTAAAAGTTATTTATCAAAAACGAAGCACCATGAAAATGCACCAAATGTATACTTAATGTTCACCCATTTTTTGTGCTGACCCATTATCCAACGTCGCCACTCACTGGATCCACACCTGCTAATGTGCTTTAGTTAATTAGTACAAAACAAAACATTATGAAAATACACAAACCGCGTTTCATTGTCCTCTGGTCTCCCTTAGACACCCCGCCAAATCCAGGCTCCACTCCAGCAAGCATGCTCTTAGACACCCCGCCAAATCCAGGCTCCACATCAGCAAACATGCTCTTAGACACCCCACCAAATCCAGACTCCACTCCAGCAAGCATGCTCTTAGACACCGCGCCAAATCCAGACTCCACTCCAGCAAACATGCTCTTAGACACCCCACCAAATCCAGGCTCCACATCAGCAAACATGCTCTTAGACACCCCACCAAATCCAGGCTCCACATCAGCAAACATGCTCTTAGACACCCCACCAAATCCAGACTCCACTCCAGCAAGCATGCTCTTAGACACCCCGCCAAATCCAGGCTCCACTCCAGCAAACATGCTCTTAGACACCCCGCCAAATCCAGACTCCACTCCAGCAAACATGCTCTTAGACACCCCGCCAAATACAGGCTCCACTCCAGCAAACATGCTCTTAGACACCCCGCCAAATACAGGCTCCACTCCAGCAAACATGCTCTTAGACCCCCCGCCAAATCCAGACTCCACTCCAGCAAACATGCTCTTAGACACCCCACCAAATCCAGGCGCCACATCAGCACACATGCTTAAACAGTAATCTACACAGTATAGGCGCAATACTACCAGTCTGTGATACATAATTAACAGCATTCTGGTAATACATTTCTTTTGTTTATAAACAATCAGCATTGTGACGAAAGATCGCTCTAATTTGCTAGATTATAGCACAGACATGTGTCTATGCAATGTTGTACATATTGTCTAAAACACAGACTATACATGTTCAAAGCAATTGGTTCTCTCCAGTATTATCTCTTTTACTCGACTTGATTCGGGAGAAAGAGTTGTCGGACAATTTAGGCGGTATGTTCAACTCGTCTTTGAGGAGTAAGCTCTGTCGACCTATCTGGGTATTATAGCTATACTATGATTGAGGAGTAAGTTCTGTCGAACTATCACGATAGCATAGCTATACTATAACTGAGGAGTAAGCTCTGTCGAACTATCACGATAGTATAGCTATACTATGATTGAGGAGTAAGCTCTGTCGAACTATCACGATAGTATAGCTATTCTATGATTGAGGAGTAAGCTCTGTCGAACTATCACGATAGTGTAGCTATACTATGATTGAGGAGTAAGCTCTGTCGAACTATCGCGATATTATAACTATACTATGATTGAGGAGTAGGCTCTGTCGAACTATCACGGTATTATAGCTATACTATGATTGCGGAGTAAGCTCTGTCGAACTACCACGATAGTATATCTATACTATGATTGCGGAGTAAGCTCTGTCGAACTATCACGATAGTATATCTATACTATGATTGCGGAGTAAGCTCTGTCGAACTATCACGATAGTATATATATATACTATGATTGCGGAGTAAGCTCTGTCGAACTATCACGATATAATAGCTATACTATGATTGAGGAGTAAGCTTTATCGATCTATCGGGGGTATTATAGGTCGTCAACTCTTAATGAAGAGTACGCTCTGTTGATCTATCTGGGTATTACATATCTACTTTGATTGGGGAGTAAGCTCTGTCGATCTATTTGGGTATTACATATATTACATATCTACTTTGATTGGGGAGTAAGCTCTGTCGATCTATCTGGGTATTACATATCTACTTTGATTGGGGACTACGTTCTGTCGATGTATCTGGGTATTACATATATTACATATCTACTTTGATTGGGGACTACGTTCTGTCGATCTATCTGGGTATTACATATCTACTTTGATTGGGGACTACGTTCTGTCGATGTATCTGGGTATTACATATCTACTTTGATTGGGGAGTAAGCTCTGTCGATCAATCTGGGTATTACATATCTACTTTGATTGGGGAGTAAGCTCTGTCGATCTATCTGGGTATTGCATATATTACATATCTACTTTGATTGAGGAGTAAGCTCTGTCGATCTATTTGGGTATTACATATATTACATATCTACTTTGATTGGGAAGTAAGCTCTGTCGATCTATCTGGGTATTACATATTTACTTTGATTGGGGAGTAAGCTCTGTCGATCTATCTGGGTATTACATATATTACATATCTACTTTGATTGGGAAGTAAGCTCTGTCGATCTATCTTGGCATTACTCTGCTTGTAGAGGATGGATGCCGGACTCTCCGGGTATAGTAGCTCTATTTTGATTCGGAAATGAGCCTTGTCGACCTACCCGGGTATTACTGGTGTATTTGGATTCAGAAATACCCGGGTTGCATAGATCTACAGTGAGGTCGCGTTGTTGAACTTTCAGTATATTCTCTTTCAGCTAGTCATGATCATTAACAGCTATTAGCGTTTTTACAGCTTTAAACGGTTTCATATTTCCCCTCTTGACGTTTTTATATCAAAAGAATAAATCTTAGGTTTTCTAGTAGTTGGGAAATACTACAACGTGATCGTAAATATACACGGACAGGGTCGTTCATTATTCTGTATACACAACATATGCCATTAATTAAAACTTATTTAGACTACAATAATAAATTAGCCGATTATAATGTTATTTATAGATGACACAGAAAAACAATGTTAAATAATGTTAAATCATTTCAATACATCTTCTGAAAAAGTTATTTAAAACATGGTTTGTGTTTGCAAATGACTCGTGTCGGACGTTTTGAATGAAGTCGGTTAATACCTGTAAATTGACAGGATGTTTTGCCGCGATACTATTAATACAAAGAGCAGACATACAGTCTTGGTGGTAATAGACACGTACACAATGTTGGTTTATCAATCACTGATTCTCTTCTAAATGAAATTATTCTCTATCCTCATGGAATTAAACTATTTGTGGAAGTCGTGATTGCGCAGTTGTAGCCAGTTCGCTTCAGATGCGAAAGGTCGGGAGTTCGAGCCTCGCTGGAGCCATTACGATTGTGCCCTTGGGCTATGCATTTAAATTCCACGTTGCATCTTCTCTCTCCCTCGTGGCGATGGATTCCACCATGTATAGAAATTGTTCAATGCATGATGCCAATCCTTTCAGCATGCATGTATTCCGAGAATTAAAGATACACATATAGTTTCACTGGAAGAGAAAGGTGAGATTGGCGAGAGTTTGTTACTGGGACTACTAACCCTATGTTTCTCGGACAACTTTAACATGAGCTTAACGCGCCGACTGTGTCCATACGAAGATACATTCATCAACATATCCTGTGTTATCAACTGTTATACGAAAAATGACTTACCTTCTTCATCCCACGCTCCCATGCGGATTCACAGTGGGACACTATGTGTATGCACAATGTGCAGTAAAGTAAAGTACTGCTATACGTAGTATACATGATGCTCGAACGTAGCTACACTTATTCTCTTCCGCCATGTATTCTAGACACACTACCAACTGCATCTCGTACCATACGCCATCTCTTCCCTACCTTCATGTATTCTAGACACACTACCTACTGCAGCTCGTATCATGCGCCATCTCTTCCCTGCCTTTATGTATTCTAGATACACTACCTACTGCATATCGTACCATACGCCATCTCTTCCCTGCCTTCATGTATTCTAGACACATTACCAACTGCAGCTCGTATCATGTGCCATCTCTTCCCTGCCTTTATGTATTCTAGATACACTACCTACTGCATCTCGTACCATACGCCATCTCTTCCCTGCCTTAATGTATTCTAGACACATTACCAACTGCAGCTCGTACCATACGCCATCTCTTCCCTGCCTTCATGTATTCTATGCACACATTACCAACTGCAGTCCGTACCATACGCCATCTCTTCCTTGCCGTCATGTATTCTAGACACACTACCAACTGCAGTCCGTTCCATACGCCATCTCTTCCCTGCCTTCATGTATTCTATGTACACATTACCAACTGAAGCCCGTACCATACGCCATCTCTTCCCTGCCTTCATGTATTCTAGACACATTACCAACTGCATCTCGTACCATACGCCATCTCTTCCCTGCCTTCATGTATTCTAGACACACTACCAACTGAAGCCCGTACCATACGCCATCTCTTCCCTACCTTCGTGTATTCTAGACACATTACCAACTGCAGTCCGTACCATACGCCATCTCTTCCCTGCCTTCATGTATTCTAGACACACTACCAACTGAAGCCCGTACCATACGCCATCTCTTCCCTACCTTCGTGTATTCTAGACACATTACCAACTGCAGTCCGTACCATACGCCATCTCTTCCCTACCGTCATGTATTCTAGACACACTACCAACTGCAGTCCGTACCATACGCCATATCTTCCTTGCCTTCATGTATTCTAGACACACTACCAACTGAAGCCCGTACCACACGCCATCTCTTCCCTACCTTCATGTATTCTAGACACACTACCAACTGCATCTCGTACCATACGCTATCTCTTCCCTGCCTTCATGTATTCTAGACACACTACCAACTGAAGCCCGTACCATACGCCATCTCTTCCCTACCTTCGTGTATTCTAGACACATTACCAACTGCAGTCCGTACCATACGCCATCTCTTCCCTACCGTCATGTATTCTAGACACACTACCAACTGCAGTCCGTACCATACGCCATATCTTCCTTGCCTTCATGTATTCTAGACACACTACCAACTGAAGCCCGTACCACACGCCATCTCTTCCCTACCTTCATGTATTCTAGACACACTACCAACTGCATCTCGTACCATACGCTATCTCTTCCCTGCCTTCATGTATTCTAGACACACTACCAACTGAAGCCCGTACCATACGCCATCTCTTCCCTACCTTCGTGTATTCTAGACACATTACCAACTGCAGTCCGTACCATACGCCATCTCTTCCCTGCCTTCATGTATTCTATGCACACATTACCAACTGAAGCTCGTACCATACGCCATCTCTTCCCTGCCGTCATGTATTCTAGACACACTACCAACTGCAGTCCGTACCATACGCCATCTCTTCCCTACCGTCATGTATTCTAGACACACTACCAACTGCAGTCCGTACCATACGCCATATCTTCCTTGCCTTCATGTATTCTAGACACACTACCAACTGAAGCCCGTACCACACGCCATCTCTTCCCTACCTTCATGTATTCTAGACACACTACCAACTGCATCTCGTACCATACGCTATCTCTTCCCTGCCTTCATGTATTCTAGACACACTACCAACTGAAGCCCGTACCATACGCCATCTCTTCCCTACCTTCGTGTATTCTAGACACATTACCAACTGCAGTCCGTACCATACGCCATCTCTTCCCTACCGTCATGTATTCTAGACACACTACCAACTGCAGTCCGTACCATACGCCATATCTTCCTTGCCTTCATGTATTCTAGACACACTACCAACTGAAGCCCGTACCACACGCCATCTCTTCCCTACCTTCATGTATTCTAGACACACTACCAACTGCATCTCGTACCATACGCTATCTCTTCCCTGCCTTCATGTATTCTAGACACACTACCAATTGAAGCCCGTACCACACGCCATCTCTTCCCTACCGTCATGTATTCTAGACACACTACCAACTGCATCTCGTACCATACGCCATCTCTTCCCTGCCGTCATGCATTCTAGACACACTACCAACTGCATCTCGTACCATACGCCATCTCTTCCCTGCCGTCATGCATTCTAATACACACTATTAGATAGTTTAATCATATTTTACTGCATGATGAATATTCAATATACAAGGCAAAACAAATGAACGCTTGTATAAATAGTTATATATGACATACAATTCGTAGCATAGTGCACAATAATTGTCTAATTAATGTTGAAGCAAATTGGTTGGGCCACAAGTTTTAGCATTAGTTACGGCCGCCCTTTCCCAAAACTATAGCTGATAAATAACCAACCCAGCATACATTTAAAGCCTATATATTTAAAGCGACACTACATCGATGAAAACGCAAATGTCTGCAGAATGTAATTTTCTATTATATGGTATACATTTGTTTCCACTATTTGCCTCAACAATCATTGTATTTCAACAAATAAACAAGCGTCGTATACGCGGTTTGTTGACATAACAAAATAATGTAAATAGGGTCGACATTCATGCATAATACAATGCGTGTATCCTGAATGACACGATTTATCGTACAGATTTACCGTTATATCTCACATTCGTGCCTATGCACATTTATTTGTAGACTAATTTTAGTTAAAGCATCCCTAAACGAAAGTATCGCCCGCTTAGTATTGACTCGAATGACAAACAAACGTCACTTCAGGAGCGTGGATGACCGTTATATGAAATCCTACTTTCACTTTTGAATGTTTGTAGACCACAAAAACACTGTTTATTGATTCAACGTTAGTGTTCGAATGAATTCAGAAGAATTTGTGATAGCAATGCATTTATACGTGAAAACATGCAATGTATTTACTTTTTTGCGATGAAATGTTGCTTTAATGACAAAGCAACTACACATCGAGAGAACACACGACTTAGTGCGCCAATAAACATCTATGTTCTCTGAATATTTATCTCCTATGGCTCTCTGCAATTGTGGTTGTTTGGAGCCGAATGCTCATTACGTCTCTTTGAGTGTATATTTAACAACATAAGCCGAGATATCGCGCTTAATGCCCGTATGACGTCGACAACAATCTCGGTTAATTGCTTTCATCTTTGTTGACTCAATGCATACATGATCAGGTAAATGCATTTTTATATACAGACGGATATGTAGTCCAGTGGTAAAACGCTGAACTGGTAATCCAGGGATCGCAGGTTCGATCACCCGTCTGACCCTAATAAAATTAACAGTCTTTCAGATGGGACGTTAAACCGAGGTCTCGTGTCGGTGCTTTACACCGTGCATGTAAAAGAACCAGAGGAATCTCTGGAATGGGTCTCTCTCTGTATCATTGCACTATCCTCCAAAAATCTAAAATGACTAATCTCTTCAGGAGGCGTCGCTCATGGGCAACCGGTAGCGACGATAAATAAACGTAAAACACACACACACGCATTTTATGTTTAAATCCACACATTCTTTCATACTGACAACTAATATATGTTCTTCTATTATTTAGATACATATACATATATACAGTAAATCAAGCACACATAGTGTTTTAAATCTTAAGGAGGCGTTAGCCGACGAAATATACTGACACCGAAAAGAAACTGTGCACTTGCCTTAGAGGTACAATTTATATCCTTTACAGAAAACTATATAGGCAATTTTTTTTTTTTAAGTTTATTTAACGTCGCTACCGGTTTCCCATTTGAGGGGCAGTTTACCTAACAACACCTTTCCTGGGCAGGCTCCAGCGGTTAACCAGTACTTGGTGCACCAACCTCCGTAAGAAACTGCCAACTTTTTCATATAAATGAGACACGGTCTGAGCGGGGCTCGAACCCGTGACCATCAGAGATGATAGGTTACAGTGATATACGAGTCAGCGACCTTAACCACTCGACCACGGAGGCGGTCTTATAGGCAAATTTGGAGGTCTGCACTCTTAAATAGTGGGTAAATTAGTGCAATGTGTGAAGGATTATTTTCTTCACTCATGATAGTAAAATCCATAATTGTAAAATTTGTAACGAAAAAGTAACGCTCAGTATAAAAGTGCACAGTATTGTATGGTGTAAGTATACAGTGTACGAAATAAGCCCACCCAAGGAGAAAACATTGGTAATACTTAAAGTATTTCATTCTTTTTCTTTATTTAGTACAAATGTTACGAGCGTTCTGATTGGATTATTAGAATGTAACAAGATGTTTTTTATATATGAAGAACAATCATAATCCAATCAGAACGCTCGTTTCAACCTCGTTTCAACGCGAATTGCGCCGCTTTAGAATGTTTCAAAACAAATTGAAAATGCTACGAAATCTCTTTTTGACGTACATTTTTGCCGAATAAACATACAGGTTAGTGGAAACACATTTTATTGATAATGTTATTCACAGTTAAAACTCTCCCGTCGAAGATTTTTTTTTGTTGCTGACAGAACCCGTGTCCTAGTATGGAAATGTGACCTGCTATGGCCAATGTATGTGGCAATTGTTTGCAAAGTATACATGCATGCAGCTTAACGTTGTGTTTTATTTGAAGAACAATATAAAGACTCGGGATAGGCGTTATATTTGGATAGCTTTGTACAAAATTGTTTCAGATAGGGCCATTTTACTGATCGATGCGAAATCTGACATCCCACAGAGTAGAATCCCTGTACTTAAATATATATACTAGTACCCCCAAACGTGCCGAATCCCTGTGGGTCAGACGGGGGATCGAACCTGCGATCCATTGGATTACAATCCAGCGTGTTACCACTGGACTACGGATCCGGCTGTCTATTCGACTAGCTGTGGTGGGTAGCTATGTATAGTCGGGTTTACATAGGATACGATGATTAAGTATCGTCGGCTGTTGAAGTGTTGACGTATATGAATGATGATGACGTATATCGACACTTAATTTATTGCATACTTCAGGATAGAATATCGGCTAAATCTGGGAAGGTAATTCAAGGTGGTGGTTCGCTGTCACTGCCACCACGCATGGTTGTGTTCTGTGTGTTTTGCGATTATTTATCGTCGCTACTGGTTTCACAGATGGGTGACACCTCCTCAAGTGTAGTGATACAGACAGAGCCATATTCCAGCGACTTCTCTTGTTCTTTTACGTGTCAGTTTAAAGCTATACAGTGGATATGGTGCACATTTAGAACTACGACTACTTGGTGGAACAGCACACAGTGGATATGGTGCACATTTAGAACTATATACGACTACTTGGTGGAACAGCACACAGTGGATATGGTGCACATTTAGAACTATATACGACTACTTGGTGGAACAGCACACAGTGGATATGGTGCACATTTAGAACTACGACTACTTGGTGGAACAGCACACAGTGGATATGGTGCACATTTAGAACTACGACTACTTGGTGGAACAGCACACAGTGGATATGGTGCACATTTAGAACTACGACTACTTGGTGGAACAGCACACAGTGGATATGGTGCACATTTAGAACTACGACTACTTGGTGGAACAGCACACAGTGGATATGGTGCACATTTAGAACTACGACTACTTGGTGGAACAGCACACAGTGGATATGGTGCACATTTAGAACTACGACTACTTGGTGGAACAGCACACAGTGGATATGGTGCACATTTAGAACTACGACTACTTGGTGGAACAGCACACAGTGGATATGGTGCATATTTAGAACTACGACTACTTGGTGGAACAGCACACAGTGGATATGGTGCACATTTAGAACTACGACTACTTGGTGGAACAGCACACAGTGGATATGGTGCACATTTAGAACTACGACTACTTGGTGGAACAGCACACAGTGGATATGGTGCACATTTAGAACTACGACTACTTGGTGGAACAGCACACAGTGGATATGGTGCACATTTAGAACTACGACTACTTGGTGGAACAGCACACAGTGGATATGGTGCATATTTAGAACTACGACTACTTGGTGGAACAGCACACATTGTGGATATGGTGCACATTTAGAACTACGACTACTTGGTGGAACAGCACACAGTGGATATGGTGCACATTTAGAACTACGACTACTTGGTGGAACAGCACACAGTGGATATGGTGCACATTTAGAACTACGACTATTTCTCGGAACCTAATATTGTATTTATATAGATTATATGTTCGTAGTGTTCAATATAGCGAAACAAGTTCTTACACCATTATTTTAATCGCTCTCGTGACCTCATTCCTAATGGACTCTATCGCCACGCGGAAGACAGAAGAGGCAATGCGGAATTTTAAATGTTCACGAAAATGGCAACATTTTAGACAACTTTCACATAAATGCTCTTACACTATTGTGATAGGATAGACGTGTCAAAAGCATCACTATTATGAGAATCTGTAAAACCGTATAATGCTAATATGTTACAATATCATAATACATGATTTATAAACACACTTCTTTAAAGCTACATTGCATCGCAAAAATGCAAAAGTATTCCAGAGTTTCTAACATTTAATTGAAGTATTCCAGAGTTTCTAACAACTAATTGAAGTATTCCAGAGTTTCCAACATTTAATTGAAGTATTCCAGAGTTTCTAACAACTAATTGAAGTATTCCAGAGTTTCTAACAACTAATTGAAGTATTCCAGAGTTTCTAACAACTAATTGAAGTATTCCAGAGTTTCTAACAACTAATTGAAGTATTCCAGAGTTTCTAACAACTAATTGAACATTCCAGAGTTTCTAACAACCAATTGAACATTCCAGAGTTTCTAACAACTAATTGAAGTATTCCAGAGTTTCTAACAACTAATTGAAGTATTCCAGAGTTTCCAACATTTAATTGAAGTATTCCAGAGTTTCTAACAACTAATTGAAGTATTCCAGAGTTTCTAACAACTAATTGAAGATTCCAGAGTTTCTAACAACTAATTGAACATTCCAGAGTTTCTAACAACTAATTGAAGTATTCCAGAGTTTCTAACAACTAATTGAAGTATTCCAGAGTTTCCAACATTTAATTGAAGTATTCCAGAGTTTCTAACAACTAATTGAAGTATTCCAGAGTTTCTAACAACTAATTGAAGTATTCCAGAGTTTCTAACAACTAATTGAAGTATTCCAGAGTTTCCAACATTTAATTGAAGTATTCCAGAGTTTCTAACAACTAATTGAAGTATTCCAGAGTTTCCAACATTTAATTGAAGTATTCCAGAGCTTCTAACAACTAATTGAAGTATTCCAGAGTTTCTAACAACTAATTGAAGTATTCCAGAGTTTCTAACAACTAATTGAAGTATTCCAGAGTTTCCAACATTTAATTGAAGTATTCCAGAGTTTCTAACAACTAATTGAAGTATTCCAGAGTTTCCAACATTTAATTGAAGTATTCCAGAGCTTCTAACAACTAATTGAAGTATTCCAGAGTTTCTAACATTTAATTGAAGTATTCCAGAGCTTCTAACAACTAATTGAAGTATTCCAGAGTTTCCAACATTTAATTGAAGTATTCCAGAGTTTCTAACAACTAATTGAAGTATTCCAGAGTTTCTAACAACTAATTGAACATTCCAGAGTTTCTAACAACTAATTGAAGTATTCCAGAGTTTCTAACAACTAATTGAACATTCCAGAGTTTCTAACAACTAATTGAAGTATTCCAGAGTTTCTAACAACTAATTGAAGTATTCCAGAGTTTCTAACAACTAATTGAAGTATTCCAGAGTTTCTAACAACTAATTGAACATTCCAGAGTTTCTAACAACTAATTGAAGTATTCCAGAGTTTCTAACAACTAATTGAAGTATTCCAGAGTTTCCAACATTTAATTGAAGTATTCCAGAGTTTCTAACAACTAATTGAAGTATTCCAGAGTTTCTAACAACTAATTGAAGTATTCCAGAATTTCCAACATTTAATTGAAGTATTCCAGAGTTTCTAACAACTAATTGAACATTCCAGAGTTTCTAACAACTAATTGAACATTCCAGAGTTTCTAACAACTAATTGAACATTCCAGAGTTTCTAACAACTAATTGAAGTATTCCAGAGCTTCTAACAACTAATTGAAGTATTCCAGAGTTTCCAACATTTAATTGAAGTATTCCAGAGTTTCTAACAACTAATTGAACATTCCAGAGTTTCTAACAACTAATTGAACATTCCAGAGCTTCTAACAACTAATTGAACATTCCAGAGTGTCTAACAACTAATTGAAGTATTCCAGAGCTTCTAACAACTAATTGAAGTATTCCAGAGTTTCCAACATTTAATTGAAGTATTCCAGAGTTTCTAACAACTAATTGAAGTATTCCAGAGTTTCTAACAACTAATTGAAGTATTCCAGAGTTTCTAACATTTAATTGAAGTATTCCAGAGTTTCTAACAACTAATTGAAGTATTCCAGAGTTTCCAACATTTAATTGAAGTATTCCAGAGTTTCTAACAACTAATTGAAGTATTCCAGAGTTTCTAACAACTAATGGAACATTCCAGAGCTTCTAACAACTAATTGAAGTATTCCAGAGTTTCTAACAACTAATTGAAGTATTCCAGAGTTTCTAACAACTAATTGAAGTATTCCAGAGTTTCTAACAACTAATTGAAGTATTCCAGAGTTTCTAACAACTAATTGAAGTATTCCAGAGTTTCCAACATTTAATTGAAGTAGTCCAGATATTCTATCAACGTGTATGTAAGTATCCAGTGCATGTACATCATTTTATACTTCAAGACTACTGCCTACAGTTGATGAGTATTCCGTAACTGTAAATGGGCGAATAAGCTCGCCCGCATGGTTCGCCGGCGGCGACAGTAGGCACGCTCTATCAACATAACATATGGACGACGCCTCCTGAAGATACATGTATTAGTCATTTTAGATGTTGGAGGATAGTGCAGTGATACAGAGAGAGACCCATTCCAGAGTCTCCTCTGGTTCTTTTACGTGCACGGTGTAAAGCACTGACACGAGACCTCGGTTTAACGTCCCATCTGAAAGACTATTAATTGTATTAGGGTCAGACGGGGGATCGAACCTGCGATCCCTGGATTACCAGCCCAGCGTGTTACCACTGGGCTACAGATCCGTCTATAACATGTTACTTATCGCCTTTCCCATATATATAGCAATACATTACTGACATATGAGTAGCAGATAAGTGGTCCAGTCGTTAACACGCTGGACTAGTAATCCACGGATCGCAGGTTCGATCCCGCGCTATGCAATACGAAAATGACTCATATTATAGTATTTCGGATGAGAATTAAAACCGAAGTCTCGTGCCGGTGCATTACACTGCCATTGCAATACCCTTCAACATCTACATTGATTAATCTCTTCAGGAGGCTTCGCTCATATGGGTAACCGGTAACAATGATACATACAGGTAAAACTGTCAGACATCCAAATTGCATACTGGTAGTGTATCCCACATAACAGTGCCAAGTTTAAGCGTGGCGACAATGCATGGCAACTGTACGTGTATTAACGTTCCACTCAATTAATAAACATCAGTCTGGTTTGTTTGGGAGCGCCGTATCTAATGATGTTAAAACTTGACGTTGTTTTGCTTACATATGGATTTGTAGTCCCCTCTCTTCTCCTCTCCCCCTCTCGCTTTCTCCCTCCCCCTCTCTTTCTCCCCTCTCTCCAGCCCTCTCTCTCCCTCCCCTCTCTTTCCTTCTCACTCCCTCCCCCTCTCTCTCCCCCTCTCTCCCTCTCTCTCTCCCCCTCTCTCCCTCTCTCTCTCTCCCCTCTCTCCCTCTCTCTCTCCCCCTCTCTCCTCCTCCCCCCCTCTCCCTCTCTCTCTCCCCCTCTCTCCCTCTCTCTCTCCCCCTCTCTCCCTCTCTCTCTCCCCCTCTCTCCCTCTCTCCCTCTCTCCCCACTCTCTCTCTCCCCCTCTCTCCTCTCTCTCTCCCTCTCTCCCTCTCTCTCTCTCCCCCTCTCTCCCTCTCTCTCTCTCCCTCTCCCCCTCTCTCCCTCTCTCTCTCCCCCTCTCTCTCCTCCTCTCTCCCTCTCTCTCTCCTCTCTCTCTCTCCCCCTCTCTCCCTCTCTCTCTCCCCCTCTCTCCCCTCTCTCTCCCCCTCTCTCCCTCTCTCTCTCCCCATCTCTCCCTCTCTCTCCCTCTCCTCCCCCTCTCTCCCTCTCTCTCTCCCCCCTCTCTCCCTCTCTCTCTCCCCCCTCTCTCCCTCTCTCTCTCCCCCTCTATCCCTCTCTCTCCTCTCTCTCTCTCCCCCTCTCTCCCTATCTCTCTCCCCCTCTCTCCCTCTCTCTCTCCCCCTCTCTCCCTCTCTCTCTCCCCATCTCTCTCTCTCTTGTAAATATTCAATATACTGTTTTGATGAGAGATATTAGTTTAATGACATAGCATGTGTTCGCTATGTTAGCTATGCGCCTGCAATGGTACAATGAACATTACTATACTTATAACTACTACACATATGTTAGCTATGCGCCTGCAATGGTACAATGAACATTACTATACTTATAACTACTACACATATGTTAGCTATGCGCCTGCAATGGTACAATGAACATTACTATACTCATAACTACTACACATATGTTAGCTATGCGCCTGCAATGGTACAATGAACATTACTATACTTATAACTACTACACATATGTTAGCTATGCGCCTGCAATGGTACAATGAACATTACTATACTTATAACTACTACACATATGTTAGCTATGCGCCTGCAATGGTACAATGAACATTACTATACTTATAACTACTACACATATGTTAGCTATGCGCCTGCAATGGTACAATGAACATTACTATACTTATAACTACTACACATATGTTAGCTATGCGCCTGCAATGGTACAATGAACATTACTATACTTATAACTACTACACATATGTTAGCTATGCGCCTGCAATGGTACAATGAACATTACTATACTTATAACTACTACACATATGTTAGCTATGCGCCTGCAATGGTACAATGAACATTACTATACTTATAACTACTACACATATGTATAATACAAGCATCAGTCATATACATGTACACACTCAGAAATAACCACAACCACCAAACACATACAAGGAACCTGAACTACTTAATTCCGCAGTCCCGAACCCAGTATCATATCAACTCTTTCCCCCCATGAACAATACGTCCTTGGAATGGCCTCCTCCTACTATGTACAGTCCAGCCCCAGCTCAACCGTTTGTGCTGAGCGGCTGGCCACTGTACCACTCATGTAAAACTAATGACTGTTTAACCTTAGTATGACTTTGCCGTTCGCTTTAACACTCTCAATTAATGAGATGTTTAACAACAGTTTTCTGTCCCTGACAAGTACCACCCTGTCATACACGTTTTTCTTTTTTTTACGTTTATTTATCGTCGCTACCGGTTGCCCATATGAGCGACGCCTCCTGAATAGATTAGTTATTTTAGATTTTTGGAGGATAGTGCAATGATACAGACAGAGACCCATTCCAGAATCTCCTCTGGTTCTTTTACGTGCACGATGTAAAGCACCGACACGAGACCTCGGTTTAACGTCCCATCTGAAAGACTGTTAATTGTATTAGGGTCAGACGGGGGATCGAACCTGCGATCCCTGGATTACCAGTCCAGCGTGTTACCACTGGACTACATATCCGTCTGTCTGTCATACTCAGTATGGAGTGTTGGGTTAATATGTAGATGTAGAGGATATAAGCCGAACACTATCCAATATGTAAAATACTTGACTGTGTGAGACGCGTAGCTCCGAACACTGTACCAATACTTTACATATTGGATCCGTTTGAGGCTGATATCTTACTTAATACACACATTTATATAACACGATCTTACTAATTAAAATTGTTAATTTCGTTTACTTATGCATATGATTTCAAATAAGACTCCTTTTGAAAGCAGTCCAATATTAATAATAATGGACTGCAAATACAATGTCATGACGTCATGACAGTGTTTTAACTCTCGATAGTTAAAGCACGAAACCCTCGTGCATCAACAGGCCTAATACTACCGCTGTGTGTGGACTGTGTCTTATCGGAAAGACAAATAGTGCATCAACAGGCCTAATACTACCGCTGTGTGTGGACTGTGTCTTATCGGAAAGACAAATAGTGCATCAACAGGCCTAATACTACCGCTGTGTGTGGACTGTGTCTTATCGGAAAGACAAATAGTGCATCAACAGGCCTAATACTACCGCTGTGTGTGGACTGTGTCTTATCGGAAAGACAAATAGTGCATCAACAGGCCTAATACTACCGCTGTGTGTGGACTGTGTCTTATCGGAAAGACAAATAGTGCATCAACAGGCCTAATACTACCGCTGTGTGTGGACTGTGTCTTATCGGAAAGACAAATAGTGCATCAACAGGCCTAATACTACCGCTGTGTGTGGACTGTGTCTTATCGGAAAGACAAATAGTGCATCAACAGGCCTAATACTACCGCTGTGTGTGGACTGTGTCTTATCGGAAAGACAAATAGTGCATCAACAGGCCTAATACTACCGCTGTGTGTGGACTGTGTCTTATCGGAAAGACAAATAGTGCATCAACAGGCCTAATACTACCGCTGTGTGTGGACTGTGTCTTATCGGAAAGACAAATAGTGCATCAACAGGCCTAATACTACCGATGTGTGTGGACTGTGTCTTATCGGAAAGACAAATAGTGCATCAACAGGCCTAATACTACCGCTGTGTGTGGACTGTGTCTTATCGGAAAGACAAATAGTGCATCAACAGGCCTAATACTACCGCTGTGTGTGGACTGTGTCTTATCGGAAAGACAAATAGTGCATCAACAGGCCTAATACTACCG
>CM026387.1:79079688-79109394 GCA_014843695.1 Archivesica marissinica | reverse complement strand
AGGTGTATACAACGGCGCCGTAAAGTAGGTGTATACAACGGCGCCGTAAAGTAGGTGTACAACGGCGCCGTAAAGTAGGTGGATAAGTGCGCCGTAAAGTAGGTGTATAACGCCGCCGTAAAGTAGGTGTATAAGTGCGCCGTAAAGTAGGTGTATAACGGCGCCGTAAAGTAGGTGTATAACGGCGCCGTAAAGTAGGTGTACAACGGCGCAGTAAAGTAGGTGTACAACGGCGCCGTAAAGTAGGTGTATAACGGCGCCGTAAAGTAGGTGTACAACGGCGCCGTAAAGTAGGTGTATAACGGCGTCGTAAAGTAGGTGTACAACGACGCCGTAAAGTAGGTGTACAACGACGTCGTAAAGTAGGTGTATAACGGCGTCGTAAAGTAGGTGTACAACGGCGCCGTAAAGTCGGTGTATAACGGCGCCGTACAGTAGGAGTATAACGGCGCCGTAAAGTAGGTGTACAACGGCGCCGTAAAGTAGGTGTATAACGGCGCAGTAAAGTAGGTGTACAACGGTGCCGTAAAGTAGGTGTATAACGGCGCCGTACAGTAGGTGTATAACGGCGCCGTAAAGTAGGTGTACAACGGCGCCGTAAAGTAGGTGTATAACGGCGCCGTAAAGTAGGTGTACAACGGCGCCGTAAAGTAGGTGTATAACGGCGCCGTAAAGTAGGTGTACAACGACGCCGTAAAGTAGGTGTATAACGGCGTCGTAAAGTAGGTGTACAACGGCGCCGTAAAGTAGGTGTATAACGGCGCCGTACAGTAGGTGTATAACGGCGCCGTAAAGTAGGTGTACAACGGCGCCGTAAAGTAGGTGTACAACGGCGCCGTAAAGTAGGTGTATAACGGCGCCGTAAAGTAGGTGTACAAGTGCGCCGTAAAGTAGGTGTATAACGGCGCCGTAAAGTAGGTGGATAAGTGCGCCGTAAAGTAGGTGTATAACGGCGCCGTAAAGTAGATGTATAACGGCGCCGTAAAGTAGGTGTACAACGGCGCAGTAAAGTAGGTGTACATCGGCGCCGTAAAGTAGGTGTATAACGGCGCCGTAAAGTAGGTGTACAACGGCGCCGTAAAGTAGGTGTATAACGGCGTCGTAAAGTAGGTGTACAACGACGCCGTAAAGTAGGTGTACAACGACGTCGTAAAGTAGGTGTATAACGGCGTCGTAAAGTAGGTGTACAACGGCGCCGTAAAGTCGGTGTATAACGGCGCCGTACAGTAGGAGTATAACGGCGCCGTAAAGTAGGTGTACAACGGCGCCGTAAAGTAGGTGTATAACGGCGCAGTAAAGTAGGTGTACAACGGTGCCGTAAAGTAGGTGTATAACGGCGCCGTACAGTAGGTGTATAACGGCGCCGTAAAGTAGGTGTACAACGGCGCCGTAAAGTAGGTGTATAACGGCGCCGTAAAGTAGGTGTACAACGGCGCCGTAAAGTAGGTGTATAACGGCGTCGTAAAGTAGGTGTACAACGGCGCCGTAAAGTAGGTGTATAACGGCGCCGTACAGTAGGTGTATAACGGCGCCGTAAAGTAGGTGTACAACGGCGCCGTAAGGTAGGTGTACAACGGCGCCGTAAAGTAGGTGTATAACGGCGCCGTAAAGTAGGTGTACAAGTGCGCCGTAAAGTAGGTGTATAACGGCGCCGTAAAGTAGGTGTATAAGTGCGCCGTAAAGTAGGTGTATAACGGCTCCGTAAAGTAGGTGTATAAGTGCGCCGTAAAGTAGGTGTATAACGGCGCCGTAAAGTAGGTGTATAACGGCGCCGTAAAGTAGGTGTATAAGTGCGCCGTAAAGTAGGTGTATAACGGCGCCGTAAACTAGGTGTATAACGGCGTCGTAAAGTAGGTGTACAACGACGTCGTAAAGTAGGTGTATAACGGCGTCGTAAAGTAGGTGTATAACGGCGCCGTAAAGTAGGTGTACAACGGCGCCGTAAAGTAGGTGTACAACGGCGCCGTAAAGTAGGTGTATAACGGCGCCGTAAAGTAGGTGTACAACGGCGCCGTAAAGTAGGTGTATAACGGCGCCGTAAAGTAGGTGTACAACGGCGCCGTAAAGTAGGTGTATAACGGCGCCGTAAAGTAGGTGTACAACGACGCCGTAAAGTAGGTGTATAACGGCGTCGTAAAGTAGGTGTACAACGGCGCCGTAAAGTAGGTGTATAACGGCGCCGTACAGTAGGTGTATAACGGCGCCGTAAAGTAGGTGTACAACGGCGCCGTAAAGTAGGTGTATAACGGCGCCGTAAAGTAGGTGTACAAGTGCGCCGTAAAGTAGGTGTATAACGGCGCCGTAAAGTAGGTGTATAACGGCGCCGTAAAGTAGGTGTATAACGGCGCCGTAAAGTAGGTGTATAACGGCGCCGTAAAGTAGGTGTACAACGGCGCCGTAAAGTAGGTGTATAACGGCGCCGTAAAGTAGGTGTATAACGGCGCCGTAAAGTAGGTGTACAACGGCGCCGTAAAGTAGGTGTATAACGGCGCTAAAGAGGTGTAAACCGCCGTAAAGTAGGTGTATAACGGCGCCGTAAAGTAGGTGTATAACGGCGCCGTAAAGTAGGTGTACAACGACGCCGTAAAGTAGGTGTATAACGGCGCCATAAAGTAGGTGTACAACGACGCCGTAAAGTAGGTGTATAACGGCGTCGTAAAGTAGGTGTATAACGGCGCCGTAAAGTAGGTGTACAACGACGCCGTAAAGTAGGTGTATAACGGAGTCGTAAAGTAGGTGTATAACGGCGCCGTATAGTAAAGTAGGTGTATAACGGCGCCGTAAAGTAGGTGTACAAGTAAAAGACATGTCTGGGTATTGTGCAAAACCACAATTATTTGCACGAAATGTTTATTATTGTTATATATAAATAGTAATGTATTATATAAATACATTAAACTGTTTCTATATATGGCCAAGTGTTTACCATGTAATATATATATATTTGTTTTATGCATAATCGTCTGCTATTATTTTCGCGCCTAAAATTATCAGTCTCGCTTCGCGCGGGAAATGACTTAAGATTTTAAGGCCTAATCTCAGTTTATCGAGGCCGTGGTTGCAGGTGTCCAGTTATGTAATATAAAGGCGACGAACTGGTTTGATGGTGTAATATTAGATAACATAACAGATGTTTTAGGAATAACAGATGTTTTAGGAATTGTTATATCATATAGACACTGATTCAATCGTGTATATAAGAAATGGATTTTATTAACTAAAATCAGAACACTATAGCCTACCTCCAGGAGAGAGAGTGGCGTGATCTCATTCTATTATATAGAACAGATAAACTGTTTCTATGATACTTAGATATTATGGACATTATAAGAATTATAACTTATAAAGATTTGTCGAATAATTAAATAAAATCGTTCAGCCATAGAAGAAACAGAGAGTTTCGGCGAACCATATCGAAGGTGATTAAAAGTTAATAAATCAGAAACCTTGATTAGATTATAGTGATATTGAGTAATGACGGATTAGAGAGACTGGAGTTAATTATACTGTGTAGCGCATAGTCGGCTCACACAATTGGATTGTTAAATAAGCGTTTAATGATACGATGTATATATATATAAATCACTGATTCTATATATATGAAGATCTCTGATGCCAATTTAGACAAGATATTATATAGAAGAAATGTAAGACTGTGTTGAGTTATCATTAATACATATATCGAAGAAGAAACCCCCTAGACAACTCCAGCGAGTCTACAATAGGATAGACCCTGGTAAGAGCCGAAGCAACTGAGTCATATACATACAAGAAGAAAAAGGAGAGTTTGCGACAGTATATGTACATTCTACGGCGAAGACGATGCAGCAACAATAAGGTTCTTGGCTCTTGGTTCTTATCCGCCGCCTCTTCTAGATAGTGCTTAATTCCACACTATCTTGCTGGCTTCTTCAATCTTTCCTCTCCTTATACTTCTCCAATGGATGACGAGACAGCGGACCTGAGGGAGCGACAACGGTCGTGGTATCCACGCTCCCCTGAGTGACAACCGACGACCAGATGTTTAACTGCCAGATCTGTATAAATGCTGCTGCGGGGTGACCAACAGTGAGGAGGGTGGCCCTACAAGGGACCAGGCCCTGTCACCCTGACAAGAAAAGAAGGAACCACCTAGGGATGTCATCATAGGCTCACAGCGGGAGATTGTGTCACCGTTCCGAAGTGACCAATCCACGCCCCTGACGCATACAGACGAGGACCCGCATCGACTCTTCGGAGTGTTTACACTTACCTAGATCAGCGACAGCTAGTACTGATGCGCTGAAGAGGCGACGAGTGACCGGACAGGAGAGGACGGCAATCGTTTCGAGTGGATGGCACACCCGTCGCCTCGAACTCTTTTATCTGTCTACCAATGAAGGCCGTTGGGGACGGAGGGATGCGACCTCGACCCCGGATGCGTCAACGGGGTGGACAACGACGGAACAACCGAACCATTTTGCTGCTGTGAGCCGACCCAGGAAACCGGCACAGGACTTGTCACCCTGTTGTCGGGGAGATGATGCCAGGCGCGGGGAATGTCACCCTGTCGTTTGGTATCACTCCATAACTGGGTCAACGATGGAGAAACGCATTCACAGCGACTGGATGACCTCATTTCTTCATCCAATCAGCGAACAGACTTTCAACCACATTGACTTGGGCTACCGGAGCCACGGTCTGCACTAGAACATAATTATCTTGGACTACCCTACTAGAACATAATCATCTTGGACTTAAACAACATAGATACAACCAACATGGAATAATTATCGAGAAAACTAATCATCTTAGACCGAAATCTTCACGGGACTCTACAACTACAAACTTCAATCTACACCACTCTACAAGACACCGACGACTCAACACTTCATCTCATCGAATAATCGACGGTGCGAAAGCACTTTTGCTCGCCCATATGGTTTACCGGCGGCGAGTGTAAATAAACGGAATCATCATCATCATCACATTACATCGCAACACGCAAACACATTTCTTCACGTATAAATGCATTGCTACTACAAATTCTTCCGAATACATTCCAACACTAACATTGAATCAATAAACAGTATTTTTGTGGATTGAAAGTATGATTTCATATAATGGTCATTAATGCTCCTGACTTGACGTTTGTTTTGTCATCGGAGTCAATACTAAATGCGAGATAATGTCGTTTAGAGATAATTTAACTAAGAACAGTCTACAAATATATAGGCACACATGTGAGATATAACGGTAAATCTGTACCATAAATCGCGTTATTCAGGATACACTAGTTGTATTGTTTGGCAATATTAAACTGAGACATTTGCATATTCCGTGAACTTACTTCGTTAATAATCGGATTTCCGAAATAAAATATGAGCTTTAGTTTATGGTACACTTACTTACTGACTTGATTCAAATATTAACGGTAAAAACCTAACGTATGTCCTGGTCGTAGTTCAAGGAAACTTACGAAGGCTTTGGCGGAGATTAATGAGTCTCAGTTTAATGTTGCCAAGTAATATTACGCATGGATGTTTACATTATTGTGTTATGTCAACAAACGACGTTTGTTTATTGGTGAAATACTCAGTATTTGAGGCAAATATTGGGGGGGGGGGGGAGTTGCCATATAATAGGAAAATACATTCTGTAGAAATCTGTGTTTTCACTGATGTAGTGTCGCTTTAAACCCAACAATATGCAGATATCAAATGTGTGTTACTGTGTACGTCATTGTAGAATATGTGACCCATACAGTGGAGTCAAACATGACACAGGATAGCAAACTTAGTAGCGGTTCACTTAGTAATGCATAATTACAGATAGCAACGATCTAGGCATTGTTGTTTCTGAGAAAAATATTTTTAAAGAGTCGCACTACATGACTATGTTTAGTTTGTGTATGTAACTAATGCCGTGGGGTCAATTATACCCACGTAATTACCATTGTAGCATTGCTATCAAGCTCAAATTGATAGCCTGTTCATTCCTATTAGATGTACATTTTGTATATATAATAAGGGAGTCAATTTATTTATAGAGACTTCAATTTCATAACTAATAAGTAACCGTTTTCAACCTTACTAAATTTCGAAGAGTTTATACATTTATAATTTAGAAATATTATTTTAATCGTTACAATCAAGCACATCAAATACTTCATATCTTTACACAGATAATTACTAGATTACTAGATACTAGATAGTTATTATGCAACATCTATATTACTCGTCTGTGCAATATGACGACAGGAGATTAGTGTCAAGCAGTATAAACATTAATTGTTTGTTCTGTTGCATATTTGGATAATAATATATGTGTCATGGGCACTCCTGGTCCATGAAGATTAAAAATTCACCCATTGGCTACCCAACCTGGATAGGTGGGCGTTTCAAAACTCACCCATTGGCTACCCAATCCGGTTAGGTGTGCGTTCGAATCCAGCAATAGCCAATATATACCCTGATATTCTGGCTGCATCACGCTAATCCAGAATCTGAACCAGGTTAAATAAATAAGAATTAAACTTTTCGCAAAATTTAAATTGTGAACTGGATCTTTTAATTATAGCCCGACCCGCCCCGGTACATCACAGCAAGCGAGTTCCCCAAACAACTACATACATTACTACTACAACAAGAACCCTAGACTCACGACAAGAAAAATAAGCCGGGTCGGCAGCATACTGGATCACTAGGTGATGCCACATGCACACTAGCAATACTCTGGACATGGTTTCTGAGAAAAATGACCACATGATCACAATTTAGGCAACCGAAAGGTTCATTAGGTAATGTTACATACCAAATATCAAAGATCTGGTTTTTGAAAAGAAGATGTTTAAACAGTGGGGATGTGGTCAAATATGACCACATGGTCACAATTTCAGCACACTTAGAAGTGGTTAACTATGTAATTATTCAACGTGTGGTCATATACGAATTAATGTCATGACTGTATTACATTAAATACAAGCAAAGGTATGCGATATATATTATTATGCCCATTACCTACTTTCGACAGTGTTCACACATGTTATAAGAGCATTTAGTTGTATGTTTGGGTTTTAAGTCGCACAAGCAACCTTTATTGGAGGATGAATACCCTGGGTGCTGGTGGATGAATACCCCGGGTGCTGGTGGATGAATACCCCGGGTGCTGGTGGATGAATACCCCGGGTGCTGGTGGATGAATACCCCAAGTGCTGGTGGATGAATACCCCGGGTGCTGGTGGATGAATATCCCGGGTGCTGGTGGATGAATACCCCGGGTGCTGGTGGATGAATACCCCGGATGCTGGTGGTTGAATACCCCGGGTGCTGGTGGATGAATACACTGGGTGCTGGTGGATGAATACCCCGGGTGCTGGTGGATGTATACCCAGGGTGCTGGTGGATGAATACACCGGGTGCTGGTGGATGAATACCCCGGGTGCTGGTGGATGAATACCCCGGGTGCTGGTGGATGAATACCCCGGATGCTGGTAGATGAATATCTCGGGTGCTGGTGGATGAATACCCCGGGTGCTGGTGGATGAATACCCCGGGTGCTGGTGGATGAATACCCCGGGTGCTGGTGGATGAATACCCCGGGTGCTGGTGGATGAATACACCGGGTGCTGGTGGATGAATACCCCGGGTGCTGGTGGATGAATACACCGGGTGCTGGTGGATGAATACCCCGGGTGCTGGTGGATGAATACCGCGGGTGCTGTTGGATGAATACCCCGGGTGCTGGTGGATGAATACCCGGGTGCTGGTGGATGAATACCCGGGTGCTGGTGGATGAATACCCCGGGTGCTGGTGGATGAATACCCCGGGTGCTGGTGGATGAATACCCCGGGTGCTGGTGGATGAATACCCGGGTGCTGGTGGATGAATACACCGGGTGCTGGTGGATGAATACCCCGGGTGCTGGTGGATGTATACCCCGGGTGCTGGTGGATGAATACACCGGGTGCTGGTGGATGAATACCCCGGGTGCTGGTGGATGAATACCCCGGGTGCTGGTGGATGAATACCCCGGGTGCTGGTGGATGAATACCCCGGGTGCTTGTGGATGAATACCCCGGATGCTGGTGGATGAATACCCCGGATGCTGGTGGATGAATACCCCGGGTGCTGGTGGATGAATACCCCGGGTGCTGGTGGATGAATACCCCGGATGCTGGTGGATGAATACCCCGGGTGCTGGTGGATGAATACCCCGGGTGTGTACCGACAGCATAACAGCTTATGTATCCAGGTGCCCTCTGAGCAGTATTTTATGCACCTTGTAAAACCACCAACCTGATATAATTGGACACCACCAGTGGAAATTGAACCTATAGAGTTGAGAAGCAGGTGACTGACTACCTTAGATACTCATCCACGGAGATATAGTGGGTGTTGCAGACAGATAGTGGATGTAGCATTCTGCTAATAGCTTCATATAAACGTCCGAGTTAAAATGAGATCATTGTGTAAAACTAGGCCAGCTTACAATACTGAATTGTGTCATAACTCATTTATACAACAGTTGCTTCGTACAAAACCAGATCAGTAGTTTGACGGTAATTTTAATCATTGTCTGGTTAGTCAGGGTATAATGGCTCTAGTTTTGTTTAGTACCAGTATTATTGATATTGTATTTTATTTACAGGCTATGTAGAATATAGCAACAACTGGACACGTTATGTTGTGAAAGAAGCGAAGTAGTATGGATATATGCGATAATGCCAATCATATCCAGACACAATGCAGTGATTCGAGGATTACTGACTGTGACTTATCTCCCCCTCAAACTATAACTTTATTTGAAACAAAGAAATGAAAGAGAACAATTGTCATTTAATGCACTTTTATTCCAGATGATTATACAGCATTTCATTTCATTAAGATCCATAATATCAAATATTGAAATATTATTTGGTTAATAGTTTGTTCCATTGCGTCCCAACATTTCCATGTATATTCCATTGCGTCCCAACATGTCCATGTAGTACCGAAGACACTGTCAGAACCTGTCCGTCTATGACCAACCGTTCAATCTGAAACAAGAGTAAATTATCATCAAAGTCTGAATGTATTAGTGACATTTGAGGTTAGTAATTTCTAGGATGCTAGTTAATTTAAACAAGAGCACCATGAATTTTTGAAGGCCTCAGTGTGCTCACCAGAGTTCAAAGGGTTATACAAACACAGTATCTGGAACGTGTGCATATTCTCCGTGGCCTAGTCGTTAAGGCGTCCACATATGTAGCGGGAGGTTGAAAGTTCGAACCTCGCCAGAAATGACGCCACAATAGGGGTGACATTAAAATAAACAATACTTTATACTATTTGTATTCTATTTAATGCTAGTTTAACTGGTCGCCCAATGAATGCTTATAGTTGCAACACAGCTAGTATACATATCCACTAGCCACATTATCTGAGAATTATGGTTTCTGATATTAAAGATGTAAGCTAAAATGTTGAAGTTTCGTCAATTAACATTATGACATAAGGGAGGGGGGATGAGGTATATCAATGCTGTCCAATGGAATCGCTCACCTGTGACAACTGTATGAGGTTAAAGGCCTGCACGTTGACCTATATTTGACCTTAAACACACGAGGAATAGCGGTACAAATCTGACAGTCGACGCACTAAACACACGAGGAATAGCGGTACAAATCTGACGGTCGACGCACATCGTATTTGCCACATGCGAGGCCCTGCATGGTATACATCTAATACATGAGCACCCACGTACATATCAGAGGTTATAAATTGCTGAAATTGAAGTTCTGTATTTTTATAGTACTTACAACTGGTATAAACAATTCAACTCCCACTTATGGCCCAAATAAGGCTGGTTGCGCGGGTTAGGCAGCCAGTTCCTGCATTGTTGTACCACACATTCAGGCATCAGTTCCCTCTTATGCCAAGTACAGTCTCCTCTTCTAGCCGCTACTTTTCTCTCTATATATCTGACATCTTTCCATGCGCCACAATTATATAGCATTGCCCAAAACCTCCTGTATAGAAGCTTTCTCTCATGTGAATTTAGATTATGCGGTGGACGATTATTAGCAGGCCACCAAAGTTGTTTGTTCTGTTCATTTATTATGCAAGGGGAACACAAGCACAGTGAACACTCAGCAACACATTCAGCATGCTGAGGCATAGGGGGAGGTACGTAAGCAGCCTCTGCAACGGGCATGGCGGTTTCTTCTATTTCCATCTCTACGTCCCAGTTCTTATTTTGCAAGAAAGTCAGCAATTCTTTTCTCTGCTCATCAGTTACATACATTGTTATTTTACTCAATGGCATCTTGTAGAAATCGGCAGAATATGTGTAATACTCGTATGTTCAAGAGATTATAATTAAAATATTATACATGTATACAAATTACCAGTCTCAGTGATTACGCTACGGCTGATGAGGCACCTACATAACATGTAATCTATGTCCCTTGGCTGATCTGGATTATGTAGTTTGAATACTCATAACTATCAATTTTCTTTACAATCAATAATATACGTTTACTTAAATTGACAGGGCCTCATTTCGACTAATTCTCAGCTCAGAGTGATCGTGCATATTAACCGTTAGAAAATACCTACATACGCCAAATTATACTGAATGTACTGCTACATTGTTGATACAAGCCACTAATCACAATTCACAATATAATATAACGCAAGAACCGACACTTTTCAAAATGGATTTTCTCGAGCATTGTTCATTCAAGATATTGATCTTAAATTATAGATTATGTTATTCGGCTACATTAGCTGTACACAAATGATAAACTTGTTCACCTATGAGACCGAGGTGTATCAGCCATGATAAAGGTTCGCTCGCTGAAACAATGTTAAATAGTTTTAAATGGACATTTTCCACTAAATTTCATTAGTTATATACAATATGCAATGTACATTGCCCCAAGTATACTTGATATAGCTCAAACAGTACAATTTGAACCAAAACTAGTATGGTAATGTCACAGGGCTCACTTGCACAACAACGCCTGGCGTAGGTTCGATTGTTTATTTTCTGTACGTATAGGGATAGGGCCTAACACATACAATATATACACTCATAAATCTACAGTAAAAACATGATAAAACAAAACAATATTGCACATAATTAATTCCACGCGTATATACACAATACAACATATATATATTATATCTATAGTAATTCAATATAAATATCTTACCACAGCGTTAAATAAGCATCTTTCCAATATAAATTGGAAAGTCTTTAAATTAGTGACAACTATCTCGTAAGAGTTCATCTATAGATCTGCACTGAGAAACAGTCCAGAATAAACAGAAAAGGGATTAGATTAGCAAGGAGCCAATGCATTCAAACCTTTCATACATCTCTCATTCATATACATACAACAGACAAAACGATTGGACATACAGTGACAACTGCTCACCTGGGGTTGATTCGACAAACGTCGACAATTTCCGCCACAGACGGACATTGCCGATCGTCACCGATTCACACTCGAGTGAACAGACAACGACAAGACATGAAGTCATCCGTATATACGACGCATGCGCTATTGAAACTGCGTTAACTATGGAACGCCGCATCCGTCATATAAACACATACATATAAAAACACAACCTGTGACAGTAATAACTATGCAACATTAGGGAACTAGGAATATAGCCCATTTGTCGAGATTGGATTACCTCCCTCTACATATCACTGGTTGCTTGCCACTCACTATAATGGTAATAACTATGCAACTTTAGGAATATTGCCCATTTGTCGAGTATGGATTACCTCCCTTTATATATCACTGGTTACTTGCCACTCAGTGCACATTAGATGGTGTTTATAGCCCAGATGACCCAGTCACACATTGTAGAGTTGATCGGCATGCTATCGACACTATTTAATGATTTCTGAAAATTGACATCCTACCTTATGGGTGCAGTGAACAGTAATTTTCACTCCAAGGCATCGGTATTAATTATACAAAAGTAATCATTCAATTATGACCACATTGACTACAGCTTCACAAACACATGACAGAAAGATACCAATTGAAACCGTTTAAAACCGTATTACTATATATATACCTCATGTTTGTATCATGTATGATGCACTGAGTTAATAAATTTGATTTGATTTGATTTGAAACTTGTTCCTATTTTTACTTTTGATGTGCCGCATGGATCATCATACTATAACCATGCAAAGTGGCTAAATTCTAGAATTAAACGAGCAATTATTCTTATAGTGACTCTCACTAATATGCCTATTAATAGGATTAATAATTTCACGGGAAACCCCGCCAGTTTCCCCAGGCGTTGATATGTTCAGAAACTCAATACGGCCCAATTAATAGTCTCGGTGTTAAAATATATTTATTTGACTGACCAAGCAAACTATATCGACGCATGTACCCGGGCTAGGACTCGCAGTCCAAGGTGATAGCCACAGGGTGATGCGATGCGAGACACAGGCAGATGTAACAGTGCTTTGATAGTATAATGGTTGCTGTAAAATAAAGTTTTATATGGGATATACGTGCTTTGATAGAAAAATTGGGAAGAATTCTTTTTAAAACTTAAAGTTATTTCTTCTATTAAAGCACATATATCTTCTACACACAAAACAATCGGCGCCAAGTATACTACGTAAGCACTGTCACGTCCGCCTGTGATGTGAGAGTGATATTATATATATCGCTTCTCACCAATGCAACCCGGGTTCGATCCTCGGACCGGGAAGTATATGAGATGGTACGGTGGTCGCCAGATCGGACAGGTGGGTTCTCTCCGGGTACTCCGATTTCCTCCCAACACGAATGACCACATTTAAGCTTTCATCCGCACCAACGAGAGTGATTAATATAAGTTGTTAGAACTTGCTTAGCAATCGTTGTAAAATAAATAAAGTTTAAACTTTAATATATCCAATCATCGATGACAATGAACCTACATGTGTGGGCCTAACTCTGTTTGACTTTCAGATTTTTAAAACAATGGTGACAGCCATAAATCAGTTCACAATTAACTTGTTTTTAATATTAGTTATATAATATTTATGTAACCCATGTCATATTTATGTTAAAGGGAACTAATTATTGATATTTAGTACATGTACATTATAATGTTTCCAAACCCTGCTGCAAGCGTACCGCCCAATAGTTTCCCTTATATGGCCTTATTAAAATCACTGGTCTGAATCATATCATAATTATATAGCCTGGTCCCATACTATGTCTTTGTATAATATATACTAGTCTTCACTACTATTGTGTATAAAGTATTATGGGTGAGTGATTGTGAGTGACAATCAGGTCAGATGTGTGAATGAGTGAACTAACTCAACTAATTAGGTGCACTTTCCAACTAACTTGTTCAAGACCCTTATCCCACACTCTATCTCTACTAGTCAAACGGATACGTTGCAAAGCTATCCTGTTTACGTTAATATATACTATACTAGTAACTTTATACATATATATAATATATGTATCAGCTGATAGCCGGACTCTGGTAATGTAATGTTTTATCTTTGATATTTTACATTGTAAAATATTTATTTGAACTGCTGGAATTGGAATTGTGTATTTACTATTTTGTATTGTGAAATTAAGTAGAATGATTTGTACATAATAATATTATGTATATATTGTATTTTACAGGCTCTTTATATCCATATATACGAAAATACGAAAACAACCAGAGTTGTCTATCTATAAACTCCCCGGTCTACATTTACATTCCCGGATATTAGTTTGTATTAAATTCAAGTCACTTGCCGGCCCCTACCCGCTGTATGATCGAGTCCCACTGTATTTGCCGAATTATTTGAAGTGACGAAGCTATCCAGCTGGCTTACAGAAGGTCGGTGGTTCTACCCGGTGTCCGTCTCTGTGTCTTAATACTGCTCAGTTGGGCATCCTATGTCTTCATATGACCTAAGCTGTTGGCGCAACGATTTTAAACCCACCAAACAAAACAAAAATCAAAAACAAGTAACACTTAGTGTCAGAAACTCATTGTGTATGCAACAACATCGCAGGAATTGCTTTTTGTGACATATATGGTTCATAGTCTATCGCAATGAGGTCGAGAAAAATGCCAATGCTGATTTAAGGGTCTAGCGCAAGGAGCATCAATATTCTGAGCGGGTTGGAGCTCACACGTCCTCGGTTGCAGGTCGAACACAGGATATAGTATCATCAATAAAACCCATTACATCTCTATTGTTACAAGTGTCACTTGAGATCATTGTATTCATATTGTAAACAATCATCACTGTTTATTACTTCTAATTACGCGTGCTTGACGTATGTCCGTTGCCGAGAGTAGACCACGCTGATAAAGTAGTGACAAAAATATCCTTGTATATGTACATTTAGACAACGACTAAGTCACATGGTCCAATGAAAAGGCCACATTTCTCGCTTCTAAAGCGTATAGACGTTACCTACTTATGTACTCATTGGCCAGTCGTAGCGAAATATATTTCGTTAAGACTGGCCAATTCGTGGTCTCTTATACATGACACAGAGATTTGGGGATTTTACAACGATTGCAAAGCAGGTTCTAATAACTTATATTAATCACTCTCGTTGGCGCGGATGAAAGCGTAAATGTGGTTATTCGTCTAGGAGGAAACCGGAGTACCCGGAGAAAGCCCACCTGTCCGATCTGGCGACCACCGTACCATCTCACATACTTCCCGGTCCGAGGATCGAACCCGGGTTGTATCGGTGAGAAGCGAGCGTGCTAACCACTGCGCTAATCGGACACTGAGGGATACTGCGTTGTATGGCACTATTTTATGTTTAGTACGATTGTTGTTTGACATTTGACACGACTGTGATTGCATTCTGCTGATGCACTTTAATGTCTAATAGATTGAAATATAGTTTCAATGAATAGCATTGTTTTCGTAGTACCTTTGGAAAAGAAAATCAAGATACGAATATCAAAAGAATGACCGATGGTGCATGTTCTTGCGAGAAGGAGAAAGTTACAGTAAGACAGACTGGGACATTCGTCCTTAATCATTTACTGCGACTGTGAACCGTAGAGGTCAGTGCTTTACACACTCCGCAAGTCCGCTTGTCAAATGGGACAAGCAAACATATAACTAATTATGTTACATGAATATTCATGAGCGACACATAATTTCTATACTCTATAATTCCGCTTGTCAAAGGGGACAAGCAAAAATACAACTAATTATACTACATGAATATTCATGAGCAACGCGTAATTTCCATACGCTCTATAATATCTGCTTGACAAAGGGAACAAACAAGTATACAACTACATTCAATTATGCAACATGAATATTCATGAGAAACATGTAATTTGTTATTGACGTCTGTAGTTAAATTTCGACGTCCTCCTCCCCCCTCCCTCAGAAATACAACCATGGGTCTGAAATAGCCTTCAATGTTTCCTTGTAGAAAACGCGCTCGAGGAAGGATACATTTTTTTCACAATAAAACAATATGGCCACGGTTGCAAATTAAATCAATGCAATCGGCGTTGCGTCAAGAATACATTACTTGACCTTGTTATATTCTGACAACTTTTTTATGAAAGTTAAGTGGCAGTTTAATACAATGTCAATTTGCTATTTGCTCGCTTTGGTTCAGGGTGATATTAATATTATCGTTATATAGGGTGGTGCAAAAAAGACAGGATCCCATTAATGGGTTACTATATAAATATTACCCTTGGGTAAGGGGTATTGTGGATTATCTTCAATCGGGAGGTTGCCTCTGGAGGTAATGTTCCCTCGATGAGATAATACACACTATTCACTCAACCAAGGGCAATATGTATCGCCTCGGGAGTAAATGTTCCCTCGGGGAGATAATCCACAATACTTCCACACCCAAGGATAATATGTATCGCCTCGGGAGTAAATGTACCCTCGGGGAGATAATCCACAATACCCCCGCAACCAACGGCAATATGTATCGCCTCGGGAGTTAATGTTCCCTCGGGGAGATAATCCACAATACCCCCGCAACCAACGGCAATATGTATCGCCTCGGGAGTAGATGTTCCCTCGGGGAGATAATCCACAATACCTCCGCAACCAAGGATAATATGTATCGCCTCGGGAGTAAATGTACCCTCGGGGAGATAATCCACAATACTCACTCAACCAAGGGCAATATGTATCGCCTCGGGAGTAAATGTTCCCTCGGGGAGATAATCCACAATACTTCCACACCCAAGGGCAATATGTATCGCCTCGGGAGTAAATGTACCCTCGGGGAGATAATCTACAATACTCACTCAACCAAGGGCAATATGTATCACCTCGGGAGTAAATGTCATGTTCCCTCGGGGAGATAATCCACAATACCCCCGCAACCAACGGCAATATGTATCGCCTCGGGAGTAGATGTTCCCTCGGGGAGATAATCCACAATACTCACTCAACCAAGGGCAATATGTATCGCCTCGGGAGTAAATGTTCCCTCGAGGAGATAATCCACAATACCCCCGCAACCAAGGGCAATATGTATCGCCTCGGGAGTAAATGTTCCCTCGGGGAGATAATCCACAATACCCCCGCAACCAACGGCATATATGACGAAAAGAATGATATAAGACTCTGTCTTTTATTCTAATCCATTTTGCTGTTTCTTAATAAATTATGTGTAATATACATGCATTGTTCAAACTGTATAATATTGGGAAATTAAATATGTTCAAACTAAGTGCAATAGTTATTTTATTATACCGAACTCCATGCTGACATTATAATATATTTATATATACATGTATGCGGCAATATTTACCTTATTATACCGAATACAACTGCATGCTGACATTATAATATATTTATATATACATGTATGCGGCAATATTTACCTTATTATACCGACTACAATTTATGTTCGCTGTCAAAATTAAAATCTACAGACAAAACAAATTAATTAGAATACTTATATTACTACAATACACAACCACACAACCACTCATGTTAGTTTTGACCTACCGTAATAAGAAATAGGTCCGGCATATTTTTCAAGTTTGTTTCTGTTTTATACTACAGGCAAAACAAAGTCATTCGAATAACTTACTTTATAATATATATGTATATATGCATAGTTGCTAAAAATAACAGTAAGATTAATTATTCAAATGAAATAATGACAAACAATAACTATAGCTGTGTATGACTTGCAACCACATAAACAATCAAATTATAATGTCACGTTCCCCCCCCCCCCAGTAATATCCCGGTTTCCTTGGTGATAACGAACTTTGTGATATTGTTATCATGACTGTGTATTATTGTCCAAGTAACGCTGTATTATTGTCTAAGCAAGGCTGTATCATTGTCTAAGCAACGCTGTATTATTGTCTAAGCAACGCTGTATTATTGTCTAAGCAACGCTGTATCATTGTCTAAGCAACGCTGTATTATTGTCTAAGCAACGCTGTATCATTGTCTAAGTAACGCTGAATCATTGTCTAAGTAACACTGTATCATTGTCTAAGCAACGCTGTATCATTGTCTAAGCAACGCTGTATCATTGTCCAAGTAACGCTGTCCCATTGTCCAAGTAACGCTGTATCATTGTCTAAGCAACGCTGTATCATTGTCTAAGCAACGCTATATCATTGTCCAAGTAACGCTGTATCATTGTCCAAACAACGCTGTATCATTGTCCAAGTAACGCTGTATCATTGTCCAAGTAACGCTGTATCATTGTCCAAGTAACGCTGTATCAGTGTCCAAGTAACGCTATATCATTGTCCAAGTAACGCTATATCATTGTCCAAGTAACGCTGTATCATTGTCCCAAGTAACGCTGTATCATTGTCCAAGTAACGCTGTATCATTGTCCAAGTAACGCTGTATCATTGTCCAAGTAACGCTGTATCATTGTCCAAGTAACGCTGTATCATTGTCCAAGTAACGCTGTATCATTGTCCAAGTAACGCTATATCATTGTTCAAGTAACGCTGTATAATTGTCCAAGTAATGCTGTCCCAGTGTCCAAGTAACGTTGTATCATTGTCCAAGTAACGCTATATCATTGTCCAAGTAACGCTGTATCAGTGTCCAAGTAACGCTGTCCCAGTGTCCAAGTAACGTTGTATCATTGTCCAAGTAACGCTATATCATTGTCCAAGTAACGCTGTATCAGTGTCCAAGTAACGCTGTATCAGTGTCCAAGTAACGCTATATCATTGTCCAAGTAACGCTGTATCAGTGTCCAAGTAACGCTATATCACTGTCCAAGTAACGCTATATCATTGTCCAAGCAACGCTGTATCATTGTCTAAACAACGTTGTATCATTGTCCAAGTAACGCTATATCATTGTCCAAGTAACGCTGTATCAGTGTCCAAGTAACGCTGTATCATTGTCCAAGTAACGCTGTATCATTGTCCAAGTAACGCTGTATCATTGTCCAAGTAACGCTGTATTATTGTCCAAGTAACGCTATATCATTGTCCAAGTAACGCTGTATCATTGTTCAAGTAACGCTGTCCCATTGTCCAAGTAACGCTATATGATTGTCCAAGTAACGCTATATCATTGTCCAAGTAACGCTGTATCAGTGTCCAAGTAACGCTGTATCATTGTCCAAGTAACGCTATATTATTGTCTAAGTAACGCTGTTCCATTGTCCAAGTAACGCTATATCATTGTCCAAGTAACGCTGTCCCATTGTCCAAGTAACGCTATATCATTGTCCAAGTAACGCTGTCCCATTGTCCAAGTAACGCTGTCCCATTGTCCAAGTAACGCTGTATCATTGTCCAAGTAACACTGTCCCATTGTCCAAGTAACGCTGTCCCATTGTCCAAGTAACGCTGTATCATTGTCCAAGTAACGCTGTCCCATTGTCCAAGTAACGCTGTATTATTGTCCAAGTAACACTGCCCCATTGTCCAAGTCAGGGGCGTAGCCAGGAACGTCACAATGTGCAGGCAGAACCACTGAGCGGCATAGCCGCGAAAATGCTGTGGGGGTTTGGGGGCATGCCCCCCCAAGAATGTTTGAAAATTAGAATGCAACAGGTGGCTTCTGACATATCCTGAGGCCTTTTGAAGAGCGGGTTTGAAGGGACAAATGATTGCGTAAATAGTGGTAAAAGTGATGAAATGACGGATGATACTGTTGCCGTGTTGGTTTTATTTTTCAACAAAACATACACATACAGGTATATATGTAACACACTTCACTGCTTTCATCGACTTACTAAGTTGAAGTTTAAGCAACCCATTTACCCTTGAACAAAAATGAGCATTATTAGTCAAGATAATGTTAAAGCTAATTACAAACTGACGTGTACCCCAGTCACTGTATACTACACATAGAACAGACGTCCGGTTGGCCCGGAAATGTGATGCACCCTGACAGACTAATCACAAAAAGTCCAAACGTCTGGTTTTGGCTGCAGCAAAGTCTTTGATTATTTTGTCAACGTCAATATCCATCTGTCGGTGGAGATGTAAGAGTGCCAGGCCTGACAGACGGACATCTCCCATCGTGGCTCTCAGGAAATTTTTAATTCGACGCATGGCACTGAAGGAGCGTTCAGCAGAGGCTGATGAAGCAGGCATAGTGAGCAGGATGGACAACACCATGAACACATCGGGATACAGCTGCTTGTTGGTGGCCTTCAGTGTGTCCACAATTCATCGTGGTTTCTGCTCAGATATACTCCATCTTGTCTTCCACCTAGTGACTTCAAGACGGAAAGCATCGCGTCCATTGGCTAGATCATGGCAATACGTGTTGTAGATGGTGTCGATGATGGCATCAGTGAGGTCGTGTAGCTTGCATGGGACAAGGTACTCTGCGGCAAACCGATCCTCGTTTTGAAGAAGTCGTTGAGTAATTTCTTCTACAAGATGGTCGATAAACACGTAGAATAGCGACACTTTCCAGTAATCCGATGGGTTATTTGCAGGATGATTGGCCCGGTCTTGTTGTCTGCCAACCTGGCGGGGTACACAGGGTTGAATGTCAGATTCTTGTGCTAACAGCACAGCCGACTCAAACAGGGCATCCCACACTGCGGGGTCATTCCGTACATCATCGAGTCTATGCAAAACAACTTTACACTCGATCATAGCTTCTAGCAGGTCGGTATCAACTGCTTGCAAGAAGTTGGTAAGGGCAACCGTGCCACTAAGTATATTCTCTACTCGATCATAGCTTCTAGCAGGTCGGTATCAACTGCTTGCAAGAAGTTGGTAAGGGCAACCGTGCCACTAAGTATATTCTCTACTCGATCATAGCTTCTAGCAGGTCGGTATCAACTGCTTGCAAGAAGTTGGTAAAGGGCAACCGTGCCACTAAGTATATTCTCTACTCGATCATAGCTTCTAGCAGGTCGGTATCAACTGCTTGCAAGAAGTTGGTAAGGGCAACCGTGCCACTAAGTATATTCTCTACTCGATCATAGCTTCTAGCAGGTCGGTATCAACTGCTTGCAAGAAGTTGGTAAGGGCAACCGTGCCACTAAGTATATTCTCTACTCGATCATAGCTTGCAAGAAGTTGGTAAGGGCAACCGTGCCACTAAGTATATTCTCTACTCGATCATAGCTTCTAGCAGGTCGGTATCAACTGCTTGCAAGAAGTTGGTAAGGGCAACCGTGCCACTAAGTATATTCTCTACTCGATCATAGCTTCTAGCAGGTCGGTATCAACTGCTTGCAAGAAGTTGGTAAGGGCAACCGTGCCACTAAGTATATTCTCTACTCGATCATAGCTTCTAGCAGGTCGGTATCAACTGCTTGCAAGAAGTTGGTAAGGGCAACCGTGCCACTAAGTATATTCTCTACTCGATCATAGCTTCTAGCAGGTCGGTATCAACTGCTTGCAAGAAGTTGGTAAGGGCAACCGTGCCACTAAGTATATTCTCTGCTGTAACCAGTGCTACAATTCGAACATCCCGCCATGTTGCACTCTAGACTACTCCAACATCGCGGTCAAACATTATATATGACAAAGCGTATAGAGTGTAATATTTAGATGTGAATGTTGGATAGTGCACATGACCCACATGGATGATAATACATAAAAAAAAACGATCTAGGACACCAAGAATGTTGCTTTTACCGTAACTTAAAAGTATTTTATTCATTTGTGACATGCGGCGTATTTTTGTGTGTGTGAAAATGATGTGCAGGCAAATGCCTTTTTGCCTTAAGGTAGCTACGCGCCTGCAATAACGCTGTATCAGTGTCCAAGTAACGCTGTCCCATTGTCCAAGTAACGCTATATCATTGTCCAAGTAACGCTGTATCATTGTCCAAGTAACGTTGTATCATTGTAAGTGTTTTGCATTATTGATATTATAAGCTAAATCAGATAGCTGGGAGGTTATTCATCTTTCGAGTTGAGAGTTTGTAGATCGCAACGACAATGAAGCAGAACACGGGGATGTAAATATGTTCGAACTGCGTACGTTATTGTTTGCTAGCTCACTATTGAGGGCTGTCTTTCTGGACAGATCATTTCGGAAAGGGCAATGTGCACGCTCTGAAATGCTATGATGATGGCGATGCTTAGCAGTTAAAGTTCGGGTTAGTATAATGAGTTTGTGTCAATAAGCCATGGTTTTCTTGCACTTCAATGGTTTGCTATGTTGATAATGTGTGTGATATGTTGCTGAATTGCACATCCTCCATATGTATATATATATACGTCTG
Organism: Archivesica marissinica; assembly: GCA_014843695.1. Taxonomy (NCBI): domain Eukaryota; kingdom Metazoa; phylum Mollusca; class Bivalvia; order Venerida; family Vesicomyidae; genus Archivesica; species Archivesica marissinica. Next base: position 79,087,747 of record CM026387.1, on the reverse strand, counting down.
TAGGCCTACATGTCTATTGTTAGCCTGGGTTCCAGTCTGTTGATTATTCACTTTTTAACTTCTGGCAATTTTTTTTAATGATGTTGATATTATCAGAGGCTCAATAATAGTCTCGGTGTTAAAATATATTTAGTGGATCTACCTGGCAGCATATATCGACGCATGTTCCCAGATTAGTATATTGTGTTCATGACAGTAAAACAGATTTTTGACGAGGTCTGTCAAAATAAGTGAATGCAATTTGGATAATATATTTTTCGGATATTTGTTTTACAAGATTTTATGCATAGCTTGCAATAGTCTATATCCTATGTAATTCAAGTGGGATTGTATAATATTTATATAAACATATGCATATTTAATTTGTTTTGCTAATGAAGGTTTGTTTTTGTATAATTTCAAAATCGTCAGACGATGAGTGCAAGGAACCTAATCATATGAAATCTTAGTTAGGTCGGTATTGTACATACAATCAACATAAGCTATGTATAGCTTTTGACCGGCATATACATTGAACGACATGTAAATGGCAGTCTACTCACCGAGGAAGAGATAGACCAAATGTTCGCCTGTACGTGTGGCTGCTTAAGACGGCCAGTCCTGCTGGTTAAGCCCAGAGATCAAATGAACCGCTAGGAATTCGGCGACAACCGGTGAAACAACTGACATTAGGGAGGTATATTGTGTACAAACTATCAATACATTTGCAAGTCAGTAACATAATTGTTGAACGCTGTTGTGGGGAGCATCCGTGGCCGTGTGGTTCAGGTCGTTGATTTAAATTCACTTGCCTCTCGCCACTGCCGGGTGTGTCGAATGTGTGGACGCTAACCAGCTGGCGTGTGGAAGGCTGTTCTCCCCGGGTGCCCGCCCTTGTATTAAATACTTCTCGGAGGGGCGCACGGGGCCTTCCTTGACCAGCAACAGCGGTAGAGTCGCCATATGACCTCATCGGCTGGTGCGACATTAAACCCAAATAGATGCAAGCATGAACATTGTTGCAAAATCACGTATATAAGCAGACAATTCCATGTGTAAAGATAAGATTGGATGTTGATCCGTAGACAATTACATGTGTAAAGATAAGATTGGAAGTTGATCCGTAGACAATTACATGTGTAAAGATAAGATTGGATGTTGATCCGTAGACAATTACATGTGTAAAGATAAGATTGGATGTTGATCCGTAGACAATTAAATGTGTAAAGATAAGATTGGATGTTGATCCGTAGACAATTACATGTGTAAAGATAAGATTGGATGTTGATCCGTAGACAATTACATGTGTAAAGATAAGATTGGATGTTGATGCGTAGACAATTACATGTGTAAAGATAAGATTGGATGTTGATGCGTAGACAATTACATGTGTAAAGATAAGATTGGATGTTGATGCGTAGACAATTACATGTGTAAAGATAAGATTGGATGTTGATGCGTAGACAATTACATGTGTAAAGATAAGATTGGATGTTGATGCGTAGACAATTACATGTGTAAAGATAAGATTGGATGTTGATGCGTAGACAATTACATGTGTAAAGATAAGATTGGATGTTGATGCGTAGACAATTACATGTGTAAAGATAATATTGGATGTTGATGCGTAAACAATTCCGTGTGTAAAGATAAGATTGAATGTTGATCCGTAGACAACTCCATGTGTAAAGATAAGATTGGAAGTTGATCCGTAGACAACTCCATGTGTAAAGATAAGATTGAATGTTGATCCGTAGACAACTCCATGTGTAAAGATAAGATTGGATGTTGATGCGTAGACAACTCCATGTGTAAAGATAAGATTAGATGTTGATGCGTAGACAACTCCATGTGTAAAGATAAGATTGGATGTTGATGCGTAGACAACTCCATGTGTAAAGATAAGATTGGAAGTTGATGCGTAGACAACTCCATGTGTAAAGATAAGATTGGAAGTTGATGCGTAGACAACTCCATGTGTAAAGATAAGATTGGATGTTGATGCGTAGACAACTCCATGTGTAAAGATAAGATTGGAAGTTGATCCGTAGACAACTCCATGTGTAAAGATAAGATTGGATGTTGATGCGTAGACAAGTCCATGTGTAAAGATAAGATTGGATGTTGATGCGTAGACAAGTCCATGTGTAAAGATAAGATTGGATGTTGATGCGTAGATAATTCCATGTGTAAAGATAAGATTGGATGTTGATGCGTAGACAATTCCATGTGTAAAGATAAGATTGGATATTGATGCGTAGACAACTCCATGTGTAAAGATAAGATTGGATGTTGATCAGTAGACAATTCCATGTGTAAAGATAAGACTGGATGGTGATGCGTAGACAACTCCATGTGTAAAGATAATATTGGATGTTGATGCGTAAACAATTCCGTGTGTAAAGATAAGATTGAATGTTGATCCGTAGACAACTCCATGTGTAAAGATAAGATTGGATGTTGATGCGTAGACAACTCCATGTGTAAAGATAAGATTGGATGTTGATGCGTAGACAACTCCATGTGTAAAGATAAGATTGGAAGTTGATGCGTAGACAACTCCATGTGTAAAGATAAGATTGGAAGTTGATGCGTAGACAACTCCATGTGTAAAGATAAGATTGGATGTTGATGCGTAGACAACTCCATGTGTAAAGATAAGATTGGAAGTTGATCCGTAGACAACTCCATGTGTAAAGATAAGATTGGATGTTGATGCGTAGACAAGTCCATGTGTAAAGATAAGATTGGATGTTGATGCGTAGACAAGTCCATGTGTAAAGATAAGATTGGATGTTGATGCGTAGACAACTCCATGTGTAAAGATAAGATTGGATGTTGATCAGTAGACAATTCCATGTGTAAAGATAAGACTGGATGGTGATGCGTAGACAACTCCATGTGTAAAGATAATATTGGATGTTGATGCGTAAACAATTCCGTGTGTAAAGATAAGATTGAATGTTGATCCGTAGACAACTCCATGTGTAAAGATAAGATTGGAAGTTGATCCGTAGACAACTCCATGTGTAAAGATAAGATTGGATGTTGATGCGTAGACAACTCCATGTGTAAAGATAAGATTGGAAGTTGATCCGTAGACAACTCCATGTGTAAAGATAAGATTGGATGTTGATGCGTAGACAACTCCATGTGTAAAGATAAGATTGGAAGTTGATCCGTAGACAACTCCATGTGTAAAGATAAGATTGGATGTTGATGCGTAGACAACTCCATGTGTAAAGATAAGATTGGAAGTTGATCCGTAGACAACTCCATGTGTAAAGATAAGATTGGATGTTGATGCGTAGACAACTCCATGTGTAAAGATAAGATTGGAAGTTGATCCGTAGACAACTCCATGTGTAAAGATAAGATTGGATGTTGATGCGTAGACAACTCCATGTGTAAAGATAAGATTGGAAGTTGATCCGTAGACAACTCCATGTGTAAAGATAAGATTGGATGTTGATGCGTAGACAACTCCATGTGTAAAGATAAGATTGAATGTTGATCCGTAGACAATTCCATGTGTAAAGATAATATTGGAAGTTGATCCGTCTCCATCACTCTCACTATATGACTTTTTTGAAAATTTAATTATTAAATTTTACTAAATTAAATTTGGAAATATAATTTAAATAAAATGTTTTCATTATATTAACCGGTATTTATTTATCTGATTAGTGTCCACATATGAAGTATTTGACTTCCAAAACAAAAAATATCATACACATGTTTTAGTAATGATATAGCTCGATTGCGAAACAAGTTATTTCAACTTATATAAATCACTCACGAGACCTCATTCCTGATGGAATCCATCGCCACGAGGGAGAGAGAAGAGGCAACGTGGAATATAAATGCCTTGCCTAAGGGCACAATCGTAACGGCTCCAGTGGGGCTCGAACTCCGGATCTTTCGCACCTGAAGCGAACGCGCATCCACTGCGCTATCACGACTTCCATTGGGAATTCAATGTAGTGTCGCTTTAAGGCAACTAGACAACTAAATTTAATTTATTATTATATAGCTAACAATTTTATCACCCCTAAATTAGACAATAATAATAAAAATTAAATAATGTATGTCCAGATTAATGACTATATTATTACAATCGAAACACAACGCATAAACAATCCATCGAATACACTTTGTCAAAAGAAACCAATCCACTTGAACATTTACGAACTTGAATATCCGGTCATAATCCACAATGTAAATATTATACTTTCACATATCTCGACATATCTGTATAGCCAGACCAGTACGTGCAGTATTTCCGACGACCGTCACGTAGATTGTTTAGTATGGTCAGGTTTTCCTCTACATAATACCCAACTGCAGTATTTCCGACGACCGTCACGTAGATTGTTTAGTATGGTCAGGTTTTCCTCTACATAATACCCAACTGAATACATAACAATATGGAAAGTGCACACATGTTAAGGTTTGTTATATTCAACTTTGAAATTCATTGATATAAGCTACATTTTACATACTAGCTTAAAGTAGTAGATGTTGCTGACCACGTGATCCTTTTATATTGTTATGGCCCGTGACTGTTTTTGTGATGGGCCAGGTTTTGTTTTTCATGATGGCCCGTTTGGATTTTATGGGCCCCATTATTTGTTCTCTATGGACCCGATTTAATTTATTGTGGGCCATGTTTCGTTCTTTTATGGTCCTTTATTTGTTGGCGGCTACTCCGGCCCCGTTATGTTGGGCTATTCTGGCCCCGTTATGTTGGTCTACTCCGGTCCCGTTATGTTGGACTATTCTGGCCCCGATATGTTGGGCTACTCCGGTCCCGTTATGTTGGGCTATTCTGGCCCCGTTATGTTGGGCTATTCCGGTCCCGTTATGTTGGTCTACTCCGGTCCCGTTATGTTGGACTATTCTGGCCCCGTTATGTTGGGCTACTCCGGTCCCGTTATGTTGGACTATTCTGGCCCCGTTATGTTGGGCTACTCCGGTCCCGTTATGTTGGACTATTCTGGCCCCGTTATGTTGGGCTACTCCGGTCCCGTTATGTTGGGCTATTCTGGTCCCGTTATGTTGGACTACTCCGGTCCCGTTATGTTGGTCTACTCCGGTCCCGTTATGTTGGACTATTGTTGGGCTACTCTGATTATAAAAAAGGTTTATGCTACTATAGACCCGTTTTCTGGGTACTCTGTTTTTCAGGTGGACTAACGGATAGCTTTGGCTATATATCAATCCAAGCAACTATTTTTAAATTGTCATTTTGTCTCATTTCAAACCATGTTCTACTGGAAAACAATATTGTTCAACACTATACCCTTGTTTATCGTTTTTTATTTAAGTTTCATTAACGTCGCTATCGGTTGCCCGTTTGAGCAACGGGTAGTTTACTTAAAAACACCGTTCCTGAACAGGCTCCAGCGGTTAACCAGTACTTGGTGCACCAATCTCTGTAAGAAACTGCCAACTTGTTCATATTAATGAGACACGGCCCGAGCAGGGCTCGAGCCCGTGACTTTTATTAACTATAACTTAATTATAGCATGTTACAGTGTACGTTTAACAATACTTAGCAATAATTCTCAAACTCAGCAATAAATATTGTGATATTCGGCTACATATTTTCAATGCAGGAACGTAGCTTGAGACACATTTCCAGTTGAAGCGCTATCTTTCCCCCACGTTGGAATACTATATCACAATTGTGTTTACCATCTCGTGTATCGGGACCATTATGTATCTGTTTAAGTGTATTACGTTATATATCCTCATGTTGTACACTAAATGTACCTGAATGAAATAAAAGAACATGTTTGTCTGTCTGTCTGATTAATTTAATCATATTTTATAACTTTATTTTCATACATTACATTACAATTATATATACAATGATTAATTTAATCATATTGTATAGCATTGTTTTCATACATTGCATTACAATTACACATACAATGAAATACGTGGGAAAAAATTAGAAATTAAACTAGGATTAATTAGTATATTGTTGTATACGATTTAATCTGGGGAAAAAAGCAAATGCGTTGGGGGCCACAAGTTATGACAACATTATTTACAGCCCTCCCCCATTATTAAAACAAACATTCCTAACTTTTCCAATAATAGTCAACGTCCAACTTTTGCATTATTATCTAAAGGCATAGAAAAAACCCTCTTGTTCGATATGGCGACCACCGTTCCATTTCACATACTTCCCCGTCCGAGGATCGAATCCGGGTTGCATTGGTGAGAAGCGAGCGCGTTAACCATTGCTCTAATCGGACAGCCTGGCGTTTATAGTCGCACCATAAACTACGGCGACCCGTACTCTATTATTGGTTGAAGAAGACATCGGGTGCCCGTCGTACAGTATCAGGTACGGACGGTCACCCAGGTAAGACGAATAGCTTCCTCACATGATTGAAGTCAACATTCTTAGTGGGATTCGAAGCAGGCTGTCCGATTAGCGGAGTGGTTAGCGCGCTCGCTTCTCACCAATGCAACACGGGTTCGATCCTCGGACCTGGAAGTACGTGAGATGGTACGGTGGTCGCGAGATCGGACAGGTGGGTTTTCTCCGGGTACTCCGGTTTCCTCACACACGAATGACCACATTTACGCTTTCATCTGCGCCAACGAGAGTGATTCATATAAGTTGTTAAAGCTTGCTTCGGAATCGTTGTAATATAAATAAAGTTTGAAGGCGGTGAAGGGCAACGACCATAACAATTTGGTCACGGAGGCTCGTTTTGGTCACGGAGGCTCGTTTTGGTCACGGAGGCTCGTTTTGGTCACGGAGGCTCGTTTTGGTCACGGAGGCTCGTTTTAATTATCTTGATCATCTGTATCATATCGGATCATTATTCGAAATAAGTACCACAACAATCTGGTCACGGAGGCTCTTAACTCTTAACATGGCACGGAGAACTACTCTTAACATGGCACGGAGAACTACTCTTAACATGGCATGGAGAACAACTCTTAACATGGCACGGAGAACAACTCTTAACAAGGCATGGAGAACAACTCTTAACAAGGCATGGAGAACAACTCTTAACATGGCACGGAGAACAACTCTTAACAAGGCATGGAGAACAACTCTTAACAAGGCACGGAGAACAACTCTTAACAAGGCATGGAGAACAACTCTTAACAACGCATGGAGAACAACTCTTAACAAGGCACGGAGAACAACTCTTAACAAGGCACGGAGAACAACTCTTAACATGGCATGGAGAACAACTCTTAACAAGGCATGGAGAACAACTCTTAACATGGCATGAAGAACAACTCTTAACAAGGCATGGAGAACAACTCTTAACAAGGCACGGAGAACAACTCTTAACAAGGCACGGAGAACAACTCCTAACATGGCACGGAGAACAACTCTTAACAAGGCATGGAGAACAACTCTTAACATGGCAAGGAGAACAACTCTTAACAAGGCATGGAGAACAACTCTTAACATGGCAAGGAGAACAACTCTTAACAAGGCACGGAGAACAACTCTTAACAAGGCACGGAGAACAGTGATAATGAACAGCAAGCATTGAGACTACCATACATGTGTACATTATACGACTGCATTATCGATTGCTTATTGCCTATATAGATCTTATAAACACATTTTAAACCCGATATAATGTGACTTTGCAACACATTATGTAAACTATGTCGTCTTCTGTATACGAACATATACGCACCCCTATGTATAACAATTGAGTTAGCTATTATATAGCAATAATATCATACGCTATGTGAACATTCTAATTCAATTCATGTCAATATTTCAACTTATATGTTAAACATGCCCCGAATAGTACTCCCCCGCCCGTCCTATCGCCCGCCAGTCCGTCTGTCCTACGTGCAATCCCGCCCGCCCGCCTGCCCGTCCTTCCTACTTGCAATACCACCCGCCAGGCAGTCTTTCATTTGCGTGGGTGTGTAGAGGATTTTAAAGCACATCGGATAGCTAGGGTATCATATTTCTGGCGCAATTCTTTGTTATAAATATGCAAATTTAAAAAGAAATAAAGTTAGAGTTGGGAAGACTTATGATGTCTGTTTTGAAATAGCGTTTTCCACTACTGTGCATTTA
>CM026387.1:79001978-79078688 GCA_014843695.1 Archivesica marissinica | reverse complement strand
AATTGTCGAACAAAAGAATGACGCAACCGGAATATCCGGTAACAATCTCTTTATATGATGTGATGAAAAACACATCATCTACGATTGGTCCATAGGCCACATATCGGCACTAAACATATGCATGGATGTGCGCAATGTGATTTAGGCAGTACCGGATGCATGTATGTTTGCATGTACACATTTATGGGGTCGTCTCAAAATAAATATGACATGACAAATCATAGTATGTTTTCCGCTGGAAATGTTGTTTTGGGGTTGTTGTTTTTTTTGTTTTTTTTATATACTTTATTTATTTTACAACGATGGGGAAGCAAGTTTTAACAACTTATATTAATCACTCTCGTTGGCGCGGATGAAAGCGTATATGTGGTCATTCATTGGGATTGTTTATTTTCCTTTCATCCGCCACCGTGGTCGTGTCGTTAAGGTCGCTGACTTGTATACCACTGTAACATATGATCACTGATGGTCACGGGTTAGAGCCCCGCTCAGGCCGTGTCTCATTTATATGAAAATGTTGGCAGTTTCTTACGGAGCTTGGTGCACCCAAGTACTGGTTAACCGCTGCCTGCCCAGGAAAGGTGTTGTTAAGTAAACTGCCCGCCGGCGATATAACCCGAAATGGTGCTGATGCAGGCGTAAAACCCGAAATATATAACATATTATTTTCCTTTCGAAGGAAGTGCATACTTATAATTGTCTCTTTATCTGTCTGTCTGTCTGTCTGTCTGTCTGTCTATCACACTCCTGTACGGCGATTCGATCCTCGGACCGGGAAGTATGCGAGATGGTGGTCGCCAGATCGGACAGGTGGGGTTTCTCCGGGTACTCCGGTTTCCTCCCACACGAATTACAACAACCGCGCCAACGAGAGTGATTAATTTAAGTTGTTAGAACTTGCTTCGCAATCGTTGTAAAATAAATAAAGTTTAAAATGCCAGAGGAAGATAAAAGAACGTACAGTATCAATGAACCACAGCGCCATGTTGTCCACTGTTTTTAAAATGATATCCCTTTATTATATTGTATTTTGCATATCCAGAGTATCCAGAACTTGTCCAATGACAGGAAGACCAGTGTATAAAATCTAGGATTCTACAAGGTTCGATCCCCTGTCTGGTCCTAATAAAATAAACAGTATTTCAGATGGGACGTTAAACCGAGGTCTAGTGTAGGTGCTGTACACCGTGCACGTAAAGAAAACAGAGGAGACTCTGGAATGGGTCTCTGTCTGTATCATTGCTCCATCCTCCTCAATATAAAATGATTAATCTCTTCAGGAGGCGTCGCTCATATGGGCAACCGGTAGCGACGATAAATAAACGTATAACACACAATTTCCCATGTTTTCAACTACATTGTATTTGTATCATGACATAAGAAATTAGCCAGACTCTGTATGTGTTGGTTGAATATAATAGTATACAATATAATATTCTATGTGTGTCTACAGTGTATATTATACTATACCAGGCCCTAATTGGGAGCAGACATACAACAACTATGCTCGAAAATTCGGCGATCAATTGTTTCAAGATGAAGCTTCCTGACTCTAGACAAAATTAATCCATCAGTGAAAACACAAATGTCTACAGAATGTACTTTTCTATTATATGGTATACTTCTTTTCCAAATAGATTCTTCAATTACTGAGCATTTCAACTTATAAACAAACGTCGTATACGCGGTTTGTTGACCTCACAAAATAATGTAAACATCCATGCGTAATACATCTAGTGAATGTTGAATAACCCTCTATAATTTTAAACGTTATTTATTTACAACGATTGCGAAACAAGTTTTACTAACTTATATTACTCACTCTCATTGGTGCGGATGAATGCGTAAATGTGGTCATTCGTGTGGGCAGAAACCAGAATACCCGGAGAAAACCCACCTGTCCGATTTGGCGATCATACCAGTTCACATACGCCTCGGTTCGAGGATCGAACCATGTGTGCATTGGTGAGAGGCGAGCGCGCTAGCCACTGTGCTAATAGGACAGATAGGGTATTATAGGCAGTATTACAATTGCAGATACGTATGTATGGTATAAACGAAAAATATCAGCAGCAGAAATACGTTATAGTTTTCAGTTAAAATTACATGAAACTTGAAGTTGACGTAACTAGATTAGTTTCAATACTTTGGTCATTATATATACCGATGAGATTAGTTTCTGGCACGTGTGCAAAAAAACCCTCTATGAATTGAACTGTTTTGAGATTCCCCCTCAGTGACCTTCACCCATCCATCCATACTCCCCAAATATGTCGAGTTACTGACACATGTAAACTAAGAACTGTTTTGAGGTTCCCCCTCAGTGACCTTCACCCATCCATCCCATACTCCCCAAATATTTCGAGTTACTGACACATGTAAACTAAGAATTCCTACGTAAACACTTGAAATCATTTTAAAAGGCGACGAAGACGTTTCGCAATTGATTGAACATGTGTTTAGTATGCCCCCAAAATCTATATTTTATAGTCAATATCAGCAAAACTCTCTGTATCGATCCGTTACGTCACACACAACTAACTATGTCGCTTATGTCTTCTACGATGTGCTAGATATTGACCCACTGAAACAAATACTTTGAAATACAGTATTTTACATGGTAGTGCTATGGGTAACTATATAGGGTTTATAGAGAGATTAATCACAGGAACTTGAAATTGCATCCATAACCCGCCAAAGGTCTCGTACCTCTATCCTAGGACACACCCCTCTATTAAAATTCTTTTTTTTAATTGAGTGGGGGGGGTCCTAGGATAGAGATACGAGACCTTTGGAGACCTTTGGTGGCTTCGTACCTCTATCCTAGGACCCCCCCTCTATTAAAACTTCTCCTAGGATAGAGAAACGAGACCTTTCGAGACCTTTGGTGGCTTCGTACCTCTATCCTAGGACACCCACTCTATTAAAAATTCTTTTTTTAATAGATGGGGGGGGGTGTCCTAGGATAGAGATACGAGACCTTTATAGACCTTTGGTGGCTTCGTACCTCTATCCTAGGACACCCCCTCTATTAAAAATTCCTTTTTTTAATAGAGGGGGGGGGTGTCCTAGGATAGAGATACGAGACATTTGGAGACCTTTGGTGACTTCGTACCTCTATCCTAGGACACCCACTCTATTCAAAAATCTTGTTTTAATAGAGGGGGTGTCCTAGGATAGAGATACGAGACCTTTGGTGGCTTATGGATACAATTTCAAGTTCCTGTGGATTTATTCAGATTGATGGCAACGTGCCAATATTTAATTTAATAAAAAAAGAAGCGAGGCGACAGTGTTTTTGTTGTTTATTTTAGTATTTTAGAAGAAATAGTCTCTTGACGCAAATGAGGTGTAATGTATATCATTCAACTATTCGAAAGTAATAAATGTATATTCATTCACATGATGCAATACGGGGTACAATCAGTAACTCTGAAAATGTGCATATCCTGGTGGGAATCGAAACAATCAACCCTCTACAGGTCATAGGGTATAAACCTGTGTTTATAGATTCAAGACTATCCTAGATGAAGAAAATCCGGGATCCTAAAGATGAATGTGCAATGGAATATTCCCCCAACGATTGATATATAAGTAAATACTAAGTTAGTATAAAGTCAAACGGAATTTATGTTAACTAAACATTTATTAAATTAATATTTAATTTTCGCATTTACATATTTATCTTTAAAATGTCTGTCACGTTAAGAAACGTTTTAAGTAAGTACGAAGTTAATTTTACTATTTAAAACATATCACACATCTCAGACAGATGGACCTGTAGTCCAGTGGTAACATGTTGGACTTGTAATCCATGGATCGCAGGTTATATCCCCTGTCTGACCCTAATAAAATTAACAGTCAGATGGGACTTTAAACCGAGGTCTCGTGTCGGTGCTGTACACGTACACGTAAAAGGACCAGAGGAGACTCTGGAATGGGTCTATATATATCCTCCACAAATCTAAAATGACTAATCTCTTCAGGAGGAGTCGCTCATATGGGCAACCAGTAGCGACGAACAATAAACGTAAAACACACATTCACTGATTGATATATACCAACATTAAATATAGGCCTACTGTAAATAACGAGCTATGCGAATACACAATCTATGCCACGTAAGTTTAATGATACAGTTGTGCTTTCGTTTGACTAGGATGTTATAATGCTTGAATAGGTTTGTAAAATTCAGTCAAATCGTCGAGATCATAATAAGTCAAAGGAGGGGCCTTTTTCCGTATGCTTTCGTAGTGATTCAATGGATAAGACTAATGTTTAAGATAGGATTTTTGCTTCATCCAAAAATAAATAAATGACCATTTGGAGATTCTGTGAGTTATTTATAGACAGTTAAACAATAATATAACATTATCTTGAAACAGTCATTGTCATTCAAGTTTATCACTTTCAATGAAAGCAAAATAATTAATATTTAATGATAATAATCATAATAATATAAAACAGAGAGATATTTATTATAAACAAAAATGGAAATAATTTCTATACGTATGTTTTATTATTTAACACCACTCTTTCGAACTATTTAATTAATTGATAATGCTTGTACATGGACGAGGGCCTACACGGGCTGCTATACGTCACTTTCAATGCATGTATCTTAGCTTCTGTGTTCTTACGTTTATTTATCGTCGCCACCGGTTGCCCATATGAGCGACGCCTCCTGAAGAGATTAGTTATTTTAGATTTTGGAGGATAGTGCATGATACAGACAGAGATCCATTCCAGAATCTCCTGTTAGCTTCTGTCACCTTGTGTGATCTTATATATACAAACAAAAGTGTATCAAAAATGTTTGACTACTCAGTAGTAGTACATGGTTAAGCAGGTATTAAAACATTACACACATATTTACTTTTATATTAATATATAGATATATAATATATTATATTACTATTTCAGGAGGATTTGCAACATTGTTTGTAGCACTATTGTCAGTCAGTGTCTCACATGGGCGTACATTGCGGCTTCACAAGCGAGATACAAACCAATACAAATTCAACAACCCCTGCGGAATTATCGCTCAGGAGGGCCCAACACTATCAGGGCCATTGACGGATTCCATATCCGACTTGATTTATAGAACAGAAGGACTTAAGATAGAAGCTGAGAATTTAAAATTAACCGTAAGTGATTGTTTCCACAGTATCTTTTTCTATGGCGGTTATTTTATTTAATGTACGTTTCGTAAATAAACAATGCCAGGGGTAATAAAACGTTTCTGAGATCTCAAATTCAAGTGTCCGCCCCCGTGGTCAAGTTTATTTTTGACGTGTATGTATCGTCGCTACCGGTTGCCCATATGAGCGACGCCTCCTGAAGAGATTAGTCATTTTAGATTTTGGAGGATAGTGCATGATACAGACAGAGACCCATTTCAAAGTCTCCTCCGGTTCTTTTACGTGCACGGTGTAAAGCACAGACACGAGACCTCGGTTTAACGTCCCATCTGAAAGACTGTTAATTTTATTAGGGTCAGACGGGGGATCGAACCTGCGATCCCTGGATTACCAGTCCAGCAATGGTCGAGTGGTTAAGGTCGCTGACTTTATACCACTGTAACCTATCATCACTGATTGTTACGGGTTAAAGTGTCTCTTTATATGAAAATGTTTCTTATGGAGGTTGTTTAACCGCTGGAATCTTCCCAGGAAATGGGGTGGGAGGGCTGTTAAAACTGTTATCATAAGTTGTAGCCTGTGTCCCCAGATTAAATCGTATACAACAATATTAAGTAATCCTAATTTCGTTTCTAATTGTCTTCCACGTATATCATTGTATGTTTAATTTTAATGTAATGAACAAATGCAATACAATAGGTGTACTTAGGTAACCTGCCAGTCGCTTATTTTTGTTAAATGATGTTTTATTGCAAATCAATAGTAAATATGTCATACACATAACGATACAATACATAGCATGATAATACATATGGTTTGGGCCACACGTTTTAACAACATTAGACACCGGTCCGCACCGACCCGTCGCTCAAATGGACAATCGGTAGCGAAGTTAAATAAGCTTAAATAAACAAATAAAAATGCATGTGATTGGAATGGTCGATTGCGTGGAAGTCGTGATAACGCAGTTGTAGCGTGTTCGCTTCAGGTGCGAAAGGCTCCGAGTTCGAGCCCCGCTGGAGCCGTTACGATTGTGCCCTTAGGCAAGGCATTTAAATTCCACATTGCCTCTTCTCTCTCCCTCGTGGCGATAGATTCCATCAGGAATATTGGTCTCGAGAGTGATAATATAAGTTGTAAGAACTTGTTTCGCAATCGAGCTAAATAAATTTGTATACAATAGTGCGTGTTTTACTGTCAGCTGAACCAATCAGTAGGATGGGATTGGGCTTGTGATTGGAGAAGTGTTATAACCTCCAGGCCAGGTGGTCTCATTAAATATATAAAACTCATTGTGTATGCATTTGTGCTAATTAATATACAGGTCCAAAGACCCACACTTTTATGTATGTTCTCGAAATAACTGCATCCAGGGATCGCTAAGCAAGCAACTGAATTATGTAGTAATGTCATTTATTGCAAGTCTTGATGGCGCAGTGGCAGAGCATTCGATTAATGTGCACTTATGCGAGGCACATTGTCTCTTCTCTCTCTCTCTCTCTCTCTCTCTCTCTCTCTCTCTCTCTCTCTCTCTCTCTCTCTCTCTCTCTCTCTCTCTCTCTCTCTCTCTCTCTCTCTCTCTCTCTCTCTCTCTCTCTCTCTCTCTCTCCCACATGGCGATGTATTCCACCAGGAACGAGCTCTCAAGTCTCGATTGATCCACGTTATTTTGAAATTATTATTTATTCGCATGTTAATACAAAGTGTCATGTTTGTAATATGTGTTCTAAACAAAGATGCTGTTCTGTTCTAATTTTGTAAAAGGTTGTTTCGCAATAGTGCTAAAATAAATTTGTATACGAAATGTATAGCAATCAACTATATCTCAATCACATCAATCTAATAAGACAGTGTCCGTTTATTCATCGTTATAATTAATTTCTAAGCACTATCAATAACAAGGTTAACCATCTTGACATTTAACTGGTGTGAATATTTAGAAACTGTGATTAAATTTGCAATACAAAATGCCCCGAAACGTATGCATACGATAGCAAGGTCGTGCATTATTTTTAGTTGCGTTAGTCATTTCATTTGATGGGTGATAAGACGTGGGCGTCCTGAAACCCATGAAAGTATCCGTTGAGTTGGTTACATTACCGGTGTATAACACCGATATATGGTGTTTCTGTTTTATATTCACATCCGAAACATTGTTACTGTTAGTATTGCCCGAGGACGGAGGGTCAAATTCACCTTGGATTTGCCAATGTTGCAGCAGACATAAAACGTGTTAACCATTGGATAACTCCATGCCCCTTCCCTGTACTATTTGTGTGTTTTACGTTTATTTATCGTCGCTACCGGTTGCCCATATGAGCGACGCCTCTGCAGATATTAGTCATTTTAGATTGTTGGAGGATAGTGCAATTATACAGAAAGACACCCATTCCAGATCTCCTCTGGTTCTTTTACGTGCACGGTGTAAAGCACCGACACGAGATCTCGGATTAACGTCCCATCTGAAATACTGTTAATGTTATTAGGGTCAGACGGGGGATCGAACCTGCGATCCATGGATTACCAGTCCAGCGTGTCGCCACTGGACACAGATCCGTCTGTTTCCCTATACTATTCTTTAAAGCATATATATACACATGCTTGCCCGATAACACACACTTTCAAGCTTGACGAATTACTAATCATGTGTAAGTATATATGATATCCGCTGTTTAGATATATACACGAGTATGTGAATATCGCTGTGTTTTCAGATTAAAACGAGATACCTTATATCGGATATATATACTGCGTATATGGATTCACAACTGAATTTCATGGATACAAATGAAATGCTTGTTGGTGTCGAACAAAAGGAAGCAGCTATCAATGATGTGAGTACAAATATGTGTAATAATAAACGAGAGTAGTCATAGTTCTAATCTGCTAAAGGTAGTTGGTATTTGGTTCAGGCGGGCCAACGTATTTCTGAACTTTTATGATTTAACCGTGATAGGGATATGTTGATACGGACATCAGTTTCATTTCCTCGTTTCTATATTTATGTACATGAATTGATACTGGTAATGCACGTGGCTTACAGCGTTATGGTATAGATTATTTACAATTTACAGAGTTCCGGAGGATTCCCCCAACGTTTTCCGTATTTCAAAATGAGGATAGGGCCCGGCGGCTTACATAATCTAAATTATTACGTTTCCTGTAGATGACGAAGCGTTATTTATGTTGTCAATTCCTAAAGGGTACCGGAGCATTGAATCTAAGCTCGTTCATAGTGTATATCATTTTAAAGTTATTTATCATTAATGATGGGAATACTTCCGTCTGACTAACCATTGATAAAGTACCGTATTTGTGGTTTAATCATATTATCGTATAATCGGCTCTCCGATTAGCGCAGTGGTTAGCGCGCTCGCTTCTCACCAATGCAACCTGGGTTCGATCCTCTGACCGGGAAGCATGTGAGATGGTACGGTTGTCGCCAGATCGGACTGGTGGGTTTTCTCCGGGTACTCCGGTTTCCTCCCACACGAATGACCACATTTACGCTTTCATCCGCGCCAACGAGAGTGATTAATATAAGTTGCTAAAATTAAAATAATAATTATAGCGACTTTATTTAACGAAATAACTCACGTGAACAATTAAAACACCGAAATACCCTCCAAAGCAAAGCTGAAGGTTTTAGAAAATCGTTCTTATATTCAGGGTCACACTTGTGGAATTCCCTCCCTTATCACATCAAAACAGCACGTTCTGTTGACTGACTATTAAGTTTATTTAAAGTCGCATTTGAGCGACTGATTTATTACAGGTCATCTGCTTAATGGAGGTGACCACTAACACAGGTTTTACTGTACCTTAATGTACGCATTGATAAAACAGCACATTCTGTCCCACACTTCAAAGCTTTATATATCAGGTGGTGCGAATAACAGACCAATAACCTAATAAACTGATAATTTACAATTATAGAGTTTCAAGAGTTTCAAGAGTTTATTTCGAAATACAATGGGCAATATGCCCATGAGTACACATTATATACACATTACATACTTTCGTGCCTTGTGTAAATATGTAATATAATTATATAGAGCAAATGTGCAAATAAAACACGTGCAAATACAAATGTTTACGATTGGCTAGCGTATAACGTATAATGAAATATGAACACTAGTCATAGAACAGGTTGTTTCTGACTTGAAATGATTTGTATATATACATAGCCAAATCTTTAATTATTATAACATTTTTTGAGGTCATTAATTCAATGAATTTAGGAACATTTGGATGTCTCCAAAAGTATTTCTTAATATGTGTTTTTCTTAAATCGGTATATAGGTGACATTATAAAACAAAGTGAAATTCGTCTTCTAAAGTTAAACAATATCTACATTTTCATTCTTCATTATACATGAATATAAGTATTAGTTCTTGCAGCTTATATCTTATTTCCTACGAAAGCTTTACTGGTTAATGTTTACATGTTTCAGTATGCTATTTCATGCTTTAATTTCTTGAAAGCCTCATGGTAGATTAACTTAATTATTCGAATGAGTTCTCTCGTCTTTATTATTATTATTATTAGTAGTAGTATTATACATAATAAATTGTTTATGTCTATTTGCAGCCGGAGTTAACGTTACAATCCAATTTCCACTTGCTTTATGAGCTTATTCAATACGTGCAATATATGCGAACAGAAGACAAAATTGGAACCAAAGAGTCTGAGGAAGAGACGCGACAGGAACTCCATGACTTTGAAAGTAATCTTTATAGCTGTTTGTGCAGTATCAAAATTGCTCTTCTCTCAACTGGGAATGACACCAATACCACATTAACAAGTGATGTCCTCGAACCAGAATTTTATGACTACGGCAGTTCTTTGGAAAACGAGACCTACAGGGCTTACGTTGTACTGGGAGACAGCGTGAAGTTGTCAGAATTCCTGAACGCAATGTACCAGGCTATGGCCATGTCAATCAATGACACGCAAGCTTAATCTATAGCACGGGTGCGTATATATATTACTGTCAGCGATGTATGCTTAACAGACGTGTCAGTAGTCCAATGGTTAACACGTTGGACTGCGAATTCAAGGATCGCAGGTTCGCCCCCCCCCTCCCACCCGTCTGACCCTAGTAATAGTCGCACAGGTAGGACTTAAAACCGAGGTCTCGTGTCCGTGCTTTACATCGTACACGTAAAACAACAACCGAATGGGTCTCTGTCTGGTTCATTGAACTATCTTCCAAAAGTCTAAAATGACTAATCTCTTCAGGAGGCGTCGCTCATATGGGCAACCGGTAGCGACGATAAATTCGCGTAAAATACACACATATGCTCTAAATTTCACCCCCCTTTTGCTTTAGTAAAGGCGTTATTGATCGCTGGCACACTTTATTACTGGCGACTTGCTCGTCTCATGGCTTGCCCATACACTTGTGTCAGCGGACATAGTGTATATGATAACATTAGCACCCCCTCTCGTTTACCATTAAGGGAGGGGGCGAATATTCATGGATATAAATGTGCCATTTTCTTGCTATGATCTTATTATGAAATGTCTAGACATGTTCTCGTGCTTCCTAGTGGCCCCCGTGCCCGAGTGGTTAAGATCCTTGACTTCAAGTCACATTCCCCTCCTCTTTGTACGTTCGAATCCCAACGTTGGGGTTGAGGAAGCTATCCAGCTAGTTTGCGGAAGGTCGGTGGTTCTACCATGCACTGTCTGAAATTCTGCTGGGAGGGGTATTATTTATCCACCAATAATATCTGTAAAGTTGCCATATGACAGAAACCCAAGCAACCTCTTACTGCTGTCCAATTACCACAGTACTTAGCGCGCTCGCTTCTCATCAATGCAACCCGGGTTCGATCCTCGGACCGAGAAGTATGTGAGATGGCACGATCGTCGCCAGATCGGACAGGTGGGTTTTCTCCAGATACTCCAGTTTCCTCCCACACTAATCACCACATTTACACTTTCATCCGCGCCAACGAATGTGATTAATATACGTTGTTAAAACCTGCCTCGCAATCGTTGTAAAATAAATAAAGCTTAAAGTTGTTTTTAAACTGAGTAGATCTATAGGGCATTTACTGTTGATTATTTATAGCATGTGATTCACTGTTAATGGATCTGTTGAGGATATATTTAAGTTATTATATATGCATTATGCAGTTTATTATATGTAGTGCACCGTCACTCTAAAACATTGTAAATATCATCTTAAATTATTTAATTTAAACATATTTTATTCATCAATATTTGCATCATGTTGTACTATTAATATAATTTAAATTATTTGCTTTATGACTATCGCTTTTCAAGATACTGTATGTGTTTACAATGTACTTATAAAATAGAAACTATTTACTTAACCAAGAGGCGTATTTTAAATTGCATAAATTAAATTGTGGTTTTTTATGCCAGCAATAAAACATGCTAAAAGCATTTAATTGCTGTTATGATCTGTTATGATCTGCTATGATTTGTTGTGATATGTTATGATTTGTTATGATCTGTTATTATTTGTTATGATTTGTTTTGATCTGTTATGATCTGTTATGATTTGTTGTGATTTGTTATGATTTGTTATGATCTGTTATGATCTGTTATGATTTGTTATGATCTGTTATGATCTGCCAGATCGGACAGATGGATTTTCTCCGGGTACTCCGGTTTCCTCCCACACGAATGACCACATTTACGCTTTCATCCGCGCCAACGAGAGTGATTAATATAAGTTGTTAGAACTTGCTTCGCAATCGTTGTAAAATAAATAAAGTTTAAACAGATTTATATATCAAAAATAAAAAATATATTTACAACATGAAACACTAAACACTAAAACGGTGTAGTTGTATATTTGAGATATAGATTTAATCAGTTCATTATTTGCATATGTTGCAAATATTTTAATAATGTTACTATCACAAGTTAATGCACTATTTGATGGAACATTACTAATAATACTCAGTAATGTATACATTAATATATAACTTGTCTAGTTACACGTATACACAGTGGTTGATCTTGCCATACGCTTGTTTCGTGTCACAGATTATTTGTGTTCATGTCTACAGCAATATGTTTTGAAAATAACAAATATCTATATACATGTCTAGCAATATGTTTTGAAAATAACACATATTTATACATGTCTAGTAATATGTTTTGAAAATAACAAATATTTATACATGTCTAGTAATATGTTTTGGAAATAACAAATATTTATACATGTCTAGCAATATGTTTTGAAAATAACAAATATTTATACATGTCTAGCAATATGTTTTGGAAATAACACATATCTATACATGTCTAGTAATATGTTTTGAAAATAACAAATATTTATACATGTCTAGCAATATGTTTTGAAAATAACAAATATTTATACATGTCTAGCAATATCTTTGAAAATAACAAATATTTATACTTGTCTAGCAAATGTTTTGAAATAAGAATATATATATTGTCTCTATGTTTTGAAAATAACAAATATCTATACATGTCTAGCAATATGTTTTGAAAATAAGATATATGTATATATGTCTACTATATGTTTTGAAATTATGTATATGTATTACTGTGTAATGCATACTGTACTTATCTAGACTATGTTTGGAAGGTTTATAATTGTCGTTAGATATGACATCACTTCAAGATTTCAATTTCGCCTTTGTGCTGCGCATGCGTATAGCCTTAAAGTGTCCAACCCTGGTTTACCACAACGATATAAGAAATTTATAATACGACTGTAATTTTGAAATATTACTATAAAGGAAGTTTCTTTTCGCTTTCGGGTTATGGCTTATCAACAATGAGTCAATTACTACATTTTCATATAAAACCTATGAAATACATACATGTATATATTATGATCAAAATACACTTGGATTACCGGCACAGTTGTGGACATATGCTATATAACAGCAGTTGTAGGACCAACACATGTGAACTTGATCATGAATGTGAAAATAGAGACATATGTGAAACAAATGGTCAGGTGTGTGAAAACGTGTGACAAATGTCCAGGAAGATAATAAAAGTGCAGATTTTGAAATGTTAAATGATTACAAAATATGCACGTGCATATTACAATCAGTAGATTACATTAATCTGTCAGTAGATTACATTAATCTGTCAGTAGATTACATTAATCTGTCAGTATAATACATTATTCTGTCAGTAGTCTAGATTTCATTAATTATTTGATGTGTATTGGCCTAGGACCCCTGATGTATTAAATTTTTCTCCAATGTCAAACTCAGCCTCAAGCTTCTGATTGGTTGAGCTAAGAGCAAATCTCAGACTCAACCAATGAAATGCCTTGAGCTCTTGAGCTCGAGATCAGAGAACAGTTGTATATCCTCGGGCCCTTGTGACATGGAGACTATGAAACGTCCCGCTAATCACAAACTCAGTCTCAGGTTTCCCATTGGTTCAGCTGAGTGTATGGCTCAGAACAAACCAATCAACACACTTGAGCTTGAATTTGAGATTTTGGAGAAAAGTCTTACAACCTCGAGGCCATGTATGTATGGTTTAGAAATATGGAAGCTACTTATTTAGAATACACACATTGAAGTGCGTGCTCTCGTGCATACATGTTTTTACAATGTGTAAATGTTTGCTATAGCATTAGGATACTCCATTTATATAAACTTGTTATACAAATATGTTGTATGTACATAGACTATGCATTAAGAATGATTAGAATTCCATTGTTTTATATGTGCTTGCGTTGTAGAAATAAATTTAAAAAATAAACTGTTATTAGAAGTGTTGTTCTTGTTATGTTTAGTGTACGTACGAGAATTATGTATGTTCCATTTATTTATGTTCCATTTATTTCAAACCCCTTGCGGGGACTTCGACTTGTTTTCCATGCCCATGACAGGCTTAGCCGACCTAAGCGGTTAATCAGTACTAAGCAATGTGTATGAGGTGCCTTGCTCAAGGACACTGCATACGTGGCCTGACCGAATATCGAACCTGGGACCATTCGATTCCAAATCCGACGCTCTAACACCACTAGACCACGGACACCACACTCTATGGATGTATGTCAACCCAAAAGAGAGGTTTCTGTAAGATGCCAGTGTAATAACAAAACCGATTCCTGGAACATTCCTGGAACAACTGTTTAATGTAGACGGATCAACACGATTTTATTTCATTTCTGTAGTGAAATATCCGACCTAATAATTATGCCATGTATTCGAATATAATATTGCTGTGCTAAATACGTGGATTCTAAGAAAGAAATATGCCACACTCGCATTAATTGTTTGAAGATTAGTCGAATATTTACGAGCGACAGGTGGTTATGGGTCATTTAACGAATATACCATTTCACCATTCATGAATTTTTATAGCAGAAATGACGAGAGCCAATAACACAACCGGTGTTTCGTAAATACGCCATCGTCATGCTCTATTTGGACATGTTCTTGGAATTATTGTTCTTTTATTAAATATTTTGACATGTTGCAATTTACTTTATAATCAACATTGTGGAATGGCATTACTATAAATATTCGTTACGTTGTCAAGAAGATTTCCATGGAATTGTTGCTCTCTTCCGTGTGTTCCTTGTTATAAATACGCTGGACTGGTTATTGTCAGGTTCCTCGTTATAAATACGCTGGACTGGCTATTGTCAGGTTCCTTGTTATAAATACGCTGGACTGGTTATTGTCAGAGTCTTTGTTATAAATACGCTGGACTGGTTATTGTCAGAGTCTTTGTTATAAATACGCTGGACTGGTTATTGTCAGAGTCTTTGTTATAAATACGCTGGACAATTTATTGTCAGTTTCCTTGTTATAAATACGCTGGACAGGTTATTGTCAGAGTCTTTGTAATAAATAAGCTGGACTGGTTATTGTCAGGTTCCTCGTTATAACTACGCTGGACTGGCTATTGTCAGGTTCCTTGTTATAAATACGCTGGACTGGTTATTGGCAGGTTCCTTGTTATAAATACGCTGGACTCGTTATTGTCAGGTTCCTTGTTATAAATACACTGGACTGGTTATTGTCAGGTTCCTTGTTATAAATACGCTGGACTGGTTATTGTCAGATTCCTTGTTATAAATACGCTGTACTGCCTATTGTCAGGTTCCTTGTTATAAATACACTGGACTGGCTATTGTCAGGTTCCTTATTATACATACACTGGATTGGTTATTGGCAGGTTCCTTGTTATAAATACGCTGGACTGGTTATTGGCAGGTTCCTTGTTATAAATACGCTGGACTGCCTATTGTCAGGTTCCTTGTTATAAATACGCTGGACTGGTTATTGTCATGTTCCTTGTTATAAATACACTGGACTGGCTATTGTCAGGTTCCTTATTATAAATACACTGGACTGGTTATTGGCAGGTTTCTTATTATAAATACACTGGACTGGTTATTGCCAGGTTCCTTGCTATAAATACGCTGGACTGGCTATTGTCAGGTTTCTTGTTATCAATACCCTGGACTGGTTATTGGCAGGTTCCTTGCTATAAATACGCTGGACTGGCTATTGTCAGTATCTTTGCTATAAATACACAGGACTGGTTATTGGCAGGTTCCTTATTATAAATACGCTGGACTGGCTATTGTCAGGTTCCTTGTTATAAATACGCTGGAATGGTTACAACTCTTAACATGGCACGGAGAACAACTCGTAGCAAGGCATGGAGAACAACTCTTAGCATGGCATGGAGAACAACTCTTAACATGACATGCAGAACAACTCTTAACAAGGTATGGAGAACAACTATTAACAAAGTAAGGAGAAAAATTCTTAGCAAGGCAAGGAGAACAACTCTTAACACGGCATGGAGAACAACTCTTAGCAAAGCACGGAGAACTATTCTTAACAAGGCACGGAAAACAACTCTTAAAATGGCATTGAGAACAACTCTTAACATGGCATGGAGAACAAATCTTAACAAGGCACGGAGAACAACTCTTAACAAAGCACGGAGAACAACTCTTAGCAAGGCACGGAGAACAACTCTTAACATGGCATGGGAACAACTCTTAGCAAGGCACGGAGAACAACTCTTAACAAGGTACGTAGAACAACTCTTAACAAGGCAGGGAGAACAACTCTTAACAAGGCACGGAGAACAACTCTTAACATGGCATGGAAAACAACTCTTAACAAGGCACGGAGAGCAACTCTTAGCATGGCATGGAGAACAACTCTTAACATGACATGCAGAACAACTCTTAACATGGCATGGAGAAAATCTCTTAGCATGGCATGGATAACTACTCTTTACATGGCATGGAAAACAACTCTTAACAAGGCATGGAGAACAACTCTTAACAAGGTATGGAGAAGAACTCTTAACAAAGTAAGGAGAACAACTCTTAGAAAGGCAAGGAGAACAACTCTTAACACGGCATGGAGAACAACTCTTAACATGGCATGGAGAACAACTCTTAACGAGGCACGGAGAACAACTCTTAACACGGCATGGAGAACAACTCTTAACAAAGTAAGGAGAACAACTCTTAACAAGGCGCGGAGAACAACTCTTAACAAGGCATGGAGAACAACTCTTAGCAAAGTAACGAGAACAACTCTTAGCATGGCATGGGGAACAACTCTTAGCAAGGCACGGAAAACAACTCTTAACAAGGCACGGAGAATAACTCTTAACAGGCATGCAGAACAACACTTAACATGGCATGGAGAACAACTTTTAAAAAAGCACGGAGAACAACTCTTAACAAGGCACGGAGAACAACTCTTAACAAGGCACGGACTCTTAGCAAAGAAAGAAGTACAACTCTTAGCAAGGCATGGAGAACAACTCTTAACAAAGCATGGAGAACAACTCTTAACAAGGCATGGAGAACAACTTTTAACATGGCATGGAGAACAACTCTTAGCATGACATGGAGAACAACTCTTACCATGATATGGAAAACAACTCTTAACACGGCATGGAGAACAACTCTTAACATGCCACGGAGAACATCTCTTACCAAGGCACAGAGAACAACTCTTAACAAGGCACGGAGAACAACTCTTAGCAAGGCAGGTAGAACAACTCTTATCAAGGCACGGAGAACAACTCTTAACATGGCATGGAGAACAACTCTTAACAAGGCACGGAGAACAACTCTTAACAAGGCACGGAGAACAACTCTTAACAAGGCATGGAGAACAACTCTTAACACAGTAAGAAGAACAACTCTTAACAAAGCAGGGAGAACAACTCTTAGCAAAGTAAGAAGAACAACTCTTAGCAAGGCATGGAGAACAACTCTTAACAAGGCATGGGGAACAACTCTTAACATGACATGGAGAACAATTCTTACCATGGCATGGAGAACAACTCTTAACACGGCATGTAGAACAACTCTTAACATGCCACGGAGAACTTCTCTTACCAAGGCACGGAGAACAACTCTTAACAAGGCACGGAGAACAACTCTTAACAAGGCACGGAGAACAACTCTTAACAAGTTATGGAGAACAACTCTTAACATGGCACGGAGAACAACTCTTAACATGGCATGGAGAATAACTCTTAGCAAGGCACGGAGAACATCTCTTAACAGGGCACGGAGAACAACTCTTAGCAAAGTAAGAAGAACAACTCTTAACAAGGCAGGCACGGAGAACAACCCTTAACATCCCACTGAGAATAACTCTTAGCAAAGTAAGAAGAACACCTCTTAACAAGGCATGGAGAACAACTCTTAACAAAGTAAAAAGAACAACTCTTAGCAAGGCATGGAGAACAACTCTTAACATGACATGGAGAACAACTCTTACCATGCCACGGAGAACAACTCTTAACATGGCATGGAGAACAACTCTTAGCAAGTCACGGAGAACAACTTTTAGCAAGGCACGGAGAACAACTCTTAACATGGCACGGAGAACAACTCTTAACAAGGCATGGAGAACAACTCTTAACAAGGCACGGAGAACAACTCTTAACAAGGTATGGAGAACAACTCTTAACATGCCACTGAGAACAACTCTTAACAAGGCACGGAGAACAACTATTAACATGGCACGGAGAACAACTCTTAACAAGGCATGGAATACAACTGTTAACAAGGCATGGAGAACAACTCTTAACATGGCATGGAGAACAACTTTTAGCAAGGCACGGAGAACAACTCTTAACATGCCACGGAGAACAACTCTTACCAAGGCACGGAGAACAACTCTTACCATGGCACGGAGAACAACTCTTACCATGACATGGAGAACAACTCTTAATATGCCACGGAGAACAACTCTTAGCAAGGCACGGAGAACAACTCTTAACAAGGTATGGAGTACAACTCTTAACATGGCACGGAGAACAACTCTTAACATGGCATGGAGAACAACTCTTAACATGGCATGGAGAACAACTCTTAACAAGGTATGGAGAACAACTCTTAACATGGCATGGAGAACTTCTCTTACCAAGGCACGGAGAACAACTCTTAGCAAGGCAGGTAGAAAAACTCTTAGCATGGCACGGAGAACAACCCTTAGCAAGGCACGGAGAACAACTCTTAACATGCCACGGAGAACAACCCTTAGCAAGGCACGGAGAACAACTCTTAACAAGGTATGGAGAACAACTCTTAACATGGCATGGAAAACAACTCTTAACATGGCATGGAGAACAACTCTTAGCAAGGCACGGATAACAACTCTTAACAAGGCACGGAGAAACACTCTTAACAAGGCACGGAGAACTACTCTTAACATGGCATGGAGAACAACTCTTAACAATGCACGGAGAACAACTCTTAACATGGCACGGAGAAGAACTCTTAACATGGCATGGAGAACAACTCTTAACAAGGCATGGAGAACAACTCTTAACAAGGCACGGAGAACAACTCTTAACAAGGTATGGAGAACAACTCTTAACATGCCACTGAGAACAACTCTTAACAAGGCACGGAGAACAACTATTAACATGGCACGGAGAACAACTCTTAACAAGGCATGGAATACAACTGTTAACAAGGCATGGAGAACAACTCTTAACATGGCATGGAGAACAACTTTTAGCAAGGCACGGAGAACAACTCTTAACATGCCACGGAGAACAACTCTTACCAAGGCACGGAGAACAACTCTTACCATGGCACGGAGAACAACTCTTACCATGACATGGAGAACAACTCTTAATATGCCACGGAGAACAACTCTTAGCAAGGCACGGAGAACAACTCTTAACAAGGTATGGAGTACAACTCTTAACATGGCACGGAGAACAACTCTTAACATGGCATGGAGAACAACTCTTAACATGGCATGGAGAACAACTCTTAACAAGGTATGGAGAACAACTCTTAACATGGCATGGAGAACTTCTCTTACCAAGGCACGGAGAACAACTCTTAGCAAGGCAGGTAGAAAAACTCTTAGCATGGCACGGAGAACAACCCTTAGCAAGGCACGGAGAACAACTCTTAACATGCCACGGAGAACAACCCTTAGCAAGGCACGGAGAACAACTCTTAACAAGGTATGGAGAACAACTCTTAACATGGCATGGAAAACAACTCTTAACATGGCATGGAGAACAACTCTTAGCAAGGCACGGATAACAACTCTTAACAAGGCACGGAGAAACACTCTTAACAAGGCACGGAGAACTACTCTTAACATGGCATGGAGAACAACTCTTAACAATGCACGGAGAACAACTCTTAACATGGCACGGAGAAGAACTCTTAACATGGCATGGAGAACAACTCTTAACAAGGCACTCAGAACAATTCTTACCAAGGCACGGAGAACAACTCTTAACAAAGCATGGAGAACATCTCTTAACAAAGCATTGAGAACAACTCTTAGAATGCCACGGAGAACAACTCTTAACATGACATGGAGAACAACTCTTAACAAGGTACGGAGAACAACTCTTATCAAGGCACGGAGAACAACTCTTAACAAAGTAAGAAGAACAAATCTTAACAAGGCACGGAGAACAACTCTTAACAAAGTAAGAAGAACAACTCTTAACAAGGCATGGAGACCAACTCTTAACAAGGCATGGAGAACAACTCTTAACAAGGCACGGAGAACAGTGATAATGAACAGCAAGCATTGAGACTACCATACATGTGTACATTATACGACTGCATTATCGATTGCTTATTGCCTATATAGATCTTATAAACACATTTCAAACCCGATATAATGTGACGTTGCAAAGAATTATGTAAACTATGTCGTCTACTGTATACGAACATGATGCACCCCTACATAACAATTGAGTTAGCTATTATATAGCAGTAATATCATACGCTATGTGAACAT
Organism: Archivesica marissinica; assembly: GCA_014843695.1. Classification (NCBI taxonomy): domain Eukaryota; kingdom Metazoa; phylum Mollusca; class Bivalvia; order Venerida; family Vesicomyidae; genus Archivesica; species Archivesica marissinica. Next base: position 79,058,286 of record CM026387.1, on the reverse strand, counting down.
TCTAATTCAATTCATGTCAATATTTCAACTTGTATGTTAAACATGCCCCGAATAGTACTCCCCCGCCCGTCCTATCGCCCGCCCGCCAGTCCGTCCGTCCGCCGTCCTATCGTCCGTCCGTCCTACATGTAATCCCGCCCGCCCGTTAGTCCTTCCTACTTTCAATACCGCCCGTCCGTCCTACGTGCAATCCCGCCCGCCCGTTAGTCCTTCCTACGTTCAATGCCGCCCGTCCGTCCGTCCGTCCTATGTTCAATCCCGCCCGCCCGTTAGTCCTTCCTACTTGCAATACCGCCCGTCCGTCCGTCCTATGTTCAATTCCGCCCGCCCGTTAGTCCTTCATACTTGCAATACCGCCCGTCCGTCCGTCCGTCCTATGTTCAATCCCGCCCGCCCGTTAGTCCTTCCTACTTGCAATCCCACCCGCCAGGCAGTCCTTCCTACTTGCAATACCGCCCGCCCGTCCGTCCGTCCTACGTGCAATCCCGACCGCCCGTTAGTCCGTCCTACGTGCAATCCCGCCCGCCCGTTAGTCCTTCCTACTTGCAATCCCGCCCGCCCGTCAGTCCTTCCTAATTGCAATACCGCCCGCCCGTCCGTCCGTCCTACTTGCAATCCCGCCCGTCCGCCAGTCCTTCCTACTTGCAATACCGCCCGCTCGTCCGTCCGTCCGTCCGTCCTATGTTCAATCCCACCCGCCGTTAGTCCTTCCTACTTGCAATATTGCCCATCCGTCCGTCCTACGCGCAATCCCGCCCGCCCGTTAGTCCTTCCTACGTTCAATACCGCCCGCCCGTCCGTCCTATGTTCAATCCCGCCCGCCCGTTAGTCCTTCCTACTTTCAATACCGCCCGTCCGTCCTACGTGCAATCCCGTCCGCCCGTTAGTCCTTCCTACTTGCAATCCCGCCCGCCCATTAGTCCTTCCTACTTGCAATCCCACCCGCCCGTTAGTCCTTCCTACTTGCAATCCCACCCGCCAGGCAGTGCTTCCTACTTGCAATACCGCCCGCCCGTCCGTCCTATGTTTAATCCCGCCCGACCGTTAGTCCTTCCTACTTGCAATCCCGCCCGTCCGTTAGTCCTTCCTACTTTCAATACCGCCCGCCCGTCCGTCCTACGTGCAATCCCGCCCGCACGTTAGTCATTCCTACTTGCAATCCCACCCGCCAGGCAGTCCTTCCTACCTGCAATACCGCCCGCCCGTCTGTCCTATGTTCAATCCCGCCCGCCCGTTAGTCCTTCCTGCTTGCAATCCCACCCGCCAGGCAGTCCTTACTACTTGCAATACCGCCCGCCAGTCCGTCCTATGTTCAATCCCGCCCGCCCGTTTGTCCTTCCTACTTGCAATCCCGCCCGCCCGTTAGTCCTTCCTACTTTCAATACCACCCGACCGTCCGTCCTACGTGCAATCCTGCCCGCACGTTAGTCATTCCTACTATCAATACCGCCCGCCCGCCCGTCCGCCCTACGTGCAATCCCGCCCGCCCGTTAGTTCTTCCTGCTTGCAATCCCACCCGCCAGGCAGTCCTTACTACTTGCAATACCGCCCGCCCGTCCGTCCTATGTTCAACCCCGCCCGCCCGTTAGTCCTTCCTACTTGCAATCCCGCCCGCCCGTTAGTCCTTCCTACTTTCAATACCACCCGCCCGTCCGTCCTACGTGCAATCCCGCCCGCACGTTAGTCATTCCTACTTGCAATACCGCCCGCCAGGCAGTCCTACATTTGCGTGGGTGTGTAGAGGATTTTAGAGCATAGGGTATCATATTTCTGGCGCAATTCTTTGTTATAAATATGCAAATTTAAAAAGAAATAAAGTTAAGAGCTAGGAAGAGTTATGATGTCTGTTTTGAAATAGCGTTTTCCACTACTGCGCATTGCCGAACAATAGAATGACGCAACCGGAATATCTGGTAACAATCTCTTTATATGATGTGATGAAAAACACATCATCTACGATTGGTCCATAGGCCACATATCGGCACTAAACATGTGCGCAATGTGATTTAGGCAGTACCGGATAGTTATGTTTGCATGTACACATTGATGGGGTCGTCTCAAAATAAATATGACATGTCAAATCATAGTATGTTTTCCACTGGAAATATTGTTTTGGGGTTGTTGTTTTTTTGGGGTTTTTGTTTATATACTTTATTTATTTTACAACGATTGCGAAGCAAGTTTTAACAACTTATATTAATCACTCTCGTTGGCGCGGATGAAAGCGTATATGTGGTCATTCATTGGGATTGTTTATTTTCCTTTCGAAGGAAGAGCATACTTATAATCTGTCTATCGCACGTCTGTACCGCGATTCGATCATCGGACCGGGAAGTATGCGAGATGGTACGGTGGTCGCCAGGTCGGACAGGTGGGTTTTCTCCGGATACTCCGGTTTCCTCCCACACGAATTACCACAGTTACGCTTTCATCCGCGCCAACGAGAGTGATTAATATAAGTTGTTAGAACTTGCTTCGCAATCGTTGTAAAATAAATAAAGTTTAAAATGCCAGAGGACGATTAAATGACGTGCAGTATCAATGAACCACAGCGCCATGTTGTCCACTGTTTTGATATCCCTTTATTATATTGTATTTTGCATATCCAGAGTATCCATAACTTGTCCAATGACGTAGGACAATGACAGGAAATACAGTGTATAAAATCTAGGATTCTACAAGGTTCGATCCCCGTCTGGTCCTAATAAAATAAACAGTCTTTCAGATGGGACGTTAAACCGAGGCATAGTGTCGGTGCTTTACACCGTGCACGTAAAGAAAACTGAGGAGACTCTGAAATGGGTATCTGTCTGTATCATTGCACTATCCTCCTCAATATAAAATGATTAATCTCTTCAGGAGGCGTCGCTCATATGGGCAACCGGTAGCGACGATAAATAAACGTATAACACACAATTTCCCATGTGTTCAACTACATTGTATTTGTATCATATCTAGACATAAGAAATTAGCCAAACTCTGTATGTGTTGTTTGAATATAATAGTATACAATATAATATTCTATGTGTGTCTACAGTGTATATTATACTATACCATGCCCTAATTGGGAGCAGACATACAACAACTATGCTCGAAAATTCGGCGATCAATTGTTTCAAGATGAAGCTTCCTGACTCTAGACAAAAGATAGTTTATACAAATTTATTTGAGCTCGATTGGGAAACAAGATATTATATAAATCACTCTCGAGTCTTCATTCCTAATGGAATCCATCGCCACGAGGGAGAAAGAAGAGACAACGTGGAATTAAATGCCTTGCCTAAGGGCACACTCGTAACGGCTCCAGTGGGGCTCGAACTCCGGACATTTCGCACCTGAAGCGAACGTGCATCCACTGCGCTATCACGACTTCCAAAAAGTTACAAAAGATAAAATTAACCCATCAGTGAAAATACAAATGTCTACAGAATGTACTTTTCTATTATATGGTATACTTCTTTTCCAAATAGATGCCTCAATTACTGAGCATTTCAACTTATAAACAAACGTCGTATACGCGGTTTGTTGACATCACAAAATAATGTAAACATCCATGCGTAATACATCTAGAGTATGTTGAATAACCCTTCTATAATTTTAAACGTTATTTATTTTACAACGATTACGAAACAAGTTTTACCAACTTATATTACTCACTCTCATTGGTGCGGATGAACGCGTAAATGTGGTAATTCGTGAGGGCAGAAAGGGCAACCGGTAGCGACGATAAATAAACGTATAACACACAATTTCCCATGTGTTCAACTACATTGTATTTGTATCATATCTAGACATAAGAAATTAGCCAAACTCTGTATGTGTTGTTTGAATATAATAGTATACAATATAATATTCTATGTGTGTCTACAGTGTATATTATACTATACCATGCCCTAATTGGGAGCAGACATACAACAACTATGCTCGAAAATTCGGCGATCAATTGTTTCAAGATGAAGCTTCCTGACTCTAGACAAAAGATAGTTTATACAAATTTATTTGAGCTCGATTGGGAAACAAGATATTATATAAATCACTCTCGAGTCTTCATTCCTAATGGAATCCATCGCCACGAGGGAGAAAGAAGAGACAACGTGGAATTAAATGCCTTGCCTAAGGGCACACTCGTAACGGCTCCAGTGGGGCTCGAACTCCGGACATTTCGCACCTGAAGCGAACGTGCATCCACTGCGCTATCACGACTTCCAAAAAGTTACAAAAGATAAAATTAACCCATCAGTGAAAATACAAATGTCTACAGAATGTACTTTTCTATTATATGGTATACTTCTTTTCCAAATAGATGCCTCAATTACTGAGCATTTCAACTTATAAACAAACGTCGTATACGCGGTTTGTTGACATCACAAAATAATGTAAACATCCATGCGTAATACATCTAGAGTATGTTGAATAACCCTTCTATAATTTTAAACGTTATTTATTTTACAACGATTACGAAACAAGTTTTACCAACTTATATTACTCACTCTCATTGGTGCGGATGAACGCGTAAATGTGGTAATTCGTGAGGGCAGAAACCAGAATACCCGGCGAAAACCCACCTGTCCGATCTGGCGATCATACCATTTCACATACGCCTCGGTCCGAGGATCGAACCATGGGTACATTGGTGAGAAGCGAGCGCGCTAGCCACTACGCTCATAGGACATATAGGGTATTCTAGGCAGTATTACAGTTGCAGATACGTATGTATGGTATAAACGAAAACTATCAGCAGCAGAAATACATTATAGTTTTCAGTTAAAATTACATGAAACTTGAAGTTGACGTAACTAGTTTCAATACTTTGGTCATTATATATACCGATGAGATTAGTTTCTGGCACGTGTGCAAAAAAAAACCCTCTATGAATTGAACTGTTTTGAGATTCCCCCTCAGTGACCTTCACCCATCCATCCCATACTCCCCAACTATGTCGAGTTACTGACACATGTAATCTAAGAATTCCTACGAAACAACTTGAAATAATTTTAAAAGGTGACGAAGACGTTTCGCAATTGTTTGAACATGTGTTTATTATGACCCCAAAATCTATATTTTAAAGTCAATATCAGCAAAACTCTCTGTATATATCCGTTACGTCACACACATCTAACTATGTCGCTTATGTCTTCTACGATGTGCTGGATATTGACCCAAAACAAATACTTTGAAATACAGTATTTTACACGGTAGTGCTATGGGTAACTATATAGGGTTTATAGAGAGATTAATCACAGGATCTTGAAATGTTATCCATAAGCCACCAAAGGTCTCGTACCTCTATCCTAGGACACAACCCTCTATTAAAATTCTTTTTTTTAATAGAGGGGGGTGTCCTAGGATAGAGATACGAGACCTTTGGAGACCTTTATGGATACAATTTCAAGTTCCTGTGGATTAATTCAGATTGATGGCAACGTTTTTGCCCTCCAAAAATGTGCTATCTAATTTCGCGATAAAAACAAACCAATGTCAACATGTCTTCAGTGAGCTTGCTCTTTCTGCATACCTTATGCACATGTACAGCTCTAGAAGATGTAGATAGTTACCAATCGCTTTATCTGTAACATATTAACATCAAATGTTCATTCCTTATCGTCGATCTTCATCATGACGTCCAATTAATTATCTATTGTTCTAGATATTTAATAATTAATTTAACCATACATTTTCAACCTCAAGTTTTTATTTGAAATATCGTAGGTGTGCCAATATTTAATTTAATTAAAAAAAGAAGCGTGGTGACAGTGTTGTTGTTGTTTATTTTAGAAGAAATAGTCTCTTAACGCAAATGAGGTGTAATGTATATCGTTCAACTATTCGAAAGTAATACATGTATATTCTTTCTCATGATGCAATACGGGGTACAATCAGTAACTCTGACAATGTGCATATCCTGGTGGGAATCGAAACAATCAACCCTCTACAGGTCATAGGGTATAAACCTGTGTTTATAGTTTCAAGACTATCCTAGATGAAGAAGAAAATCCGGGATCCTAAAAATGAATCAGCAAACGATTGATATATAAGTAAATACTAAGTTAGTAAAAAGTCAAACGGAATTTATATTAACTAAACATTTATTAAATTAATATTTAATTTTCGCATTTACATATTTATCTTTATAATGTCTGTCACGTTAAGAAACGTTTTAAGTAAGTACGAAGTTAATTTTACTATATAAAACATATCACACATCTCAGACAGATGGACCTGTAGTCCAGTGGTAACACATTGGACTTGTAATCCATGGATCGCAGGTTCTATCCCCAGTCTGACCCTAATAAAATTAACAGTCATATGGGACTTTAAACCGAGGTCTCGTGTCGATGCTGTACACGTACACGTAAAAGGACCAGAGGAGACTCTGGAATGGGTCTATATATATCCTCCAAAAATCTAAAATGACTAATCTCTTCAGGAGGAGTCGCTCATATGGGCAACCGGTAGCGACGAACAATAAACGTAAAACACACACTCACTGATTGATATATACCAAAATTAAATATAGGCCTACTGTAAATAGTGAGCTTTCGTTTGACTAGGATGTTATAATGCTTGAATAGGTTTGTAAAATTCAGTCAAATCGTCGAGATCATAATAAGTCAAAGGAGCGGGCCATGTTTCCGTAGTGATTCAATGGAAAAGACTAATGTTTCAGATAGGATTTTTGCTTTATCCAAAAATAAATAAATGACCATTGGAGATTCTGTGAGTTATTTATAGACAGTTAAACAATAATATAACATTATCTTGAAATAGTCATTGTCATTCAAGTTTATCACTTTCAATGAAAGCAAAATAATTAATATTTAATGATAATAATCATAATAATATAAAACAGAGAGATATTTATTATAAACAAAAATGGAAATAATTTCTATACGTATGTTTTATTATTTAACACCACTCTTTCGAACTATTTAATTAATTGATAATGCTTGTACATGGACGAGGGCCTACACGGGCTGCCATACGTCACTTTCAGTGCATGTATCTTAGCTTCTGTGTTTTTACGTTTATTTATCGTCGCCACCGGTTGCCCATATGAGCGACGCCTCCTGAAGAGATTAGTTATTTTAGATTTTGGAGGATATTGCATGATACAGACAGAGATCCATTCCAGAATCTCCTGTTAGCTTCTGTCACCTTGTGTGATCTTATATATACAAACAAAAGTGTATCAAAAATGTTTGACTACTCAGTAGTAGCACATGGTTAAGCAGGTATTAAAACATTACACACATATTTACTTTTATATTAATATATAGATATATAATATATTATATTACTATTTCAGGAGGATTTGTAACATTGTTTGTAGCACTATTGTCAGTCAGTGTCTCATATGGGCGTACATTGCGGCTTCACAAGCGAGATACAAACCAATACAAATCCAACAACCCCTGTGGAATTATCGCTCAGGAGGGCCCAACACTATCAGGGCCATTGACGGATTCCATATCCGACTTGATTTATAGAACAGAAGGACTTAAAATAGAAGCTGAGAATTTAAAACTAACCGTAAGTGTTTGCTTCCACAGTATCTTTTTCTATGGCGGTTATTTTATTTAATGTAAGTTTCGTAAATAAACAATGCCAGGGGTAATAATACATTTCTGAGATCTCAAATTCAAGTGTCCGTCCCCTTGGTCGATTTTTTTTTTACGTTTATTTATCGTCGCTACCGGTTGCCCATATGAGCGACGCCTCCTGATGAGATTAGTCATTTTAGATACAGACAGAGACCCATTTCAGAGTCTCCTGTGGGTCTTTTACGTGCACGGTGTAAAGCACAGACACGAGACCTCGGTTTAACGTCCCATCTGAAAGACTGTTAATTTTATTAGGGTCAGACGGGGGATCGAACCTGCGATCCCTGGATTACGGTCGCTGACTTTATACCACTGTAACCTATCATCACTGATTGTTACGGGTTAAAGTGTCTCTTTATATGAAAATATTTCTTATGGAGGTTGGTTAACCGCTGGAATCTGCCCAGGAAAGGGGGTGGGAGGGCTGTTAAAACTGTTATCATAAGTTGTAGCCCAACCCATTAGCCTTTGTCCCCAGATTAAATTACATCACCGGTGTATAACACCGATATATGGTGTTTCTGTTTTATATTCACATCCGAAACATTGTTACTGTATTATTGCCCGAGGACGGGGGATCAAATTCACCTTCGAGTTGCCAATGTTGCAGCAGACATAACACGGGTTAACCATTGGATAACTCCATGCCCCTTCCCTATAGTATTTGTGTGTGTTTTACGTTTATTTATCGTCGCTACCGGTTGCCCATATGAACGACGCCTCCTGAATATATTAGTCATTTTAGATTTTTTATGCAATTATACAGACAGAGACCCATTCCAGATCTCCTCTGGTTCTTATACGTGCACGGTGTAAAGCACCGACACGAGATCTCGGTTTAACGTCCCATCTGATATACTGTTAATGTTATTAGGGTCAGACGGGGGATCGAACCTGCGATCCATGGATTACCAGTCCAGCGTGTTGCCACTGGACAGAGATTCGTCTGTTTCCCTATAATATTCTTTCAAGCATATATATATACACATGCTAGCCCGATAACACACACACGTTCAAGCTTGGCTGTCCGATTAGCGCAGTGGTTAGCGTGCTCGCTTTTCACCAATGCAACCCGGGTTCCATCCTCGGACAGGGAAGTATGTGAAATGGTACGGTGGTCGCCAGATCGGACAGGTGGGTTTTCTCCGGGTACTCCGGTTTCCTCCCACACGAATGACCACATATACGCTTTCATCCGCGCCAACGAGAGTGATTAATATAAGTTGCTAAAACTTGCTTCGTAATCGTTGTAAAATAAATAAAGTTTAAGCTTGGCGAATTACTAATCATGTGTAAGTTTATCTCATATCCGCTGTTTAGATATATATACACACGAGTATGTGAATATCGCTATGTTTTCAGATTAAAACGAGATACCTTATATCGGATATATATACTGCGTATATGGATTCACAACTGAATTTCATGGATACAAATGAAATGCTTGTTGGTGTCGAACAAAAGGAAGCGGCTATCAATGATGTGAGTACAACTATGTGTAATACTAAACGAGAGAAGTCGTAGTTCTAAACTGCTAAAGGTAGTTGGTATTTGGTTCAGGCGGGCCAACGTATTTCTGAACTTTTATGCTTTAACCGTGATAGGGATATGTTGATACCGACATCCGTTTCATTTCCTCGTTTCTATATTTATGTACATGGATTGATACTGGTAACGCACGTGGCTTACAGCGTTATTGTATAGATTATTTACAATTTACAGAGTTCCGGAGGATTCCCCCAACGTTTGAGGATAGGGCCCGGCGGCTTACATAATCTAAATTATTACGTTTCCTGTAGATGACGACGCCTTGTTTATGTTGTCAATTCCTAAAGTATTTAGGAACATTTGGATTTCTCCAAAAGTATTTCTTAATATGTGTTTTTCTTAAATCGGTATATAGGTGACATTCTAAAACAAAGTTAAATTCGTCTTCTAAAGTTAAACAATATCTACATCTTCTTTCTTCATTATACATGACTATAAGTATTAGTTCTTGCTGCTTATATCTTATTTCCTACGAAAGCTTTACTGGTTAATGTTTACATGTTTCAGTATGCTATTTCATGCTTTAATTTGTTGAAGGCCTCATGGTAGATTGACTTAATTGTTCGACTGAGTTCTCTCGTCTTTATTATTATTATTATTAGTAGTATTGTACATAATAAATTGTTAATGTCTATTTGCAGCCGGAGTTAACGTTACAATCCAATTTCCACTTGCTTTATGAGCTTATTCAATACGTGCAGTATATGCGAACAGAAGACAAAATTGGAACCAAAGAGTCTGAAGAAGAGACGCGACAGGAACTCCATGACTTTGAAAGTAATCTTTATAGCTGTTTGTGCAGTATCAAAATTGCTCTTCTCTCAACTGGGAATGACACCAATACCACATTAACAAGTGATGTCCTCGAACCAGAATTTTATGACTACGGCAGTTCTTTGGAAAACGAGACCTACAGGGCTTACGTTGTACTGGGAGACAGCGTGAAGTTGTCAGAATTCCTGAACGCAATGTACCAGGCTATGGCCATGTCAATCAATGACACGCAAGCTTAATCTATAGCACGGGTGCGTATATATATTACTGTCAGCGATGTACGCTTATCGGACGTGTCAGTAGTCCAATGGTTAACACGTTGGACTGCGAATTCAAGGATCGCAGGTTCGCCCCCCTCCCACCCGTCTGACCCTAGAAATAGTCGCACAGGTAGGACTTAAAACCGAGGTCTCGTGTCCGTGCTTTACATCGTACACGTAAAACAACAACCGAATGGGTCTCTGTCTGGTTCATTGAACTATCTTCCAAAAGTCTAAAATGACTAATCTCTTCAGGAGGCGTCGCTCATATGGGCAACCGGTAGCGACGATAAATTCGCGTAAAATACACACATATGCTCTAAATTGCACCCCCCTTTTGCTTTAGTAAAGGCGTTATTGATCGCTGGCACACTTTTTTACTGGCGACTTGCTCGTCTCATGGCTTGCCCATACACTTGTGTCAGCGGACATAGTGTATATGATAACATTAGCACCCCCTCTCGTTTACCATTAAGGGAGGGGGCGAATATTCATGGATATAAATGTGCCATTTTCTTGCTATGATCTTATTATGAAATGTCTAGACATGTTCTCGTGCTTCCTAGTGGCCCCCGTGCCCGAGTGGTTAAGATCCTTGACTTCAAGTCACATTCCCCTCCTCTGTGTACGTTCGAATCCCAATGTTGGCGTTGAGGAAGCTATCCAGCTAGTTTGCGGAAGGTCGGTGGTTCTACCATGCAGTGTCTGAAATACTGCTGGGAGGGGTATTATTTATCCACCAATAATATCTGTAAAGTTGCCATATGACTGAAACCCAAGCAACCTCTTACTGCTGTCCAATTAGCACAGTACTTACCGCGCTCGCTTCTCACCAATGCAACCCGGGTTCGATCCTCTGACCGAGAAGTATGTGAGATGGCACGATCGTCGCCAGATCGGACAGGTGTGTTTTCTCCAGGTACTCCAGTTTCCTCCCACACCAATGACCACATTTACACTTTCATCCGCGCCAACGAAAGTGATTAATATACGTTGTTAAAACCTGCCTCGCAATCGTTGTAAAATAAATAAAGTTTAAAGTTGTTTTTAAACTGAGTAGATCTATAGGGCATTTACTGTTGTTGATTATTTATAGCATGTGATTCACTGTTAATGGATCTGTTGAGGATATATTTAAGTTATTATATATGCATTATGCAGTTTATTATATGTAGTGCACCGTCACTCTAAAACATTGTAAATATCATCTTAAATTATTTAATTTAAACATATTTTATTCATCAATATTTGCATCATGTTGTACCATTAATATAATTTAAATTATTTGCTTTATGACTATCGCTTTTCAAGATACTGTATGTGTTTACAATGTACTTATAAAATAGAAACTATTTACTTAGCCAAGAGGCGTATTTTAAATTGCATAAATTAAATTGTGGTTTTTTATGCCAGCAATAAAACATGCTAAAAGCATTTAATTGCTGTTATGATCTGTTATGATCTGCTATGATTTGTTGTGATATGTTATGATTTGTTATGATCTGTTATTATTTGTTATGATTTGTTTTGATCTGTTATGATCTGTTATGATTTGTTGTGATTTGTTATGATTTGTTATGATCTGTTATGATCTGTTATGATTTGTTATGATCTGTTATGATCTGCCAGATCGGACAGATGGATTTTCTCCGGGTACTCCGGTTTCCTCCCACACGAATGACCACATTTACGCTTTCATCCGCGACAACGAGAGTGATTAATATAAGTTGTTAGAACTTGCTTCGCAATCGTTGTAAAATAAATAAAGTTTAAACAGATTTATATATCAAAAATAAAAAATATATTTACAACATGAAACACTAAACACTAAAACGGTGTAGTTGTATATTTGAGATATAGATTTAATCAGTTCATTATTTGCATATGTTGCAACTATTTTAATAATGTTACTATCACAAGTTAATGCACTATTTGATGGAACATCACTAATAATACTCAGTAATGTATACATTAATACATAATTTGTCTAGTTACACGTATACACAGTGGTTGATCTTGCCATACGCTTGTTTCGTGTCACAGATTATTTGTGTTCATGTCTACAGCAATATGTTTTGAAAATAACAAATATCTATATACATGTCTAGCAAAATGTTTTGAAAATAACACATATTTATATACATGTCTAGCAATATGTTTTGAAAATAACACATATTTATACATGTCTAGCAGTATGTATTGAAAATAACAAATATCTATATACATGTCTAGCAATATGTTTTGAAAATAACACATATATATACATGTCTAGCAATATGTTTTGAAAATAACAAATATTTATATACATGTCTAGCAATATGTTTTGAAAATAACACATATTTATACATGTCTAGCAATATGTATTGAAAATAACAAATATCTATATACATGTCTAGCAATATGTTTTGAAAATAACACATATTTATACATGTTTAGCAATATGTTTTGAAAATAACAAATATTTATACATGTCTAGCAATATGTTTGAAAATAACAAATATTTATACATGTCTAGCAATATGTTTGAAAATAACAAATATTTATACATGTCTAGCAATATGTTTGAAAATAACAAATATTTATACATGTCTAGCAATATGTTTGAAAATAACACATATTTATACATGTCTAGCAATATGTTTTGAAAATAACAAATATCTATACATGTCTAGCAATATGTTTTGGAAATAACACATATCTATACATGTCTAGCAATATGTTTTGAAAATAACAAATATTTATACTTGTCTAGCAAATGTTTTGAAATAAGAATATATATATTATGTCTAGCAATATGTTTTGAAAATAAGATATATGTATATATGTCTACTATATGTTTTGAAATGATGTATATGTATTACTGTGTAATGCATACTGTACTTATCTAGACTATGTTTGGAAGGTTTATAATTGTCGTTAGATATGACATCACTTCAAGATTTCAAGTTCGCCTTTGTGCCGCGCATGCGTATAGCCTTAAAGTGTCCAACCCTGGTTTACCATAACGATATAAGAAATTTATAATACGACTGTAATTTTGAAATATTACTATAAAGGAAGTTTCTTTTCGCTTTCGGGTTATGGCTTATCAACAATGAGTCAATTACTACATTTTCATATAAAACCTATGAATACATGTATATATTATGATCAAAATACACTTGGATTACCGGCACAGTTGTGGACATATGCTATATAACAGCAGTTGTAGGACCAACACATGTGAACTTTATCATAAATGTGAAAATAGAGACATATGTGAAACAAATGGTCACGTGTGTGAAAACGTGTGACAAATGTCCAGGAAGATAATAAAAGTGCAGATTTTGAAATGTTAAATGATTACAAAATATGCACGTGCATATTACAATCAGTAGATTACATTAATCTGTCAGTAGATTACATTAATCTGTCAGTAGATTACATTAATCTGTCAGTATAATACATTATTCTGTCAGTAGTCTATATTTCATTAATTATTTGATGTGTATTGGCCTAGGCCCCCTGATGTATTAAATTTGTCTCCAATGTCAAACTCAGCCTCAAGCTTCTGATTGGTTGAGCTAAGAGCAAATCTCAGACTCAACCAATGAAATGCCTTGAGCTCTTGAGCTCGAGATTGAGATCAGAGAACAGTTGTATATCCTCGGGCCCTTGTGACTATGAAACGTCCCGCTAATCACAAACTCAGTCTCAGGTTTCCCATTGGTTCAGCTGAGTGTATGGCTCAGAACAAACCAACCAAGGCACTTGAGCTTGAACTTGAGATTTTTGAGAAAAGTCTTACAACGTCGAGGCCATGTATGTATGGTTTAGAAATATGGAAGCTACTTATTTAGAATACACACATTGAAGTGCGTGCTCTCGTGCATACATGCTTGTACAATGTGTAAATGTTTGCTACAGCATTAGGATACTCCATTTATATAAACTTGTTATACAAATATGTTGTATGTACATAGACTATGCATTAAGAAGGATTGGAATTCCATTGTTTTATATGTGCTTGCGTTGTAGAAATAAATAAAAAAATAAACTGTTATTAGAAGTGTTGTTATTCTTGTTACGTTTAGTATACGTACGAGAATTATGTATGTTACATTTATTTATATTCCATTTATTTCAAACCCCTTGCGGGGATTTAGACATGTTTTCCTGGGCAGGCTTAGCCGACCTAAGCGGTTAATCAGTACTAAGCAATGTGTATGAGGTACCTTGCTCAAGGACACTGCATACGTGGCCTGACCGAATATCGAACCTGGGACCATTCGATTCCAAATCCGACGCTCTACCACCACTAGACCACGGACACCACACTCTATGGATGTATGTCAACCCAAAAGAGAGGTTTCTGTAAGATGCCAGTGTAATAACAAAACCGATTCCTGGAACATTCCTGGAACAACTGTTTAATGTAGACGGATCAACACGATTTTATTTCATTTCTGTAGTGAAATATCCGACCTAATAATTATGCCACGTATCATAATACATGTATTCGAATATAATATTGCTGTGCTAAATACTTGGATTCTAAGAAAGAAATATGCCACACTCGCATTAACTGTTTGAAGATTAGTCGAAAATTTACGAGCGACAGGTGGTTATGGGTCATTTAACGAATTCACCATTTCACTAATCATGAATTTGTATAGCAGAAATGACCAGAGCCAATAACACAACCGGTGTTTCGTAAATACGCTATCGTCATGCTCTATTTGGACATTGGACATGTTCTTGGAATTATTGTTCTTTTAGTAAGTAGTTTGACATGTTGCAATTGACTTTATAATCAACATTGTGGAATGGCATAATACTATAAATATTCGTTACGTTGGCAAGAAGATTTTCATGGAATTGTTGCTCTCTTCCGTTTGTTCCTTGTTATAAATACGCTGAACTGGTTATTGTCAGGTTCCTCGTTATAAATACAGATGTACTGGTTATTGTCAGGTTCCTCATTATAAATACGCTGGACTGGTTATTGTCATGTTCCTCGTTATAAATACAGATGTACTGGTTATTGTCAGTTCCTCATTATAAATACAGATGTACTGGTTATTGTCTGGTTCCTCAATATAAATACAGATGGACTGGTTATTGTCAGGTTCCACGCTATAAATACAGATGTACTGGTTATTGTCAGGTTCCTCGTTATAAATACATATGGACTGGTTATTGTCAGGTTCCTCATTATAAATACAGATGGACTGGTTATTGTCAGGTTCCTCATTATACATACATATGGACTGGTTATTGTCAGGTTCCTCATTATAAATACAGATGGACTGGTTATTGTCAGGTTCCTCATTATAAATACAGATGGACTGGTTATTGTCAGGTTCCTCATTATACATACATATGTACTGGTTATTGTCAGGTTCCTCATTATAAATACAGATGTACTGGTTATTGTCAGGTTCCTCATTATAAATACAGATGTACTGGTTATTGTCGGTTTCCTCGTTATGAATACAGATGGACTGGTTATTGTCAGGTTCCTCGTTATGAATACATATGTACTGGTTAT
The DNA here is from genome assembly GCA_014843695.1 of Archivesica marissinica. Lineage (NCBI taxonomy): Eukaryota > Metazoa > Mollusca > Bivalvia > Venerida > Vesicomyidae > Archivesica > Archivesica marissinica. The sequence goes on along the minus strand of CM026387.1, from coordinate 79,042,573 downwards.
TGTCAGGTTCCTCATTATGAATACAGATGTACTGGTTATTGTCAGGTTCCTCGTTATGAATACAGATGGACTGGCTATTGTCAGGTTCCTCATTATACAGATGGACTGGTTATTGTCATGTTCCTCTTTATAAATACAGATGTACTGGTTATTGTCAGGTTCCTCATTATGAATACATATGGACTGGTTATTGTCAGGATCCTCGATATAAATACAGATGGACTGGTTATTGTCAGGTTCCTCATTATAAATACATATGGATTGGTTATTGTCAGTTTCCTCATTATACATACATATGAACTGGTTATTGTCAGGTTCCTCATTATAAATACAAATGGACTGGTTATTGTCAGGTTCCTCATTATAAATACAGATGGACTGGTTATTGTCAGGTTCCTCATTATAAATACGGATGGACTGGTTATTGTCAGGTTCCTCATTATAAATACAGATGGACTGGTTATTGGCAGGTTGCTCATTATAAATACAGATGGACTGATTATTGTCAGGTTCCTCGCTATAAATACAGATGGACTGGTTATTGTCAGGTACCTCATTATAAATACAGATGGGCTGGTTATTGTCAGGTACCTCATTATAAATACAGATGGACTGGTTATTGTCAGGTTCCTCATTATAAATACAAATGGACTGGTTATTGTCAGGTTCCTCATTATAAATACAAATGGACTGGTTATTGTCAGGTTCCTCATTATAAATACAAATGGACTGGTTATTGTCAGGTTCCTCATTATAAATACAGATGGACTGGTTATTGTCAGGTTCCTCGTTATGAATACATATGTACTGGTTATTGTCAGGTTCCTCATTATAAATACAGATGGACTGGCTATTGTCAGGTTACTCGTTATAAATACATATGGACTGGTTATTGTCGGGTTACTCGTTATAAATACATATGGACTGGTTATTGTCAGGTTCCTCGTTATGAATACAGATGTACTTGTTATTGTCAGGTTCCTCGTTATACATACAGATGGACTGGTTATTGTCAGGTTCCTCATTATAAATACAGATGGACTGGTTATTGTCAGGTTCCTCATTATAAATACAGATGTACTTGTTATTGTCAGGTTCCTCGTTATACATAGAAATGGACTGGCTATTGTCAGGTTCCTCATTATAAATACAGATGGACTGGTTATTGTCAGGTTCCTCATTATAAATACAGATGGGCTGGCTATTGTCAGGTTCCTCATTATAAATACAGATGGACTGGCTATTGTCAGGTTCCTCATTATAAATACAGATGGGCTGGCTATTGTCAGGTTCCTCATTATAAATACAGATGGGCTGGCTATTGTCAGGTTCCTCATTATAAATACAGATGGGCTGGCTATTGTCAGGTTCCTCATTATAAATACAGATGGGCTGGCTATTGTCAGGTTCCTCATTATAAATACAGATGGGCTGGCTATTGTCAGGTTCCTCATTATAAATACAGATGGGCTGGCTATTGTCAGGTTCCTCATTATAAATACAGATGGGCTGGCTATTGTCAGGTTCCTCATTATAAATACAGATGGGCTGGCTATTGTCAGGTTCCTCATTATAAATACAGATGGGCTGGCTATTGTCAGGTTCCTCATTATAAATACAGATGGGCTGGCTATTGTCAGGTTCCTCATTATAAATACAGATGGGCTGGCTATTGTCTGGCACCCTAGTAATACTATCCACAGTGCTGTCAGTGTAATGATGATTAGGATAATGATGCAGAGAGCGACACCAAACTCCTGTATATTACGATTTATGGTTCTTCTCTTGCCGGTGTACAACTATTATGGACCGGATATGACACAATACTCCTGTATATTACGATTTATGGTTCTTCTCTTGTCGGTGTACAACTATTATGGACCGGATATGGCACAATACTCCTGTATATTACTATCTATGGTTCGTCTCTTGCCGGTGTACCATTATTATGGACCGGATATGGCACAATACTCCTGTATATTACGATCTATGGTTCGTACCTTGCCGGTGTACAACTATTATGGACCGGATATGGCACAATACTCCTGTATATTACGATCTATGGTTCGTCTCTTGCCGGTGTACAATTATTATGGACCGGATATGGCACAATACTCCTGTATATTACGATCTATGGTTCGTACCTTGCCGGTGTACAACTATTATGGACCGGATATGGCACAATACTCCTGTATATTACGATCTATGGTTCGTCTCTTGCCGGTGTACAATTATTATGGACCGGATATGGCACAATACTCCTGTATATTACGATCTATGGTTCGTACCTTGCCGGTGTACAACTATTATGGACCGGATATGGCACAATACTCCTGTATATTACGATCTATGGTTCGTCTCTTGCCGGTGTACAATTATTATGGACCGGATATGGCACAATACTCCTGTATATTACGATATATGGTTCGTACCTTGCCGGTGTACAATTATTATGGACCGGATATGACACAATACTCCTGTATATTATCATCTATGGTTCTTCTCGTGCCGGTGTACAACTATTATGGACCGGATATGGCACAATACTCCTGTATATTACCACATATGGTTCTTTTCGTGCCGGTGTACAACTATTATGGACCGGATATGACACCGGATATACAACTAATAGAGAACTAGTGTACCGGATATCTGCTTAAAGTGTCGTCTGATTCGATATAGCTGGATAATTCTCGTACAGTAGTGAGGCCATTATGCTGACAATTCATTTACCGTGCAGGGAGGATAGTGCATGATACAGACAAAGACCCATTCCAGAGTCTCCTCTCGTTCTTTTACGTGCACGGTGTACATCACCGACACGAGACTGGTGTTTAAAATCCCATCTGAAAGACTGTTAATTGTATTAGGGTCACACGGGGGATCGAACCTGCGATCTCTGGATTACAAGTCCAAACTGTTAACCACTGGACTACATATCCGTCTGTAATTTATCATGGTAAAGGTCATCATTTGATTTATACAAATGTTAGCAGTGTCAAAACAGTGTCCTTTGCCATGGAAACGGAACACAACGCCTATATACTAAACTTTTCTATAATGCTACAGAATACAAAATAATTATTAGTATGCTTGTAAGTTTTCATTTATTGTCCATTATTAATCATAGATGTACACATATGATCTAGCAACAGTTCTGTGACATGGGCAACGCTCTCGATATAATAGTTTCAAGAACTAGTAACATTTGAGATGATAATATTCACAAAAATTATAGTCAAATAAATTGCTATGCCACACTTCTAAGGTAGCAATGGATCACATATAGTTTCTAGATTATATATAAACTAATTACATAATTTAACTGAAAATAATGTATTAAGTTTAACCTCATGCAATGATTACCAAATTTCTGACCTCTTGAATTGCGGCGGTCAATTTGTTTTTTAACTCTGAATTCAAACATATTGTCAACATATATGTAATACATGCATCTAGTTTTATGTTATTTTTCATGAGTAATTTGTCTACACATGTTTCAAAATAAGATATAAGCCGAAAACGATCTAATTATGTAAAATATTGGACTCTGTGACCTAGTTAAGGGGAATACATGTAATATCTATCGTCTGCCAAGTATTTATCAGGTAAAGGGAGACCATAACAGAATCAAAGTAGCATAGAACAGACTGGGTTACTGAACTTGATAGAACTATTTTATGTTTGTAAAACAACAAATAAATTGCCTATTAAATACATAGTAAAAGGTCAAAACTGTTCATTTATATTTCCTATCTTTCATTTATTCTGATACAAAATCCACTGTTAGAAGGTATTCAACTCAAAATAGAAAACAGCAAAAATATTCCAAATGTAATACCAACCATCAGTTTGCAAGGGTGATATGGCCATATTAGCTAAACTACCTAATGACTTACAACATCATCTCAATCTTCTCTTCTGAAAACATATGGTGATACATATGGGTTAAATGTTAACAACTCCAAGACTAAAACTGTCATTTTCCCAAAAGAGGATGTTAGTTGTCAAATGAAGTATGGATCCACAATGAACATTGAAGTTGTCAATGACTTTAATTATTTGGGAACTGCAACTGTATTGGCACTTTTGCTTTGAATCAAGAGCATTTACATGGTGAAGCTTTAGATTCACAGTTTCGATTTAGAAAGTGCCTTTCTACTGTAGACGTAATTTTATTTAGTTAGTCCAAAATGATTTAAATAATAATACACGTTTATATGTTGTCTATACCGACATGAAACGTTGTTTCGACACTATTTACCAAAATGGTATAGCGTTCAATATATATAGCGTTCAATTGGTATTATATATATATATATATATAGATATTGGTGGCAAACCACTGGTAAAAAATTCACTTTTACTAATTAACCCTTAAAGTGCATAAAACGACAAGTCGCTTGTGCAAACAGCATAAAACCAGATCAGACAGCGAGTACCTTGCAGTGCTGATCAGTCTCTATGCTGTTTGCTATTTTGATAATGTAGTAGTTACTCGCCAGCTGATCTAGCTCTATGTTTTTTGCACAAGGGATCACAATTTATTCAGCGGTTTAAGGGTTAATACAATTTCATCCTACACTTAAAACAACTTATATCCTGAACACTTCTAAGTATATGCAGTTGCAAGAACAGTCGTACGTTCTAGTTGCAAATATTGATTCAGTTAATTGATGAAAGATTTGGTAGTGAAACAGCCTAAATTTCAACTTCATCCACAGGGATTAACCAGTATGACTTATTGTAGAGCAGTAGATGAGGTTATTCTTGAAATGGTTACAATGGTATTTTTAGCAGTGTACAATATACAAGGAAATCTATGTATTACAAATGAAGTAAACAGTCCATATAGTATGTGGAAATTGGTGCACACATTATGAGGCAAATGGTCCATGTATTATGTGGAAATTGGTGCACACATTATGAGGTAAACAGTCCATGTATTATGTGGAAATTGGTGCACACATTATGAGGCAAATAGTCCATGTATTATGTGGAAATTGGTGCACACATTATGAGGCAAATGGTCCATGTATTATGTGGAAATTGGTGCACACATTATGAGGAAAATGGTCCATGTATTATGTGGAAATTGGTGCACACATTATGAGGTAAATTGTCCATGTATTATGTTGAAATTGGTGCAAATATTATGAGGCAAACGGTACATGTATTGTGTGGACATTAATTGATCCATGTTGGATGAGGCACACAGTCTTAGGCATTATGTGGACGTAATCATGTTCAAGTATTATTGGTGCATATAATAAATGTAAAGTCCAATGAAGTCAAGAAAACCAACACTCGCTATTAGTATGTGTTCAGTTTTACTATATTACTGTAGATTGTGACATAGGACACTGACCTACTTATAAAGAGATCGATGTTATAATACAGATGTTTGTGTTGTATTCTAGCTTGCCTTTAAGTTCTTTATTATAAGGTTCATAATAATATGTGAAAGAATATAAGTTATCAATTGGATAACTAACTCGTAAAACATAGACTAGAAAAGCTCGCAACATTTAGACGTTTAAAAGCTATAAATAGAAAAGCTCGCAACATTTAGACGTTTAAAAGCTATAAATAGAAAAGCTCGCAACATTTAGACGCATTAAAAGCTTATAGATACTAATTTTCAGCAATTTTTATGTAAGCTCACAAGTTTGAACAGTAATAAAGCTCATAAAAAAGCCCATAACTGTTCAATGTTGGTCTGTCTGTCTGTCTGTCTGTCTGTCTGTCTGTCTGTCTGTCTGTCTGTCTGTCTGTCTGTCTGTCTGTCTGTCTGTCTGTCTGTCTGTCTGTCTGTCTGTCTGTCTGTCTGTCTGTCTGTCTGTCTGTCTGTCTGTCTGTCTGTCTGTCTGTCTGTTTGTCTGTCTGTCTGTCTGTCTGTCTGTCTGTCTGTCTGTCCATATCTGGCCTGCCTCACTGGACGTCTAGATTTGAAATATTTTCTGGAGGGGCATGCCCCCGGACCCCCGAGCAGGTGCACAACTGCGGTGCTCAATGCTGTGCGTATAACCAACATTGGCCTAGGCACGCCCCTGATAATAGGTTATTATTTCAAAAGTAAGATTAACAATTGTTACATCCAGAGTGAAATACGTAATGATAGGGAAGGACAGTGACACGGAATACATAGTGATAGGAAAAGCACAGTGACACAGAATACGTAATGATAGGGAAGGACAGTGACACGGAATACATAGTGATAGGAAAAGCACAGTGACACAGAATACGTAATGATAGGGAAGGACAGTGACACGGAATACATAGTGATAGGAAAAGCACAGTGACACAGAATACGTAATGATAGGGAAGGACAGTGACACGGAATACATAGTGATAGGAAAAGCACAGTGACACAGAATACGTAATGATAGGGAAGGACAGTGACACGGAATACATAGTGATAGGAAAAGCACAGTGACACAGAATACGTAATGATAGGGAAGGACAGTGACACGGAATACATAGTGATAGGAAAAGCACAGTGACACAGAATACGTAATGATAGGGAAGGACAGTGACACGGAATACATAGTGATAGGAAAAGCACAGTGACACAGAATACGTAATGATAGGGAAAGCACAGTATTTGGCTACGTGATTTAATGCATACATGTACTAGAGTAGTAAATGTAATCAGATGCTGCATGTCAATGTATAGCCTGGGTTCCAGTCTCAATTTTTCACTTTTTAACTTATAGCAAAATGACATATTATCAGAAACTCGGTCTCGGTGTTAAAATATATGTATTTGACTGAGCAGGTAAAATATATTGACGCCTGTTCCCAGGCTAGTCAATGTCTAGATCACTGACGCCCCTCTAATATACACAATCAACTATAATTGATAGACTATGAGGTTTATTTTAATAATACTATATCAAGCATGTATTTACTTTAAGGCACCGAAGGCAGGGGCATGCAGATTGCCCAAGAAAAGGAAAAATCTAAAACTCCGAAAATACAAGGGGTGGGGTATGATGGGGATGCATCTCCGAAAATTGAACATCTAAGACGTATAATAAATGCGTCAGTGCACAATTGACGACATAGAATTCAAAAATATTTCTGGGGGGTCACGACCACAGACCCATATCAAGTTATTAGTCGAGCCTGCAAATTAAAATTCGCTAGCTACACCCCTGTATAGCATGATATAATGCCTTGATTTTGATGGCGATGGATAGGCGGGGTGCTGAACCTGATTGGGGGGCGGGTGTGATGGGGTTCTGGACCAATTTTCTCACCACCATTCCGAGTTGGTCCAGCACGCTCCATGATTTAATGAATATGTGTGTACTTGCTGGTTCAGATTTTCAAGTAGGCAAAAGTTGCGTGCACCAGATTATTTCATGGTATTTACTAGCCGTGTGTGTTAATTTCTGTGTTCTTGGCGGGTTATCACACGCCGACGCGTATCCGTGTATGCTTACATGTATAAGAATGACAGGGGCAACACAGATATGATCCAATAGTTGTGTGGCAACACAGATATGATCCAATAGTTGTGTGGCAACACAGATATGATCCAATAGCTGTGGGGCAACACAGATATGATCCAATAGCTGTGTGGCAACAAAGATATGATCCAATAGCTGTGTGGCAACACAGATATGATCCAATAGATGTGTGGCAACACAGATATGATCCAATAGATGTGTGGCAACACAGATATGATCCAATAGATGTGTGGCAACACAGATATGATCCAATAGCTATGTGGCAACACAGATATGATCCAATAGCTGTGTGGCAACACATATATGATCCAATAGATGTGTGGCAACACAGATATGATCACAATAGCTATGTGGCAACACAGATATGATCCAATAGATGTGTGGCAACACAGATATGATCCAATAGATGTGTGGCAACACAGATATGATCCAATAGATGTGTGGCAACACAGATATGATCCAATAGATGTGTGGCAACACAGATATGATCCAATAGCTGTGTGGCAACACAGATATGATCCAATAGCTGTGTGGCAACACAGATATGATCACAATAGCTGTGTGGCAACACATATATGATCCAATAGCTGTGTGGCAACACATATATGATCACAATAGCTGTGTGGCAACACATATATGATCACAATAGTTGTGTTACGCGCGAAATTGATGATGTCACCGTGACCCTGTTATGGACATCCTGATATATATCCAGTTTGGATCAATGCTGAATTGCAACATTCTTGTTAACCCAAGCCGCAACTCCGTTACAAAATGTGAAACCGTGTGGATATAGCCTACAGGGTATCCAGGCGAAATCAGTGGCGTATCTATGGGGGCGGCACGTGGGGGCCTGTGCGAAAACAAATCTCATTTGGATACATACTAGACGATCTAAAAGCATTAATGTGCATTGTTTCTAACCATCACATGGTGAGCCGGATGCCAGAGTGTGTTGTATATGCAAGAGTGGACCGACAGCCTGGCCCTTGCGGTACATCGTCTTGCTGCACAATGTAATTTGCTGTATATCGTCTTGCTGTACATCGTCGTTGCATCGTCTTGCTGTATATCGTCTTGCTGTATATCGTCTTGCTGTACATCGTCTTGCTGTACATCGTCGGTACATCGTCTTGCGGTACATCGTCTTGCTGTACATCGTCGGTGCAACGTCTTGCTGTACATCGTCTTGCTGTACATCGTCTTGCTGTACATCGTCTTGCTGTACATCGTCGGTACATCGTCTTGCGGTACATCGTCTTGCTGTACATCGTCTTGCTGTACATCGTCGGTGCAACGTCTTGCTGTACATCGTCGTTACATCGTCTTGCTGTGCATCGTCTTGCTGTACATCGTCGGTACATCGTCTTGCTGTGCATCGTCTTGCTGTACATCGTCGGTACATCGTCGGTGCATCGTCTTGCTGTACATCGTCTTGCTGTACATCGTCTTGCTGTACATCGTCTATCGGTACATCGTCCATCGGTACATCGTCTTGCTGTATATTGTCTTGCTGTACATCGTCTATCGGTACATCGTCCATCGGTACATCGTCTTGCTGTACATCGTCTATCGGTACATCGTCTTGCTGTACATCGTCCATCGGTACATCGTCTTGCTGTATATTGTCTTGCTGTACATCGTCTTGCTGTACATCGTCGGTGCATCGTCTTGCTGTACATCGTCGGTGCATCGTCTTGCTGAACATCGTCGGTGCATCGTCTTGCTGTACATCGTCGGTGCATCGTCTTGCTGTACATCGTCGGTGCATCGTCTTGCTGTACATCGTCGGTGCATCGTCTTGCTGTACATCGTCGGTGCATCGTCTTGCTGTACATCGTCTATCGGTACATCGTCTATCGGTACATCGTCTTGCTGTACATCGTCGGTACATCGTCTTGCTGTACATCGTCGGTGCATCGTCTTGCTGTACATCGTCGTTGCATCGTCTTGCGGTATATCGTCTTGCTGTATATCGTCGTTGCATCGTCTTGCGGTATATCGTCTTGCTGTATATCGTCGTTGCATCGTCTTGCGGTATATCGTCTTGCTGTGCATCGTCTTGCTGTACATCGTCTTGCTGTACATCCTCGGTGCATCGCCTTGCTGTACATCGTCGGTGCATCGTCTTGCTGTACATCGTCTTGCTGTACATCCTCGGTGCATCGCCTTGCTGTACATCGTCGGTGCATCGTCTTGCTGTACATCGTCTTGCTGTACATCCTCGGTGCATCGTCTTGCTGTACATCGTCGGTGCATCGTCTTGCTGTACATCGTCGGTGCATGGTCTTGCTGTACATCGTCGGTGCATCGCCTTGCTGTACATCGTCGGTGCATCGCCTTGCTGTACATCGTCGGTGCATCGTCTTGCTGTACATCGTCGGTGCATCGTCTTGCTGTACATCGTCTTGCTGTGCATCGTCTTGCTGTGCATCGTCTTGCTGTACATCGTCGGTGCATCGTCTTGCTGTACATCGTCTTGTTGTGCATCGTCTTGCTGTACATCGGCTTGATGTGCATCGTCGGTGCATCGCCTTGCTGTACATCGTCGGTGCATCGCCTTGCTGTACATCCTCGGTGCATCGCCTTGCTGTACATCGTCGGTACATCGTCTTGCTGTACATCGTCGGTGCATCGCCTTGCTGTACATCCTCGGTGCATCGTCTTGCTGTACATCGTCGGTACATCGTCTTGCTGTACATCGTCCATCGGTACATCGTCTTGCTGTATATTGTCTTGCTGTACATCGTCTTGCTGTACATCGTCGGTGCATCGTCTTGCTGTACATCGTCGGTGCATCGTCTTGCTGTACATCGTCGGTGCATTGTCTTGCTGTACATCGTCGGTGCATCGTCTTGCTGTACATCGTCGGTGCATCGTCTTGCTGTACATCGTCGGTGCATCGTCTTGCTGTACATCGTCGGTGCATCGTCTTGCTGTACATCGTCTATCGGTACATCGTCTATCGGTACATCGTCTTGCTGTACATCGTCGGTACATCGTCTTGCTGTACATCGTCGGTGCATCGTCTTGCTGTACATCGTCGTTGCATCGTCTTGCGGTATATCGTCTTGCTGTATATCGTCGTTGCATCGTCTTGCGGTATATCGTCTTGCTGTATATCGTCGTTGCATCGTCTTGCGGTATATCGTCTTGCTGTGCATCGTCTTGCTGTACATCGTCTTGCTGTACATCCTCGGTGCATCGCCTTGCTGTACATCGTCGGTGCATCGTCTTGCTGTACATCGTCTTGCTGTACATCCTCGGTGCATCGCCTTGCTGTACATCGTCGGTGCATCGTCTTGCTGTACATCGTCGGTGCATCGTCTTGCTGTACATCGTCTTGCTGTGCATCGTCTTGCTGTGCATCGTCTTGCTGTACATCGTCGGTGCATCGTCTTGCTGTATATCGTCTTGCTGTACATCGTCTTGTTGTGCATCGTCTTGCTGTACATCGGCTTGATGTGCATCGTCGGTGCATCGCCTTGCTGTACATCGTCGGTGCATCGCCTTGCTGTACATCCTCGGTGCATCGCCTTGCTGTACATCGTCGGTGCATCGTCTTGCTGTACATCGTCGGTGCATCGCCTTGCTGTACATCCTCGGTGCATCGTCTTGCTGTACATCGTCGGTGCATCGCCTTGCTGTACATCCTCGGTGCATCGTCTTGCTGTACATCGTCGGTGCATCGTCTTGCTGTACATCGTCGGTGCATCGTCTTGCTGTACATCGTCGGTGCATCGCCTTGCTGTACATCGTCGGTGCATCGCCTTGCTGTACATCCTCGGTGCATCGTCTTGCTGTACATCGTCGGTGCATCGTCTTGCTGTACATCGTCGGTGCATCGTCTTGCTGTACATCGTCGGTGCATCGCCTTGCTGTACATCGTCGGTGCATCGCCTTGCTGTACATCGTCGGTACATCGTCTTGCTGTACATCGTCTTGCGGTACATCGTCTTGCTGTATATCGTCGGTACATCGTCTTGCTGTACATCGTCTTGCGGTACATCGTCTTGCGGTACATCGTCTTGCGGTACATCGTCTTGCTGCTGTACATCGTCTTGCTGTACATCGTCTTGCTGTACATCGTCTTGCGGTACATCGTCTTGCGGTACATCGTCTTGCGGTACATCGTCTTGCTGTACATCGTCTTGCGGTACATCGTCTTGCGGTACATCGTCTTGCGGTACATCGTCTTGCTGCTGTACATCGTCTTGCGGTACATCGTCTTGCTGCTGTACATCGTCTTGCGGTACATCGTCTTGCGGTACATCGTCTTGCTGCTGTACATCGTCTTGCGGTACATCGTCTTGCTGCTGTACATCGTCTTGCTGTACATCGTCTTGCGGTACATCGTCTTGCGGTACATCGTCTTGCGGTACATCGTCTTGCTGTACATCGTCTTGCGGTACATCGTCTTGCTGCTGTACATCGTCTTGCTGTACATCGTCTTGCGGTACATCGTCTTGCTGCTGTACATCGTCTTGCGGTACATCGTCTTGCGGTACATCGTCTTGCTGTACATCGTCTTGCGGTACATCGTCTTGCTGCTGTACATCGTCTTGCGGTACATCGTCTTGCGGTACATCGTCTTGCTGTACATCATCTTGCGGTACATCGTCTTGCTGTACATCGTCTTGCTGTACATCGTCTTGCTGCTGTACATCGTCTTGCGGTACATCGTCGGTGCATCGTCTTGCGGTACATCGGCTTGATGTGCATCGTCTTGCTGTATATCATCTTGCTATATGCATATACATGTACAGCAATTGAGCTCTCTGTATGATGTTACATGCATATACATGTACAGCAAGAGAGCTCTCTGTATGATGTTACATGCATATACATGTACAGCAAGAGAGCTCCCTGTATGATGTTATATGCATATACATGTACAGCAAGAGAGCTCCCTGTATGATGTTACATGCATATATATGTACAGCAAGTGAGCTCTCTGTATGATGTTACATGCATATACATGTACAGCAAGAGAGCTCTCTATATGATGTTACATGCATATACATGTACAGCAAGAGAGCTCCCTGTATGATGTTATATGCATATACATGTACAGCAAGAGAGCTCCCTGTATGATGTTACATGCATATACATGTACAGCAAGAGAGCTCCCTGTATGATGTTACATACATGTACATGTACAACAAGAGAGCTCCCTGTATGATGTTGTATACATGTACAGCAAGAGAGCTCCCTGTATGATGCTATATGCATACACATGTACAGCAACAGAGCTCCCTGTATGATGTTATATGCATGTACAGCAGGAGAGCTCCCTGTATGATGTTATATGCATGTACAGTAAGAGAGCTCCCTGTATGATGTTATATGCATGTGCATCTACAGCAAGAGAGCTCCCTGTATGATGTTATATACATGTACAGCAAGAGAGCTCCCTGTATGATGGTATATGCATGTACAGCAAGAGAGCTCTCAGTATGATGGTATATGCATATACATGTACAGCAAAAGAGCTCCCTGTAGGGTGTTATATGCATGTACATGTACAGCAAGAGAGCTCCCTGTATGATGGTATATGCATGTACAGCAAGAGAGCTCTCTGTATGATGGTATATGCATGTACATGTATAGCAAGAGAGCTCCCTGTATGATGTTATATGCATGTACAGCAAGAGAGCTCTCTGTATGATGTTATATGCATGTACATGTACAGCAAGCGAGCTCCCTGTATGATGGTATATGCATGTACAGCAAGAGAGCTCCCTATATGATGTTATATGCATGTACAGCAAGAGAGCTCCCTGTATGATGCTATATACATGTACAGCAAGAGAGCTCCCTGTATGATGGTATATGCATATACATGTACAGTAAGAGAGCTGCCTGTATGATGGTATATGCATGTACAGCAAGAGAGCTCTCTGTATGATGGTATATGCATGTACAGCAAGAGAGCTCTCTGTATGATGGTATATGCATATACATGTACAGCAAAAGAGCTCCCTGTAGGGTGTTATATGCATGTACATGTACAGCAAGAGTGCTCCCTGTATGATGGTATATGCATGTACAGCAAGAGCGCTCTCTGTATGATGGTATATGCATGTACAGCAAGAGAACTCTCTGTATGATGGTATATGCATATAAATGTACAGCAAGAGAGCTCTCTGTATGATGTTATATGCATGTACATGTACAGCAAGATGTACAGCAAGAGAGCTCCCTGTATGATGGTATATGCATGTACAGCAAGAGAGCTCCTTATATGATGTTATATACATGTACAGCAAGAGAGCGCCCTGTATGATGTTATATGCATGAACATGTACGGCAAGATGTACAGCAAGAGAGCTCCCTGTATGATGGTATATGCATGTACAGCAAGAGAGCTCTCTGTATGATGTTATATGCATATACATGTACAGCAAGACAGCTCCCTGTATGGTGGTATATGCATATACATGTACAGCAAGAGAGCTCCCTGTATGATGTTATATGCATGTACATGTACGGCAAGATGTACAGCAAGAGAGCTCCCTGTATGATGGTATATGCATGTACAGCAAGAGAGCTCTCTGTATGATGTTATATACATGTACAGCAAAAGAGCTCTCTGTATGATGTTATATGCATGTACATGTACGACAAGATGTACAGCAAGAGAGCTCTCTGTATGATGGTATATGCATATACATGTACAGCAAGAGAGCTCCCTATATGATGTTATATGCATGTACAGCAAGAGAGCTCCCTGTATGATGTTATATGCTAGCACATGTACAGCAAGAAAGCTCCCTGTATGGTGTTATATGCATGTACATGTACAGCAAGAGAGCTCCCTGTATGGTGTTATATGCATGTACAGCAAGAGGGCTCCCTGTATGATGTTATATGCATATACATGTACAGCAAGAGAGCTCCCTGTATGATGGTATATGCATATACAGCAAGAGAGCTCCCTGTATGGTGTTATATGCATATACATGTACAGCTAGAGAGCTCCATGTATGATAGTATATGCATATACATGTACAGCAAGAGAGCTCCCTGTATGATGTTATATGCATGTACATGTACAGCAATAGAGCTCCCTGTATGTTGGTATATGCATATACATGTACAGCAAGTGAGCTTCCTGTATGATGTTATATGCATATACATGTACAGCAAGAGAGCTCCCTGTATGATGTTATATACATGTACATGTACAGCAAGAGAGCTCCCTGTATGATGTTATATACATGTACATGTACAGCAAGAGAGCTCCCTGTATGATGTTATATGCATTTACAGCAAGAGAGCTCCCTGTTTAATGGTATATGCATATACATGTACAGCAAGAGAGCTCCCTGTATAATGCTATATGCATATACATGTACAGCAAGAGAGCTCCCTGTATGATGTTATATACATTTACAGCAAAAGAGCTCCCTGTATGATGCTATATGCATGTACAGCTAAAGAGCTCCCTGTATGATGTTGTATGCATGTACAGCAAGAGAGCTCTCTGTATGATGGTATATGCATATACATGTACAGCATGATAGCTCCCTGTATGGTGTTACATGCATGTACATGTACAGCAAGAGAGCTCCCTGTATAATGCTATATGCATGTACAGCAAGAGAGCTCCCTGTATGATGTTATATGCATGTACAGCAAGAGAGCTCCCTGTATGATGTTATATACATGTACAGCAAGAGAGCTCCCTGTATGATGTTATATACATGTACAGCAAGAGAGCTCCCTGTATGATGTTATATGCTTGTACATGTACAGCAAGGGAGCTCCCTATATGCTGTTATATGCATGTACATGTACAGCAAGAGAGCTCTCTGTATGATGGTATATGCATATACATGTACAGCAAGAGAGCTCCCTGTATGAAGTTATATGCATGTACATGTACAGCAATAGAGCTCCCAGTATGATGCTATATGCATTGTTTATACAAATTTATTTTAGCTCGATTGCGAAACAAGGTCTTTCAACTTATATAAATCACTCTCGAGACCTCATTCCTGATGGAATCCATCGCCACGAGGGAGAGAAGAGGCAACGTGGAATTTAAATGCCTTGCCTTAGGACATAATCGTAACGGCTCCAGCGGGGCTCGAACTCCAGACCGTTCGCACCTGAAGCGAACGCGCATCCACTGCACCATCACGACTTCCACAGTATTCTACACTATATGCATGTACATGTACAGCAAGAGAGCTCCCTGTATGATGCTATATGCATGTACATGTACAGCAAGAGTGCTCCCTGTATGATGTTATATGCATGTACAGCAAGAGAGCTCTCTGTATGATGTTATATGCATGTACAGCAAGCGAGCTCTCTGTATGATGTTATATGCATGTACAGCAAGAGAGCTCCCTGTATGATGTTATATGCATGTACAGGAAGCGAGCTCTCTGTATGATGTTGTATACATGTACAGCAAGCGAGCTCCCTGTATGATGGTATATGCATGTACAGCAAGAGAGCTCTCAGTATGATGGTATATGCATATACATGTACAGCAAGAGATCTCCCTGTATGATGTTATATGCATATACATGTACAGCAAAAGAGATCCCTGTATGATGGTATATGCATATACATGTACAGAAAGAGATCTCCCTGTATGATGTTATATACATGTACAGTAAAAACAGCTCCCTGTATGATGTTATATGCATGTACAGCTGGAGCGCTCCCTGTATGATGGTATATGCATATACATGTACAGCAAGTGATCTCACTGTATGATGTTATATGCATATACATTTACAGCAAGAGATCTCCCTGTATGATGTTATATGCATATACATGTACAGCAAGAGATCTCCCTGTATGATGGTATATGCATATACATGTACAGCAAGAGATCTCCCTGTAGGATGTTATATACATGTACAGCAAAAGATCTCCCTGTATGATGGTATATGCATATACATGTACATCAGGAGAGTTCCCTGTATGATGTTATATACATGTACAGCAAGAGAGCTCCCTGTATGATGTTATATACATATACAGCAAGAGAGCTCCCTGTATGGTATTATATGCATGTACAGCAAGTGAGCTCCCTGTATGATGTTATATGCATGTACAGCAAGAGAGCTCTCTGTATGATGTTATATACATGTACAACAAGAGAGCTCCCTGTATGATGTTATATGCATATACAGCAAGAGTGCTCCCTGTATGGTGTTATATACATGTACATGTACAGCAAGAGAGCTCCCTGTATGATGTTATATGCATGTACAGCAAGAGAGCTCCCTGTATGATGTTATATACATGTACAGCAAGAGAGCTCCCTGTATGATGTTATATACAGGTACAGCAAGAGAGCTCCCTGTATGATGTTATATACATGTACAGCAAGAGAGCTCCCTGTATGATTGTATATGCATGTACAGCAAGAGAGCTCCCTGTATGGTTGGATATGCATGTACAACAAGAGAGCTCCCTGTATGATGTTATATGCATGTACAGCAAGAGAGCTCCCTGTATGATGTTATATACATATACAGCAAGAGAGCTCCCTGTATGGTGTTATATGCATGTACAGCAAGAGAGCTCCCTGTATGATGTTATATACATGAACAGCAAGAGAGCTCTCTGTATGATGTTATATGCATGTACAACAAGAGAGCTCCCTGTATGATGTTATATACATGTACAGCAAGAGAGCTCCCTGTATGATGTTATATGCATACACATGTACAGCAAGAGAGCTCCCTGTATGATGGTATATGCATGTACAACAAGAGAGCTCAATGTATGATGTTATATACATGTACAGCAAGAGAGCTCTCTGTATGATGGTATATGCATATACATGTACAGCAAGAGAGCTCCCTGTATGATGTTATATGCATATACATGTACAGCAAGAGAGCTCCCTGTATGATAGTATATGCATATACATGTACAGCAAGAGAGCTCCCTGTATGATGGTATATGCATATACATGTACAGCAAGAGATCTCCCTGTATGATGTTATATACATGTACAGCAAAAGAGCTCCCTGTATGATGTTATATGCATGTACAACTAGAGAGCTCCAGGTATGATGTTATATGCATGTACAGCAAGAGAGCTCCCTGTATGATGTTATATACATGTACAACAAGAGAGCTCCCTGTATGATGTTATATGCATGTACAGAAAGAGAGCTCCCTGTATGATGTTATATACATATACAGCAAGAGAGCTCCCTGTTTGGTGTTATATGCATGTACAGCAAGAGAGCTCCCTGTATGATGTTATATACATGTACATGTACAGCAAGAGAGCTCCCTGTATGATATTATATGCATGTACAGCAAGAGAGCTCCCTGTATGATGTTATATACATGTACATGTACAGCAAGAGAGCTCCCTGTACGATGTTATATACATGTACATGTACAGCAAGAGAGCTCACTGTATGATGGTATATGCATGTACAGCAAGAGAGCTCCCTGTATGATGTTATATGCATATACATGTACAGCAAGAGAGCTCCCTGTATGATGGTATATGCATATACATGTACATCAAGAGAGCTCCCTGTATGATGGTATATGCATATACATGTACAGCAAGAGATCTCCCTGTATGATATTATATACATGTACAGCAAAAGAGCTCCCTGTATGATGTTATATGCATGTACAGCTAGAGATCTCCAGGTATGATGTTATATGCATGTACAGCAAGAGAGCTCCCTGTATGATGTTATATACATGTACAACAAGAGAGCTCCCTGTATGATGTTATATGCATGTACAGCAAGAGAGCTCCCTGTATGATGTTATATACATATACAGCAAGAGAGCTCCCTGTATGGTGTTATGTGCATGTACAGCAAGAGAGCTCCCTGTATGATGTTATATACATGTACATGTACAGCAAGAGAGCTCCCTGTATGATATTATATGCATGTACAGCAAGAGAGCTCCCTGTATGATGTTATATACATGTACATGTACAGCAAGAGAGCTCCCTGTACGATGTTATATACATGTACATGTACAGCAAGAGAGCTCCCTGTATGATGGTATATGCATGTACAGCAAGAGAGCTCCCTGTATGATGTTATATGCATATACATGTACAGCAAGAGAGCTCCCTGTATGATGGTATATGCATATAAATGTACAGCAAGAGAGCTCCCTGTATGATGGTATATGCATATACATGTACTGCAAGAGATCTCCCTGTATGATGTTATATGCATGTACAGCTAGAGAGCTCCAGGTATGATGTTATATGCATGTACAGCAAGAGAGCACCCTGTATGATGTTATATACATGTACAACAAGAGAGCTCCCTGTATGATGTTATATGCATGTACAGCAAGAGAGCTCCCTGTATGATGTTATATACATATACAGCAAGAGAGCTCCCTGTATGGTGTTATATGCATGTACAGCAAGAGAGCTCCCTGTATGATGTTATATACATGTACATGTACAGCAAGAGAGCTCCCTGTATGATATTATATGCATGTTCAGCAAGAGAGCTCCCTGTACGATGTTATGTACATGTACATGTACAGCAAGAGAGCTCCCTGTATGATGGTATATGCATGTACAAAAAGAGAGCTCAATGTATGATGATATATACATGTACAGCAAGAGAGCTCCCTGTTTGATGGTATATGCATATACCTGTACAGCAAGAGAGCTCCCTGTATGATGTTATATGCATATACATGTACAGCAAGAGATATCCCTGTATGATGGTATATACATATACATGTACAGCAAGAGATCTCCCTGTATGATATTATATACATGTACAGCAAAAGAGCTCCCTGTATGATGTTATATGCATGTACAGCTAGAGAGCTCCCTGTATGATGGTATATGCATGTACAGCAAGAGAGCTCACTGTATGATGTTATATGCATGTACAGCTAGAGAGCTCCCTGTATGATGTTATATGCATGTACAGCAAGAGACCTCCATGTATGATGTTATATGCATGTACAGCTAGAGAGCTCCCTGTATGATGTTATATGCATGTACAGCAAGAGAGCTCCCTGTATTATGTTATATGCCTGTACAGCAGGAGAGCTCACTGTATGATGGTATATGCATGTACAGCAAGAGAGCTCCCTGTATGATGTTATATGCATGTACAGCAAGAGAGGTCTCAATATGATAGTATACGCATATAAATGTACAGCAAGAGATCTCCCTGTATGATGTTATATGCATATATATGTACAGCAAAACAGCTCCCTGTTTGATGTTATATGCATGTACATGTACAGCAAGAGATCTCCATGTATGAAGTTATATGCATGTACAGCAAGAGGGCTCCCTGTATGATGTTATATACATGTACAGCAAGAGAGCTCCCTGTACGATGTTATATACATATACAGCAAGAGAGCTCCCTGTATGGTATTATATGCATGTACAGCAAGTGAGCTCCCTGTATGATATTATATGCATGTACAGCAAGAGAGCTCCCTGTATGATGTTATATACATGTACAACAAGAGAGCTCCCTGTATGATGTTATATGCATATACAGCAAGAGAGCTCACTGTATGGTGTTATATACATGTACAGCTAGAGAGCTCCCGTATGATGTTATATGCATGTACAGCAAGAGAGCTCCCTGTATGATGTTATATACCTGTACATGTACAGCAATAGAGCTCCCTGTATGATGTTATATGCATGTACAGCAAGAGAGCTCCCTGTATGATGTTATATACAGGTACAGCAAGAGAGCTCCCTGTATGATGTTATATACATGTACAGCAAGAGAGCTCCCTGTATGATGTTATATACATGTACATGTACAGCAAGAGAGCTCCCTGTATGATGTTATATGCATGTACAGCAAGAGAGCTCCCTGTATGATGTTATATACATGTACATGTACAGCAAGAGAGCTCCCTGTATGATGTTATATATATGTACAGCAAGAGTGCTCCCTGTATGATTGTATATGCATGTACATCAAGAGAGCTCCCTGTATGGTTGTATATGCATGTACAACAAGAGAGCTCCCTGTATGATGTTATATGCATGAACAGCAAGAGAGCTCCCTGTATGATGTTATATACATGTACAGCAAGAGAGCTCCATGTATGATGTTATATGCATATACATGTACAGCAAGAGAGCTCCCTGTATGATGGTATATGCATATACATGTACAGCAAGAGATCTCCCTGTATGATGTTATATACATGTACAGCAAAAGAGCTCCCTGTATGATGTTATATGCATGTACAGCTAGAGAGCTCCAGGTATGATGTTATTTGCATGTACAGCAAGAGAGCTCCCTGTATGATGATATATACATGTACAACAAGAGAGCTCCCTGTATGATGTTATATTCATGTACAGCAAGAGAGCTCCCTGTATGATGTTATATACATATACAGCAAGAGAGCTCCCTGAATGGTGTTATATGCATGTACAGCAAGAGAGCTCCCTGTATGATGTTATATACATGTACATGTACAGCAAGAGAGCTCCCTGTATGATATTATATGCATGTACAGCAAGAGAGCTCCCTGTATGATGTTATATACATGTACATGTACAGCAAGAGAGCTCCCTGTACGATATTATATACATGTACATGTACAGCAAGAGAGCTCCCTGTATGATGGTATATGCATGTACAACAAGAGAGCTCAATGTATGATGTTATATGCATATACATGTACAGCAAGAGATATCCCTGTATGATGGTATATACATATACATGTACAGCAAGAGATCTCCCTGTATGATGGTATATACATGTACAGCAAAAGAGCTCCCTTTATGATGTTATATGCATGTACAGCTAGAGAGCTCCCTGTATGATGTTATATGCATGTACAGCAAGAGAGCTCCCTGTATGATGGTATATGCATGTACGGCAAGAGAGCTCACTGTATGATGTTATATGCATGTACAGCTAGAGAGCTCCCTGTATGATGTTATATGCATGTACAGCAAGAGACCTCCCTGTATGATGTTATATGCATGTACAGATAGAGAACTCCCTGTATGATGTTATATGCATGTACAGCAAGAGAGCTCCCTGTATGATGTTATATGCCTGTACAGCAGGAGAGCTCACTGTATGATGGTATATGCATGTACAGCAAGAGAGCTCCCTGTATGATGTTATATGCATGTACAGCAAGAGAGCTCTCTGTATGATAGTATACGCATATACATGTACAGCAAGAGATCTCCCTGTATGATGTTATATGCATATACATGTACAGCAAAACAGCTCCCTATATGATGTTATATGCATGTACATGTACAGCAAGAGATCTCCCTGTATGATGTTTTATGCATGTACAGCAAGAGAGCTCCCTGTATGATGGTATATGCATATACATGTACAGCAAGAGATCTCCCTGTACGATGTTATATGCATGTACAGCAAGAGAGCTCCCTGAATGATGGTGTATGCATATACATGTACAGCAAGAGATCTCCCTGTATGATGTTATATACATGTACAGCAAAACAGCTCCCTGTATGATCTTATATGCATATACATGTACAGCAAGAGATCTCCCGGTATGATGTTATATGCATATACATGTACAGCAAGAGATCTCACAGTACGATGTTATATGCATATACATGTACAGCAAGAGATCTCCCTGTATGATGTTATATGCATAAACATGTACAGCAAGATATGTCCCTGTATGATGTTATATGCATATACATGTACAGCAAGAGATCTCCCTGTATGATGTTATATGCATGTACATGTACAGCAAGAGAGCTCCCTGTATGATGTTATATGCATGTACAACAAGAGAGCTCCCTGTATGATGCTATATGCATGTACAGCAAGAGAGCTCCCTGTATGATGTTATATACATGTACAACAAGAGAGCTCCCTGTATGATGCTATATACATGTACAGCAAGAGAGCTCCCTGTATGATGGTATATACATGTACAGCAAGAGAGCTCCCTGTATGATGGTATATACATGTACAGCAATAGAGCTCCCTGTATGATGTTATATGCATGTACAGCAATAGAGCTCCCTGTATGATGGTATATACCTGTACAGCAATAGAGCTCCCTGTATGATGGTATATACATGTACAGCAATAGAGCACCCTGTATGATGGTATATACATGTACAGCAATAGAGCACCCTGTATGATGGTATATACATGTACAGCAATAGAGCACCCTGTATGATGGTATATACATGTACAGCAATAGAGCTCCCTGTATGATGTTTTATACATGTACAGCAATAGAGCTCCCTGTATGATGGTATATACATGTACAGCAATAGAGCTCCCTGTATGATGGTATATACATGTACAACAATAGAGCTCCCTGTATGATGGTATATGCATATACATGTACAGAAAGAGAGCTCCCTGTATGATGTTATATGCATATACATGTACAGCAAGAGATATCCCTGTATGATGTTATATGCATATACATGTACAGCAAGAGGTCTCCCTGTATGATGGTATATGCATATACATGTACAGCAAGAGATCTCCCTGTATGATGTTATATACATGTACAGCAAAAGAGCTCCCTGTATGATGTTATATGCATGTACAGCAAGAGAGCTCCCTGTATGATGTTATATGCATGTACAGCAAGAGAGCTCCCTGTATGATGGTATATGCATGTACAGCAAGAGAGCTCCCTGTATGATGTTATATGCATGTACAGCAAGAGAGCTCCCTGTATGATGTTATATGCATGTACAGCAAGAGAGCTCCCTGTATGATGTTATATGCATGTACAGCAAGAGAGCTCCCTGTATGATGTTATATGCATGTACAGCAAGAGAGCTCCCTGTATGATGTTATATACATGTACAGCAAGAGAGCTCCCTGTATGATGTTTAATATACATGTACAGCAAGAGAGCTCCCTGTATGATGTTATATGCATGTACATGTACAGCAAGAGAGCTCCCTGTATGATGTTATATGCATGTACATGTACAGCAAGAGAGCTCCCTGTATGGTGTTATATGCATATACATGTACAGCAAGAGAGCTCCCTGTATGATGTTATATGCATGTACATGTACAGCAAGAGAGCTCCCTGTATGATGTTATATGCATGTACATGTACAGCAAGAGAGCTCCCTGTATGATGTTATATGCATGTACAGCAAGAGAGCTCCCTGTATGGTGTTATATACATGTACAGCAAGAGAGCTCCCTGTATGATGTTATATGCATGTACAACAAGAGAGCTCCCTGTATGATGTTATATTTGCATGTACAGCAAGAGTGCTCCCTGTATGATGGTATATGCATGTACAACAAGAGAGCTCCCTGTATGATGTTATATGCATGTACAGCAAGAGAGCTCCCTGTATGATGTTATATGCATGTACAGTAAGAGAGCTCACTGTATGATGTTATATGCATGTACAGCAAGAGATCTCCCTGTATGATCTTATATGCATGTACAACAAGAGAGCTCTCTGTATGATGTTATATGCATGTACAGCAAGAGAGCTCCCTGTATGATGTTATATGCATGTACAATAAGAGAGCTCCCCGTATGATGTTATATGCATGTACAGCAAGAGAGCTCCCTATATGATGTTATATGCATGTACAGCAAGAGAGCTGCCTGTATGATGTTATATGCATGTACAGCAAGAGAGCTCCCTGTATGATGTTATATGCATGTACAGCAAGAGAGCTCCCTGTATGATGTTATATGCATGTACAGCAAGAGAGCTCCCTGTATGATGTTATATACATGTACAGCAAGAGAGCTCCCTGTATGATGTTATATACATGTACAGCAAGAGAGCTCCCTGTATGATGTTATATGCATGTACAGCAAGAGAGCTACCTGTATAGTTGCATATGCATGTACAGCAAGAGAGCTCCCTGTATGATGTTATATGCATGTACAGCAAGAGAGCTCCCTGTATGATGTTATATACATGTACAGCAAGAGAGCTCCCTGTATGATGTTATATGATATACATGTACAGCAAGAGAGCTCCCTGTATGATGTTATATGATATACATGTACAGCAAGAGAGCTCCCTGTATGATGTTATATGCATGTACAGCAAGAGAGCTCCCTGTATGATGTTATATGCATGTACAGCAAGAGAGCTCCCTGTATGATGTTATATGCATGTACAGCAAGAGAGCTCCCTGTATGATGTTATATGCATGTACAGCAAGAGAGCTCCCTGTATGATGTTATATGCATGTACAGCAAGAGAGCTCCCTGTATGATGTTATATGCATGTACATGTACAGCAAGAGAGCTCCCTGTATGATGTTATATGCATGTACAGCAAGAGAGCTCCCTGTATGATGTTATACATGTACATGTACAGCAAGAGAGCTCCCTGTATGATGTTATATCATGTACATGTACAGCAAGAGAGCTCCCTGTATGATGTTATATGCATGTACAGCAAGAGAGCTCCCTGTATGATGTTATATGCATGTACAGCAAGAGAGCTCCCTGTATGATGTTATATACATGTACAGCAAGAGAGCTCCCTGTATGATGTTATATGCATGTACAGCAAGAGAGCTCCCTGTATGATGTTATATGCATGTACAGCAAGAGAGCTCCCTGTATGATGTTATATGCATGTACAGCAAGAGAGCTCCCTGTATGATGTTATATGCATGTACAGCAAGAGAGCTCCCTGTATGATGTTATATGCATGTACAGCAAGAGAGCTCCCTGTATGATGTTATATGCATGTACAGCAAGAGAGCTCCCTGTATGATGTTATATGCATGTACAGCAAGAGAGCTCCCTGTATGATGTTATATGCATGTACAGCAAGAGAGCTCCCTGTATGATGTTATATGCATGTACAGCAAGAGAGCTCCCTGTATGATGTTATATGCATGTACAGCAAGAGAGCTCCCTGTATGATGTTATATGATATACATGTACAGCAAGAGAGCTCCCTGTATGATGTTATATGCATGTACAGCAAGAGAGCTCCCTGTATGATGTTATATACATGTACAGCAAGAGAGCTCCCTGTATGATGTTATATGCATGTACAGCAAGAGAGCTCCCTGTATGATGTTATATGCATGTACAGCAAGAGAGCTCCCTGTATGATGTTATATGCATGTACAGCAAGAGAGCTCCCTGTATGATGTTATATGCATGTACAGCAAGAGAGCTCCCTGTATGATGTTATATGCATGTACAGCAAGAGAGCTCCCTGTATGATGTTATATGCATGTACAGCAAGAGAGCTCCCTGTATGATGTTATAATGACATGTACAGCAAGAGAGCTCCCTGTATGATGTTATATGCATGTACAGCAAGAGAGCTCCCTGTATGATGTTATATACATGTACAGCAAGAGAGCTCCCTGTATGATGTTATATGCATGTACAGCAAGAGAGCTCCCTGTATAGTTATATGCATGTACAGCAAGAGAGCTCCCTGTATGATGTTATATGCATGTACAGCAAGAGAGCTCCCTGTATGATGTTATATACATGTACAGCAAGAGAGCTCCCTGTATGATGTTATATGCATACATGTACAGCAAGAGAGCTCCCTGTATGATGGTATATGCATATACATGTACAGCAAGAGAGCTCCCTGTATGATGTTATATACATGTAAAGCAAGAGAGCTCCCTGTATGATGTTATATGCATGTACAGCAAGAGAGCTCCCTGTATGATGTTATATGCATGTACAGCAAGAGAGCTCCCTGTATGATGTTATATGCATGTACAACAAGAGAGCTCCCTGTATGATGTTATATGCATGTACAGCAAGAGAGCTCCCTGTATGATGTTATATACATATACAGCAAGAGAGCTCCCTGTATGGTGTTATATGCATGTACAGCAAGAGAGCTCCCTGTATGATGTTATATACATGTACATGTACAGCAAGAGAGCTCCCTGTATGATATTATATGCATGTACAGCAAGAGAGCTCCCTGTATGATGTTATATACATGTACATGTACAGCAAGAGAGCTCCCTGTACGATGTTATATACATGTACATGTACAGCAAGAGAGCTCCCTGTATGATGGTATATGCATGTACAGCAAGAGAGCTCCCTGTATGATGTTATATGCATATACATGTACAGCAAGAGAGCTCCCTGTATGATGGTATATGCATATAATGTACAGCAAGAGAGCTCCCTGTATGATGGTATATGCATATACATGTACTGCAAGAGAGCTCCCTGTATGATGTTATATGCATGTACAGCTAGAGAGCTCCCTGTATGATGTTATATGCATGTACAGCAAGAGAGCTCCCTGTATGATGTTATATACATGTACAACAAGAGAGCTCCCTGTATGATGTTATATGCATGTACAGCAAGAGAGCTCCCTGTATGATGTTATATACATGTACAGCAAGAGAGCTCCCTGTATGATGTTATATGCATGTACAGCAAGAGAGCTCCCTGTATGATGTTATATACATGTACATGTACAGCAAGAGAGCTCCCTGTATGATGTTATATGCATGTTCAGCAAGAGAGCTCCCTGTACGATGTTATATACATGTACATGTACAGCAAGAGAGCTCCCTGTATGATGTTATATGCATGTACAACAAGAGAGCTCAATGTATGATGATATATACATGTACAGCAAGAGAGCTCCCTGTATGATGGTATATGCATATACATGTACAGCAAGAGAGCTCCCTGTATGATGTTATATGCATATACATGTACAGCAAGAGATATCCCTGTATGATGGTATATACATATACATGTACAGCAAGAGATCTCCCTGTATGATGTTATATACATGTACAGCAAAAGAGCTCCCTGTATGATGTTATATGCATGTACAGCTAGAGAGCTCCCTGTATGATGTTATATGCATGTACAGCAAGAGAGCTCACTGTATGATGTTATATGCATGTACAGCAAGAGAGCTCCCTGTATGATGTTATATGCATGTACAGCAAGAGAGCTCCATGTATGATGTTATATGCATGTACAGCTAGAGAGCTCCCTGTATGATGTTATATGCATGTACAGCAAGAGAGCTCCCTGTATGATGTTATATGCATGTACAGCAGGAGAGCTCACTGTATGATGTTATATGCATGTACAGCAAGAGAGCTCCCTGTATGATGTTATATGCATGTACAGCAAGAGAGCTCTCAATATGATAGTATACGCATATAAATGTACAGCAAGAGATCTCCCTGTATGATGTTATATGCATATATATGTACAGCAAAACAGCTCCCTGTATGATGTTATATGCATGTACATGTACAGCAAGAGATCTCCCTGTATGAAGTTATATGCATGTACAGCAAGAGAGCTCCCTGTATGATGTTATATACATGTACAGCAAGAGAGCTCCCTGTATGATGTTATATACATATACAGCAAGAGAGCTCCCTGTATGGTATTATATGCATGTACAGCAAGAGAGCTCCCTGTATGATGTTATATGCATGTACAGCAAGAGAGCTCCCTGTATGATGTTATATACATGTACAACAAGAGAGCTCCCTGTATGATGTTATATGCATATACAGCAAGAGAGCTCCCTGTATGATGTTATATACATGTACAGCAAGAGAGCTCCCTGTATGATGTTATATGCATGTACAGCAAGAGAGCTCCCTGTATGATGTTATATACATGTACATGTACAGCAAGAGAGCTCCCTGTATGATGTTATATGCATGTACAGCAAGAGAGCTCCCTGTATGATGTTATATGCATGTACAGCAAGAGAGCTCCCTGTATGATGTTATATACATGTACAGCAAGAGAGCTCCCTGTATGATGTTATATACATGTACATGTACAGCAAGAGAGCTCCCTGTATGATGTTATATGCATGTACAGCAAGAGAGCTCCCTGTATGATGTTATATACATGTACATGTACAGCAAGAGAGCTCCCTGTATGATGTTATATACATGTACAGCAAGAGAGCTCCCTGTATGATTGTATATGCATGTACAGCAAGAGAGCTCCCTGTATGGTTTTATATGCATGTACAACAAGAGAGCTCCCTGTATGATGTTATATGCATGTACAGCAAGAGAGCTCCCTGTATGATGTTATATACATGTACAGCAAGAGAGCTCCCTGTATGATGTTATATGCATATACATGTACAGCAAGAGAGCTCCCTGTATGATGGTATATGCATATACATGTACAGCAAGAGATCTCCCTGTATGATGTTATATACATGTACAGCAAAAGAGCTCCCTGTATGATGTTATATGCATGTACAGCTAGAGAGCTCCAGGTATGATGTTATATGCATGTACAGCAAGAGAGCTCCCTGTATGATGTTATATACATGTACAACAAGAGAGCTCCCTGTATGATGTTATATGCATGTACAGCAAGAGAGCTCCCTGTATGATGTTATATACATATACAGCAAGAGAGCTCCCTGAATGGTGTTATATGCATGTACAGCAAGAGAGCTCCCTGTATGATGTTATATACATGTACATGTACAGCAAGAGAGCTCCCTGTATGATATTATATGCATGTACAGCAAGAGAGCTCCCTGTATGATGTTATATACATGTACATGTACAGCAAGAGAGCTCCCTGTACGATATTATATACATGTACATGTACAGCAAGAGAGCTCCCTGTATGATGGTATATGCATGTACAACAAGAGAGCTCAATGTATGATGTTATATGCATATACATGTACAGCAAGAGATATCCCTGTATGATGGTATATACATATACATGTACAGCAAGAGATCTCCCTGTATGATGGTATATACATGTACAGCAAAAGAGCTCCCTTTATGATGTTATATGCATGTACAGCTAGAGAGCTCCCTGTATGATGTTATATGCATGTACAGCAAGAGAGCTCCCTGTATGATGGTATATGCATGTACGGCAAGAGAGCTCACTGTATGATGTTATATGCATGTACAGCTAGAGAGCTCCCTGTATGATGTTATATGCATGTACAGCAAGAGACCTCCCTGTATGATGTTATATGCATGTACAGATAGAGAACTCCCTGTATGATGTTATATGCATGTACAGCAAGAGAGCTCCCTGTATGATGTTATATGCCTGTACAGCAGGAGAGCTCACTGTATGATGGTATATGCATGTACAGCAAGAGAGCTCCCTGTATGATGTTATATGCATGTACAGCAAGAGAGCTCTCTGTATGATAGTATACGCATATACATGTACAGCAAGAGATCTCCCTGTATGATGTTATATGCATATACATGTACAGCAAAACAGCTCCCTATATGATGTTATATGAATGTACATGTACAGCAAGAGATCTCCCTGTATGATGTTTTATGCATGTACAGCAAGAGAGCTCCCTGTATGATGGTATATGCATATACATGTACAGCAAGAGATCTCCCTGTACGATGTTATATGCATGTACAGCAAGAGAGCTCCCTGAATGATGGTGTATGCATATACATGTACAGCAAGAGATCTCCCTGTATGATGTTATATACATGTACAGCAAAACAGCTCCCTGTATGATCTTATATGCATATACATGTACAGCAAGAGATCTCCCGGTATGATGTTATATGCATATACATGTACAGCAAGAGATCTCACAGTACGATGTTATATGCATATACATGTACAGCAAGAGATCTCCCTGTATGATGTTATATGCATAAACATGTACAGCAAGATATGTCCCTGTATGATGTTATATGCATATACATGTACAGCAAGAGATCTCCCTGTATGATGTTATATGCATGTACATGTACAGCAAGAGAGCTCCCTGTATGATGTTATATGCATGTACAACAAGAGAGCTCCCTGTATGATGCTATATGCATGTACAGCAAGAGAGCTCCCTGTATGATGTTATATACATGTACAACAAGAGAGCTCCCTGTATGATGCTATATACATGTACAGCAAGAGAGCTCCCTGTATGATGGTATATACATGTACAGCAAGAGAGCTCCCTGTATGATGGTATATACATGTACAGCAATAGAGCTCCCTGTATGATGTTATATGCATGTACAGCAATAGAGCTCCCTGTATGATGGTATATACCTGTACAGCAATAGAGCTCCCTGTATGATGGTATATACATGTACAGCAATAGAGCACCCTGTATGATGGTATATACATGTACAGCAATAGAGCACCCTGTATGATGGTATATACATGTACAGCAATAGAGCACCCTGTATGATGGTATATACATGTACAGCAATAGAGCTCCCTGTATGATGTTTTATACATGTACAGCAATAGAGCTCCCTGTATGATGGTATATACATGTACAGCAATAGAGCTCCCTGTATGATGGTATATACATGTACAACAATAGAGCTCCCTGTATGATGGTATATGCATATACATGTACAGAAAGAGAGCTCCCTGTATGATGTTATATGCATATACATGTACAGCAAGAGATATCCCTGTATGATGTTATATGCATATACATGTACAGCAAGAGGTCTCCCTGTATGATGGTATATGCATATACATGTACAGCAAGAGATCTCCCTGTATGATGTTATATACATGTACAGCAAAAGAGCTCCCTGTATGATGTGATATGCATGTACAGCTAGAGAGCTCCCTGTATGATGTTATATGCATGTACAGCAAGAGAGCTCCCTGTATGATGGTTTATGCATGTACAGCAAGAGAGCTCACTGTATGATGTTATATGCATGTACAGCAAGAGAGCTCACTGTATGATGGTATATGCATGTACAGCAAGAGAGCTCCCTGTATGATGTTATATACATGTACAGCAAGAGAGCTCTCTGTATGATGTTATATGCATGTACAGCAAGAGAGCTCCTGTATGTGTTATATACATGTACAGCAAGAGAGCTCTCTGTATGATGTTAACATATACATGTACAGCAAGAGAGCTCTCTGTATGATGTTATATGCATATACATGTACAGCAAGAGAGCTCCCTGTATGATGTTATATGCATATACATGTACAGCAAGAGAGCTCCCTGTATGGTGTTATATGCATATACATGTACAGCAAGAGAGCTCCCTGTATGATGTTATATGCATGTACATGTACAGCAAGAGAGCTCTCTGTATGATGTTATATGCATGTACATGTACAGCAAGAGAGCTCCCTGTATGATGTTATATGTACATGTACAGCAAGAGAGCTCCCTGTATGATGTTATATACATGTACAGCAAGAGAGCTCCCTGTATGATGTTATATGCATGTACAGCAAGAGAGCTCCCTGTATGATGTTATATGCATGTACAGCAAGAGAGCTCCCTGTATGATGTTATATGCATGTACAGCAAGAGAGCTCCCTGTATGATGTTATATACATGTACAGCAAGAGAGCTCCCTGTATGATGTTATATGCATGTACAGCAAGAGAGCTCCCTGTATGATGTTATATGCATGTACAGCAAGAGATCTCCCTGTATGATGTTATATGCATGTACAGCAAGAGAGCTCCCTGTATGATGTTATATGCATGTACAGCAAGAGAGCTCCCTGTATGATGTTATATGCATGTACAACAAGAGACCTCCCCGTATGATGTTATATGCATGTACAGCAAGAGAGCTCCCTATATGATGTTATATGCATGTACAGCAAGAGAGCTCCCTGTATGATGTTATATGCATGTACAGCAAGAGAGCTCCCTGTATGATGTTATATGCATGTACAGCAAGAGAGCTCCCTGTATGATGTTATATACATGTACATGTACAGCAAGAGAGCTCCCTGTATGATGTTATATACAGGTACAGCAAGAGAGCTCCCTGTATGATGTTATATACATGTACAGCAAGAGAGCTCCCTGTATGATTGTATATGCATGTACAGCACGAGAGCTCCCTGTATAGTTGCATATGCATGTATAACAAGAGAGCTCCCTGTATGATGTTATATGCATGTACAGCAAGAGAGCTCCCTGTATGATGTTATATACATGTACAGCAAGAGAGCTCCCTGTATGATGTTATATGCATATACATGTACAGCAAGAGAGCTCCCTGTATGATGGTATATGCATATACATGTACAGCAAGAGATATCCCTGTATGATGTTATATACATGTAAAGCAAAAGAGCTCCCTGTATGATGTTATATGCATGTACAGCTAGAGAGCTCCAGGTATGATGTTATATGCATGTACAGCAAGAGAGCTCCCTATATGATGTTATATACATGTACAACAAGAGAGCTCAATGTATTATGTTATATGCATGTACAGCAAGAGAGCTCCCTGTATGATGTTATATACATGTACATGTACAGCAAGAGAGCTCCCTGTATGATATTATATGCATGTACAGCAAGAGAGCTCCCTGTATGATGTTATATACATGTACATGTACAGCAAGAGAGCTCCCTGTACGATGTTATATACATGTACATGTACAGCAAGAGAGCTCCCTTTATGATGGTATATGCATGTACATGTACAGCAAGAGATATCCCTGTATGATGGTATATACATATACATGTAGAGCAAGAGATCTCCCTGTATGATGTTATAAACATGTACAGCAAAAGAGCTCCCTGTATGATGTTATATGCATGTATAGCTAGAGAGCTCCCTGTATGATGTTATATGCATGTACAGCAAGAGAGCTCCCTGTATGATGGTATATGCATGTACAGCAAGAGAGCTCACTGTATGATGTTATATGCATGTACAGCTAGAGAGCTACCTGTATGATGTTATATGCATGTACAGCAAGAGAACTCCCTGTATGATGTTATATGCATGTACAGCAAGAGAGCTCCCTGTATGATGTTATATACATGTACATGTACATCAAGAGAGCTCCCTGTACGATGTTATATACATGTACATGTACAGCAAGAGAGCTCCCTGTATGATGGTATATGCATGTACAACAAGAGAGCTCAATGTATGATGTTATATACATGTACAGCAAGAGAGCTCCCTGTATGATGGTATATGCATATACATGTACAGCAAGAAAAGCTCCCTGTATGATGTTATATGCATATACATGTACAGCAAGAGATATCCCTGTATGATGGTATATACATATACATGTAGAGCAAGAGATCTCCCTGTATGATGTTATAAACATGTACAGCAAAAGAGCTCCCTGTATGATGGTATATGCATGTACAGCAAGAGAGCTCCCTGTATGATGGTATATGCATGTATAGCAAGAGAGCTCACTGTATGATGTTATATGCATGTACAGCTAGAGAGCTCCCTGTATGATGTTATATGCATGTACAGCAAGAGAGCTCCCTGTATGATGTTATATGCATGTACAGCAAGAGAGCTCCCTGTATGATGTTATATACATGTACATGTACAGCAAGAGAGCTCCCTGTATGATGTTATATACAGGTACAGCAAGAGAGCTCCCTGTATGATGTTATATACATGTACAGCAAGAGAGCTCCCTGTATGATTGTATATGCATGTACAGCACGAGAGCTCCCTGTATAGTTGCATATGCATGTATAACAAGAGAGCTCCCTGTATGATGTTATATGCATGTACAGCAAGAGAGCTCCCTGTATGATGTTATATACATGTACAGCAAGAGAGCTCCCTGTATGATGTTATATGCATATACATGTACAGCAAGAGAGCTCCCTGTATGATGGTATATGCATATACATGTACAGCAAGAGATCTCCCTGTATGATGTTATATACATGTAAAGCAAAAGAGCTCCCTGTATGATGTTATATGCATGTACAGCTAGAGAGCTCCAGGTATGATGTTATATGCATGTACAGCAAGAGAGCTCCCTATATGATGTTATATACATGTACAACAAGAGAGCTCCCTGTATTATGTTATATGCATGTACAGCAAGAGAGCTCCCTGTATGATGTTATATACATATACAGCAAGAGAGCTCCCTGTATGGTGTTATATGCATGTCCAGCAAGAGAGCTCCCTGTATGATGTTATATACATGTACATGTACAGCAAGAGAGCTCCCTGTATGATATTATATGCATGTACAGCAAGAGAGCTCCCTGTATGATGTTATATACATGTACATGTACAGCAAGAGAGCTCCCTGTACGATGTTATATACATGTACATGTACAGCAAGAGAGCTCCCTGTATGATGGTATATGCATGTACAGCAAGAGAGCTCCCTGTATGATGTTATATGCATATACATGTACAGCAAGAGAGCTCCCTGTATGATGGTATATGCATATAAATGTACAGCAAGAGAGCTCCCTGTATGATGGTATATGCATATACATGTACTGCAAGAGATCTCCCTGTATGATGTTATATGCATGTACAGCTAGAGAGCTCCAGGTATGATGTTATATGCATGTACAGCAAGAGAGCACCCTGTATGATGTTATATACATGTACAACAAGAGAGCTCCCTGTATGATGTTATATGCATGTACAGCAAGAGAGCTCCCTGTATGATGTTATATACATATACAGCAAGAGAGCTCCCTGTATGGTGTTATATGCATGTACAGCAAGAGAGCTCCCTGTATGATGTTATATACATGTACATGTACAGCAAGAGAGCTCCCTGTATGATATTATATGCATGTTCAGCAAGAGAGCTCCCTGTACGATGTTATGTACATGTACATGTACAGCAAGAGAGCTCCCTGTATGATGGTATATGCATGTACAAAAAGAGAGCTCAATGTATGATGATATATACATGTACAGCAAGAGAGCTCCCTGTTTGATGGTATATGCATATACCTGTACAGCAAGAGAGCTCCCTGTATGATGTTATATGCATATACATGTACAGCAAGAGATATCCCTGTATGATGGTATATACATATACATGTACAGCAAGAGATCTCCCTGTATGATATTATATACATGTACAGCAAAAGAGCTCCCTGTATGATGTTATATGCATGTACAGCTAGAGAGCTCCCTGTATGATGGTATATGCATGTACAGCAAGAGAGCTCACTGTATGATGTTATATGCATGTACAGCTAGAGAGCTCCCTGTATGATGTTATATGCATGTACAGCAAGAGACCTCCATGTATGATGTTATATGCATGTACAGCTAGAGAGCTCCCTGTATGATGTTATATGCATGTACAGCAAGAGAGCTCCCTGTATTATGTTATATGCCTGTACAGCAGGAGAGCTCACTGTATGATGGTATATGCATGTACAGCAAGAGAGCTCCCTGTATGATGTTATATGCATGTACAGCAAGAGAGGTCTCAATATGATAGTATACGCATATAAATGTACAGCAAGAGATCTCCCTGTATGATGTTATATGCATATATATGTACAGCAAAACAGCTCCCTGTTTGATGTTATATGCATGTACATGTACAGCAAGAGATCTCCATGTATGAAGTTATATGCATGTACAGCAAGAGGGCTCCCTGTATGATGTTATATACATGTACAGCAAGAGAGCTCCCTGTACGATGTTATATACATATACAGCAAGAGAGCTCCCTGTATGGTATTATATGCATGTACAGCAAGTGAGCTCCCTGTATGATATTATATGCATGTACAGCAAGAGAGCTCCCTGTATGATGTTATATACATGTACAACAAGAGAGCTCCCTGTATGATGTTATATGCATATACAGCAAGAGAGCTCACTGTATGGTGTTATATACATGTACAGCTAGAGAGCTCCCGTATGATGTTATATGCATGTACAGCAAGAGAGCTCCCTGTATGATGTTATATACCTGTACATGTACAGCAATAGAGCTCCCTGTATGATGTTATATGCATGTACAGCAAGAGAGCTCCCTGTATGATGTTATATACAGGTACAGCAAGAGAGCTCCCTGTATGATGTTATATACATGTACAGCAAGAGAGCTCCCTGTATGATGTTATATACATGTACATGTACAGCAAGAGAGCTCCCTGTATGATGTTATATGCATGTACAGCAAGAGAGCTCCCTGTATGATGTTATATACATGTACATGTACAGCAAGAGAGCTCCCTGTATGATGTTATATATATGTACAGCAAGAGTGCTCCCTGTATGATTGTATATGCATGTACATCAAGAGAGCTCCCTGTATGGTTGTATATGCATGTACAACAAGAGAGCTCCCTGTATGATGTTATATGCATGAACAGCAAGAGAGCTCCCTGTATGATGTTATATACATGTACAGCAAGAGAGCTCCATGTATGATGTTATATGCATATACATGTACAGCAAGAGAGCTCCCTGTATGATGGTATATGCATATACATGTACAGCAAGAGATCTCCCTGTATGATGTTATATACATGTACAGCAAAAGAGCTCCCTGTATGATGTTATATGCATGTACAGCTAGAGAGCTCCAGGTATGATGTTATTTGCATGTACAGCAAGAGAGCTCCCTGTATGATGATATATACATGTACAACAAGAGAGCTCCCTGTATGATGTTATATTCATGTACAGCAAGAGAGCTCCCTGTATGATGTTATATACATATACAGCAAGAGAGCTCCCTGAATGGTGTTATATGCATGTACAGCAAGAGAGCTCCCTGTATGATGTTATATACATGTACATGTACAGCAAGAGAGCTCCCTGTATGATATTATATGCATGTACAGCAAGAGAGCTCCCTGTATGATGTTATATACATGTACATGTACAGCAAGAGAGCTCCCTGTACGATATTATATACATGTACATGTACAGCAAGAGAGCTCCCTGTATGATGGTATATGCATGTACAACAAGAGAGCTCAATGTATGATGTTATATGCATATACATGTACAGCAAGAGATATCCCTGTATGATGGTATATACATATACATGTACAGCAAGAGATCTCCCTGTATGATGGTATATACATGTACAGCAAAAGAGCTCCCTTTATGATGTTATATGCATGTACAGCTAGAGAGCTCCCTGTATGATGTTATATGCATGTACAGCAAGAGAGCTCCCTGTATGATGGTATATGCATGTACGGCAAGAGAGCTCACTGTATGATGTTATATGCATGTACAGCTAGAGAGCTCCCTGTATGATGTTATATGCATGTACAGCAAGAGACCTCCCTGTATGATGTTATATGCATGTACAGATAGAGAACTCCCTGTATGATGTTATATGCATGTACAGCAAGAGAGCTCCCTGTATGATGTTATATGCCTGTACAGCAGGAGAGCTCACTGTATGATGGTATATGCATGTACAGCAAGAGAGCTCCCTGTATGATGTTATATGCATGTACAGCAAGAGAGCTCTCTGTATGATAGTATACGCATATACATGTACAGCAAGAGATCTCCCTGTATGATGTTATATGCATATACATGTACAGCAAAACAGCTCCCTATATGATGTTATATGCATGTACATGTACAGCAAGAGATCTCCCTGTATGATGTTTTATGCATGTACAGCAAGAGAGCTCCCTGTATGATGGTATATGCATATACATGTACAGCAAGAGATCTCCCTGTACGATGTTATATGCATGTACAGCAAGAGAGCTCCCTGAATGATGGTGTATGCATATACATGTACAGCAAGAGATCTCCCTGTATGATGTTATATACATGTACAGCAAAACAGCTCCCTGTATGATCTTATATGCATATACATGTACAGCAAGAGATCTCCCGGTATGATGTTATATGCATATACATGTACAGCAAGAGATCTCACAGTACGATGTTATATGCATATACATGTACAGCAAGAGATCTCCCTGTATGATGTTATATGCATAAACATGTACAGCAAGATATGTCCCTGTATGATGTTATATGCATATACATGTACAGCAAGAGATCTCCCTGTATGATGTTATATGCATGTACATGTACAGCAAGAGAGCTCCCTGTATGATGTTATATGCATGTACAACAAGAGAGCTCCCTGTATGATGCTATATGCATGTACAGCAAGAGAGCTCCCTGTATGATGTTATATACATGTACAGCAAGAGAGCTCCCTGTATGATGCTATATACATGTACAGCAAGAGAGCTCCCTGTATGATGGTATATACATGTACAGCAAGAGAGCTCCCTGTATGATGGTATATACATGTACAGCAATAGAGCTCCCTGTATGATGTTATATGCATGTACAGCAATAGAGCTCCCTGTATGATGGTATATACCTGTACAGCAATAGAGCTCCCTGTATGATGGTATATACATGTACAGCAATAGAGCACCCTGTATGATGGTATATACATGTACAGCAATAGAGCACCCTGTATGATGGTATATACATGTACAGCAATAGAGCACCCTGTATGATGGTATATACATGTACAGCAATAGAGCTCCCTGTATGATGTTTTATACATGTACAGCAATAGAGCTCCCTGTATGATGGTATATACATGTACAGCAATAGAGCTCCCTGTATGATGGTATATACATGTACAACAATAGAGCTCCCTGTATGATGGTATATGCATATACATGTACAGAAAGAGAGCTCCCTGTATGATGTTATATGCATATACATGTACAGCAAGAGATATCCCTGTATGATGTTATATGCATATACATGTACAGCAAGAGGTCTCCCTGTATGATGGTATATGCATATACATGTACAGCAAGAGATCTCCCTGTATGATGTTATATACATGTACAGCAAAAGAGCTCCCTGTATGATGTGATATGCATGTACAGCTAGAGAGCTCCCTGTATGATGTTATATGCATGTACAGCAAGAGAGCTCCCTGTATGATGGTTTATGCATGTACAGCAAGAGAGCTCACTGTATGATGTTATATGCATGTACAGCAAGAGAGCTCACTGTATGATGGTATATGCATGTACAGCAAGAGAGCTCCCTGTATGATGTTATATACATGTACAGCAAGAGAGCTCTCTGTATGATGTTATATGCATATACATGTACAGCAAGAGAGCTCTCTGTATGTTGTTATATGCATGTACATATACAGCAAGAGAGCTCTCTGTATGATGTTATATACATGTACAGCAAGATAGCTCTCTGTATGATGTTATATGCATATACATGTACAGCAAGAGAGCTCCCTGTATGGTGTTATATGCATATACATGTACAGCAAGAGAGCTCCCTGTATGATGGTATATGCATGTACATATACAGCAAGAGAGCTCTCTGTATGATGTTATATGCATATACATGTACAGCAAGAGAGCTCTCTGTATGGTGTTATATGCATGTACATGTACAGCAAGAGAGCTCCCTGTATGATGTTATATACAGGTACAGCA
Organism: Archivesica marissinica; assembly: GCA_014843695.1. Classification (NCBI taxonomy): domain Eukaryota; kingdom Metazoa; phylum Mollusca; class Bivalvia; order Venerida; family Vesicomyidae; genus Archivesica; species Archivesica marissinica. The sequence continues at coordinate 79,002,960 of CM026387.1, read as the reverse complement.
AGAGAGCTCCCTGTATGATGTTATATACATGTACAGCAAGAGAGCTCCCTGTATGATTGTATATGCATGTACAGCACGAGAGCTCCCTGTATAGTTGCATATGCATGTATAACAAGAGAGCTCCCTGTATGATGTTATATGCATGTACAGCAAGAGAGCTCCCTGTATGATGTTATATACATGTACAGCAAGAGAGCTCCCTGTATGATGTTATATGCATATACATGTACAGCAAGAGAGCTCCCTGTATGATGGTATATGCATATACATGTACAGCAAGAGATCTCCCTGTATGATGTTATATACATGTAAAGCAAAAGAGCTCCCTGTATGATGTTATATGCATGTACAGCTAGAGAGCTCCCTGTATGATGTTATATGCATGTACAGCAAGAGACCTCCCTGTATGATGTTATATGCATGTATAGCAAGAGAGCTCCCTATATGATGTTATATACATGTACAACAAGAGAGCTCCCTGTATGATGTTATATGCATATACAGCTAGAGAGCTCCCTGTATGATGTTATATGCATGTACAGCAAGAGAGCTCCCTGTATGATGTTATATACATGTACATGTACAGCAAGAGAGCTCCCTGTATGATGTTATATACATGTACAGCAAGAGAGCTCCCTGTATGATGTTATATACATGTACAGCAAGAGAGCTCCCTGTATGATTGTATATGCATGTACAGCACGAGAGCTCCCTGTATAGTTGCATATGCATGTATAACAAGAGAGCTCCCTGTATGATGTTATATGCATGTACAGCAAGAGAGCTCCCTGTATGATGTTATATACATGTACAGCAAGAGAGCTCCCTGTATGATGTTATATGCATATACATGTACAGCAAGAGAGCTCCCTGTATGATGGTATATGCATATACATGTACAACAAGAGATATCCCTGTATGATGTTATATACATGTAAAACAAAAAAGCTCCCTGTATGATGTTATATGCATGTACAGCTAG
>CM026387.1:78916641-79000978 GCA_014843695.1 Archivesica marissinica | reverse complement strand
TCTTGCTGTACATCGTCGGTGCATCGCCTTGCTGTACATCCTCGGTGCATCGTCTTGCTGTACATCGTCGGTACATCGTCTTGCTGTACATCGTCCATCGGTACATCGTCTTGCTGTATATTGTCTTGCTGTACATCGTCTTGCTGTACATCGTCGGTGCATCGTCTTGCTGTACATCGTCGGTGCATCGTCTTGCTGTACATCGTCGGTGCATTGTCTTGCTGTACATCGTCGGTGCATCGTCTTGCTGTACATCGTCGGTGCATCGTCTTGCTGTACATCGTCGGTGCATCGTCTTGCTGTACATCGTCGGTGCATCGTCTTGCTGTACATCGTCTATCGGTACATCGTCTATCGGTACATCGTCTTGCTGTACATCGTCGGTACATCGTCTTGCTGTACATCGTCGGTGCATCGTCTTGCTGTACATCGTCGTTGCATCGTCTTGCGGTATATCGTCTTGCTGTATATCGTCGTTGCATCGTCTTGCGGTATATCGTCTTGCTGTATATCGTCGTTGCATCGTCTTGCGGTATATCGTCTTGCTGTGCATCGTCTTGCTGTACATCGTCTTGCTGTACATCCTCGGTGCATCGCCTTGCTGTACATCGTCGGTGCATCGTCTTGCTGTACATCGTCTTGCTGTACATCCTCGGTGCATCGCCTTGCTGTACATCGTCGGTGCATCGTCTTGCTGTACATCGTCGGTGCATCGTCTTGCTGTACATCGTCTTGCTGTGCATCGTCTTGCTGTGCATCGTCTTGCTGTACATCGTCGGTGCATCGTCTTGCTGTATATCGTCTTGCTGTACATCGTCTTGTTGTGCATCGTCTTGCTGTACATCGGCTTGATGTGCATCGTCGGTGCATCGCCTTGCTGTACATCGTCGGTGCATCGCCTTGCTGTACATCCTCGGTGCATCGCCTTGCTGTACATCGTCGGTGCATCGTCTTGCTGTACATCGTCGGTGCATCGCCTTGCTGTACATCCTCGGTGCATCGTCTTGCTGTACATCGTCGGTGCATCGCTTGCTGTAATCTCGTGTCGTCTTGCTGTACATCGTCGGTGCATCGTCTTGCTGTACATCGTCGGTGCATCGTCTTGCTGTACATCGTCGGTGCATCGCCTTGCTGTACATCGTCGGTGCATCGCCTTGCTGTACATCCTCGGTGCATCGTCTTGCTGTACATCGTCGGTGCATCGTCTTGCTGTACATCGTCGGTGCATCGTCTTGCTGTACATCGTCGGTGCATCGCCTTGCTGTACATCGTCGGTGCATCGCCTTGCTGTACATCGTCGGTACATCGTCTTGCTGTACATCGTCTTGCGGTACATCGTCTTGCTGTATATCGTCGGTACATCGTCTTGCTGTACATCGTCTTGCGGTACATCGTCTTGCGGTACATCGTCTTGCGGTACATCGTCTTGCTGCTGTACATCGTCTTGCTGTACATCGTCTTGCTGTACATCGTCTTGCGGTACATCGTCTTGCGGTACATCGTCTTGCGGTACATCGTCTTGCTGTACATCGTCTTGCGGTACATCGTCTTGCGGTACATCGTCTTGCGGTACATCGTCTTGCTGCTGTACATCGTCTTGCGGTACATCGTCTTGCTGCTGTACATCGTCTTGCGGTACATCGTCTTGCGGTACATCGTCTTGCTGCTGTACATCGTCTTGCGGTACATCGTCTTGCTGCTGTACATCGTCTTGCTGTACATCGTCTTGCGGTACATCGTCTTGCGGTACATCGTCTTGCGGTACATCGTCTTGCTGTACATCGTCTTGCGGTACATCGTCTTGCTGCTGTACATCGTCTTGCTGTACATCGTCTTGCGGTACATCGTCTTGCTGCTGTACATCGTCTTGCGGTACATCGTCTTGCGGTACATCGTCTTGCTGTACATCGTCTTGCGGTACATCGTCTTGCTGCTGTACATCGTCTTGCGGTACATCGTCTTGCGGTACATCGTCTTGCTGTACATCATCTTGCGGTACATCGTCTTGCTGTACATCGTCTTGCTGTACATCGTCTTGCTGCTGTACATCGTCTTGCGGTACATCGTCGGTGCATCGTCTTGCGGTACATCGGCTTGATTTGCATCGTCTTGCTGTATATCATCTTGCTATATGCATATACATGTACAGCAATTGAGCTCTCTGTATGATGTTACATGCATATACATGTACAGCAAGAGAGCTCTCTGTATGATGTTACATGCATATACATGTACAGCAAGAGAGCTCCCTGTATGATGTTATATGCATATACATGTACAGCAAGAGAGCTCCCTGTATGATGTTACATGCATATATATGTACAGCAAGTGAGCTCTCTGTATGATGTTACATGCATATACATGTACAGCAAGAGAGCTCTCTATATGATGTTACATGCATATACATGTACAGCAAGAGAGCTCCCTGTATGATGTTATATGCATATACATGTACAGCAAGAGAGCTCCCTGTATGATGTTACATGCATATACATGTACAGCAAGAGAGCTCCCTGTATGATGTTACATACATGTACATGTACAACAAGAGAGCTCCCTGTATGATGTTGTATACATGTACAGCAAGAGAGCTCCCTGTATGATGCTATATGCATACACATGTACAGCAACAGAGCTCCCTGTATGATGTTATATGCATGTACAGCAGGAGAGCTCCCTGTATGATGTTATATGCATGTACAGTAAGAGAGCTCCCTGTATGATGTTATATGCATGTGCATCTACAGCAAGAGAGCTCCCTGTATGATGTTATATACATGTACAGCAAGAGAGCTCCCTGTATGATGGTATATGCATGTACAGCAAGAGAGCTCTCAGTATGATGGTATATGCATATACATGTACAGCAAAAGAGCTCCCTGTAGGGTGTTATATGCATGTACATGTACAGCAAGAGAGCTCCCTGTATGATGGTATATGCATGTACAGCAAGAGAGCTCTCTGTATGATGGTATATGCATGTACATGTATAGCAAGAGAGCTCCCTGTATGATGTTATATGCATGTACAGCAAGAGAGCTCTCTGTATGATGTTATATGCATGTACATGTACAGCAAGCGAGCTCCCTGTATGATGGTATATGCATGTACAGCAAGAGAGCTCCCTATATGATGTTATATGCATGTACAGCAAGAGAGCTCCCTGTATGATGCTATATACATGTACAGCAAGAGAGCTCCCTGTATGATGGTATATGCATATACATGTACAGTAAGAGAGCTGCCTGTATGATGGTATATGCATGTACAGCAAGAGAGCTCTCTGTATGATGGTATATGCATGTACAGCAAGAGAGCTCTCTGTATGATGGTATATGCATATACATGTACAGCAAAAGAGCTCCCTGTAGGGTGTTATATGCATGTACATGTACAGCAAGAGTGCTCCCTGTATGATGGTATATGCATGTACAGCAAGAGCGCTCTCTGTATGATGGTATATGCATGTACAGCAAGAGAACTCTCTGTATGATGGTATATGCATATAAATGTACAGCAAGAGAGCTCTCTGTATGATGTTATATGCATGTACATGTACAGCAAGATGTACAGCAAGAGAGCTCCCTGTATGATGGTATATGCATGTACAGCAAGAGAGCTCCTTATATGATGTTATATACATGTACAGCAAGAGAGCGCCCTGTATGATGTTATATGCATGAACATGTACGGCAAGATGTACAGCAAGAGAGCTCCCTGTATGATGGTATATGCATGTACAGCAAGAGAGCTCTCTGTATGATGTTATATGCATATACATGTACAGCAAGACAGCTCCCTGTATGGTGGTATATGCATATACATGTACAGCAAGAGAGCTCCCTGTATGATGTTATATGCATGTACATGTACGGCAAGATGTACAGCAAGAGAGCTCCCTGTATGATGGTATATGCATGTACAGCAAGAGAGCTCTCTGTATGATGTTATATACATGTACAGCAAAAGAGCTCTCTGTATGATGTTATATGCATGTACATGTACGACAAGATGTACAGCAAGAGAGCTCTCTGTATGATGGTATATGCATATACATGTACAGCAAGAGAGCTCCCTATATGATGTTATATGCATGTACAGCAAGAGAGCTCCCTGTATGATGTTATATGCTAGCACATGTACAGCAAGAAAGCTCCCTGTATGGTGTTATATGCATGTACATGTACAGCAAGAGAGCTCCCTGTATGGTGTTATATGCATGTACAGCAAGAGGGCTCCCTGTATGATGTTATATGCATATACATGTACAGCAAGAGAGCTCCCTGTATGATGGTATATGCATATACAGCAAGAGAGCTCCCTGTATGGTGTTATATGCATATACATGTACAGCTAGAGAGCTCCATGTATGATAGTATATGCATATACATGTACAGCAAGAGAGCTCCCTGTATGATGTTATATGCATGTACATGTACAGCAATAGAGCTCCCTGTATGTTGGTATATGCATATACATGTACAGCAAGTGAGCTTCCTGTATGATGTTATATGCATATACATGTACAGCAAGAGAGCTCCCTGTATGATGTTATATACATGTACATGTACAGCAAGAGAGCTCCCTGTATGATGTTATATACATGTACATGTACAGCAAGAGAGCTCCCTGTATGATGTTATATGCATTTACAGCAAGAGAGCTCCCTGTTTAATGGTATATGCATATACATGTACAGCAAGAGAGCTCCCTGTATAATGCTATATGCATATACATGTACAGCAAGAGAGCTCCCTGTATGATGTTATATACATTTACAGCAAAAGAGCTCCCTGTATGATGCTATATGCATGTACAGCTAAAGAGCTCCCTGTATGATGTTGTATGCATGTACAGCAAGAGAGCTCTCTGTATGATGGTATATGCATATACATGTACAGCATGATAGCTCCCTGTATGGTGTTACATGCATGTACATGTACAGCAAGAGAGCTCCCTGTATAATGCTATATGCATGTACAGCAAGAGAGCTCCCTGTATGATGTTATATGCATGTACAGCAAGAGAGCTCCCTGTATGATGTTATATACATGTACAGCAAGAGAGCTCCCTGTATGATGTTATATACATGTACAGCAAGAGAGCTCCCTGTATGATGTTATATGCTTGTACATGTACAGCAAGGGAGCTCCCTATATGCTGTTATATGCATGTACATGTACAGCAAGAGAGCTCTCTGTATGATGGTATATGCATATACATGTACAGCAAGAGAGCTCCCTGTATGAAGTTATATGCATGTACATGTACAGCAATAGAGCTCCCAGTATGATGCTATATGCATTGTTTATACAAATTTATTTTAGCTCGATTGCGAAACAAGGTCTTTCAACTTATATAAATCACTCTCGAGACCTCATTCCTGATGGAATCCATCGCCACGAGGGAGAGAAGAGGCAACGTGGAATTTAAATGCCTTGCCTTAGGACATAATCGTAACGGCTCCAGCGGGGCTCGAACTCCAGACCGTTCGCACCTGAAGCGAACGCGCATCCACTGCACCATCACGACTTCCACAGTATTCTACACTATATGCATGTACATGTACAGCAAGAGAGCTCCCTGTATGATGCTATATGCATGTACATGTACAGCAAGAGTGCTCCCTGTATGATGTTATATGCATGTACAGCAAGAGAGCTCTCTGTATGATGTTATATGCATGTACAGCAAGCGAGCTCTCTGTATGATGTTATATGCATGTACAGCAAGAGAGCTCCCTGTATGATGTTATATGCATGTACAGGAAGCGAGCTCTCTGTATGATGTTGTATACATGTACAGCAAGCGAGCTCCCTGTATGATGGTATATGCATGTACAGCAAGAGAGCTCTCAGTATGATGGTATATGCATATACATGTACAGCAAGAGATCTCCCTGTATGATGTTATATGCATATACATGTACAGCAAAAGAGATCCCTGTATGATGGTATATGCATATACATGTACAGAAAGAGATCTCCCTGTATGATGTTATATACATGTACAGTAAAAACAGCTCCCTGTATGATGTTATATGCATGTACAGCTGGAGCGCTCCCTGTATGATGGTATATGCATATACATGTACAGCAAGTGATCTCACTGTATGATGTTATATGCATATACATTTACAGCAAGAGATCTCCCTGTATGATGTTATATGCATATACATGTACAGCAAGAGATCTCCCTGTATGATGGTATATGCATATACATGTACAGCAAGAGATCTCCCTGTAGGATGTTATATACATGTACAGCAAAAGATCTCCCTGTATGATGGTATATGCATATACATGTACATCAGGAGAGTTCCCTGTATGATGTTATATACATGTACAGCAAGAGAGCTCCCTGTATGATGTTATATACATATACAGCAAGAGAGCTCCCTGTATGGTATTATATGCATGTACAGCAAGTGAGCTCCCTGTATGATGTTATATGCATGTACAGCAAGAGAGCTCTCTGTATGATGTTATATACATGTACAACAAGAGAGCTCCCTGTATGATGTTATATGCATATACAGCAAGAGTGCTCCCTGTATGGTGTTATATACATGTACATGTACAGCAAGAGAGCTCCCTGTATGATGTTATATGCATGTACAGCAAGAGAGCTCCCTGTATGATGTTATATACATGTACAGCAAGAGAGCTCCCTGTATGATGTTATATACAGGTACAGCAAGAGAGCTCCCTGTATGATGTTATATACATGTACAGCAAGAGAGCTCCCTGTATGATTGTATATGCATGTACAGCAAGAGAGCTCCCTGTATGGTTGGATATGCATGTACAACAAGAGAGCTCCCTGTATGATGTTATATGCATGTACAGCAAGAGAGCTCCCTGTATGATGTTATATACATATACAGCAAGAGAGCTCCCTGTATGGTGTTATATGCATGTACAGCAAGAGAGCTCCCTGTATGATGTTATATACATGAACAGCAAGAGAGCTCTCTGTATGATGTTATATGCATGTACAACAAGAGAGCTCCCTGTATGATGTTATATACATGTACAGCAAGAGAGCTCCCTGTATGATGTTATATGCATACACATGTACAGCAAGAGAGCTCCCTGTATGATGGTATATGCATGTACAACAAGAGAGCTCAATGTATGATGTTATATACATGTACAGCAAGAGAGCTCTCTGTATGATGGTATATGCATATACATGTACAGCAAGAGAGCTCCCTGTATGATGTTATATGCATATACATGTACAGCAAGAGAGCTCCCTGTATGATAGTATATGCATATACATGTACAGCAAGAGAGCTCCCTGTATGATGGTATATGCATATACATGTACAGCAAGAGATCTCCCTGTATGATGTTATATACATGTACAGCAAAAGAGCTCCCTGTATGATGTTATATGCATGTACAACTAGAGAGCTCCAGGTATGATGTTATATGCATGTACAGCAAGAGAGCTCCCTGTATGATGTTATATACATGTACAACAAGAGAGCTCCCTGTATGATGTTATATGCATGTACAGAAAGAGAGCTCCCTGTATGATGTTATATACATATACAGCAAGAGAGCTCCCTGTTTGGTGTTATATGCATGTACAGCAAGAGAGCTCCCTGTATGATGTTATATACATGTACATGTACAGCAAGAGAGCTCCCTGTATGATATTATATGCATGTACAGCAAGAGAGCTCCCTGTATGATGTTATATACATGTACATGTACAGCAAGAGAGCTCCCTGTACGATGTTATATACATGTACATGTACAGCAAGAGAGCTCACTGTATGATGGTATATGCATGTACAGCAAGAGAGCTCCCTGTATGATGTTATATGCATATACATGTACAGCAAGAGAGCTCCCTGTATGATGGTATATGCATATACATGTACATCAAGAGAGCTCCCTGTATGATGGTATATGCATATACATGTACAGCAAGAGATCTCCCTGTATGATATTATATACATGTACAGCAAAAGAGCTCCCTGTATGATGTTATATGCATGTACAGCTAGAGATCTCCAGGTATGATGTTATATGCATGTACAGCAAGAGAGCTCCCTGTATGATGTTATATACATGTACAACAAGAGAGCTCCCTGTATGATGTTATATGCATGTACAGCAAGAGAGCTCCCTGTATGATGTTATATACATATACAGCAAGAGAGCTCCCTGTATGGTGTTATGTGCATGTACAGCAAGAGAGCTCCCTGTATGATGTTATATACATGTACATGTACAGCAAGAGAGCTCCCTGTATGATATTATATGCATGTACAGCAAGAGAGCTCCCTGTATGATGTTATATACATGTACATGTACAGCAAGAGAGCTCCCTGTACGATGTTATATACATGTACATGTACAGCAAGAGAGCTCCCTGTATGATGGTATATGCATGTACAGCAAGAGAGCTCCCTGTATGATGTTATATGCATATACATGTACAGCAAGAGAGCTCCCTGTATGATGGTATATGCATATAAATGTACAGCAAGAGAGCTCCCTGTATGATGGTATATGCATATACATGTACTGCAAGAGATCTCCCTGTATGATGTTATATGCATGTACAGCTAGAGAGCTCCAGGTATGATGTTATATGCATGTACAGCAAGAGAGCACCCTGTATGATGTTATATACATGTACAACAAGAGAGCTCCCTGTATGATGTTATATGCATGTACAGCAAGAGAGCTCCCTGTATGATGTTATATACATATACAGCAAGAGAGCTCCCTGTATGGTGTTATATGCATGTACAGCAAGAGAGCTCCCTGTATGATGTTATATACATGTACATGTACAGCAAGAGAGCTCCCTGTATGATATTATATGCATGTTCAGCAAGAGAGCTCCCTGTACGATGTTATGTACATGTACATGTACAGCAAGAGAGCTCCCTGTATGATGGTATATGCATGTACAAAAAGAGAGCTCAATGTATGATGATATATACATGTACAGCAAGAGAGCTCCCTGTTTGATGGTATATGCATATACCTGTACAGCAAGAGAGCTCCCTGTATGATGTTATATGCATATACATGTACAGCAAGAGATATCCCTGTATGATGGTATATACATATACATGTACAGCAAGAGATCTCCCTGTATGATATTATATACATGTACAGCAAAAGAGCTCCCTGTATGATGTTATATGCATGTACAGCTAGAGAGCTCCCTGTATGATGGTATATGCATGTACAGCAAGAGAGCTCACTGTATGATGTTATATGCATGTACAGCTAGAGAGCTCCCTGTATGATGTTATATGCATGTACAGCAAGAGACCTCCATGTATGATGTTATATGCATGTACAGCTAGAGAGCTCCCTGTATGATGTTATATGCATGTACAGCAAGAGAGCTCCCTGTATTATGTTATATGCCTGTACAGCAGGAGAGCTCACTGTATGATGGTATATGCATGTACAGCAAGAGAGCTCCCTGTATGATGTTATATGCATGTACAGCAAGAGAGGTCTCAATATGATAGTATACGCATATAAATGTACAGCAAGAGATCTCCCTGTATGATGTTATATGCATATATATGTACAGCAAAACAGCTCCCTGTTTGATGTTATATGCATGTACATGTACAGCAAGAGATCTCCATGTATGAAGTTATATGCATGTACAGCAAGAGGGCTCCCTGTATGATGTTATATACATGTACAGCAAGAGAGCTCCCTGTACGATGTTATATACATATACAGCAAGAGAGCTCCCTGTATGGTATTATATGCATGTACAGCAAGTGAGCTCCCTGTATGATATTATATGCATGTACAGCAAGAGAGCTCCCTGTATGATGTTATATACATGTACAACAAGAGAGCTCCCTGTATGATGTTATATGCATATACAGCAAGAGAGCTCACTGTATGGTGTTATATACATGTACAGCTAGAGAGCTCCCGTATGATGTTATATGCATGTACAGCAAGAGAGCTCCCTGTATGATGTTATATACCTGTACATGTACAGCAATAGAGCTCCCTGTATGATGTTATATGCATGTACAGCAAGAGAGCTCCCTGTATGATGTTATATACAGGTACAGCAAGAGAGCTCCCTGTATGATGTTATATACATGTACAGCAAGAGAGCTCCCTGTATGATGTTATATACATGTACATGTACAGCAAGAGAGCTCCCTGTATGATGTTATATGCATGTACAGCAAGAGAGCTCCCTGTATGATGTTATATACATGTACATGTACAGCAAGAGAGCTCCCTGTATGATGTTATATATATGTACAGCAAGAGTGCTCCCTGTATGATTGTATATGCATGTACATCAAGAGAGCTCCCTGTATGGTTGTATATGCATGTACAACAAGAGAGCTCCCTGTATGATGTTATATGCATGAACAGCAAGAGAGCTCCCTGTATGATGTTATATACATGTACAGCAAGAGAGCTCCATGTATGATGTTATATGCATATACATGTACAGCAAGAGAGCTCCCTGTATGATGGTATATGCATATACATGTACAGCAAGAGATCTCCCTGTATGATGTTATATACATGTACAGCAAAAGAGCTCCCTGTATGATGTTATATGCATGTACAGCTAGAGAGCTCCAGGTATGATGTTATTTGCATGTACAGCAAGAGAGCTCCCTGTATGATGATATATACATGTACAACAAGAGAGCTCCCTGTATGATGTTATATTCATGTACAGCAAGAGAGCTCCCTGTATGATGTTATATACATATACAGCAAGAGAGCTCCCTGAATGGTGTTATATGCATGTACAGCAAGAGAGCTCCCTGTATGATGTTATATACATGTACATGTACAGCAAGAGAGCTCCCTGTATGATATTATATGCATGTACAGCAAGAGAGCTCCCTGTATGATGTTATATACATGTACATGTACAGCAAGAGAGCTCCCTGTACGATATTATATACATGTACATGTACAGCAAGAGAGCTCCCTGTATGATGGTATATGCATGTACAACAAGAGAGCTCAATGTATGATGTTATATGCATATACATGTACAGCAAGAGATATCCCTGTATGATGGTATATACATATACATGTACAGCAAGAGATCTCCCTGTATGATGGTATATACATGTACAGCAAAAGAGCTCCCTTTATGATGTTATATGCATGTACAGCTAGAGAGCTCCCTGTATGATGTTATATGCATGTACAGCAAGAGAGCTCCCTGTATGATGGTATATGCATGTACGGCAAGAGAGCTCACTGTATGATGTTATATGCATGTACAGCTAGAGAGCTCCCTGTATGATGTTATATGCATGTACAGCAAGAGACCTCCCTGTATGATGTTATATGCATGTACAGATAGAGAACTCCCTGTATGATGTTATATGCATGTACAGCAAGAGAGCTCCCTGTATGATGTTATATGCCTGTACAGCAGGAGAGCTCACTGTATGATGGTATATGCATGTACAGCAAGAGAGCTCCCTGTATGATGTTATATGCATGTACAGCAAGAGAGCTCTCTGTATGATAGTATACGCATATACATGTACAGCAAGAGATCTCCCTGTATGATGTTATATGCATATACATGTACAGCAAAACAGCTCCCTATATGATGTTATATGCATGTACATGTACAGCAAGAGATCTCCCTGTATGATGTTTTATGCATGTACAGCAAGAGAGCTCCCTGTATGATGGTATATGCATATACATGTACAGCAAGAGATCTCCCTGTACGATGTTATATGCATGTACAGCAAGAGAGCTCCCTGAATGATGGTGTATGCATATACATGTACAGCAAGAGATCTCCCTGTATGATGTTATATACATGTACAGCAAAACAGCTCCCTGTATGATCTTATATGCATATACATGTACAGCAAGAGATCTCCCGGTATGATGTTATATGCATATACATGTACAGCAAGAGATCTCACAGTACGATGTTATATGCATATACATGTACAGCAAGAGATCTCCCTGTATGATGTTATATGCATAAACATGTACAGCAAGATATGTCCCTGTATGATGTTATATGCATATACATGTACAGCAAGAGATCTCCCTGTATGATGTTATATGCATGTACATGTACAGCAAGAGAGCTCCCTGTATGATGTTATATGCATGTACAACAAGAGAGCTCCCTGTATGATGCTATATGCATGTACAGCAAGAGAGCTCCCTGTATGATGTTATATACATGTACAACAAGAGAGCTCCCTGTATGATGCTATATACATGTACAGCAAGAGAGCTCCCTGTATGATGGTATATACATGTACAGCAAGAGAGCTCCCTGTATGATGGTATATACATGTACAGCAATAGAGCTCCCTGTATGATGTTATATGCATGTACAGCAATAGAGCTCCCTGTATGATGGTATATACCTGTACAGCAATAGAGCTCCCTGTATGATGGTATATACATGTACAGCAATAGAGCACCCTGTATGATGGTATATACATGTACAGCAATAGAGCACCCTGTATGATGGTATATACATGTACAGCAATAGAGCACCCTGTATGATGGTATATACATGTACAGCAATAGAGCTCCCTGTATGATGTTTTATACATGTACAGCAATAGAGCTCCCTGTATGATGGTATATACATGTACAGCAATAGAGCTCCCTGTATGATGGTATATACATGTACAACAATAGAGCTCCCTGTATGATGGTATATGCATATACATGTACAGAAAGAGAGCTCCCTGTATGATGTTATATGCATATACATGTACAGCAAGAGATATCCCTGTATGATGTTATATGCATATACATGTACAGCAAGAGGTCTCCCTGTATGATGGTATATGCATATACATGTACAGCAAGAGATCTCCCTGTATGATGTTATATACATGTACAGCAAAAGAGCTCCCTGTATGATGTGATATGCATGTACAGCTAGAGAGCTCCCTGTATGATGTTATATGCATGTACAGCAAGAGAGCTCCCTGTATGATGGTTTATGCATGTACAGCAAGAGAGCTCACTGTATGATGTTATATGCATGTACAGCAAGAGAGCTCACTGTATGATGGTATATGCATGTACAGCAAGAGAGCTCCCTGTATGATGTTATATACATGTACAGCAAGAGAGCTCTCTGTATGATGTTATATGCATATACATGTACAGCAAGAGAGCTCTCTGTATGTTGTTATATGCATGTACATATACAGCAAGAGAGCTCTCTGTATGATGTTATATACATGTACAGCAAGATAGCTCTCTGTATGATGTTATATGCATATACATGTACAGCAAGAGAGCTCCCTGTATGGTGTTATATGCATATACATGTACAGCAAGAGAGCTCCCTGTATGATGGTATATGCATGTACATATACAGCAAGAGAGCTCTCTGTATGATGTTATATGCATATACATGTACAGCAAGAGAGCTCTCTGTATGGTGTTATATGCATGTACATGTACAGCAAGAGAGCTCCCTGTATGATGTTATATACAGGTACAGCAAGAGAGCTCCCTGTATGATGTTATATACATGTACAGCAAGAGAGCTCCCTGTATGATTGTATATGCATGTACAGCACGAGAGCTCCCTGTATAGTTGCATATGCATGTATAACAAGAGAGCTCCCTGTATGATGTTATATGCATGTACAGCAAGAGAGCTCCCTGTATGATGTTATATACATGTACAGCAAGAGAGCTCCCTGTATGATGTTATATGCATATACATGTACAGCAAGAGAGCTCCCTGTATGATGGTATATGCATATACATGTACAGCAAGAGATCTCCCTGTATGATGTTATATACATGTAAAGCAAAAGAGCTCCCTGTATGATGTTATATGCATGTACAGCTAGAGAGCTCCCTGTATGATGTTATATGCATGTACAGCAAGAGACCTCCCTGTATGATGTTATATGCATGTATAGCAAGAGAGCTCCCTATATGATGTTATATACATGTACAACAAGAGAGCTCCCTGTATGATGTTATATGCATATACAGCTAGAGAGCTCCCTGTATGATGTTATATGCATGTACAGCAAGAGAGCTCCCTGTATGATGTTATATACATGTACATGTACAGCAAGAGAGCTCCCTGTATGATGTTATATACAGGTACAGCAAGAGAGCTCCCTGTATGATGTTATATACATGTACAGCAAGAGAGCTCCCTGTATGATTGTATATGCATGTACAGCACGAGAGCTCCCTGTATAGTTGCATATGCATGTATAACAAGAGAGCTCCCTGTATGATGTTATATGCATGTACAGCAAGAGAGCTCCCTGTATGATGTTATATACATGTACAGCAAGAGAGCTCCCTGTATGATGTTATATGCATATACATGTACAGCAAGAGAGCTCCCTGTATGATGGTATATGCATATACATGTACAGCAAGAGATATCCCTGTATGATGTTATATACATGTAAAGCAAAAGAGCTCCCTGTATGATGTTATATGCATGTACAGCTAGAGAGCTCCAGGTATGATGTTATATGCATGTACAGCAAGAGAGCTCCCTATATGATGTTATATACATGTACAACAAGAGAGCTCAATGTATTATGTTATATGCATGTACAGCAAGAGAGCTCCCTGTATGATGTTATATACATGTACATGTACAGCAAGAGAGCTCCCTGTATGATATTATATGCATGTACAGCAAGAGAGCTCCCTGTATGATGTTATATACATGTACATGTACAGCAAGAGAGCTCCCTGTACGATGTTATATACATGTACATGTACAGCAAGAGAGCTCCCTTTATGATGGTATATGCATGTACATGTACAGCAAGAGATATCCCTGTATGATGGTATATACATATACATGTAGAGCAAGAGATCTCCCTGTATGATGTTATAAACATGTACAGCAAAAGAGCTCCCTGTATGATGTTATATGCATGTATAGCTAGAGAGCTCCCTGTATGATGTTATATGCATGTACAGCAAGAGAGCTCCCTGTATGATGGTATATGCATGTACAGCAAGAGAGCTCACTGTATGATGTTATATGCATGTACAGCTAGAGAGCTACCTGTATGATGTTATATGCATGTACAGCAAGAGAACTCCCTGTATGATGTTATATGCATGTACAGCAAGAGAGCTCCCTGTATGATGTTATATACATGTACATGTACATCAAGAGAGCTCCCTGTACGATGTTATATACATGTACATGTACAGCAAGAGAGCTCCCTGTATGATGGTATATGCATGTACAACAAGAGAGCTCAATGTATGATGTTATATACATGTACAGCAAGAGAGCTCCCTGTATGATGGTATATGCATATACATGTACAGCAAGAGAGCTCCCTGTATGATGTTATATGCATATACATGTACAGCAAGAGATATCCCTGTATGATGGTATATACATATACATGTAGAGCAAGAGATCTCCCTGTATGATGTTATAAACATGTACAGCAAAAGAGCTCCCTGTATGATGGTATATGCATGTACAGCAAGAGAGCTCCCTGTATGATGGTATATGCATGTACAGCAAGAGAGCTCACTGTATGATGTTATATGCATGTACAGCTAGAGAGCTCCCTGTATGATGTTATATGCATGTACAGCAAGAGAGCTCCCTGTATGATGTTATATGCATATACAGCTAGAGAGCTCCCTGTATGATGTTATATGCATGTACAGCAAGAGAGCTCCCTGTATGATGTTATATACATGTACATGTACAGCAAGAGAGCTCCCTGTATGATGTTATATACAGGTACAGCAAGAGAGCTCCCTGTATGATGTTATATACATGTACAGCAAGAGAGCTCCCTGTATGATTGTATATGCATGTACAGCACGAGAGCTCCCTGTATAGTTGCATATGCATGTATAACAAGAGAGCTCCCTGTATGATGTTATATGCATGTACAGCAAGAGAGCTCCCTGTATGATGTTATATACATGTACAGCAAGAGAGCTCCCTGTATGATGTTATATGCATATACATGTACAGCAAGAGAGCTCCCTGTATGATGGTATATGCATATACATGTACAGCAAGAGATCTCCCTGTATGATGTTATATACATGTAAAGCAAAAGAGCTCCCTGTATGATGTTATATGCATGTACAGCTAGAGAGCTCCAGGTATGATGTTATATGCATGTACAGCAAGAGAGCTCCCTATATGATGTTATATACATGTACAACAAGAGAGCTCCCTGTATTATGTTATATGCATGTACAGCAAGAGAGCTCCCTGTATGATGTTATATACATATACAGCAAGAGAGCTCCCTGTATGGTGTTATATGCATGTACAGCAAGAGAGCTCCCTGTATGATGTTATATACATGTACATGTACAGCAAGAGAGCTCCCTGTATGATATTATATGCATGTACAGCAAGAGAGCTCCCTGTATGATGTTATATACATGTACATGTACAGCAAGAGAGCTCCCTGTACGATGTTATATACATGTACATGTACAGCAAGAGAGCTCCCTGTATGATGGTATATGCATGTACAACAAGAGAGCTCAATGTATGATGTTATATGCATATACATGTACAGCAAGAGATATCCCTGTATGATGGTATATACATATACATGTACAGCAAGAGATCTCCCTGTATGATGTTATAATACTGTACAGCAAAAGAGCTCCCTGTATGATGTTATATGCATGTACAGCTAGAGAGCTCCCTGTATGATGTTATATGCATGTACAGCAAGAGAGCTCCCTGTATGATGGTATATGCATGTACAGCAAGAGAGCTCCCTGTATGATGTTATATGCATGTACAGCAGAGAGCTCCCTGTATGATGTTATATGCATGTACAGCAAGAGAGCTCCCTGTATGATGTTATATGCATGTACAGCAAGAGAGCTCCCTGTATGATGTTATATACATGTACATGTACAGCAAGAGAGCTCCCTGTATGATGTTATATGCATGTACAGCAAGAGAGCTCCCTGTATGATGTTATATACATGTACATGTACAGCAAGAGAGCTCCCTGTATGATGGTATATGCATGTACAACAAGAGAGCTCAATGTATGATGGTATATACATGTACAGCAAGAGAGCTCCCTGTATGGTGGTATATGCATATACATGTACAGCAAGAGAGCTCCCTGTATGATGTTATATGCATATACATGTACAGCAAGAGATATCCCTGTATGATGGTATATACATATACATGTACAGCAAGAGATCTCCCTGTATGATGTTATATACATGTACAGCAAAAGAGCTCCCTGTATGATGTTATATGCATGTATAGCTAGAGAGCTCCCTGTATGATGTTATATGCATGTACAGCAAGAGAGCTCCCTGTATGATGGTATATGCATGTACGGCAAGAGAGCTCACTGTATGATGTTATATGCATGTACAGCTAGAGAGCTCCCTGTATGATGTTATATGCATGTACAGCTAGAGAGCTCCCTGTATGATGTTATATGCATGTACAGCAAGAGAGCTCCCTGTATGATGTTATATGCCTGTACAACAGGAGAGCTCACCGTATGATGGTATATGCATGTACAGCAAGAGAGCTCCCTGTATGATGTTATATGCATGTACAGCAAGAGAGCTCTCTGTATGATAGTATACGCATATACATGTACAGCAAGAGATCTCCCTGTATGATGTTATATGCATATACATGTACAGCAAAACAGCTCCCTGTATGATGTTATATGCATGTACATGTACAGCAAGAGATCTCCCTGTATGATGTTATATGCATGTACAGCAAGAGAGCTCCCTGTATGATGGTATATACATGTACAGCAAGAGATCTCCCTGTATGATGTTATATGCATGTACAGCAAGAGAGCTCCCTGAATGATGGTGTATGCATATACATGTACAGCAAGAGATCTCCCTGTATGATGTTATATACATGTACAGCAAAACAGCTCCCTGTATGATGTTATATGCATATACATGTACAGCAAGAGATCTCCCGGTATGATGTTATATGCATATACATGTACAGCAAGAGATCTCACTGTATGATGTTATATGCATATACATGTACAGCAAGAGATCTCCCTGTATGATGTTATATGCCTGTACAGCAGGAGAGCTCACTTTATGATGGTATATGCATGTACAGCAAGAGAGCTCACTGTATGATGTTATATGCATGTACAGCTAGAGAGCTCCCTGTATGATGTTATATGCATGTACAGCTAGAGAGCTCCCTGTATGATGTTATATGCATGTACAGCAAGAGACCTCCCTGTATGATGTTATATGCATGTACAGCAAGAGAGCTCCCTGTATGATGTTATATACATGTACATGTACAGCAAGAGAGCTCCCTGTATGATGTTATATACAGGTACAGCAAGAGAGCTCCCTGTATGATGTTATATACACGTACAGCAAGAGAGCTCCCTGTATGATTGTATATGCATGTACAGCACGAGAGCTCCCTGTATGATGTTATATACATGTACAGCAAGAGAGCTCCCTGTATGATGTTATATACATGTTCAGCAAGAGAGCTCCCTGTACGATGTTATATACATGTACATGTACAGCAAGAGAGCTCCCTGTATGATGGTATATGCATGTACAACAAGAGAGCTCAATGTATGATGGTATATACATGTACAGCAAGAGAGCTCCCTGTATGGTGGTATATGCATATACATGTACAGCAAGAGAGCTCCCTGTATGATGTTATATGCATATACATGTACAGCAAGATATATCCCTGTATGATGGTATATACATATACATGTACAGCAAGAGATCTCCCTGTATGATGTTATATACATGTACAGCAAAAGAGCTCCCTGTATGATGTTATATGCATGTATAGCTAGAGAGCTCCCTGTATGATGTTATATGCATGTACAGCAAGAGAGCTCCCTGTATGATGGTATATGCATGTACGGCAAGTGAGCTCACTGTATGATGTTATATGCATGTACAGCTAGAGAGCTCCCTGTATGATGTTATATGCATGTACAGCTAGAGAGCTCCCTGTATGATGTTATATGCATGTACAGCAAGAGAGCTCCCTGTATGATGTTATATGCCTGTACAACAGGAGAGCTCACCGTATGATGGTATATGCATGTACAGCAAGAGAGCTCCCTGTATGATGTTATATGCATGTACAGCAAGAGAGCTCTCTGTATGATAGTATACGCATATACATGTACAGCAAGAGATCTCCCTGTATGATGTTATATGCATATACATGTACAGCAAAACAGCTCCCTGTATGATGTTATATGCATGTACATGTACAGCAAGAGATATCCCTGTATGATGTTATATGCATGTACAGCAAGAGAGCTCCGTGTATGATGGTATATGCATATACGTGTACAGCAAGAGATCTCCCTGTATGATGTTATATGCATGTACAGCAAGAGAGCTCCCTGAATGATGGTGTATGCATATACATGTACAGCAAGAGATCTCCCTGTATGATGTTATATACATGTACAGCAAAACAGCTCCCTGTATGATGTTATATGCATATACATGTACAGCAAGAGATCTCCCGGTATGATGTTATATGCATATACATGTACAGCAAGAGATCTCACTGTATGATGTTATATGCATATACATGTACAGCAAGAGATCTCCCTTTATGATGTTATATGCATAAACATGTACAGCAAGATATGTCCCTGTATGATGTTATATGCATATACATGTACAGCAAGAGATCTCCCTGTATGATGGTATATGCATATACATGTAAAGCAAGAGATCTCCCTGTATGATGTTATATACATGTACAGCAAGAGATCTCCCTGTATGATGTTATATGCATATACATGTACAGCAAGAGATCTCCCTGTATGATGTTATATACATGTACAGCAAGAGAGCTCCCTGTATGATGGTATATGCATATACATGTACAGCAAGAGATCTCCCTGTATGATGTTATATACATGTACAGCAAAAGAGCTCCCTGTATGATGTTATATGCATGTACAGCTAGAGAGCTCCCTGTATGATGTTATATGCATGTACAGCTAGAGAGCTCCCTGTATGATGTTATATGCATGTACAGCAAGAGAGCTCCCTGTATGATGTTATATGCATGTACAGCTAGAGAGCTCCCTGTATGATGATATATGCATGTACAGCAAGAGAGCTCCCTGTATGATGGTATATGCATGTACAGCAAGAGAGCTCACTGTATGATGTTATATGCATGTACATCTAGAGAGCTCCCTGTATGATGTTATATGCATGCACAGCAAGAGACCTCCCTGTATGATGTTATATGCATGTACAGCAAGAGAGCTCCCTGTATGATGTTATATGCCTGTACAGCAGGAGAGCTCACTGTATGATGGTATATTCATGTACAGCAAGAGAGCTCCCTGTATGATGTTATATGCATGTACAGCAAGAGAGCACTCTGTATGATAGTATACGCATATACATGTACAGCAAGAGATCTCCCTGTATGGTGTTATATGCATATACATGTACAGCAAAACAGCTCCCTGTATGATGTTATATGCATGTACATGTACAGCAAGAGATCTCCCTGTATGATGTTATATGCATGTACAGCAAGAGGGCTCCCTGTATGATGTTATATACATGTACAGCAAGAGAGCTCCCTGTATGATGTTATATACATATACAGCAAGAGAGCTCCCTGTATGGTATTATATGCATGTACAGCAAGTGAGCTCCCTGTATGATGTCATATGCATGCACAGCAAGAGAGCTCCCTGTATGATGTTATATACATGTACAACAAGAGAGCTCCCTGTATGATGTTATATGCATATACAGCAAGAGAGCTCCCTGTATGGTGTTATATACATGTACAGCTAGAGAGCTCCATGTATGATGTTATATGCATGTACAGCAAGAGAGCTCCCTGTATGTTGTTATATACATGTACATGTGCAGCAAGAGAGCTCCCTGTATGATGTTATATGCATGTACAGCAAGAGAGCTCCCTGTATGATGTTATATAAATGTACATGTACAGCAAGAGAGCTCCCTGTATGATGTTATATACAGGTAGAGCAAGAGAGCTCCCTGTATGATGTTATATACATGTACAGCAAGAGAGCTCCCTGTATGATTGTATATGCATGTACAACAAGAGAGCTCCCTGTATGGTTGTATATGCATGTACAACAAGAGAGCTCCCTGTATGATGTTATATGCATGTACAGCAAGAGAGCTCCCTGTACGATGTTATATACATGTACAGCAAGAGAGCTCCCTGTATGATGTTATATGCATATACATGTACAGCAAGAGAGCTCCCTGTATGATGGTATATGCATATACATGTACAGCAAGAGATCTCCCTGTATGATGTTATATACATGTACAACAAAAGAGCTCCCTGTATGATGTTATATGCATGTACAGCTAGAGAGCTCCAGGTATGATGTTATATGCATGTACAGCAAGAGAGCTCCCTGTAAGATGATATATACATGTACAACAAGAGAGCTCCCTGTATGATGTTATATTCATGTACAGCAAGAGAGATCCCTGTATGATGTTATATACATATACAGCAAGAGAGCTCCCTGTATGGTGTTATATGCATGTACAGCAAGAGAGCTCACTGTATGATGTTATATACATGTACATGTACAGCAAGAGAGCTCCCTGTATGATATTATATGCATGTACAGCAAGAGAGCTCCCTGTATGATGTTATATACATGTACATGTACAGCAAGAGAGCTCCCTGTACGATGATATATACATGTACATGTACAGCAAGAGAGCTCCCTGTATGATGGTATATGCATGTACAACAAGAGAGCTCAATGTATGATGGTATATACATGTACAGCAAGAGAGCTCTCTGTATGATGTTATATGCATATACATGTACAGCAAGAGAGCTCTCTGTATGGTGTTATATGCATGTACATATACAGCAAGAGAGCTCTCTGTATGATGTTATATACATGTACAGCAAGATAGCTCTCTGTATGATGTTATATGCTTATACATGTACAGCAAGAGAGCTCCCTGTATGGTGTTATATGCATATACATGTACAGCAAGAGAGCTCCCTGTATGATGGTATATGCATGTACATATACAGCAAGAGAGCTCTCTGTATGATGGTATATGCATATACATGTACACCAAGAGGTCTCCCTGTATGATGTTATATACATGTACAGCAAAAGAGCTCCCTGTATGATGTTATATGCATGTACAGCTAGAGAGCTCCAGGTATGATGTTATATGCATGTACAGCAAGAGAGCTCCCTGTATGATGTTATATACATGTACAACAAGAGAGCTCCCTGTATGATGTTATATGCATGTACAGCAAGAGAGCTCCCTGTATGATGTTATATACATATACAGCAAGAGAGCTCCCTGTATGGTGTTATATGCATGTACAGCAAGAGAGCTCCCTGTATGATGTTATATACATGTACATGTACAGCAAGAGAGCTCCCTGTATGATATTATATGCATGTACAGCAAGAGAGCTCCCTGTATGATGTTATATACATGTACATGTACAGCAAGAGAGCTCCCTGTACTATGTTATATACATGTACATGTACAGCAAGAGAGCTCCCTGTATGATGGTATATGCATGTACAACAAGAGAGCTCAATGTATGATGTTATATACATGTACAGCATGAGAGCTCCCTGTATGATGGTATATGCATATACATGTACAGCAAGAGAGCTCCCTGTATGATGTTATATGCATATACATGTACAGCAAGAGATATCCCTGTATGATGGTATATTCATATACATGTACAGCAAGAGATCTCCCTGTATGATGTTATAAACATGTACAGCAAAAGAGCTCCCTGTATGATGTTATATGCATGTATAGCTAGAGAGCTCCCTGTATGATGTTATATGCATGTACAGCAAGAGAGCTCCCTGTATGATGGTATATGCATGTACAGCAAGAGAGCTCACTGTATGATGTTATATGCATGTACAGCTAGAGAGCTCCCTGTATGATGTTATATGCATGTACAGCAAGAGACCTCCCTGTATGATGTTATATACATGTACATGTACAGCAAGAGAGCTCCCTGTATGATGTTATATACATGTACAGCAAGAGAGCTCCCTGTATGATTGTATATGCATGTACAGCAAGAGAGCTCCCTGTATGGTTGTATATGCATGTACAACAAGAGAGCTCCCTGTATGATGTTATATGCATGTACAGCAAGAGAGCTCCCTGTACGATGTTATATACATGTACAGCAAGAGAGCTCCCTGTATGATGTTATATGCATATACATGTACAGCAAGAGAGCTCCCTGTATGATGTTATATGCATGTACAGCTAGAGAGCTCCCTGTATGATGTTATATGCATGTACAGCAAGAGAGCTCCCTGTATGATGTTATATGCATGTACAGCTAGAGAGCTCCCTGTATGATGTTATATGCATGTACAGCAAGAGACCTCCATGTATGATGTTATATGCATGTACAGCAAGAGAGCTCCCTGTATGATGTTATATGCATGTACAGCAGGAGAGCTCACTGTATGATGGTATATGCATGTACAGCAATAGAGCTCCCTGTATGATGTTATATGCATGTACAGCAAGAGAGCTCTCTGTATGATAGTATACGCATATACATGTACAGCAAGAGATCTCCCTGTATGGTGTTATATGCATATACATGTAAAGCAAAACAGCTCCCTGTATGATGTTATATGCATGTACATGTACAGCAAGAGATCTCCCTGTATGATGTTATATGCATGTACAGCAAGAGGGCTCCCTGTATGATGTTATATACATGTACAGCAAGAGAGCTCCCTGTATGATGTTTTATACATATACAGCAAGAGAGCTCCCTGTATGGTATTATATGCATGTACAGCAAGTGAGCTCCCTGTATGATGTCATATGCATGTACAGCAAGAGAGCTCCCTGTATGATGTTATATACATGTACAACAAGAGAGCTCCCTGTATGATGTTATATGCATATACAGCAAGAGAGCTCCCTGTATGGTGTTATATACATGTACAGCTAGAGAGCTCCATGTATGATGTTATATGCATGTACAGCAAGAGAGCTCCCTGTATGATGTTATATACATGGACATGTGCAGCAAGAGAGCTCCCTGTATGATGTTATATGCATGTACAGCAAGAGAGCTCCCTGTATGATGTTATATAAATGTACATGTACAGCAAGAGAGCTCACTGTATGATGTTATATACAGGTACAGCAAGAGAGCTCCCTGTATGATGTTATATACATGTACAGCAAGAGAGCTCCCTGTATGATTGTATATGCATGTACAGCAAGAGAGCTCCCTGTATGGTTGTATATGCATGTACAACAAGAGAGCTCCCTGTATGATGTTATATGCATGTACAGCAAGAGAGCTCCCTGTACGATGTTATATACATGTACAGCAAGAGAGCTCCCTGTATGATGTTATATGCATATACATGTACAGCAAGAGAGCTCCCTGTATGATGGTATATGCATATACATGTACAGCAAGAGATCTCCCTGTATGATGTTATATACATGTACAGCAAAAGAGCTCCCTGTATGATGTTATATGCATGTACAGCTAGAGAGCTCCAGGTATGATGTTATATGCATGTACAGCAAGAGAGCTCCCTGTATGATGATATATACATGTACAACAAGAGAGCTCCCTGTATGATGTTATATTCATGTACAGCAAGCGAGCTCCCTGTATGATGTTATATACATATACAGCAAGAGAGCTACCTGTATGGTGTTATATGCATGTACAGCAAGAGAGCTCCCTGTATGATGTTATATACATGTACATGTACAGCAAGAGAGCTCCCTGTATGATATTATATGCATGTACAGCAAGAGAGCTCCCTGTATGATGTTATATACATGTACATGTACAGCAAGAGAGCTCCCTGTACGATGTTATATACATGTACATGTACAGCAAGAGAGTTCCCTGTATGATGGTATATACATGTACAACAAGAGAGCTCAATGTATGATGGTTTATACATGTACAGCAAGAGAGCTCCCTGTATGATGTTATATGCATATACATGTACAGCAAGAGATATCCCTGTATGATGGTATATACATATACATGTACAGCAAGAGATCTCCCTGTATGATGTTATATACATGTACAGCAACAAAGCTCCCTGTATGATGTTATATGCATGTACAGCTAGAGAGCTCCCTGTATGATGTTATATGCATGTACAGCAAGAGCGCTCCCTGTATGATGGTATATGCATGTACGGCAAGAGAGCTCACTGTATGATGTTATATGCATGTACAGCTAGAGAGCTCCCTGTATGATGTTATATGCATGTACAGCAAGAGACCTCCCTGTATGATGTTATATGCATGTACAGCTAGAGAGCTCCCTGTATGATGTTATACGCATGTACAGCAAGAGAGCTCCCTGTATGATGTTATATGCCTGTACAGCAGGAGAGCTCACTGTATGATGGTATATGCATGTACAGCAAGAGAGCTCCCTGTATGATGTTATATGCATGTACAGCAAGAGAGCTCTCTGTATGATAGTATACGCATATACATGTACAGCAAGAGATCTCCCTGTATGATGTTATATGCATATACATGTACAGCAAAACAGCTCCCTGTATGATGTTATATGCATGTACATGTACAGCAAGAGATCTCCCTGTATGATGTTATATGCATGTACAGCAAGAGAGCTCCCTGTATGATGGTATATGCATATACGTGTACAGCAAGAGATCTCCCTGTATGATGTTATATGCATGTACAGCAAGAGAGCTCCCTGAATGATGGTGTATGCATATACATGTACAGCAAGAGATCTCCCTGTATGATGTTATATACATGTACAGCAAAACAGCTCCCTGTATGATGTTATATGCATATACATGTACAGCAAGAGATCTCCCGGTATGATGTTATATGCATATACATGTACAGCAAGAGATCTCACTGTATGATGTTATATGCATATACATGTACAGCAAGAGATCTCCCTGTATGATGTTATATGCCTGTACAGCAGGAGAGCTCACAGTATGATGGTATATGCATGTACAGCAAGAGGGGCTCCCTGTATGATGTTATATGCATGTACAGCAAGAGAGCTCTCTGTATGATAGTATACGCATATACATGTACAGCAAGAGATCTCCCTGTATGATGTTATATGCATATACATGTACTGCAAAACAGCTCCCTGTATGATGTTATATGCATGTACATGTACAGCAAGAGATATCCCTGTATGATGTTATATGCATGTACAGCAAGAGAGCTCCGTGTATGATGGTATATGCATATACGTGTACAGCAAGAGATCTCCCTGTATGATGTTATATGCATGTACAGCAAGAGAGCTCCCTGCATGATGGTGTATGCATATACATGTACAGCAAGAGATCTCCCTGTATGATGTTATATACATGTACAGCAAAACAGCTCTCTGTATGATGTTATATGCATATACATGTACAGCAAGAGATCTCCCGGTATGATGTTATATGCATATATATGTACAGCAAGAGATCTCACTGTATGATGTTATATGCATATACATGTACAGCAAGAGATCTCCCTTTATGATGTTATATGCATAAACATGTACAGCAAGATATGTCCCTGTATGATGTTATATGCATATTCATGTACAGCAAGAGATCTCCCTGTATGATGGTATATGCATATACATGTAAAGCAAGAGATCTCCCTGTATGATGTTATATACATGTACAGCAAGAGATCTCCATGTATGATGTTATATGCATATACATGTACAGCAAGAGATCTCCCTGTATGATGTTATATACATGTACAGCAAGAGAGCTCCCTGTATGATGGTATATGCATATACATGTACAGCAAGAGATCTCCCTGTATGATGTTATATACATGTACAGCAAAAGAGCTCCCTGTATGATGTTATATGCATGTACAGCTAGAGAGCTCCCTGTATGATGTTATATTCATGTACAGCTAGAGAGCTCCCTGTATGATGTTATATGCATGTACAGCAAGAGAGCTCCCTGTATGATGTTATATGCATGTACAGCTAGAGAGCTCCCGGTATGATGTTATATGCATGTACAGCAAGAGAGCTCCCTGTATGATGTTATATGCATGTACTGCAAGAGAGCTCACTGTATGATGGTATATGCATGTACAGCAAGAGAGCTCCCTGTATGATGTTACATGCATATACATGTACAGCAAGAGAGCTCTCTGTATGGTGTTATATGCATGTACATGTACAGCAAGAGAGCTCTCTGTATGGTGTTATATGCATGTACATATACAGCAATAGAGCTCTCTGTATGATGTTATATACATGTACAGCAAGAGAGCTCTCTGTACGATGTTATATGCATATACATGTACAGCAAAAGAGCTCCCTGTATGGTGTTATCTGCATATACATGTACAGCAAGAGAGCTCCCTGTATGATGTTATATGCATGTACAGCAAGAGAGCTCCCTGTATGATGTTAAATACATGTACAGCAAGAGAGCTCCCTGTATGATGTTATATAGATGTACAACAAGAGAGCTCTCTGTATGTTGTTATACGCATGTACATGAACAGCAAGAGTGCTCCCTGTATGATGTTATATACAGGTACAGCAAGAGAGCTCCCTGTATGGTGTTATATTCATGTACAACAAGAGAGCTCCATGTATGATGTTATATGCATGTACAACAAGAGAGCTCTCTGTATGATGTTATATGAATATACATGTACAGCAAGAGAGCTCCCTGTATGATGTTATATGCATGTACAGCATGAGAGCTCCCTGTATGGTGTTATATGCATTTACATGTACAGCAAGAGAGCTCCCTGTATGATGGTATATACATGTACAGCAAGAGAGCTCCCTGTATGATGGTATCTGCATATACATGTACAGCAAGAGAGCTCCCTGTTTTATGTTATATACATGTACAGCAAAAGAGCTCCCTGTATGATGTTATATGCATGTACAGCTAGAGAGCTCCCTGTATGATGTTTTATGCATGTACAGCAAGAGAGCTCCCTGTATGATGGTATATGCATGTACAGCAAGAGAGCTCACTGTATGATGTTATATGAATGTACAGCAAGAGAGCTCCCTGTATGATGTTATATGCATGTACAGCTAGAGAACTCCCTGTATGATGTTATATGCATGTACAGCAAGAGAGCTCCCTGTATGATGTTAAGTGCATGTACAGCAAGAGAGCTCACTGTATGATGTTATATGCACATACATGTACAGCAAGAGAGCTCTCTGTATGGTGTTATATGCATGTACATATACAGCAAGAGAGCTCTCTGTATGATGTTATATGCATGTACAGCAAGATAGCTCACTGTATGATGGTATATGCATGTACAGCAAGAGAGCTCATTGTATCATGGTATATGCATGTACAGCAAGAGAGCTCCCTGTATGATGTTATATGCATGTACATCTAGAGAGCTCACTGTATGATTTTATATACATGTACAGCAAGAGAGCTCTCTGTATGGTGTTATATGCATGTACATGTTCAGCAAGATAGCTCTCTGTATGGTGTTATATGCATGTACATATACAGCAAGAGAGCTCCCTGTATGATGTTATATACATGTACAGAAAGAGATCTCCCTGTATGATGTTATATAGATGTACAACAAGAGAGCTCTCTGTATGATGTTATATGCATGTATATGAACAGCAAGAGAGCTCCCTGTATGATGTTATATACATGTACAGCAAGAGAGCTCCCTGTATGGTGTTATATACATGTACAACAAGAGATCTCCCTGTATGGTGTTATATTCATTTACAACAAGAGAGCTCCATGTATGATGTTATATGCATGTACAGCAAGATAGCTCCCTGTATGATGTTATATACATGTACAGCAAGAGAGCTACCTGTATGGTGTTATATGCATGTACAGCAAGAGAGCTCCCTGTATGATGTTATATACATGTACAGCAAGAGAGCTCCCTGTATGGTGTTAAATGCATGTACAGCAAGAGAGCTCCCTGTATGATGGTATATACATGTACAGCAATAGAGCTCCCTGTATGATGGTATGTGCATATACCTGTACAGCAAGAGAGCTCCCTGTATCATGTTATATACATGTACAGCAAGAGAGCTCTCTGTATGATGTTATATGCATGTACAACAAGAGAGCTCTCTGTATGATGTTATATGCATGTACAACAAGAGAGCTCTCTGTATGATGTTATATGCATATACATGTACAGCAAGAGATCTCCCTGTATGATGGTATATGCATATACATGTACAGCAAGAGATCTCCCTGTATGATGTTATATACATGTACAGCAAGAGAGCTCCCTGTATGATGGTATCTGCATATACATGTACAGCAAGAGAGCTCCCTGTATGATGGTATATGCATATACATGTACAGCAAGAAATCTCCCTGTATGATGTTATATACATGTACAGCAAAAGAGCTCCCTGTATGATGTTATATGCATGTACAGCTAGAGAGCTCCCTGTATGATGTTATATGCATGTACAGCAAGAGAGCTCCCTGTATGATGTATATGCATGTACAGCAAGAGAGCTCCTGTATGATGTTATATGCATGTACAGCAAGAGAGCTCCCTGTATGATGTATATGCATGTACAGCAAGAGAGCTCCTGTATGATGTTATATACAGCAGGAGCTCCTGATGGTACAGCAAGGAGCTCCTGTATTGTTATATGCATTACATTACAGCAAGAGAGCTCTCTGTATGATGTTATATTGTACAGGTTTGTATATATGTCAGCAAGAGGTTGTATGTGTTATATCATGTACAGCAAGAGAGCTCCCTGTATGATGTATATGCATTACATTACAGCAAGAGGCTCCTTATGAGTTATATGCATTACATGTACAGCAAGAGAGCTCCTGTATGGTATATGCATGTACAGCAAGAGAGCTCTGTATGGTGTTATATGCATTACATGTACAGCAAGGAGCTCCCTGTTGTGTTATATGCATGTACAGCAGAGAGCTCCCTGTATGATGTTAAGTACAGCAAGGAGCTCCCTGTATGATGTTTATATTACAGAAGAGAGCTCCCTGTATGTGTTATATGCATGTACAGCAGAGAGCTCCCTGTATGTGTTTATGCATGTACACAAGAGAGCTCCTGTATGTGTATATGCATGTACAGCAAGAGAGCTCCTGTATGATGTATATGCATGTACAGCAAGAGAGCTCCCTGTATGATGTATTGTGCAGGGCTCCCTGTATGTTATATCATGTAGAAGAGAGCTCCCTGTATATGTTATATAATGTACACAAGAGAGCTCCCTGTATGATGTATATGCTGTACAGCAAAAGCTCCTGTATGATGTTATATGCATGTACAGCAGAGAGCTCCCTGTATGATGTTATATGCATGTACAGCAAGAGAGCTCCCTGTATGATGTTATATGCATGTACAGCAGAGAGCTCCCTGTATGATGTTATATGCATTACAGCAAGAGAGCTCCTGTATGATGGTATATGCATGTACAGCAAGAGAGCCCCTGTATGATGTATTACATGACAGCAAAGAGCTCCTGTATGATATGCATATACATGTACAGAAAGAGAGCTCCCTGTATGATGTTATATGCATATACATGTACAGCAAGAGATATCCCTGTATGATGTTATATGCATATACAGGTACAGCAAGAGATCTCCCTGTATGATGGTATATGCATATACATGTACAGCAAGAGATCTCCCTGTATGATGTTATATACATGTACAGCAAGAGAGCTCCCTGTATGATGGTATCTGCATATACATGTACAGCAAGAGAGCTCCCTGTATGATGGTATATGCATATACATGTACAGCAAGAAATCTCCCTGTATGATGTTATATACATGTACAGCAAAAGAGCTCCCTGTATGATTTTATATGCATGTACAGCTAGAGAGCTCCCTGTATGATGTTATATGCATGTACAGCAAGAGAGCTCCCTGTATGATGGTATATGCATGTACAGCAAGAGAGCTCACTGTATGATGTTATATGCATGTACAGCAAGAGAGCTCACTGTATGATGGTATATGCATGTACAGCAAGAGAGCTCCCTGTATGATGTTATATACATGTACAGCAAGAGAGCTCTCTGAATGATGTTATATGCATATAGATGTACAGCAAGAGAGCTCTCTGTATGGTGTTATATGCATGTACATATACAGCAAGAGAGCTCTCTGTATGATGTTATATACATGTACAGCAAGAGAGCTCTCTGTATGATGTTATATGCATATACATGTACAGCAAGAGAGCTCCCTGTATGGTGTTATATGCATATACATGTACAGCAAGAGAGCTCCCTGTATGATGGTATATGCATGTACATATACAGCAAGAGAGTTCTCTGTATGATGTTATATGCATATACATGTACAGCAAGAGAGCTCTCTGTATGGTGTTATATGCATGTACATGTACAGCAAGAGAGCTCCCTGTATGGTGTTATATGCATATACATGTACAGCAAGTGAGCTCCCTGTTTGATGTTATATGCATGTACAGCTAGAGAGCTCCCTGTATGATGTTGTATACAGGTACAGCAAGAGAGCTCCCTGTATGATGTTATATGCATGTACAGCAAGAGAGCTCCCTGTATGGTGTTATATGCATGTACAGCTAGAGAGCTCCCTGTATGATGTTATATGCATGTACATCAAGAGAGCTCACTGTATGATGGTATATGCATGTACAGCAAGAGAGCTCACTGTATGATGGTATATGCATGTACAGCAAGAGAGCTCCCTGTATGATGTTATATACATGTACAGCAAGAGTGCTCCCTGTATGATGTTATATACATGTACAGAAAGAGAGCTCCCTGTATAATGTTATATAGATGTACAACAAGAGAGCTCCCTGTATGATGGTATATGCCTGTACAGCAAAAATGCTCACTGTATGATGTTATATGCATGTACAGCTAGAGAGCTCCCTGTATGATGTTATATGCATGTACAGCAAGAGAGCTCCCTGTATGATGTTATATGCATGTACAGCTAGAGAGCTCCCTGTATGATGTTATATGCATATACAGCAAGAGAGCTCACTGTATGATGGTATATGCATGTACAGCAAGAGAGCACCCTGTATGATGGTATATACATGAACAGCAATAGAGCTCCCTGTATGATGGTATATGCATATACATGTACAGAAAGAGAGCTCCCTGTATGATGTTATATGCATATACATGTACAGCAAGAGATATCCCTGTATGATGTTATATGCATATACAGGTACAGCAAGAGATCTCCCTGTATGATGGTATATGCATATACATGTACAGCAAGAGATCTCCCTGTATGATGTTATATACATGTACAGCAAGAGAGCTCCCTGTATGATGGTATCTGCATATACATGTACAGCAAGAGAGCTCCCTGTATGATGGTATATGCATATACATGTACAGCAAGAGATCTCCCTGTATGATGTTATATACATGTACAGCAAAAGAGCTCCCTGTATGATGTTATATGCATGTACAGCTAGAGAGCTCCCTGTATGATGTTATATGCATGTACAGCAAGAGAGCTCCCTGTATGATGGTATATGCATGTACAGCAAGAGAGCTCACTGTATGATGGTATATGCATGTACAGCAAGAGAGCTCCCTGTATGATGTTATATACATGTACAGCAATAGAGCTCCCTGTATGATGGTATATGCATATACATGTACAGAAAGAGAGCTCCCTGTATGATGTTATATGCATATACATGTACAGCAAGAGATATCCCTGTATGATGTTATATGCATATACAGGTACAGCAAGAGATCTCCCTGTATGATGGTATATGCATATACATGTACAGCAAGAGATCTCCCTGTATGATGTTATATACATGTACAGCAAGAGAGCTCCCTGTATGATGGTATCTGCATATACATGTACAGCAAGAGAGCTCCCTGTATGATGGTATATGCATATACATGTACAGCAAGAGATCTCCCTGTATGATGTTATATACATGTACAGCAAAAGAGCTCCCTGTATGATGTTATATGCATGTACAGCTAGAGAGCTCCCTGTATGATGTTATATGCATGTACAGCAAGAGAGCTCCCTGTATGATGGTATATGCATGTACAGCAAGAGAGCTCACTGTATGATGGTATATGCATGTACAGCAAGAGAGCTCCCTGTATGATGTTATATACATGTACAGCAAGAGAGCTCTCTGAATGATGTTATATTCATATACATGTACAGCAAGAGAGCTCTCTGTATGGTGTTATATGCATGTACATATACAGCAAGAGAGCTATCTGTATGATGTTATATGCATATATATGTACAGCAAGAGAGCTCCCTGTATGGTGTTATATGCATATACATGTACAGCAAGAGAGCTCCCTGTATGATGGTATATGCATGTACATATACAGCAAGAGAGCACTCTGTATGATGTTATATGCATATACATGTACAGCAAGAGAGCTCTCTGTATGGTGTTATATGCATGTACATGTACAGCAAGAGAGCTCCCTGTATGGTGTTATATGCATATACATGTACAGCAAGTGAGCTCCCTGTTTGATGTTATATGCATGTACAGCTAGAGAGCTCCCTGTATGATGTTATATACAGGTACAGCAAGTGAGCTCCCTGTATGATGTTATATGCATGTACAGCAAGAGAGCTCCCTGTATGGTGTTATATGCATGTACAGCTAGAGAGCTCCCTGTATGATGTTATATGCATGAACATCAAGAGAGCTCACTGTATGATGGTATATGCATGTACAGCAAGAGAGCTCACTGTATGATGGTATATGCATGTACAGCAAGAGAGCTCCCTGTATGATGTTATATACATGTACAGAAAGAGAGATCCCTGTATGATGTTATATAGATGTACAACAAGAGAGCTCTCTGTATGATGTTATATGCATGTACATGAACAGCAAGAGAGCTCCATGTATGATGTTATATGCATGTACAGCAAGAGAGCTCCCTGTATGATGTTATATACATGTACAGCAAGAGAGCTCCCTGTATGGTGTTATATGCATGTACAGCAAGAGAGCTCCCTGTATGATGTTATATACATGTACAGCAAGAGAGCTCCCTGTATGGTGTTAAATGCATGTACAGCAAAAGAGCTCCCTGTATGATGGTATATACATGTACAGCATTAGAGCTCCCTGTATGATGGTATATGCATATACATGTACAGCAAGAGAGCTCCCTGTATGATGTTATATACATGTACAGCAAGAGAGCTCTCTGTATGATGTTATATGCATGTACAACAAGAGAGCTCTCTGTATGATGTTATATGCATGTACAACAGGAGAGCTCTATGTATGATGTTATACGCATGTACAACAAGAGAGTTCTCTGTATGATGTTATATGAATATACATGTACAGCAAGAGAGCTCCCTGTATGATGTTATATGCATGTACAGCAAGAGAGCTCCCTGTATGGTGTTATATGCATATACATGTACAGCAAGAGAGCTCCCTGTATGATGGTATATGCATGTACAGCAAGAGAGCTCACTGTATGATGTTATATGCATGTACAGCTAGAGAGCTTCCTGTATGATGTTATATGCATGTACAGCAAGAGAGCTCCCTGTATGATGTTATATGCATGTACAGCTAGAGAGCTCCCTGTATGATGTTATATGCATGTACAGCAAGAGAGCTCCCTGTATGATGTTAAGTGCATGTACAGCAAGAGAGCCCACTGTATGATGGTATATGCATGTACAGCAAGAGAGCTCCCTGTATGATGCTATATACATGTACAGCAAAAGAGCTCTCTGTATGATGTTATATGCACATACATGTACAGCAAGAGAGCTCTCTGTATGGTGTTATATTCATGTACAACAAGAGAGCTCCATGTATGATGTTATATGCATGTACAACAAGAGAGCTCCATGTATGATGTTATATGCATGTACAGCAAGAGAGCTCCCTGTATGATGTTATATGCATGTACAGCAAGAGAGCTCCCTGTATGATGGTATATGCATGTACAGCAAAAAAGCTCACTGCATGAGGTTATATGCATGTACAGCTAGAGAGCTCCCTGTATGATGTTATATGCATGTACAGCTAGAGAGCTCCCTGTATGATGTTATATGCATATACAGCAAGAGAGCACCCTGTATGATGTTATATGCATGTACAGCAAGAGAGCTCACTGTATGGTGTTATATGCATGTAAAGCAAGAGAGCTCCCTGTATGATGTTATATACATGTACAGCAAGAGAGCTCCCTGTATGGTGTTAAATGCATGTACAGCAAAAGAGCTCCCTGTATGATGGTATATACATGTACAGCAAGAGAGCTCCCTGTATGATGGTATATGCATATACATGTACAGCAAGAGAGCTCCCTGTATGATGTTATATACATGTACAGCAAGAGAGCTCTCTGTATGATGTTATATGCATGTACAACAAGAGAGCTCTCTGTATGATGTTATATGCATGTACAACAGGAGAGCTCTATGTATGATGTTATATGCATGTACAACAAGAGAGTTCTCTGTATGATGTTATATGAATATACATGTACAGCAAGAGAGCTCCCTGTATGATGTTATATGCATGTACAGCAAGAGAGCTCCCTGTATGGTGTTATATGCATATAAAAGTACAGCAAGAGAGCTCCCTGTATGATGGTATATGCATGTACAGCAAGAGAGCTCACTGTATGATGTTATATGCATGTACAGCTAGAGAGCTTCCTGTATGATGTTATATGCATGTACAGCAAGAGAGCTCCCGGTATGATGTTATATGCATGTACAGCTAGAGAGCTCACTGTATGATGTTATATGCATGTACAGCAAGAGAGCTCCCTGTATGATGTTATATACATGTACAGCAAGAGAGCTCTCTGTATGATGTTATATGCACATACATGTACAGCAAGAGAGCTCTCTGTATGGTGTTATATTCATGTACAACAAGAGAACTCCATGTATGATGTTATATGCATGTACAACAAGAGAGCTCCCTGTATGATGTTATATGCATGTACAGCATGAGAGCTCCCTGTATGATGTTATATGCATACACATGTACAACAAGAGAGCTCTCTGTATGGTGTTATATGCATGTACATGTACAGCAAGAGAGCTCCCTGTATGATGTTATATGCATACACATGTACAACAAGAGAGCTCTCTGTATGGTGTTATATGCATGTACATGTACAGCAAGAGAGCTCCCTGTATGGTGTTATATGCATATACATGTACAGCAAGTGAGCTCCCTGTATGATGTTATATGCATGTACAAAAAGAGAGCTCCCTGTATGATGTTATACACATGTACAGCAAGAGAGCTCCCTGTATGGTGTTATATGCAAGTACAGCAAGAGAGCTCCCTGTATGATGTTATATACATGTACAACAAGAGAGCTCCCTGTATGATGTTATATGCATATACAGCAAGAGAGCTCCCTGTATGGTGTTACATGCATGTACATGTACAACAAGAGAGCTCCATGTATGATGTTATATACATGTACAGCAAGAGAGCTCCCTGTATGATGTTATATGCATGTACAACAAGAGAGCTCCATGTATGATGTTATATACATGTACAGCAAGAGAGCTCCCTGTATGATGTTATATGCATGTACAACAAGAGAGCTCCCTGTAGGATGTTCTATGCATGTACAACAAGAGAGCTCCCTGTATGGTGTTATATGCATGTACAGCAAGAGAGCTCCCTGTATGATGTTATATACATGTACAGCAAGAGAGCTCCCTGTATGGTGTTAAATGCATGTACAGCAAAAGAGCTCCCTGTATGATGGTATATACATGTACAGCATTAGAGCTCCCTGTATGATGGTATATGCATATACATGTACAGCAAGAGAGCTCACTGTATGATGTTATATACATGTACAGCAAGAGAGCTCTCTGTATGATGTTATATGCATGTACAACAAGAGAGCTCTCTGTATGATGTTATATGCATGTACAACAGGAGAGCTCTATGTATGATGTTATATGCATGTACAACAAGAGAGTTCTCTGTATGATGTTATATGAATATACATGTACAGCAAGAGAGCTCCCTGTATGATGTTATATGCATGTACAGCAAGAGAGCTCCCTGTATGGTGTTATATGCATATAAAAGTACAGCAAGAGAGCTCCCTGTATGATGGTATATGCATGTACAGCAAGAGAGCTCACTGTATGATGTTATATGCATGTACAGCTAGAGAGCTTCCTGTATGATGTTATATGCATGTACAGCAAGAGAGCTCCCTGTATGATGTTATATGCATGTACAGCTAGAGAGCTCCCTGTATGATGTTATATGCATGTACAGCAAGAGAGCTCCCTGTATGATGTTAAGTGCATGTACAGCAAGAGAGCCCACTGTATGATGGTATATGCATGTACAGCAAGAGAGCTACCTGTATGATGTTATATACATGTACAGCAAGAGAGCTCTCTGTATGATGTTATATGCACATACATGTACAGCAAGAGAGCTCTCTGTATGGTGTTATATGCATGTACAGCAAGAGAGCTCCCTGTATGATGTTATATACATGTACAACAAGAGAGCTCCCTGTATGATGTTATATGCATGTACAGCAAGAGAGCTCCCTGTATGGTGTTACATGCATGTACATGTACAACAAGAGAGCTCCATGTATGATGTTATATACATGTACAGCAAGAGAGCTCCCTGTATGATGTTATATGCATGTACAGCAAGAGAGCTCCCTGTATGATGTTATATACATGTACAGCAAGAGAGCTCCCTGTATGATGTTATATGCATGTACAACAAGAGAGCTCCCTGTATGATGTTATATGCATGTACAGCAAGAGAGCTCCCTGTATGATGTTATATGCATGTACAGCAAGAGAGCTCCCTGTATGATGTTATATACATGTACAGCAAGAGAGCTCCCTGTATGATGTTATATGCATGTACAGCAAGAGAGCTCCCTGTATGATGTTATATACATGTACAGCAAGAGAGCTCCCTGTATGATGGTATATGCATGTACAGCAAGAGAGCTCCCTGTATGATGTTATATGCATGTACAGCAAGAGAGCTCCCTGTATGATGTTATATACATGCATGTACAGCAAGAGAGCTCTCTGTATGATGTTATATGCATGTACAACAGGAGAGCTCTATGTATGATGTTATATGCATGTACAACAAGAGAGCTCTCTGTATGATGTTATATGATATACATGTACAGCAAGAGAGCTCCCTGTATGATGTTATATGCATGTACATCAAGAGAGCTCCCTGTATGATGTTATATGCAATAGTACAGCAAGAGAGCTCCCTGTATGATGGTATTATAAACCACCATTGACATACAGATACATGAGATGTATTTATAAACCACCATTGCATACAGATACATGAGATGTATTTATAAACCACCATTGTCATACAGATACATGAGATGTATTTATAAACCACCATTGACATACAGATACATGAGATGTATTTATAAACCACCATTGACATGCAGATACATGAGATGTATTTATAAACCACCATTGACGTACAGATAAATGAGATGTATTTATAAACCACCATTGACATACAGATAAATGAGATGTATTTATAAACCACCATTGACTTACAGATACATGAGATGTATTTATAAACCACCATTGACATACAGATACATGAGATGTATTTATAAACCACCATTGACATACAGATAAACGAGATGTATTTATAAACCACCATTGACATACAGATACATGAGATGTATTTATAAACCACCATTGTCATACAGATACATGAGATGTATTTATAAACCACCATTGACATACAGATACATGAGATGTATTTATAAACCACCATTGACGTACAGATACATGAGATGTATTTATAAACCACCATTGTCATACAGATACATGAGATGTATTTATAAACCACCATTGACATACAGATACATGAGATGTATTTATAAACCACCATTGACATACAGATAAATGAGATGTATTTATAAACCACCATTGACGTACAGATACATGAGATGTATTTATAAACCACCATTGACATACAGATACATGAGATGTATTTATAAACCACCATTGACATACAGATACATGAGATGTATTTATAAACCACCATTGACATACAGATAAACGAGATGTATTTATAAACCACCATTGACATACAGATACATGAGATGTATTTATAAACCACCATTGACATACAGATAAACGAGATGTATTTATAAACCACCGTTGACATACAGATAAACGAGATGTATTTATAAACCACCGTTGACATACAGATAAACGAGATGTATTTATAAACCACCGTTGACATACAGATAAACGAGATGTATTTATAAACCACCATTGACATACAGATACATGAGATGTATTTATAAACCCATTGACATACAGATAAATGAGATGTATTTATAAACCACCATTGACATACAGATACATGAGATGTATTTATAAACCACCATTGACATACAGATAAACGAGATGTATTTATAAACCACCATTGACATACAGATACATGAGATGTATTTATAAACCACCATTGACATACAGATACATGAGATGTATTTATAAACCACCATTGACATACAGATACATGAGATGTATTTATAAACCACCATTGACATACAGATACATGAGATGTATTTATAAACCACCATTGACATACAGATAAATGAGATGTATTTATAAACCACCATTGACATACAGATAAATGAGATGTATTTATAAACCACCATTGACATACAGATACATGAGATGTATTTATAAACCACCATTGACATACAGATACATGAGATGTATTTATAAACCACCATTGACATACAGATACATGAGATGTATTTATAAACCACCATTGACATACAGATAAATGAGATGTATTTATAAACCACCATTGACATACAGATAAATGAGATGTATTTATAAACCACCATTGACATACAGATAAATGAGATGTATTTATAAACCACCATTGACATACAGATAAATGAGATGTATTTATAAACCACCATTGACATACAGATAAATGAGATGTATTTATAAACCACCATTGACATACAGATAAATGAGATGTATTTATAAACCACCATTGACATACAGATAAATGAGATGTATTTATAAACCACCATTGCATACAGATAAATGAGATGTATTTATAAACCACCATTGACATACAGATAAATGAGATGTATTTATAAACCACCATTGCATACAGATAAATGAGATGTATTTATAAACCACCATTGACATACAGATAAACGAGATGTATTTATAAACCACCATTGACATACAGATAAACGAGATGTATTTATAATGATCAACAACTATTAGTGTAATTGTTTATTATTATAAACTGTTGTATGTATAACTGTATACATGGACTCATGGGTTTATGACCTTTTGTTCAATAAAATCTATCTATCTATCTATAAAATTTGATGACAATTTTTGTAATATATATACAGTCAAACCTGTGTTAGTGGTCACCTTATATATACAGTCAAACCTGTGTTAGTGGTCACCTCTATTAAGCAGCCACTTTCCAATGTGTTGCTTTACTATATATTTGACCTCTATTAAGCAGCCACCTGTGCTAAGCAGTCACTTTCTGTGATTCCCTTAGCTGGCTGCTTAAGACAGGTGTGACAGTATCTGAAAAGGATCCTTTCAAATGATATTCCAACAAGCGTTATTCTACAAGGTTTGCACAGGCCTGGAAAATGGCTTAAACATGCTTAAAAGTCTTGAATAGTGATTGTACAGTGTTTGAAAATACTGGATTTCTGTTACAAAGTCTTTACATTTCACCTAATAAAAACCCAGGGTTTTCAATTTAAAATCTACACCTGTCAGACATGTCTCTATACAAGATACTTGATTTTGAGTGGGATGTACAAACAATAACGATAAAACATGGATTAAACAAACACCTGTGGGATAAAACATGGATTAAACAAACATTGTGGGATAAAACATGGATTAAACAAACAGTGTGGGATAAAACATGGATTAAACAAACACAGGTGGGATAAAACATGGATTAAACAAACACAGGTGGGATAAAACATGGATTAAACAAACACAGGTGGGATAAAACATGGATTAAACAAACATTGTGGGATAAAACATGGATTAAACAAACACCTGTGGGATAAAACATGGATTAAACAAACAACTGTGGGATAAAACATGGATTAAACAAACACTGTGGGATAAAACATGGATTAAACAAACACTGTGGGATAAAACATGGATTAAACAAACACTGTGGGATAAAACATGGATTAAACAAACACTGTGGGATAAAACATGGATTAAACAAACACTGTGGGATAAAAACATAAAGTTACATTGGCATTATAAAATATTATGCCGAAGTTCAATAATTTAAAACCTAAAATCTAAAAAATATATTAGTAATAGTAACATAGTAGTGGAGTAAAACATATTAACCCTTTCCTTCATAGAGATTTAGGTTAATATACTATTATATCTCCATGCAAACGACAGTCATTTAGCTATCATGCAATGAATAAGTAGTCGCCATATCTATCCCACCTCCATAGATATTACTGGGAATACATAGAGATTTAAGTTAATATACTATAATATCTCCATGCAAACGACAGTCATTTAGCTATCATGCAGTGAATAAGTAGTCGCCATATCTATCTCACCTCCATAGATATTACTGGGACTATATATAGATTCAGGTTAATATATTATTATATCTCCATGCAAACAACAGCCATTTAGCTATCATACAGTGGATAAATAGTCGCCATTTCTATCCCACCTCCATAGATATTACTGGGACTATATATAGATTCAGGTTAATATACTATTATATCTCCATGCAAACAACAGCCATTTAACTATCATACAGTGGATAAATAGTCGCCATATCTATCCCACCTCCATAGATATTACTGGGACTACATGAGATTCTGGCCGTAATTATGAACATTGGTTTGGCTACTAAATTGTCAATGTATGTCGTAGTGGTAATTGCGTCAAGAGGTGCTTCTATGAGGGAAAGGGTTAAGGCAGATCGAGATCTATTCAATGCATGGTTCATTCTAGTGAGAAAGCGCGTGATCGCTTCCTTAAATGGTGTTCTTTAATAGGGTTAAAATGCACAGTACAACCATTAAATACAACATTTTAATAGAAGGAGTGCTTTATAATGGGCCAGTGTATCAGTCAGGGTCCCTAGGGCGACTATTTCGCCCACATCGCCCTCTAGAATGATCCCTGTAATGATAAATATTTATATGATTTAAAAGTCTAAAGGGTTAAATATAAGTCATTATTGTTAATAATGTGATATATCTATGAGGATGCCATGGATGGTTCCATGGAAAGGATCAATGGAAAGGATCAATAAATATTACACATCTATAGGTAGAAAGTATATTACATTCTGTACAACAGTACTACATATAGTTGAGAACAATAAATAGAGGATATTTGTTTGTTTTGAGTGAATATGGAATATATCTCACTGAGAAGTGAGAACATTTCAAATATTTTCACGAGCGCGTAGAGCGAGTGAAAATATGAAAATGTTCTCACTTCGAGGTGAGATATATTCCATATTCACTCAAACCAAACAAATTTTCTTTTTCTTTTATGATAATTGGTGAAAAACAAACACAAAATGAAGAAATTAAAATAGCTGGCCGCCGTGTTTTTGCGCGGATGAATACATTAACGACTATACGTCGTGAGTCGAAAGAAACGCAAATCTGCCGCCATCTTGAATTTAAAGTTGAATCGAGGAAAAATACATGAACAATCGCCAGCCTCGCCAATGGCTACAATATTGCAAAATTGGCTAATAAAAACTCAGTTTAATGGCTACAATATTGCAAAATTGGCTAATAAAAACTCAGTTTGGCGAAAATTATAAAAACGGCGAAAATCTGTAAAATATCCGAAAATTGGAAATTCCCCCGATACTACTTTTGGAAAATTACTCGGGTCAAGGTGAAATCATGTCGCGCGTGACTAATATCTCGGACTGGAGAATCATACAAGCGTGTTGTTTGTTTATTTAATGGGGCGTAATGTTTGATTAGTGTGCAAACACGGGACACACTATGAATGCTTATTATATTGAGCAGGTGATAATTAAGAGCAAGGCGGCATTACATTGTTGCCTAAATCCTTTGTAGAATTATGCTACACAGCTTTACACGACTGTTAGACGCACAGAGCCAGAGCAGGCCTTAATTTAATTTGGATTTATTGTTTCAATTTACAGTGACAAAATTTGAGACAATGTCAGTTGTATTTCGCTTTTGATTTGTTTCATAACAAAAACAATACTACAGGTAAATAGTGTCATTGAAGCCAGGTAAACGGTGAAAATTAAATGACACGGTGCAAGTTTGTGAAAAAAACAACAACATCGGATGATAAAATTATTTTACATTCCAGGTACATATCCTCAATATTGTTTTTCATTTTTTATTTATTTAAATTTTGTTAGAGCTATTAATTGTTTATATATTATTATTCAATAGCAGACGGTTGATTTGTTGTTTGTTGTTGTTGTCTAAGCATTTAAAGGGAGAGTAATACTGCAAGAATAGTGTATTGGGAAGGGAGATAATAAAAAAGTAGTCCGGCAGTGAGATATAATCCATATCTCACCGATGAGATATGGATTATATCTCACTGATAGAACACTGTATTTCATCAATTAGCATAAAATAAATATTACACATCTATAGGTAGAAAGTATATTACATTCTGTACAACAGTACTACATATAGTTGAGAACAATAAATATTACACATCTATAGGTAGAAAGTATATTAAATTCTGTACAACAGTACTACATAT
Source organism: Archivesica marissinica (assembly GCA_014843695.1). Lineage (NCBI taxonomy): Eukaryota > Metazoa > Mollusca > Bivalvia > Venerida > Vesicomyidae > Archivesica > Archivesica marissinica. Next base: position 78,957,118 of record CM026387.1, on the reverse strand, counting down.
AGTTGAGAACAATAAATATTACACATCTATAGGTAGAAAGTATATTACATTCTGTACAACAGTACTACATATAGTTGAGAACAATAAATATTACACATCTATAGGTAGAAAGTATATTAAATTCTGTACAACAGTACTACATATAGTTGACAGCAAGCTCATGCTCTATCTAAAACACACTGGTATATGCAACCAAATGGAAATTAAAAACAAGTGAACTAAATGTACAGATATAAGCAACAAACACAAATAAGCATACAAATACAAAGGATACAAGCAAGATAGGATCACAGGTGCAGCTCCTGAGCGGAAACAGACGAAACACAGGATAATATAGAGCAAGCACTTATACATGTAGACACATAGAACATTACAGGTTGAGCCAGTCCACACGTATACATGTAGACACATAGAACATTTACAAGTTGAGCCAGTCCACACGTATACATGTAGACACATAGAACATTTACAGGTTGAGCCAGTCCACACGTATACATGTAGACACATAGAACATTTACAGGTTGAGCCAGTCCACACGTATACATGTAGACACATAGAACATTTACAGGTTGAACCAGTCCACACGTATACATGTAGACACATAGAACATTTACATGTTGAGCCAGTCCACACGTATACATGTAGACACATAGAACATTTACAGGTTGAGCCAGTCCACACGTATACATGTAGACACATAGAACATTTACATGTTGAGCCAGTCCACACGTATACATGTAGACACATAGAACATTTACAGGTTGAGCCAGTCCACACGTATACATGTACACACATAGAACATTTACAGGATGAGCCAGTCCACACGTATACATGTACACACATAGAACATTTACAGGTTGAGCCAGTCCACACGTATACATGTAGACACATAGAACATTTACAGGTTGAGCCAGTCCACACGTATACATGTACACACATAGAACATTTACAGGATGAGCTAGTCCACACGTATACATGTAGACACATAGAACATTTACAGGTTGAGCCAGTCCACACGTATACATGTAGACACATAGAACATTTACAGGTTGAGCCAGTCCACACGTATACACATGTAGACACATAGAACATTTACAGATTGAGCCAGTCCACACGTATACATGTACACACATAGAACATTTACAGGTTGAGCCAGTCCACACGTATACATGTAGACACATAGAACATTTACAAGTTGAGCCAGTCCACACGTATACATGTACACACATAGAACATTTACAGGTTGAGCCAGTCCACACGTATACATGTAGACACATAGAACATTTACAGGTTGAGCCAGTCCACACGTATACATGTAGACACATAGAACATTTACAGGTTGAGCCAGTCCACACGTATACATGTAGACACATAGAACATTTACAGGTTGAGCCAGTCCACACGTATACATGTACACACATAGAACATTTACAGGTTGAGCCAGTCCACACGTATACATGTAGACACATAGAACATTTACAAGTTGAGCCAGTCCACACGTATACATGTAGACACATAGAACATTTACAGGTTGAGCCAGTCCACACGTATACATGTAGACACATAGAACATTTACAGGTTGAGCCAGTCCACACGTATACATGTAGACACATAGAACATTTACAGGTTGAGCCAGTCCACACGTATACATGTAGACACATAGAACATTTACAGGTTGAGCCAGTCCACACGTATACATGTAGACACATAGAACATTTACATGTTGAGCCAGTCCACACGTATACATGTAGACACATAGAACATTTACAGGTTGAGCCAGTCCACACGTATACATGTAGACACATAGAACATTTACAGGTTGAGCCAGTCCACACGTATACATGTACACACATAGAACATTTACAGGTTGAGCCAGTCCACACGTAAACATGTAGACACATAGAACATTTACAGGATGAGCCAGTCCACACGTATACATGTAGACACATAGAACATTTACAGGTTGAGCCAGTCCACACGTATACATGTAGACACATAGAACATTTACAGGTTGAGCCAGTCCAACATGTAGACACATAGAACATTTACAGGTTGAGCCAGTCCACACGTATACATGTACACACATAGAACATTTACAGGTTGAGCCAGTCCACACGTATACATGTAGACACATAGAACATTTACAGGTTGAGCCAGTCCACACGTATACATGTACACACATAGAACATTTACAGGTTGAGCCAGTCCACACGTATACATGTAGACAAATAGAACATTTACAGGTTGAGCCAGCCCAGGTCCGGATCAGCCTCCCAAACTGGTTTTCAACTTTTCTAATGTCGTTTGGGAGGCTGTTCCACACCCGGTCTGCCTCAAACCTGAACGACTTCTTACCATATGCAGTTGTTCTTACAGCTGGTACATCAGCTATATTGTCATATCTGAAAGAGTATCTAGAGTTTTTAAAGTTTTAGTACCATTACATATATATAGGAAGAGAAATACTTGGACCGTGGTCAGCAAATATGTAGTTAATCATAATGTGGATACCCCTCTATTGCAGGTGACTTCTCTAACAAAGACACTGTACAGGACATGAATCGTTTGCTGAAAATGAAGAAAGGAGAGCAGGGCAATGCAGCTTCCTTGTGTAAGATTTAGTGAGATCGAAATTTCCATGGTTTGATTATTTGACATCACAAGCAAACAAATAGCTTACTGACATCACAAACAAACAAATAACTTACTGACATCACAAACAAACAAATAACTTACTGACATCACAAACAAACAAATAACTTACTGACATCACAAACAAATAACTTACTGACATCACAAGCAAACAAATAGCTTACTGACATCACAAACAAACAAATAACTTACTGACATCACAAACAAACAAATAACTTACTGACATCACAAACAAACAAATAACTTACTGACATCACAAACAAACAAATAACTTACTGACATCACAAACAAACAAATAACTTACTGTCATCACAAGCAAACAAATAGCTTACTGACATCACAAACAAACAAATAACTTACTGACATCACAAACAAACAAATAACTTACTGACATCACAAACAAACAAATAACTTACTGACATCACAAACAAACAAATAACTTACTGACATCACAAACAAACAAATAACTTACTGACATCACAAACAAACAAATAACTTACTGTCATCACAAGCAAACAAATAGCTTACTGACATCACAAGCAAACAAATAGCTTACTGACATCACAAGCAAACAAATAACTTACTGACATCACAAGCAAACAAATAGCTTACTGACATCACAAGCAAACAAATAACTTACTAACATCACAAACAAACAAATAGCTTACTGACATCACAAGCAAACAAATAGCTTACTGACATCACAAGCAAACAAATAGCTTACTGACACCACAAGCAAACAAATAGCTTACTGACATCACAAGCAAGCAAATAACTTACTGACATCACAAGCAATCAAATAACTTACTGACATCACAAGCAAACAAATAACTTACTGACATCACAAGCAAACACATAACTTACTGACATCACAAGCATACAAATAACTTACTGACATCACAAGCAAACAAATAACTTACTGACATCACAAACAAACAAATAGCTTACTGACATCACAAACAAACAAATAACTTACTGACATCACAAGAGGTCAAAGGAAAACCACTTAAATCGATTTAACCAATTTGGAATTACAGCTTACTACTAATAATATGGCTGTCCGGGTTAGATCCTCGGACCGGGGAATTATGTGCAATGGTACAGTGGTCGCTGGATCAAACAGGTGGGTTTTCTCTGGGTCCTCCTGTTTCCTCTCTCACAAATGGCCACATTTACACTTCATCCGCGCCAACGAGAGCGATTAATATAAATTGTTAAAGCTTGTTTCGCAATTGATGTAAAATAGATTACATTTAAGCTTACTACTAATCGTATCAAACCTGTATATCTAGTCTCTGTCTCAGTGGATATCGTGATAGCGCAGTGGATGCGCATTCGCTTCAGGTGCGAAAGGTCTGGAGTTCGAGCCCTGTTGGAGCCGTTACGATTGTGCCCTTAGGGCAAGGCATTTAAATTCCACGTTGCCTCTTCTCTCTCCCTCGTGGTGATGGATTCCATCAGGAATGAGGTCTCGAGAGTGATTAATATAAGTTGTAAGAACTTAGAGCTAAGATAAATTTCTCACTTACAACTCGAGGGTATGTCACTATTTTAATTGTTTTATAGATGCAATGTTTCAATGTTTTCTCTCGCATTTATTTATTCGTCATAATACTCCGGTTCAGTTGTCGAAGTCTGGAAGGTTACCATTTTGGCGTTGTCTCTGTTCGGAGCAGGGTCTTGGAAATGACTAGATGGAATATAATTATATTTGGTACAAATTTGTACATCCTCAAACTGGGTGTCCAACTAAGCATTGCAACAATCCCATCAGTAGCTCCAGGAGTTACTGCCCTTGTTTCAAATGAGTTAAATGGAAATGTATAAGCATACTTATTCTGCCATTCACTAAAAATGTTCCCGATCTGCTCTGTTTCAACACGGTTTTGCCTTGATTTGCTGGAAAAAATATGTCTCGGGCAGTATTTGCAAAATGGATGGGTGGAATTACATTACATATGACTCAGATATAACCACTTAATACCTTATATGTCTTGGCTGGCAAGTCGTGTCCTAATTATGTTCCCATCCCTCCTGCCACATTTCCACGCACAAGTCTCCTACAACAATAACCATACTCCTGCCACATTTCCACGCACAAGTCTCCTACAACAATAACCATACTCCTGCCATATTTCCACGCACAAGTCTCCTACAGCAATAACCATACTCCTGCCACATTTCCACGCACAAGTCTCCTACAACAATATTATGTTATATTTCGTGTTTTACGCCTGCATCAGCACCAATTTGGGCTATATCGCCGGCGGGCAGTTTACCTAACAACACCTTTCCTGGGAAGGCTCCAGCTGTTAACCAGTACTTGGGTGCACCAACCTCCGTAAGAAACTGCCAACTTTTTCATATAAATGAGACACGGCCTGAGCGGGGCTCGAGCCCGTGACCATCAGTGATGATAGGTTACAGTGGTATACAAGTCAGCGACCTTAACCACTCGACCACGGAGATGGCCGGGTTCAAGTCTCCAACAACAATAACCATACTCTTGCTAGTGATGTCATTTTAACAAATTTCTTGTTATTACAGCCGAAGTTGACAAGCAGCATGCCATGGCAGCACTGTCGGCCATCATTAAATACCTGGAGGTAAGTATTCTTGTAGCCATAGTCAGAGATGTTACCATGGCAGCACTGTCAGCCATCATTAAATACCTGGAGGTAAGTATTCTTGTAGCCATAGTCAGAGATGTTACCATGGCAGCACTGTCAGCCATCATTAAATACCTGGAGGTAAGTATTCTTGTAGCCATAGTCAGAGATGTTACCATGGCAGCACTGTCGGCCATCATTAAATACCTGGAGGTAAGTATTCTTGTAGCCATAGTTACAGTTGTAACCAGCATTAAGTACCAGAGACCTCCGTGGCCTAGTGGTTACTGGCGCTGAAATCAAACCTCCCGCCCCTCACCGCTGCAGGATTGAATCCCACTGGTGGTGTCAAATTCTTTTATGTGAGGAAAGTATCAAGTTGGTTTGCGGAAGGTAGGTGGTTCTACCAATGTGCCTCAAATACTGTTCAGAGGGGCACACACGGTCTTCCTTCACCTCTAATGGCTGAAGAGTCACCAGATGAATTAAGCTGTTGGTGCCACATTGAAAACCACCAAAACAAACAAACTTTAATTACTTGGAGATAGGGTATCGCAGAGAAATACCTGTTGTACTAGGAGAACAAACATGTAAAACTGACTTAGTCCTCATTATAAAAACAAGGTTTGAACACTGGTAAATTGAGAGAAAAAAGCCAACATTCATTTGGCAATGTATCGTGGATGTACCAGTTTTCAGTTCTCTAATGTTTGTCGGTGAATAACATGTGGTCATGTGGTCAGTCTCTTTTGTTGGTCAGATGAAATAATATTACTATGTAAAATGATCATTCTTGCATTTAATACGCTTCACTTGTAACATGTGTTTTACAGCTTTGTCACATGACTGACCTGTGACCTTGCAAGTTAACGATGAGCGTTGACCAGTTTCTAAAAGCAACCAAATATTTCTTTATTTATATCTCTGCTTACGGTATTTTTTTAGTATACATTTATCTGGGGGGGAGCGGGGGTTGTGCTCATTTTCCTCTTTTGGAAGTTCTAGCGTGTACCGTATAAATCAAACACCTGTTACTGACAGCGATGATGTCATTCGCAAACAAATTCGAAAAACAGGTTGGGAAAGAAACCAGGTCGATTGACGACACTATTTCTGGATATGTCTCGAAAACATAAACATTCCCACAGTACAGAGTATTAACAATTGTTGTGCAACATATATAGTTCTATCAACTCTAGCATATCAATTAACGTTGTGAAAGAACAGTCTATGATTGTTCAAATGTTGCTGAAATGTTTTATTTCATATATTAGTAGTGTTTCCCCCAGACTGAAAAAGGGACAGGGCGCAGGTTGAAAAAAGGGCATTTATTTCATGTCGACTATTCTCAAAAGGGCAGATTTAACAGGTCTCATTCATGTTATTATGAGTACGAAACATTTTGAGGACGAATCAATTTTGCAACCTATTGCATATAATTGTGTTGTTTCCGAGATAATTATCTAAACAAAATGCAAGCCACAAATTTACAACAATACTAGTAATGCATTTGCATTCATTTAAATAAGAAACTTACATATAAACTATAATGGCGGCTCGGCATAATTGACATGTGTGGCGTCCGTGGTCCAGTGCTAGAGCGTCGGATTTGGAATCGAACGGTCCCGGGTTCGATACTCGGTCAGGCCACGTATGTAGTGTCATTGAGCAAGGCACCTCACACACATTGCCTAGTACTGCTTAACCACTTAGGTCGGCTAAGCCTGCCCAGGAAAACATGTCTAGGTCCCCGCAAGGGGTTTGACATTAATGGAACATACATACATCCGTTGGCGGAATTTCCGACTGGTGCAATGGGAAATGCACATGCTGTGATATGCACAGTACCCAGTAAAACTAAAGATGTGAGAGAATTTTTATATATTTACGTCTGCGCATGATTACCTGCCATATCGGTTGATTGCCTCTTCAATATACATAACACAAATTGATGAATACAGAAAACAAAACTTGGTTGCCCGATCATTACCTGTGCTAATACAATGTACGTTGCCCTAGGCTACACAGTATATAGGTGGACATTACCTGTGCTAATACAATGTACGTTGCCCTAGGCTACACAGTATATAGGTGGACATTTCCTGTGCTAATACAATGTACGTTGCCCTAGGCTACACAGTATATAGGTGGACATTTCCTGTGCTAATACAATGTACGTTGCCCTAGGCTACACAGTATATAGGTGGACATTTCCTGTGCTAATACAATGTACGTTGCCCTAGGCTACACAGTATATAGGTGGACATTTCCTGTGCTAATACAATGTACGTTGCCCTAGGCTACACAGTATATAGGTGGACATTTCCTGTGCTAATACAATGTACGTTGCCCTAGGCTACACAGTATATAGGTGGACATTTCCTGTGCTAATACAATGTACGTTGCCCTAGGCTACACAGTATATAGGTGGACATTTCACAGCATATTGATCACACGCTGGACTGGTAATCCAGGGATCGCATGTTTGATCCCCCATCTGACCCTAATAAAATTAACAGTGTTTCAGATGGGACGTTAAATCGAGGTCTCATGTCGGTGCTTTACACCGTGCACGTAAAAGAACCAGAGGAGATTCTGGAATGGGTCTCTGTCTGTATCATGCACTATCCTCCAAAATCTAAAATAACTAATCTCTTCAGGAGGCGTCGCTCATATGGGCAACCGGTAGCGACGATAAAGAAACGTAAACATTTTTTTATCTGTAGCACTGGAGTAAGGATTTCAGACAATATTGCAATAATTATTATGAACTCTTTTTGATAATTTAGGCACACAAGGGCAGACATTTTCGGAATTTCGGGCACAATGGCTCCCCAAAAAGGGGCAGGGTGGGCCGCCCTCCTATTCCTGCTTAGGGGAAACACTAATATAGTGGTTTAGGGATCATTACTAGGGATGCACCAGATTTCCGGAATTAAGAACAAAATCTGACTGAATCTAAATTACGAGAGAAACATAATGGTTACATTCTTTACGCATAAGATTATGTTGCCTGGGGACCATATGGAAACAAATACATGTACAATAGCGCTACAGATGCCTTTATTTACAATCAATGTACACTATTACAGAAATATAGAATCTGTGGCATTTCATTTATATCCATATATACATAGTAGACTGATAGTATATCCATATTGTCTGAGTATATACATATTGTCTGTCATATTGTCTGTGTATATCCATATTGTCTGTCTATGTATATCCATATTGTTTATGTATATCCATATTGTCTGTGTATATCCATATTGTCTATGTATATCCATATTGTATGTCATATTGTCTGAGTATATCCATATTGTCTGTGTATATCCATATTGTCTGTATATATCACATCTCGCGTCATATCATATCTCGTGTCTCATCATTGCATCACATTGCATCTCGCGTCATATCTCGTGTCTCATCATTGCGTCACATTGCATCTCGCGTCACATCTCATCATTGCATCTCGCGTCTCATCAGATCTTGCATCATATCATATCTTGTGTCTCATCATTGCATCACATTGCATCTCACGTCTCATCAGATCTTGCGTCACATCACTAGTACTTGCCTCTGTGTCGCACAATAATACTATGTGTCAAAGCTTGTGAAGTTAATCATTCTTAAAATATTTAATTGACCGAACACGACCATAAGAAATGTATTGCCACCCGCATTCATGTCTGCTTCTATGTTACCTTTCATGATTCCATTCAATTGTTCTGTGTTGAAGCTCCTGTCACATTTACTGATATTCCTTTTCTTGTGCCGTATAGATACTGGCAATTGGTCATTTGCAAATGTGAACCTGATGACTCCGACAATGTCTGCGAGTTCTGTAAAGTTCCATTCTTCCTCCGTTGTCTGCGGTAGTCTGTACAGGTTCAGCAAGGACTGACCGTTCATCATCATCACACCGTTATCTACATTTCCATCGGCAAATCCTAAAAAATGGATCTCGACGTCATCCCAATCTATCTCAATGTTGTACTTCTTTCGGGAAGTAACGAGGCGTTTAAGGAGCCCCTGCTTTTTGGTGTACTCTTTCCATACAAAGTTCTTGATACTCTTACTAAAGACCTTTTTTCCGAAAGCCTTCGCCCACGACATAAATTGTCCACGTTCATCCTTTTCCAGTTTACCTTTATGTTTATTTATTTTACGATTGTGAAGCGGTTTTTTAAATTTTATTTTATCATCGCTACCGGTTGCCCATATGAGCGACGCCTCCTGAAGAGATTAGTAATTTTAGATGATACAGACAGAGACTCTGGTTCTTTTACGCGCACAGTGTAAAGCACTGACACGAGACCTCGGTTTGAAGTCCCATCTGAAAGACTATTAGGGTCAGACGGGGGATCGAACCTGCGATCCCTGGATTACCATTCCAGCATGTTACCACTGGACTACAGACCTGTCTGTAATTAACATACAAAGCTTGAAACGAAACCACATCAGTGAAAAAAGCAACTAATATACAAATGTCATATACGACTGTCAAGGTATTATTTTGTCCTAAAATGTATAGATGTTTTATAGAGTGCTAGTAATTTTGTATTTAGTGCACCCGGCGATTATAAACGGTTCGGTAATTATTGGGATTTGCACGAAGAAAAGTTACGAAGGCTTTGACGGAGATTAATTTGTCTCAGTTTAATGTTGCCAAACAATATAAACGCAGATAAACACTTCTGTATGACAGACTTTTTGAAAACTGTGACCAATTGGTGTCATTGTTAACTTTTCGAATTAATTTACTATACACTTTAGTGTTGTGTTCATTTAATGAAAATAATATTAATATTGCATGAATATATGAATTAACAAATATGTATATATTTAATGTCAGTTATTATTACATTTAATGCCCGTCAAAAAGTCAGTGAAAAAATGTATAAAAAGGGATCAAATTGGGCCAAAAAAATATAGCTGGCTGACATTTAGAAAATGCCAAACTGGTTGATAATGACTGAACATTTTTATGTCATGTTTTGTGACCCGCTTATAAGACGGGACCCTGACTTTGAGCCTTAAATCAGCAGGAAATATCCCCGTCTTATAGGCGAGTAAATACTGTAGATGTTTTATATTCTTAGTCATGAATGTATATTAGCATACCGAGTTTTATATTGATTTTAGGATATTGTATTTCATTCTAATTATCTCACAGAGTTTAATTAATAACTCTTAAAATAGTATGATGTAAATGTCCTTTATTAATTTGCTTTGATATTTATTTTATTTATTTGTACGTCATTGAATATGTTTTGATGTAAAAATAGGCGTTTTATCAAATTTAAAAGTTTCAAGCAGAAAGAATTATTACAGTGTGGGAGTATGCCAGTAGAATTATAATAAATGCACAGTACCTGACATGTCTAAAGTTGTATAATCTTCCTGGGCGACTGCAAGTTCAGTAATATTTTCCTAGAAATGCTGTCTAGAACAGTATAATTTTCCTTGGATGACTGCAAGTTCGGTAATATTTTCCTAGAAATGCTCTAGAACAGTATAATTTTCCTTGGATGACTGCAAGTTCGGTAATATTTTCCTAGAAATGCTCTCTAGAACAGTATAATTTTCCAAGTTCTGTAATGTTTTTCCTAGAAATGCTCTCTAGAACAGTTTTGATTCATTTGATCATTTCTGGTTGCATTTATAAGGTTTTAGTCAATTAAGATTTGTGTTGACCTGGGTGACATGTGGCATGAGTAGTCTTACCTTGAGATACAATACTGTTGAATGGTTGCAGTCAGCTGTTGTGTAATTAATGAATGTGATAATTGCCCATGTACTAGACAATGGTGACCAAATATGTGCATCATTTAAGGGTGTGATAAATACACTGTACATATGTTTGCAACTTTAATTCTGTATTTATGGATGATATTTAGTTTAAATATTATTTACAGACGGATCTATAGCCCAGTGGTAACACGCTGGACTGGTAATCCAGGGATTGCAGGTTCGATCCCCCGTCTGACCATAATAAAATTAACAGTCTTTCAGATGGGAGGTTAAACTGAGGTCTTGTGTCGGTGCTTTACACCGTGCACGTAAAAGAACCAGAGGAGACTCTGGAATGGGTCTCTCTCTGTATCATTGCACTATCCTCCAAAATCTAAAATGACTAATCTCTTCAGGAGGCGTCGCTCATATGGGCAACCGGTAGACATGATAAATAAACGTAAAACACAAATTGAGAAAAAAGCCAACATTCATTTGGCAATGTATCGTGGATGTACCAGTTTTCAGTTCTCTAATGTTTGTCGGTGAATAACATGTGGTCATGTGGTCAGTCTCTTTTGTTGGTCAGATAAAATAATATTACTATGTAAAATGATCATTCTTGCATTTAATACGCTTCACTTGTAACATGTGTTTTACAGCTTTGTCACATGACTGACATGTGACCTTGCAAGTTAACGATGAGCGTTGACCAGTTTCTAAAAGCAACCAAGTATACATTTATCGGAGGGGGGTGGGGGTTGTGCTCATTTTCCTCTTTTGGAAGTTCTAGCGTGTACCATATAAATCAAACACCTGTTACTGACAGCAATGACGTCATTCACAAACAAATTCGAAAAACAGGTTGGGAAAGAAACCAGGTCGGTTGACGACACTATTTCTGGATATGTCTCGAAAACATAAACATTCCCACAGTACAGAGTATTAACAATTGTTGTGCAACATATACTGAGTCAAAAAAGAAACGATATCAAACCAATTTGAAGAAAAAGATGCAAACATATAAATGCCTGTGATAAGCCACCACTTTTCAGTTCGGAATGACGTATGACTATGATATTCATCCATATACACAGGTAAATAATGCATCCATATTTTCCTAACGCCGATTTTCCGTTTTTGCACGTGATCCACGAGGAACACCATTTGCTATGCATGGATAGATCCACAAACCAGTTTGTTGTACTCATATTGTAATTACTTCGAGCAAAAACACCAAAACGATCTGCATTTTCCTCAAAAGAAATGCCAAGACTCGACCAAAATGCGAGAAAGCGAGCAATTAGGATGGTTGAATGGTTGAAGCTGGTCTACGTCATAACGACGTCGCTAATCGCCTAGGTGTGTCCCGGATCACGATACTTGGACGGTACCGAACACGTGGGTCAACTGACGACCGCCCACGTACTGGTCGACCAGATTTGCCGGAATTAAGAACAAAATCTGACTGAATCTAAATTACGAGAGAAACATAATGGTTACATTCTTTTCGCATAAGATTATGTTGCCTGGGGACCATATGGAAACAAATACATGTACAATAGCGCTACAGATGCCTTTATTTACAATCAATGTACACTATTACAGAAATATAGAATCTGTGGCATTTCATTTATATCCATATATACATAGTAGACTGATAGTATATCCATATTGTCTGTGTATATCCATAATGTCTGTGTATATCCATATTGTCTGAGTATATCCATATTGTCTGTGTATATCCATATTGTCTGTGTATATCCATATTGGCTGAGTATATACATATTGTCTGTGTATACCCATATTGTCTGAGTATATATCCATATTGGCTGAGTATATACATATTATCTGTGTATATCCATATTGTCTGAGTATATCCATATTGTCTGTGTATATCCATATTGTCTGTATATATCCATACTGTCTGTGTATATCCATATTGTCTGTATATATCCATATTGTCTGTGTATATCCATATTGGCTGAGTATATACATATTGTCTGTGTATATCCATATTGTCTGTGTATATCCATATTGTCTGTGTATATCCATATTGTCTGTGTATATATCCATATTGGCTGAGTATATATCCATATTGGCTGAGTATATACATATTGTCTGTGTATATCCATATTGTCTGTGTATATCCATATTGTCTGAGTATATCCATATTGTCTGTGTATATCCATATTGTCCGAGTATATCCATATTGTCTGTGTATATCCATATTGGCTGAGTATATCCATATTGTCTGAGTATATACATATTGTCTGTCATATTGTCTGTGTATATCCATATCTGTCTATGCATATCCATATTGTCTATGTATATCCATATTGTCTGTGTATATCCATATTGTCTGTGTATATCCATATTGTCTGTGTATATCCATAGTATCTGCATATTGTTTATGTATATCCATATTGTCTGTGTATATCCATATTGCATATTGTCTGTATATCCATATTGGCTGTGTATATCCATATTGCATATTGTCTGTGTATATCCATATTGCATATTGTCTGTGTATATCCATATTGTCTGTGTATATCCATATTGTCTGTGTATATCCATATTGTCTGTGTATATCCATATTATCTGTGTATATCCATATTGTCTGTGTATATCCATATTGTCTGAGTATATCCATATTGTCTGTGTATATCCATATTGGCTGAGTATATACATATTGTCTGAGTCACATTGTATCTCAAGTCACATTGTATCTCAAGTCTTATCACATCTCAAGTCTTATCACATCTCAAGTCTTATCACATCTTGCCCTCACATCGCATCTCAAGTCACATTGCAGCTCAAGTCACATCACATCTCGCGTCATATCACATCTTGCGTCACATCGCATCTCAAGTCACATCACATCGCGCGTCATATCATATCTCGTGTCTCATCATTGCATCACATTGCATCTCACGTCTCATCAGATCTTGCATCATATCATATCTTGTGTCTCATCATTGCATCACATTGCATCTCACGTCTCATCAGATCTTGCGTCAAATCATTAGTACTTGTCTCTGTGTCGCACAATAATACTATGTGCCAAAGCTTGTGAAGTTAATCATTCTTAAAATATTTAATTGACCGAACACGACCATAAGAAATGTATTGCCACCTGCATTCATGTCTGCCTCTATGTTACCTTTCATGATTCCATTCAATTGTTCTGTGTTGAAGCTCGTGTCATATTTACTGATATTCCTTTTCTTGTGCCGTATAGATACTGGCAAATGGTCATTTGCAAATGTGAACCTGATGACTCCGAAAATGTCTGCGAGTTCCGTGAAGTTCCATTCTTCCTCCGTTGTCTGTGGTAGTCTGTACAGGTTCAGCAAGTACTGACCATTCATCTTCATCACACCGTTATCTACATTTCCATCGGCAAATCCTAAAAAATGGATCTCGACGTCATCCCAATCTATCTCAATGTTGTACTTCTTTCGGAAAGTAACGAGGCGTTTAAGGGGCCCCTGCTTTTTGGTGTACTCTTTCCATACAAAGTTCTTGATACTCTTACTAAAGATCTTTTTTCCGAAAGCCTTCGCCCACGACATAAATTGTCCACGTTCATCCTTTTCCAGTTTACCTTCAATAGAACAAATATGTATGTTTTTGTACAATTATAAATGACTGTTTTTTGACCTATTAACTGATACAGATTTGTTTGATCTTGATTTGAAACAAATTCTATAAAAACAAGTTTATTTATTTTACAACGATTGCGAAGCGTTTTTGTTTTGTTTTTTATTTATCATCGCTGCCGGTTACCCATATGAGCAACGCCTCCTGAAGAGATTAGTAATTTTAGATTTTTGGAGGACAGTGCAATGATACAGACAGAGACCCATTCTAGAGTCTCCTCTGGTTCTTTTACGCGCACGGTGTAAAGCACCGACACAGGACCTCGGTTTGAAGTCCCATCTGAAAGACTGTTAATTTTATTAGGGTCATACGGGGGATCGAACCTGCGATCCCTGGATTACCAGTCCAGCGTGTTACCACTGGACTACAGACCCATCTGTAATTAACATACAAAGCTTGAAACGAAACCACATCAGTGAAAAAAGCAACTAATATACAAATGTCAGATACGACTGTCGAGGCATTATTTTGTCCTAAAATGTATAGATGTTATAGATGTTGTATATTCTTAGTCATGAACGTATATTAGCATACTGAGTTTTACATTGATTTTAGGATATTGTATTTCATTCTAATTATCTCACAGAGTTTAATTAATAACTCTTAAAGTAGTATGATGTAAATGTCCTTTATTAATTTGCTTTGATATTTATTTTATTTATTTGTACGTCCTTGAATATGTTTTGATGTAAAAATAGGCGTTTTATCAAATTTAAAAGTTTCAAGCAGAAAGAATTATTACAGTGTGGGAGTATGCCAGTAGAATTATAATAAATGCACAGTACCTGACATGTCTAAAGTTGTATAATCTTCCTAGGCGACTGCAAGTTCGGTAATATTTTCCTAGAAATGCTGTCTAGAACAGTATAATTTTCCTTGGATGACTGCAAGTTCGGTAATATTTTCCTAGAAATGCTCTCTAGAACAGTATAATTTTCCTAGTTTGGTAATGTTTGTCCTAGAAATGCTCTCTAGAACAGTATAATTTTCCAAGTTCTGTAATATTTTCCTAGAAATGCTCTCTAGAACAGTTTTGATTCATTTGATCATTTCTGGTTGCATTTATAAGGTTTTAGTCAATTAAGATTTGTGTTGACCTGGGTGACATGTGGCATGAGTAGTCTTACCTTGAGATACAATACTGTTGAATGGTTGCAGTCAGCTGTTGTGTAATTAAGGAATGTGACAATGGTGACCAAATATGTGCATCATTTAAGGGTGTGATAAATACACTGTACATATGTTTGCAACTTTAATTCTGTATTTATGGATGATATTTAGTTTAAATATTATTTACAGACGGATCTATAGCCCAGTGGTAACACGCTGGACTGGTAATCCAGGGATTGCAGGTTCGATCCCCCGTCTGACCATAATAAAATTAACAGTCTTTCAGATGGGAGGTTAAACTGAGGTCTTGTGTCGGTGCTTTACACCGTGCACGTAAAAGAACCAGAGGAGACTCTGGAATGGGTCTCTCTCTGTATCATTGCACTATCCTCCAAAATCTAAAATGACTAATCTCTTCAGGAGGCGTCGCTCATATGGGCAACCGGTAGACATGATAAATAAACGTAAAACACAAATTGAGAAAAAAGCCAACATTCATTTGGCAATGTATCGTGGATGTACCAGTTTTCAGTTCTCTAATGTTTGTCGGTGAATAACATGTGGTCATGTGGTCAGTCTCTTTTGTTGGTCAGATGAAATAATATTACTATGTAAAATGATCATTCTTGCATTTAATACGCTTCACTTGTAACATGTGTTTTACAGCTTTGTCACATGACTGACATGTGACCTTGCAAGTTAACGATGAGCGTTGACCAGTTTCTAAAAGCAACCAAATATTTCTTTATTTATATCTCTGCTTACGGTATTTTTTGAGTATACATTTATCTGGGGGGGAGCGGGGGTTGTGCTCATTTTCCTCTTTTGGAAGTTCTAGCGTGTACCATATAAATCAAACACCTGTTACTGACAGCGATGACGTCATTCACAAACAAATTCGAAAAACAGGTTGGGAAAGAAACCAGGTCGGTTGACGACACTATTTCTGGATATGTCTCGAAAACATAAACATTCCCACAGTACAGAGTATTAACAATTGTTGTGCAACATATACTGAGTCAAAAAAGAAACGATACCAAACCAATTTGAAGAAAAAGATGCAAACATATAAATGCCTGTGATAAGCCACCACTTTTCAGTTCGGAGTGACGTATGACTATGATATTCATCCATATACACAGGTAAATAATGCATCCATATTTTCCTAACGCCGTTTTTCCGTTTTGCACGTGATCCACGAGGAACACCATTTGCTATACATGGATAGATCCACAAACCAGTTTGTTGTACTCATATTGTAATTACTTCGAGCAAAAACACCAAAACGATCTGCATTTTCCTCAAAAGAAATGCCAAGACTCGACCAAAATGTGAGAAAGCGAGCAATTGGGATGGTTGAAGCTGGTCTACGTCATAACGACGTCGCTAATCGCCTCGGTGTGTCCCGGATCACGATCACACGTCTACTTGGACAGTACCGAACACGTGGGTCAACTGACGACCGTCCACGTACTGGTCGACCATGCGTGACGACGCCAGAACAGGACCGTCATATTCGGCCGTCACATTTACGTGACCGCTTCCTGCCCGCTACTCATACCGCCATCGTTACTCCTGGGAGGACCAACAATAGAATTAGTGCTCAAACAGTTCGGAACAGGCTCGCTGAACGTGGAATCCGTCCTTACAGACCGTATACCAGGCCCACGTTGACGCGACGTCACCGGAACGAACGTTGTGAGTACACGGGTGAACATGCACATTGGACTCGCTTACAGTGGAATTCCGTTATGTTTAGTGACGAATCGTGTTTCTGTTTACGGCATGCGGATGGCAGGGCTCGAGTTTACCGTCGACAGGCAGAACGTTACGCCCATGCATGTGCACGTGAGGTGGATCGGTTTGGCGGCGGTAGCGTTATGGTATGGGGCGGCATCACATTCGACGGCCGCACGCAACTGATTATTGTTGACGCAAACCTGTGACGAAATTATTACGCCCGTTTTGCCATTCTTTAACGTCAATCGACGCGTCACACTGTTCCAACAGGACAATGCCAGATGCCATACTGCACACATTACCACTCAATTATTGGAGCATGGGAACATTGAACGTTTACCATGGCCAGCATTGTCACCAGACTTGTCTCCGATATGGGATTTATGGGATACCTTAGACCGTCGTGTAAGACTCCGTCAGCCGGCGAGGGATATTCTGCGTCATGAGTGGAACAACATTGATTCTAATATGAGATTCTGACACTTTTTCGTTCCATGCGACGGCGCTGCATTGCAGTGAGAGATGCCAATGGAGGTCATACACGGTATTGACGACCGTAATTTGCTATGTATAACGCGCACTTTTATTACCGAAATCCTTGAGGAATTTGTCTAGTGCACATTATACACGGGTACAGCCATCACAACATTTTTTTCCAGGCGAAATTTCGACCCACATCGCCCCCACCACTTTTCAATAAGTAGGTACATTTGGCAAACGTTATAAAATAACTGTTCTAACAATGTACTGATGATATATATATATATAATAGCATTGATTTAGACCAACTATGAACTTAGATAGCATTTATTTGCTTTGAATTTGGGAAATTTCATCAAAAACGTAAATGCTAAACAACAATGGCGAATGTTGAATGATTTTATCGATTGTCTATTTCCTGTACATTTTCGTACTATATCGTATATTTGAAATCGATTCTTCGGTGGTATTGAGCTCTAGGTCTAGGTAGGTAAGATAACAGAACATTGGAATTTATAGTTTATCTGAGATATTGAGATCATATATCATATGTTTTAAATATATTTATTTGTTTCTTTATTAGAAATATTAAAATGTATTCTTATAAACAAATACAAATAATGTGTTAGCTCTTAACAAATTGTTTGTAACACTGTTTATGAACCCAATACAATGGGGCCCCTGTTAATTAGTTTGACACGTTTTGAAGTTTGCATGGACATATTTGAGGTGTTAAGAAATATAAGCATGTGTAGAGAATTTTGATTAAATAATTATTGCTTGATGCATATTTAATTCAATGTCAGAAGCTGTCATTAGACAAGCAGTACACTCCGTTGATATCTATCACTCAAAATACAACTCAGAATTGTCAAATCTCAGTTATTGTCACAGTACTTAAAATTCAGAAACCCCTACACTGCTAGAGATAAGCTCTCCATTATCAAGTATGCAGAGGCTCATGACAATCATAACATATAACATAACATATATTTTATTAGGCATTAAATGGTACAAAACACATCTATAGCCATCAAAATTAACAAATATGTAAAGTGCAAAGACAATTTACAGAGAAGTTTAAATAATATTATGTTCTCCCTTGTTTTCCATTATAATTAAAACTACATGATGAGCTTTAAAGCATAAAACTATTAATATTTCATATGAGCTCATTCATTAATTGTTCGTTCTCTTTCTTTAGAAGCGAAATGCAAATATTTTGATAGATTATGAATTAATTTTGGGTTTCTAGAGCTCATTAGATTATCAAATTTTTGTAGTGTCGGCCAATGACAAAAATATGGCTTAAAAAGTGTTCTATGTAAATCATAGTATTTTGGACAGACCAGTAGGAAGTGAAATTCATTTTCGATTACATTCATAGTACATTGCAAACATTTTCGATCTTCTCTGGGAATATTAACGTGTCTACCCTTTTCTATCGCTAGATTATGCGAAGATAACTGGAATTTTGTCAGACTAATTCTATATTTATTTATATTTATGATTTTTAGATAGTCCTCTAGTATGAATTCATGTTTGTATACACTATATGTAGATAATCTATTTGAGTTATTAATATTGGAGTACCATACTTGTTTATACAGAACAGAAATTTTGTACATGGTACATCGTCAAATACATATATACAAATATATATGATGTAAATATATACAACAATTTTATCATGGTCATATGGCATATAGAATCTGATAATAATAAGAAAATGCATCTAATTATGAGGATGAACAATAATTAGTGCTGATATTGGATTTATGTCATATTATTTAAAAGTGTTAATTTAATGCCAACTGCTTTATTATAGAATAAAGCTAAATTATATAGGATATTTCTTTTATTAGATTGCAACAATTCAATAAACTTAAGCATATTTGGTCTTTCAAAATATTTATACATATCCACCAATATTCTAAGTTTGATCATTTGAAAATTAAAATTATAATTGGTTTGATTTAACCATACATCCGACATTCCTATTTCATTCAATATAGTGTTCACCTGATATGCCCAGTTATTTCCATTGTATGAGTTATTATTATCAGCATCGTATTTTAGAGTATTATACATATATTTAATTAAGGTGTTATTTTCTAATTTTAATATTTTTAGCCAATGTTTGATGATAGTTAATTTACGTTGTATTTTCATTGGGTGTCTTAGATATTTTATGGCCATTTTTAAACAAATTTATCCCTAAATACTTATACGATTTTACTACTTCTAAAACTGTATTATTAAGAATAAAATCATGAGATGTATGTCGTCCTAGTTCAAATATCATAATCTTTGTCTTTTTGGTATTGACTGTTAGACCCCAAGTTGTGCAGTACGTGTGTAAGTCGCTTAACATAGACTGAAGTGCTTCCGGAGTATGTGCAAATATTGCAGCATCATCCGCAAATAATAATATATACAATTTCATATCATCTAACGTAAATAAACCGTCGATGTTATTATCTATGTTACTTACAAGATCATTAACAAAGAATAGAAATAGCAAACTTGAACTCGGATCACCTTGTTTTGCTCCTATATTGGATTCGAAAAATGGAGAAAGATTTTTATTAAACCTGACAGCTGACTTAACGGCGCTATACATATTCTTCATATCATTTATGTATTTAGAGCTAACTTGTTCACATATTAATTTATTAAATATAAACGATCTTTCAAATTTATCGAAACATTTTTCGAAAATCGACAAAGGCTACATAGAGCTTCTTATGAGAATTTAGTGTTTTTGCAATAATAGAATGTAAAATGAATCTGCAGTCGATTTTCCCTTTTGAAATCCCTATTGGTTATCTATAATTTTCTTGTGTTTTTTTGTTTGAGTTTGTTTTATACGATTATACTGTGCCTTACAATTGATATATTCTTGCCTCAATTGAATATCAACTTTATTTCTTATAAAAGCGTTTCTAGCAAATTTGAACCTCAATCTTGCATTATAGCAGTCAATGTAGAACCACGGTTTCTTATTATATCCCTTGTATGAATTTATATTAGGATTAATTTTACATGTTTTTCCAAATACATGTTTTGTACAGTCATATAGAATATCAGTAAAGGCATCTGCTATTGAATCAATATTATCATTATTGTGAATATCATCGATCAGACAGGAAATATCATCTATTTTGGTAAACAATGTTTGTTGAAATTCATTTACTTTCGACTCAATTTATAAATGGAATTTAATTTAATGAATGGAATGTATAATCTCCTATATCTCGGTCGCTATGTAGACGACCGTTACCTATAACAAACGAAGTTGAATGGCAGAGCTCAATCAAGCGTCGGCCGTGATTATCGGTCACATGATCCTTCGAAACACGTGGAGGTATGTTTACAATATTTGACAGTTGATTGTCATTATCAATATGCATGTCATAATCTAACAAATCAGATGAATTAGAAGTACGACTATTTAAATCTCCAATGACGAAGCATTTTCCTAGTAACTTATATTTTTCTAGACCCGATTCTATTTCTTCAAAGAAGTCAAAATTATTGGTATCAATTACGGTAGAATTATTGGGCGGAATATACGTACAACAAATATAAACATTCTCCTGAAATTCAAATAAATCTTTACATAGTTCGACCCATATAATTGCATTTTGGATTTTTTCTATGATCTTTATACTGTTTCTAAGTGATTGTTTATAGTATATACTTATTCCACCGCTATATCGTCCTTTACGGATGTTAGCAGTTTTATTTCCATGCAAATGTTCACTGTCATAGTCACTTATGTCAAGATTAATATGTGTATTATTTGAAATCCAATTTCCGACAAAAATATGATATCATAATTTTTAATGTTGTTAATGAAATCTGGGTCTAGTATTTTATGAGCTACCCCATTCACGTTCCATGATATGATTTTTGAGTCCTTCTCTTGACATCTCTATATCTCGGGATTTACACAATCGATCACTTTCCCATCCAGGTATTTCATTGTTAATTTATTGTTCACGTATAACTTTGTACCTACTATGCGAGCTCTATCTCCACGTGCTCCCATGGTTTTCGTGTATTCGTACAGTGCCTTTCTGGCATCCCTGTACTGTTGAGGCGATTGTATACCCACTGATTTTGTATCTTGAGCGCATTCTTGATGACCTCATCATAAGATTTAAATCAAACTGCTTCTCGGTCTGGATAATGTTGGAACTTAGCCACTATTGGACGTGGGTTTTTCGCCACCTAGCCTGTGGACTCGTTCAAATTGCATGTTTGTTGTGTCGATTTGCAATGTGTCAGAAATTAGTCCTTTAATTAATTTCTCACATCTATCTGGTTGTGTCTGGATCCTCACCTACTTTCGGTCTTGGTGGTTCTTGTAGGCCGTAAAATATGAGATTATCTCTCATGGATCTAGCTTCTAGTTCTAGCAGTTTGTCGTTTGCTTTTTCTTCACGTGTTACTCCTTAACAGTTTTATCCATGTTGGTACACAATGTCTGTAGTTTCTTAATATCCGCCTTGGAATTATTCAGGTCAGCTTGTTGGGTTTCAAACCCTGTTTATAAAGGTCATTGACTTTAGTGTCCAATGCACATATTTTAGTTTCCATCTCCGAAACCTTCAAACTCATAGAGTTCACTGACAGTTCAATTTGGTCGATTTTTGGAAGAGATGCTTTAATAGTTTTAACATCCTCTATCAGTGTTACCGCCCAGTTCGGTGCAGTTGTCGGTCCTTGTGGCAACGAAAATACGCTCGGTGTTTGAGGGGATTGCATATTCTGTAGTGTATGAATGCCAAACGGGATTTGTTGCCCGATGGTCATTGTTGGTGTTGGGTTCATGACTGAGTGTACATTGTCTTGACTAACCTGGTATAAATCTGGGATAGAACATGTCACGCTCGTTGCGTTCGAACTATGCACAGGTAAAATATGGCCGTCATTGTCAGATCCAGGTGAACTGCTGGCTTTTCTTTTGTCAGCCTGTTTTAGTCTTTTCCTTTCCTTTTTTGACAGATTTTGTTGGTCTGACATGTAGATTTTATCAAATGTTATCCTGGCACAAAATTATTTTCCGCATTATCCTTTAAATATGTTAAAAAGTCCAAAAAACACAGAGCTAAAAATCAATTGCCTCGCACTTTACATGTCACGTGAAATCAGAAGGCACGAACACAGTACGGCGTCGGGGATTTATCAAAACCATGCACCTCCGGATGTAGGCACATGCACTTCCGGACACAGTTTTTTCTTTTTGTACGGGAATATAAAAATCATAGAGTATGATTATATTTCAGAACCATGCACTTTATGCACGTAAGGCCCCACAATTTCATCTTTTTTTTATCGAAATATATCGTATCTTGAGAAATTTTGGCTTGTGAAAATGATATTTTACGGTGCGCGGTATACACCAGAACTACGTTTTTTCCCACCCTTTTTCGTGCCAAAAAGTGGGCGCGTTATACATGATAGCGCGTTATACATAGCAAATTACGGTATTGTGTGAATATTCCACTTGACCCATTAGTCACAAATGACGCCACAACGTAACAGATAATGATGGTATGATCGAATTTTAAACTTGTAACAGTGTCTCATATGTTTCAATCTCGGTACACGAAATTTCAGGTGAATTGCTTATTTAGTAATTAAAATACATATATGTTTATACCATGTATCGTTTCTTATTTGACTCAGTATATATAGTTCTATCAACTCTAGCATGATTAATTTATTGTTAATGATTTAATGTTATGAAAGAACAGTCTATGATTGTTCAAATGTTGCTGAAATGTTTTATTTCATATATATATTAGTAGTGTTTCCCCCAGACTGAAAAAGGGACAGGGCACAGGTAGAAAAAAGGGCATTTATTTCATGTCGACTATTCTCAAAAGGGCAGATTTAACAGCATTACATTCATGTTATTATGAGTACGAAACATTTTGAGGACGAATCAATTTTGCAACCTATTGCGTATTACATATAATTGTGTTACTAGTAATGCATTTGCATTCATTTAAATAAGAAACTTACATATAAACTATTATGGCGGCTCGGCATAATTGACATGTGTGGCGTCCGTGGTCCAGTGATAGAGCGTCGGATTTGGAATCAACGGTTTGATACTCGGTCAGGCCACGTATGTAGTGTCATTGAGCAAGGCACCTCACACACATTGCCTAGTACTGGTTAACCACTTAGGTCGGCTAAGCCTGCCCAGGAAAACATGTCTAGGTCCCGGCAAGGGGTTTGACATTAATGGAACATACATACATCCGTTGGCGGAATTTCCGACTGGTGCAATGGGAAATGCACATGCTGTGATATGCACAGTACCCAGTAAAACTAAATATGTGAGAGAATGTTTATATATTTACGTCTGTGCATGATTACCTGCCATATCGGTTGATTGCCTCTTCAATATACATAACACAAATTGATGAATACAGACAACAAAACTTGGTTGCCCGATCATTACCTGTGCTAATACAATGTACGTTGCCCTAGGCTACACAGTATATAGGTGGACATTACCTGTGCTAATACCATGTACGTTGCCCTAGGCTACACAGTATATAGGTGGACATTACCTGTGCTAATACCATGTACGTTGCCCTAGGCTACACAGTATATAGGTGGACATTACCTGTGCTAATACAATGTACGTTGCCCTAGGCTACACAGTATATAGGTGGACATTACCTGTGCTAATACAATGTACGTTGCCCTAGGCTACACAGTATATAGGTGGACATTACCTGCTAATACAATGTACGTTGCCCTAGGCTACACAGTATATAGGTGGACATTACCTGTGCTAATACAATGTACATTGCCCTAGGCTACACAGTATATAGGTGGGCATTACCTGTGCTAATACAATGTACGTTGCCCTAGGCTACACAGTATATAGGTGGACATTACCTGTGCTAATACAATGTACGTTGCCCTAGGCTACACAGTATATAGGTGGACATTACCTGTGCTAATACAATGTACGTTGCCCTAGGCTACACAGTATATAGGTGGACATTTCCTGTGCTAATACAATGTACGTTGCCCTAGGCTACACAGTATATAGGTGGACATTTCACAGCATATTGATCACACGCTGGACTGGTAATCCAGGGATCGCATGTTTGATCCCCCATCTGACCCTAATAAAATTAACAGTGTTTCAGATGGGACGTTAAATCGAGGTCTCATGTCGGTGCTTTACACCGTGCACGTAAAAGAACCAGAGGAGATTCTGGAATGGGTCTCTGTCTGTATCATGCACTATCCTCCAAAATCTAAAATAACTAATCTCTTCAGGAGGCGTCGCTCATATGGGCAACCGGTAGCGACGATAAAGAAACGTAAACATTTTTTTATCTGTAGCACTGGAGTAAGGATTTCAGACAATATTGCAATAATTATTATGAACTCTTTTTGATAATTTAGGCACACAAGGGCAGACATTTTCGGAATTTCGGGCACAATGGCTCCCCAAAAAGGGGCAGGGTGGGCCGCCCTCCTATTCCTGCTTAGGGGAAACACTAATATAGTGGTTTAGGGATCATTACTAGGGATGCACCAGATTTCCGGAATTAAGAACAAAATCTGACTGAATCTAAATTACGAGAGAAACATAATGGTTACATTCTTTACGCATAAGATTATGTTGCCTGGGGACCATATGGAAACAAATACATGTACAATAGCGCTACAGATGCCTTTATTTACAATCAATGTACACTATTACAGAAATATAGAATCTGTGGCATTTCATTTATATCCATATATACATAGTAGACTGATAGTATATCCATATTGTCTATGTATATCCATATTGTCTGTGTATATCCATATTGTCTGTGTATATCCATATTGTCTATGTATATCCATATTGTCTGTGTATATCCATATTGTCTGTGTATATCCATATTGTCTGTGTATATCCATATTGTCTGTGTATATCCATATTGTCTATGTATATCCATATTGTCTATGTATATCCATATTGTCTGTGTATATCCATATTGTCTGTGTATATCCATATTGTCTATGTATATCCATATTGTCTGTGTATATCCATATCCATATTGTCTATGTATATCCATATTGTCTGTGTATATCCATAGTGTATGTCATACTGTCTGTGTATATCCATATTGTCTGTATATATCCATATTGCATATTGTCTGAGTATATCCATATTGTCTGTGTATATCCATATTGTCTGTGTATATCCATATTGTCTGTATATATCCATATTGCATATTGTCTGAGTATATACATATTATCTGTGTATATCCATATTGTCTGTATATATTCATATTATCTGTGTATATCCATATTGTCTGTATATATTCATATTGTCTTGAGTATATCCATATTGTCTGTATATATCCATATTGTCTTTATATATCCATATTGTCTGTGTATATCCATATTGTCTGTATATATTCATAGTGTCTGTGTATATCCATATTGTCTGAGTATATCCATAGTGTCTGTTGCATACATTATACAACTTCAATGTATATTGTGACAGTCTATGCTTGGATGTTTATCAAGACACAGTCATTTACCAGTAAACCTGGCAACGGATGTTGGACAAATCCGACAACTTGTGCATCCATAAACATTATAACAACGTACTTTAGCCAAGCAGCAAGATGCCGCTTTATCCAGACTAACAGTGGAGTATCAATACTTGACATAGCATATGACCGTCGACCGTACAGTTTAAGCACAAATTATGACGTCCCTGCTGGAATGTGGTAATGTTCAGATAGGGGCAATTTCACATCTCATCTCAGGCCCAAGTCACATTGTATCTCAAGTCACATTGTATCTCGTGTGAATCTCAAGTCACATTGTATCTCAAGTCACATTGTATCTCAAGTCTTATCACATCTCAAGTCTTATCACATCTTACTTCACATCGCATCTCAAGTCACATCACATCTCGCATCATATCACATCTTGCGTCACATCGCATCTCAAGTCACATTGCATCTCGCGTCATATCATATCTCGTGTCTCATCATTGCATCACATTGCATCTCGCGTCACATCACATCTCGCGTCATATCATATCTTGTGTCTCATCATTGCATCACATTGCATCTCGCGTCACATCACATCTCGTGTCATATCATGTGTCTCATCATTGCATCACATTGCATCTCGCGTCATATCATATCTTGTGTCTCATCATTGCATCACATTGCATCTCGCGTCATATCATATCTCGTCATTGCATCTCGCGTCACATCTCGCGTCATATCATATCTTGTGTCTCATCATTGCATCACATTGCATCTCGCGTCACAATCACATCTCGCGTCATATCATATCTCGTGTCTCATCATTGCATCACATCACATCTCGCGTTATATCATATCTCGTGTCTCATCATTGCATCTCGCGTCATATCTCGTGTCTCATCATTGCATCACATTGCATCTCGCGTCATATCTCGTGTCTCATCATTGCGTCACATTGCATCTCGCGTCACATCACATCTCATCATTGCATCTCACGTCTCATCAGATCTTGTGTCATATCATATCTTGTGTCTCATCATTGCATCACATTGCATCTCACGTCTCATCACATCTTGCGTCACATCACTAGTACTTGCCTCTGTGTCGCACAATAATACTATGTGTCAAAGCTTGTGAAGTTAATCATTCTTAAAATATTTAATTGACCGAACACGACCATAAGAAATGTATTGCCACCTGCATTCATGTCTGCTTCTATGTTACCTTTCATGATTCCATTCAATTGTTCTGTGTTGAAGCTCCTGTCACATTTACTGATATTCCTTTTCTTGTGCCGTATAGATACTGGCAAATGGTCATTTGCAAATGTGAACCTGATGACTCCGACAATGTCTGCGAGTTCTGTAAAGTTCCATTCTTCCTCCGTTGTCTGCGGTAGTCTGTACAGGTTCAGCAAGGACTGACCGTTCATCATCATCACACCGTTATCTACATTTCCATCGGCAAATCCTAAAAAATGGATCTCGACGCCATCCCAATCTATCTCAATGTTGTACTTCTTTCGGGAAGTAACGAGGCGTTTAAGGAGCCCCTGATTTTTGGTGTACTCTTTCCATACAAAGTTCTTGATACTCTTACTAAAGACCTTTTTTCCGAAAGCCTTCGCCCACGACATAAATTGTCCACGTTCATCCTTTTCCAGTTTACCTTCAATAGAACAAATATGTATGTTTTTGTACAATTATAAATGACTGTTTTTTTACCTATTAACCTGAAGAGATTAGTAATTTTAGATTTTTGGAGGATAGTGCAATGATACAGACAGAGACCCATTACAGAGTCTCCTCTGGTTCTTTTACGCGCACGGTGTAAAGCACTGACACGAGACCTCGGTTTGAAGTCCCATCTGAAAGACTGTTAATTTTATTAGGGTCAGACGGGGGATCGAACCTGCGATCCCTGGATTACCAGTCCAGCGTGTTACCACTGGACTACAGACCCGTCTGTAATTAACATACAAAGCTTGAAACGAAACCACATCAGTGAAAAAAGCAACTAATATACAAAAATGTCATATACGACTGTCAAGGCATTATTTTGTCCTAAAATGTATAGATGTTTTATATTCTTAGTCATGAACGTATATTAGCATACTGAGTGTTACATTGATTTTCGGATATTGTATTTCATTCTAATTATCTCACATGTGATATAATACAGTCTATATGGAATGTAGACTGCTTCTCAACCAACATCATCAGCATGGATGCCGCCGTCCTTGAGTGTTTCGGCCCTTGGACACTCGTGGCGGTGGGCCCACAGTGGTGATCAGTCACTGCGCGTTGGTTGATTGCTTCCAGCTCTTCTCGTCTCAGCCACAGCCAGCTTGAAGCCCGTTCAGCTGCTTGGCTCAGTCTCTGGATAGCCATCCTTTTCTCTCTACCAGTAGTCCCAATTGCTGTCATCAGTCTGCAGACGGACTGGGAACAGAAGCCTCTCGTGCCTACTTCTACTGGGAACAGCCAAGTACGCCAACCTCGTTGCTTGCAGAGTTCCAGAAGCTCTGTATACTTCGCCTTCTTCCTTTTGTAGGCCTCTTCGCACCTTGTCTCCCATGGTACTGTCAGCTCAATGACGATGAGCTTCTTCCCTGTCTGACCACAGTACGATGTCTGGCCGTTGGGTCGTCTGGACCACGTCGGGGAAAACAAGTCTCTTCCCAAGGTCAACCTCCATGTTCCAGCCTGTTGTGCCATCCAGAATCGATGACTTGTGTCTTTGTCTTCCTGGTCTCACCCGGCTTGACAAAGGCGATGGCCCATGGTGGGGATGTTTACCATGTTCCTTCTTCCGCTCTTTCTCCAGCCAGTCAGCCAACTCCCTGAGGACTGAGTCGTGTCTCCATCTGTATCTGCCCTGTGTCAGTGATGTAGAACAGGATGACAGGACATGCTCTAGTGTGCCTGTTCTGTCACATAAGCTGCATTTGGGATCAGCCGTGAGTCCCCATCGGCACAGGTTCGCTGGGGATGGTAGGAGGTTAATTAATAACTCTTAAAGTAGTATGATGTAAATGTCCTTTATTAATTTGCTTTGATATTTATTTTATTTATTTGTACGTCATTGAATATGTTTTGATGTAAAAATAAGCGTTTTATCAAATTTAAAAGTTTCAAGCAGAAAGAATTATTACAGTGTGGGAGTATGCCAGTAGAATTATAATAAATGCACAGTACCTGACATGTCTAAAGTTGTATAATCTTCCTGGGCGACTGCAAGTTTAGTAATATTTTCCTAGAAATGCTGTCTAGAACAGTATAATCTCCCTTGGATGACTGCAAGTTCTGTAATGTTTTTCCTAGAAATGCTGTCTAGAACAGTATAATTTTCCTTGGATGACTGCAAGTTCGGTAATATTTTCCTAGAAATGCTGTCTAGAACAGTATAATTTTCCTTGGATGACTGCAAGTTTGGTAATATTTTCCTAGAAATGCTCTCTAGAACAGTATAATTGTCCTAGTTTGGTAATGTTTTTCCTAGAAATGCTCTCTAGAACAGTATAATTTTCCAAGTTCTGTAATATTTTCCTAGAAATGCTCTCTAGAACAGTATAATTTTCCTAGTGTGGTAATGTTTTTCCTAGAAATGCTCTCTAGAACAGTTTTGATTCATTTGATCATTTCTGGTTGCATTTATAAGGTTTTAGTCAATTAAGATTTGTGTTGACCTGGGTGACATGTGGCATGAGTAGTCTTACCTTGAGATACAATACTGTTGAATGGTTGCAGTCAGCTGTTGTGTAATTAAGGAATGTGATAATTGCCCATGTACTAGACAATGGTGACCAAATATGTGCATCATTTAAGGGTGTAATAAATACACTGTGCATATGTTTGCAACTTTAATTCTGTATTTATGGATGATATTTAGTTTAAATATTATTTACAGACAGATCTATAGCCCAGTGGTAACACGCTGGACTGGTAATCCAGGGATTGCAGGTTCGATCCCCCGTCTGACCATAATAAAATTAACAGTCTTTCAGATGGGACGTTAAACCGAGGTCTCGTGTCGGTGCTTTACACCGTGCACGTAAAAGAACCAGAGGAGATTCTGGAATGGGTCTCTATCTGTATCATGCACTATCCTCCAAAATCTAAAATAACTAATCTTTTCAGGAGGCGTCGCTCATATGCGCAACCGGTAGCGACGATAAATAAACGTAAAAAAAACCCAAAAAAACATTACCTGTGCTAATACCAAGTAAGTTGCCCTAGGCTACACAGTATATAGGTGGACATTACCTGTGCTAATACAATGTACGTTGCCCTAGGCTACACAGTGCATAGGTGGACATTACCTGTGCTAATACCATGTACGTTGCCCTAGGCTACACAGTATATAGGTGGGACATTACCTGTGCTAATACAATGTACGATGCCCTAGGCTACACAGTATATAGGTGGGCATTACCTGTGCTAATACAATGTACGTTGCCCTAGGCTACACAGTATATAGGTGGACATTACCTGTGCTAATACAATGTACGTTGCCCTAGGCTACACAGTATATAGGTGGACATTACCTGTGCTAATACAATGTACGTTGCCCTAGGCTACACAGTATATAGGTGGACATTTCCTGTGCTAATACAATGTACGTTGCCCTAGGCTACACAGTATATAGGTGGGCATTACCTGTGCTAATACAATGTACGTTGCCCTAGGCTACACAGTATATAGGTAGACATTACCTGTGCTAATACAATGTACGTTGCCCTAGGCTACACAGTATATAGGTGGACATTACCTGTGCTAATACAATGTACATTGCCCTAGGCTACACAGTATATAGGTGGGCATTACCTGTGCTAATACAATGTACGTTGCCCTAGGCTACACAGTATATAGGTGGGCATTACCTGTGCTAATACAATGTACATTGCCCTAGGCTACACAGTATATAGGTGGGCATTACCTGTGCTAATACAATGTACGTTGCCCTAGGCTACACAGTATATAGGTGGACATTACCTGTGCTAATACAATGTACGTTGCCCTAGGCTACACAGTATATAGGTGGACATTACCTGTGCTAATACAATGTACGTTGCCCTAGGCTACACAGTATATAGGTGGACATTACCTGTGCTAATACAATGTACGTTGCCCTAGGCTACACAGTATATAGGTGGACATTACCTGTGCTAATACAATGTACGTTGCCCTAGGCTACACAGTATATAGGTGGACATTACCTGTGCTAATACAATGTACGTTGTCTTAGGCTACACAGTATATAGGTGGACATTACCTGTGCTAATACAATGTACGTTGCCCTAGGCTACACAGTATATAGGTGGACATTTCCTGTGCTAATACAATGTACATTGCCCTAGGCTACACAGTATATAGGTGGGCATTACCTGTGCTAATACAATGTACGTTGCCCTAGGCTACACAGTATATAGGTGGACATTACCTGTGCTAATACAATGTACGTTGCCCTAGGCTACACAGTGCATAGGTGGACATTACCTGTGCTAATACCATGTACGTTGCCCTAGGCTACACAGTATATAGGTGGACATTTCCTGTGCTAATACAATGTACGTTGCCCTAGGCTACACAGTATATAGGTGGACATTACCTGTGCTAATACAATGTACGTTGCCCTAGGCTACACAGTATATAGGTGGACATTACCTGTGCTAATACAATGTACGTTGCCCTAGGCTACACAGTATATAGGTGGACATTACCTGTGCTAATACAATGTACGTTGCCCTAGGCTACACAGTATATAGGTGGACATTACCTGTGCTAATACAATGTACGTTGCCCTAGGCTACACAGTATATAGGTGGACATTACCTGTGCTAATACAATGTACGTTGCCCTAGGCTACACAGTATATAGGTGGACATTACCTGTGCTAATACAATGTACGTTGCCCTAGGCTACACAGTATATAGGTGGACATTTCCTGTGCTAATACAATGTACATTGCCCTAGGCTACACAGTATATAGGTGGGCATTACCTGTGCTAATACAATGTACGTTGCCCTAGGCTACACAGTATATAGGTGGACATTACCTGTGCTAATACAATGTACGTTGCCCTAGGCTACACAGTGCATAGGTGGACATTACCTGTGCTAATACCATGTACGTTGCCCTAGGCTACACAGTATATAGGTGGACATTTCCTGTGCTAATACAATGTACGTTGCCCTAGGCTACACAGTATATAGGTGGACATTACCTGTGCTAATACAATGTACGTTGCCCTAGGCTACACAGTATATAGGTGGACATTACCTGTGCTAATACAATGTACGTTGCCCTAGGCTACACAGTATATAGGTGGACATTTCCTGTGCTAATACAATGTACATTGCCCTAGGCTACACAGTATATAGGTGGGCATTACCTGTGCTAATACAATGTACGTTGCCCTAGGCTACACAGTATATAGGTGGACATTACCTGTGCTAATACAATGTACGTTGCCCTAGGCTACACAGTGCATAGGTGGACATTACCTGTGCTAATACCATGTACGTTGCCCTAGGCTACACAGTATATAGGTGGACATTTCCTGTGCTAATACAATGTACGTTGCCCTAGGCTACACAGTATATAGGTGGACATTACCTGTGCTAATACAATGTACGTGCCCTAGGCTACACAGTATATAGGTGGACATTTCACAGCATATTGATCGTAAACCTGTGTATTCCAGATTATAGCAACAGTCTAACACGGGACAGTACGGATTTCAGGCAATATTGCAATAATTATTATGAACTTTTATCGAGAAAGCACACAAGGGCAGCATTTTCGGAATTTCGGGCACAATGGCCCCCAAAAAGGGGCAGGGTTGGCCGCCCTCCTATTCCTGCTTAAGGGAAACACTAATATAGTGGTTTAGGGATCATTACTAGGGGTGTACCAGATTTGCCGGAATTAAGAACAAAATCTGACTGAATCTAAATTACGAGAGAAACATAATGGTTACATTCTTTTCGCATAAGATTATGTTGCCTGGGGACCATATGGAAACAAATACATGTACAATAGCGCTACAGATGCCTTTATTTACAATCAATGTACACTATTACAGAAATATAGAATCTGTGGCATTTCATTTATATCCATATATACATAGTAGACTGATAGTATATCCATATTGTCTGTGTATATCCATATTGTCTGTGTATATACATATTGTCTATGTATATCCATATTGTCTGTGTATATCCATATTGTCTGTGTATATCCATATTGTCTATGTATATCCATATTGTCTATGTATATCCATATTGTCTATGTATATCCATATTGTCTATGTATATCCATATTGTCTGTGTATATCCATATATCCATATTGTCTGTGTATATCCATATTGTCTATGTATGTATATCCATATTGTCTATGTATATCCATATTGTCTGTGTATGTATATCCATATTGTCTGTGTATGTATATCCATATTGTCTATGTATATCCATATTGTCTATGTATATCCATATTGTCTGTGTATGTATATCCATATTGTCTGTGTATGTATATCCATATTGTCTGTGTATGTATATCCATATTGTATGTGTATATCCATATTGGCTGAGTATATCCATATTGTCTATGTATATCCATATTGTCTGTGTATATCCATATTGTCTGAGTATATCCATATTGTCTGTGTATATCCATATTGTCTGTGTATATCCATATTGTCTGAGTATATCCATATTGTCTGAGTATATCCATATTATCTGTGTATATCCATATTGTCTGTGTATATCCATATTATATGTGTATATCCATATTGTCTGTGTATATCCATATTGTCTGTGTATATCCATATTGTCTGAGTATATCCATATTGTCTTGTGTATATCCATATTGTCTGTGTATATCCATATTGTCTGAGTATATCCATATTGTCTGAGTATATCCATATTATCTGTGTATATCCATATTGTCTGTGTATATCCATATTATATGTGTATATCCATATTGTCTGTGTATATCCATATTGGCTGAGTACATCCATATTGTCTATGTATATCCATATTGTCTGAGTATATCCATATTGTCTGTGTATATCCATATTGTCTGAGTATATCCATATTGTCTATGTATATCCATATTGTCTGAGTATATACATATTATCTGTGTATATCCATATTGTCTGTGTATATCCATATTGTCTGTGTATATCCATATTGTCTGTGTATATCCATATTGTCTGAGTATATCCATATTGTCTATGTATATCCATATTGTCTGAGTATATCCATATTGTCTGAGTACCGTATTTAGCTGTGTATAGTGCGCACATTTCTTACTGAAATCCTCATCCATTTTATCTACTGCGCATTATACACCAGTACAGACATCAGGACATTTTTTTCCGGACCAAAATTGACCAATATTTCATGAAATTCGACCCGAACGGCCCAGCAGTCATTCTATAATTTGTTACATTTGACAAACGTTATAAACTAGCTATTAAAACCAGTTGCCGATAGTCTATATAAATAAATGAAATGAATAAGACCACAAAATTAGCATATATTGCGTTTATTTTGGCAAACTTTGAAGAATTTAATTGAAATTAGTAAAATGCATAAAAAATGGCGATTTGATAACATCACGTGGTTTTATCGTATGTAATATTTCCCGTACTTTTCGCGTACTTCGCCGTACAATGTACAATGCATTGCATAAAAAAAACATTTTTGACTGCAGTATTTCAATTGATTGTAGCGATAATTAATTTCGACAAACCTTTCACAATGGGTCCCAGTTAATTAGGTAGGCTTCACGTGTTGAGAAGTTTGAGCATCTGCTGACATGTTTGAGAACGTTTTGAGATGTTTGAGAATGTGTCGAGAAATTTGAGCAGGTGTGCCCCGAGTGCGTTACCGTTACTCGATGAGGTATATCTCGAGTGATTAATATAAGTTGTAAAAATCACGGAGCACAATTTTTAGCGATTCTTGATAAATGTTAAATTTTGACTTGGAAAATTGCGTTTTTCACGTGCACTATACATAGGAACTCAGTTTTTCCGCCGATTTTCATGCCATATCGTGGGTGCGCACTATACACGGTAGCGCACTATACACAGCTAAATACGGTATATCCATATTGTCTATGTATATCCATATTGTCTGAGTATATACATATTATCTGTGTATATCCATATTGTCTGTGTATATCCATATTGTCTGAGTATATCCATATTGTCTGAGTATATCCATATTATCTGTGTATATCCATATTGTCTGTATATATCCATATTACATATTGTCTGAGTATATCCATATTGTCTATGTATATCCATATTGTCTGAGTATATCCATATTGTCTGTATATATCCATATTGTCTGTGTATATCCATATTGTTTGAGTATATCCATAGTGTTTGTTGCATACATTATACAACTTCAATGTATATTGTGACATTCTATTCTTGGATGTTTATCAAGACACAGTCATTTACCAGTAAACCTGGCAACGGATGTTGGACAAATTCTACAACTGGTGCATCCATAAACATTATAACAACGTACTTTAGCCAAGCAGCAAGATGCCGCTTTATCCAGACTAACAGTGGAGTATCAATACTTGACATAGCATATGACCGTCGACCGTACAGTTTAAGCACAAATGATGACGTCCCTGCTGGAATGTGGTAATGTTCAGATAGGAGTAATTCACATCTCATCTCAGGCCCAAGTCACATTGTATCTCAAGTCACATCATATCTCAAGTCATATCACATCTTGCGTCACATCGCATCTTGCATCACATTGTATCTCAAGTCACATCAGATCTCGCGTCACATCGCATCTCGCGTCATATCACACCTCGCGTCACATCAGATCTTGCGTCATATCATATCTCGTGTCTCATCATTGCATCACATTGCATCTCGCGTCACATCACATCTCGCGTCATATCTCATGTCTCATCATTGCATCACATCTCACGTCATATCACATCTCACGTCTCATCAGATCTTGCGTCAAATCACTAGTACTTGCCTCTGTGTCGCACAATAATACTATGTGTCAAAGCTTGTGAAGTTAATCATTCTTAAAATATTTAATTGACCGAACACGACCATAAGAAATGTATTGCCACCCGCATTCATGTCTGCTTCTATGTTACCTTTCATGATTTCATTCAATTGTTCTGTGTTGAAGCTCCTGTCACATTTACTGATATTCCTTTTCTTGTGCTGTATAGATACTGGCAAATGGTCATTTGCAAATGTGAACCTGATGACTCCGACAATGTCTGCGAGTTCCGTGAAGTTCCATTCTTCCTCCGTTGTCTGCGGTAGTCTGTACAGGTTCAGCAAGGACTGACCGCTCATCTTCATCACACCGTTATCTACATTTCCATCGGCAAATCCTAAAAAATGGATCTCGACGTCATCCCAATCTATCTCAATGTTGTACTTCTTTCGGGAAGTAACGAGGCGTTTAAGGGGCCCCTGCTTTTTGGTGTACTCTTTCCATACAAAGTTCTTGATACTCTTACTAAACATCTGTTTTCCGAAAGCCTTCGCCCACGACATAAATTGTCCACGTTCATCCTTTTCCAGTTTACCTTCAATAGAACAAATATGTATGTTTTTGTACAATTATAAATGACTGTTTTTTGACCTATTAACTGATACAGCTTTGTTTGATCTTGATTCGAAACAAGTTCTTATAAAAAAAGTTTATTTATTTTACAACGATTGCGAAGCAAGTTCTAACACTGGATTTGTTGCCGGGTACTCCGGTTACCTCCCACACAAATTACCACATATACGCTCTCATCCGAGCCAACGAGAGTGATTAATATAAGTTTTAAAGCTTTTTTCGCAATCGTTGTTAAATAAATAAATTTATGCTTACAACTTTATAAGTTTAAACTTTATGGCTATAAGCTTCGGGGGTTGGGGGCATTCATCACCTGCTGTCATGTTTCTTGTTTTCTAATGAAATTCCAGGACATTTATAACTATTTATAACCTTATTTTACCCAGCAAGCAAATAGTTAAAGCCCCAATCACATGTATTTTGAATATGCTGCACACTTGTATATTCCTGTGGAGTGGGTGATATTTGTTTGTGTTTTACGTTTATTTATCGTCGCTACCGGTTGCCCATATGAGCGATGCCTCCTGAAGAGATTAGTAATTTTAGATTTTTGGAGGATAGTGCAATGATACAGACAGAGACCCATTCCAGAGTCTCCTCTGTAAAGCACCGACACGAGACCTTGGTTTAAAGTCCCATCTGAAAGACTGTTAATTTTATTAGGGTCAGACAGGGGATCGAACCTGCGATCCCTGGATTACCAGTCCAGCGTGTTACCACTGGACTACAGACCCGTCTGTAATTAACATACAAAGCTTGAAACGAAACCACATCAGTGAAAAAAGCAACTAATATACAAATGTCATATACGACTGTCAAGGCATTATTTTGTCCTAAAATGTATAGATGTTTTATATTAATGTATATTAGCATACTGAGTTTTACATTGATTTTAGGATATTGTATTTCACTCTAATTATCTCACAGAGTTTAATTAATAACTCTTAAAGTAGTATGATGTAAATATCCTTTATTAATTTGCTTTGATATTTATTTTATTTATTTGTACGTCCTTGAATATGTTTTGATGTAAAAATAGGCGTTTTATCAAATTTAAAAGTTTCAAGCAGAAAGAATTATTACAATGTGGGAGTATGCCAGTAGAATTATTATTATTATATACCAAACTTATATAGCGCTCTTTTCATCTAAAAATAAAACGTTGAAAAGCGCCAGCCTAAAATATCACAAATATGGATAAAAACTTCCACATACAATGAGATAAAACAAGACAAAAATAGCAAACACAATTACAATGTATAATAATAATTATAATAAATGCACAGTACCTGACATGTTTAAAGTTGTATAATCTTTCTAGGCGTCTGCAAGTTCGGTAATGTTTTCCTAGAAATGCTGTCTAGAACAGTATAATCTTCATAGGATGGCTGCAAGTTCGGTAATGTTTTTCCTAGAAATGCTGTCTAGATCAGTATAATCTTCATAGGATGGCTGCAAGTCCGGTAATGTTTTTCCTAGAAATGCTGTCTAGAACAGTATAATTTTCCTAGTTTGGTAATGTTTTTGCTAGAAATGCTCTCTAGAACAGTTGATTCATTTGATCATTTCTGGTTGCATTTATAAGGTTTTAGTCAATTAAGATTTGTGTTGACCTGGGTGACATGTGACATGAGTAGTCTTACCTTGAGATACAATACTGTTGAATGGTTGCAGTCAGCTGTTGTGTAATTAATGAATGTGATAATTGCCCATGTACTAGACAATGGTGACCAAATATGTGCATCATTTAAGGGTGTGATAAATACACTCTGTACATATGTTTGCAACTTTAATTTTGTATTTATGGATGATATTTAGTTTAAACATTATTTACAGACGGATCTATAGCCCAGTGGTAATACGCTGGACTGGTAATCCAGGGATTGCAGGTTCGATCCCCCATCTGACCCTAATCAAATTAACAGTCTTTCAGATGGGACGTTAAACCGAGGTCTTGTGTCGGTGCTTTACACTGTGCACGTAAAAGAACCAAAATCTAAAATGACTAATATCTTCAGGAGGCGTCACTCATATGGGCAACTGGTAGCGACGATAAATAAACGTAAAAAAAATAAAACAAAATTAACATTATTTATTTGATAATATTTTATTGCTGTATATACATACTATATATATAAATCTAGATTATTAATCTATAGTCGATTTCATAGTTGTATTTATATTAGCTGGTAAATCGTATTTATACAACATACAGGTATGCACAATGTATTTTGATTCATACCTTGTCCTTGTGTAGACACCACACACTTTTCTCCTGAAATTAATATTATATATCATAATATGCGTACTATGTAGAATTTTCCACCTTTTCTATATTTTCATTTGTGTTTGTGACATTAAACCGTATTGTTTTTGTCAATAAATCATTGAATTGAATTATATACATGTATGTTACAATTACAAACAAATTACGAATATATAATTAGCAAATGGGTTGGGCCACAAGTTCTAACAACATTAGTGATTGGCCCTCCCCATAGAATTGATTTGAACACTACATAATTTAAATGGCTTAATTAAAGCTGAAACATGTATATAACGCAGTTTACAATATATAATATATATTAGTCTTTGACTTTTTCAAAGAAATGTACATTATTTATTTCAATATTTGTACATGTAATCAAGAAATGAACATTTTACATATAATTTAACAGCCTTAGTTTATGTGCTGATGTGTCTGTGTGTTGTGTGTCGTGCGTTGTGTGGTGTGTGTGGTGTCGTGTTTCCCGGTGTGTGTGGTGTGTGTGTGTGTTGTGTGTGTGGGTGTGTGGTGTGGTGTGGTGTGTGTGGTTGTTGGTGTTGTGTGGTGGTGTGTGTGTTGTGTGGTGTGTGTGGGTGTGTGTTTTGTGTGTGTGGGTGTGTGGGTGTGTGTGTGTGTGTGTGTGTGTTTGTGTGTGGGTGTGTGGTGTGTGTTTGTGTGTGTGTTTTTTGGTGTTTGTGTGTCGTGCTGGTGGTGTGTGTGTGTGTGTCGTGTGTGCTGTGGTGTGTGTGTGTGTGTTGTGGTATGTGTGTGGTGTGTGTCGTGTGTGTGGTTTGTGTGGTATGTGTGTGTGGTGTGTGTATGTGGTGTGTGTATGTGGTGTGGGTGTGGTGTGGGTGTGGTGTGGTGTGGGTGTGATGTGGGTGTGGTGTGTACGTGTGTCGTGTGTGTGGTGTGTGTTTGGTATGTGTGTGGTGTGTGTGTGATGTGTATGGTGTGTGTGTGTGGTGTGGGTGGTGTATGTGGTGTATGGTGTTTGTGGTGTGTGTGTGTGGTATGTGTGTGTGGTGTGTGTGCTGTGTGTGTGTGGTGTGTGTGTG
>CM026387.1:78795473-78915641 GCA_014843695.1 Archivesica marissinica | reverse complement strand
GTTCGATCCCCCGTCTGACCATAATAAAATTAACATCTTTCAGATGGGAGGTTAAACTGAGGTCTTGTGTCGGTGCTTTACACCGTGCACGTAAAAGAACCAGAGGAGACTCTGGAATGGGTCTCTCTCTGTATCATTGCACTATCCTCCAAAATCTAAAATGACTAATCTCTTCAGGAGGCGTCGCTCATATGGGCAACCGGTAGACATGATAAATAAACGTAAAACACAAATTGAGAAAAAAGCCAACATTCATTTGGCAATGTATCGTGGATGTACCAGTTTTCAGTTCTCTAATGTTTGTCGGTGAATAACATGTGGTCATGTGGTCAGTCTCTTTTGTTGGTCAGATGAAATAATATTACTATGTAAAATGATCATTCTTGCATTTAATACGCTTCACTTGTAACATGTGTTTTACAGCTTTGTCACATGACTGACATGTGACCTTGCAAGTTAACGATGAGCGTTGACCAGTTTCTAAAAGCAACCAAATATTTCTTTATTTATATCTCTGCTTACGGTATTTTTTGAGTATACATTTATCTGGGGGGGAGCGGGGGTTGTGCTCATTTTCCTCTTTTGGAAGTTCTAGCGTGTACCATATAAATCAAACACCTGTTACTGACAGCGATGACGTCATTCACAAACAAATTCGAAAAACAGGTTGGGAAAGAAACCAGGTCGGTTGACGACACTATTTCTGGATATGTCTCGAAAACATAAACATTCCCACAGTACAGAGTATTAACAATTGTTGTGCAACATATACTGAGTCAAAAAAGAAACGATATCAAACCAATTTGAAGAAAAAGATGCAAACATATAAATGCCTGTGATAAGCCACCACTTTTCAGTTCGGAATGACGTATGACTATGATATTCATCCATATACACAGGTAAATAATGCATCCATATTTTCCTAACGCCGATTTTCCGTTTTTGCACGTGATCCACGAGGAACACCATTTGCTATGCATGGATAGATCCACAAACCAGTTTGTTGTACTCATATTGTAATTACTTCGAGCAAAAACACCAAAACGATCTGCATTTTCCTCAAAAGAAATGCCAAGACTCGACCAAAATGCGAGAAAGCGAGCAATTAGGATGGTTGAATGGTTGAAGCTGGTCTACGTCATAACGACGTCGCTAATCGCCTCGGTGTGTCCCGGATCACGATACTTGGACGGTACCGAACACGTGGGTCAACTGACGACCGCCCACGTACTGGTCGACCAGATTTGCCGGAATTAAGAACAAAATCTGACTGAATCTAAATTACGAGAGAAACATAATGGTTACATTCTTTTCGCATAAGATTATGTTGCCTGGGGACCATATGGAAACAAATACATGTACAATAGCGCTACAGATGCCTTTATTTACAATCAATGTACACTATTACAGAAATATAGAATCTGTGGCATTTCATTTATATCCATATATACATAGTAGACTGATAGTATATCCATATTGTCTGTGTATATCCATAATGTCTGTGTATATCCATATTGTCTGAGTATATCCATATTGTCTGTGTATATCCATATTGTCTGTGTATATCCATATTGGCTGAGTATATACATATTGTCTGTGTATACCCATATTGTCTGAGTATATATCCATATTGGCTGAGTATATACATATTATCTGTGTATATCCATATTGTCTGAGTATATCCATATTGTCTGTGTATATCCATATTGTCTGTATATATCCATACTGTCTGTGTATATCCATATTGTCTGTATATATCCATATTGTCTGTGTATATCCATATTGGCTGAGTATATACATATTATCTGTGTATATCCATATTGTCTGAGTATATATCCATATTGGATGAGTATATACATATTGTCTGTGTATATCCATATTGTCTGAGTATATATCCATATTGGCTGAGTATATACATATTGTCTGTGTATATCCATATTGTCTGTGTATATCCATATTGTCTGAGTATATCCATATTGTCTGTGTATATCCATATTGTCTGTGTATATCCATATTGTCTGAGTATATCCATATTGTCTGTGTATATCCATATTGGCTGAGTATATCCATATTGTCTGAGTATATACATATTGTCTGTCATATTGTCTGTGTATATCCATATTGTCTGTCTATGTATATCCATATTGTCTATGCATATCCATATTGTCTATGTATATCCATATTGTCTGTTTATATCCATATTGTCTGTGTATATCCATAGTATCTGTCATATTGTCTGTGTATATCCATATTGTCTGTGTATATCCATATTGCATATTGTTTATGTATATCCATATTGTCTGTGTATATCCATATTGCATATTGTCTGTATATCCATATTGCATATTGTCTGTGTATATCCATATTGTCTGTGTATATCCATATTGTCTGTGTATATCCATATTGTCTGAGTATATCCATATTATCTGTGTATATCCATATTGTCTGTGTATATCCATATTGTCTGAGTATATCCATATTGTCTGTGTATATCCATATTGGCTGAGTATATACATATTGTCTGAGTCACATTGTATCTCAAGTCTTATCACATCTCAAGTCTTATCACATCTCAAGTCTTATCACATCTTGCCCTCACATCGCATCTCAAGTCACATTGCAGCTCAAGTCACATCACATCTCGCGTCATATCACATCTTGCGTCACATCGCATCTCAAGTCACATCACATCGCGCGTCATCATATCTCGTGTCTCATCATTGCATCACATTGCATCTCACGTCTCATCAGATCTTGCGTCAAATCATTAGTACTTGTCTCTGTGTCGCACAATAATACTATGTGCCAAAGCTTGTGAAGTTAATCATTCTTAAAATATTTAATTGACCGAACACGACCATAAGAAATGTATTGCCACCTGCATTCATGTCTGCCTCTATGTTACCTTTCATGATTCCATTCAATTGTTCTGTGTTGAAGCTCGTGTCATATTTACTGATATTCCTTTTCTTGTGCCGTATAGATACTGGCAAATGGTCATTTGCAAATGTGAACCTGATGACTCCGAAAATGTCTGCGAGTTCCGTGAAGTTCCATTCTTCCTCCGTTGTCTGTGGTAGTCTGTACAGGTTCAGCAAGTACTGACCATTCATCTTCATCACACCGTTATCTACATTTCCATCGGCAAATCCTAAAAAATGGATCTCGACGTCATCCCAATCTATCTCAATGTTGTACTTCTTTCGGAAAGTAACGAGGCGTTTAAGGGGCCCCTGCTTTTTGGTGTACTCTTTCCATACAAAGTTCTTGATACTCTTACTAAAGATCTTTTTTCCGAAAGCCTTCGCCCACGACATAAATTGTCCACGTTCATCCTTTTCCAGTTTACCTTCAATAGAACAAATATGTATGTTTTTGTACAATTATAAATGACTGTTTTTTGACCTATTAACTGATACAGATTTGTTTGATCTTGATTTGAAACAAATTCTATAAAAACAAGTTTATTTATTTTACAACGATTGCGAAGCGTTTTTGTTTTGTTTTTTATTTATCATCGCTGCCGGTTACCCATATGAGCAACGCCTCCTGAAGAGATTAGTAATTTTAGATTTTTGG
Organism: Archivesica marissinica; assembly: GCA_014843695.1. Taxonomy (NCBI): domain Eukaryota; kingdom Metazoa; phylum Mollusca; class Bivalvia; order Venerida; family Vesicomyidae; genus Archivesica; species Archivesica marissinica. The sequence continues at coordinate 78,912,062 of CM026387.1, read as the reverse complement.
AGGACAGTGCAATGATACAGACAGAGACCCATTCTAGAGTCTCCTCTGGTTCTTTTACGCGCACGGTGTAAAGCACCGACACAGGACCTCGGTTTGAAGTCCCATCTGAAAGACTGTTAATTTTATTAGGGTCATACGGGGGATCGAACCTGCGATCCCTGGATTACCAGTCCAGCGTGTTACCACTGGACTACAGACCCATCTGTAATTAACATACAAAGCTTGAAACGAAACCACATCAGTGAAAAAAGCAACTAATATACAAATGTCAGATACGACTGTCGAGGCATTATTTTGTCCTAAAATGTATAGATGTTATAGATGTTGTATATTCTTAGTCATGAACGTATATTAGCATACTGAGTTTTACATTGATTTTAGGATATTGTATTTCATTCTAATTATCTCACAGAGTTTAATTAATAACTCTTAAAGTAGTATGATGTAAATGTCCTTTATTAATTTGCTTTGATATTTATTTTATTTATTTGTACGTCCTTGAATATGTTTTGATGTAAAAATAGGCGTTTTATCAAATTTAAAAGTTTCAAGCAGAAAGAATTATTACAGTGTGGGAGTATGCCAGTAGAATTATAATAAATGCACAGTACCTGACATGTCTAAAGTTGTATAATCTTCCTAGGCGACTGCAAGTTCGGTAATATTTTCCTAGAAATGCTGTCTAGAACAGTATAATTTTCCTTGGATGACTGCAAGTTCGGTAATATTTTCCTAGAAATGCTCTCTAGAACAGTATAATTTTCCTAGTTTGGTAATGTTTGTCCTAGAAATGCTCTCTAGAACAGTATAATTTTCCAAGTTCTGTAATATTTTCCTAGAAATGCTCTCTAGAACAGTTTTGATTCATTTGATCATTTCTGGTTGCATTTATAAGGTTTTAGTCAATTAAGATTTGTGTTGACCTGGGTGACATGTGGCATGAGTAGTCTTACCTTGAGATACAATACTGTTGAATGGTTGCAGTCAGCTGTTGTGTAATTAAGGAATGTGATAATTGCCCATGTACTAGACAATGGTGACCAAATATGTGCATCATTTAAGGGTGTGATAAATACACTGTACATATGTTTGCAACTTTAATTCTGTATTTATGGATGATATTTAGTTTAAATATTATTTACAGACGGATCTATAGCCCAGTGGTAACACGCTGGACTGGTAATCCAGGGATTGCAGGTTCGATCCCCCGTCTGACCATAATAAAATTAACAGTCTTTCAGATGGGAGGTTAAACTGAGGTCTTGTGTCGGTGCTTTACACCGTGCACGTAAAAGAACCAGAGGAGACTCTGGAATGGGTCTCTCTCTGTATCATTGCACTATCCTCCAAAATCTAAAATGACTAATCTCTTCAGGAGGCGTCGCTCATATGGGCAACCGGTAGACATGATAAATAAACGTAAAACACAAATTGAGAAAAAAGCCAACATTCATTTGGCAATGTATCGTGGATGTACCAGTTTTCAGTTCTCTAATGTTTGTCGGTGAATAACATGTGGTCATGTGGTCAGTCTCTTTTGTTGGTCAGATGAAATAATATTACTATGTAAAATGATCATTCTTGCATTTAATACGCTTCACTTGTAACATGTGTTTTACAGCTTTGTCACATGACTGACATGTGACCTTGCAAGTTAACGATGAGCGTTGACCAGTTTCTAAAAGCAACCAAATATTTCTTTATTTATATCTCTGCTTACGGTATTTTTTGAGTATACATTTATCTGGGGGGGAGCGGGGGTTGTGCTCATTTTCCTCTTTTGGAAGTTCTAGCGTGTACCATATAAATCAAACACCTGTTACTGACAGCGATGACGTCATTCACAAACAAATTCGAAAAACAGGTTGGGAAAGAAACCAGGTCGGTTGACGACACTATTTCTGGATATGTCTCGAAAACATAAACATTCCCACAGTACAGAGTATTAACAATTGTTGTGCAACATATACTGAGTCAAAAAAGAAACGATATCAAACCAATTTGAAGAAAAAGATGCAAACATATAAATGCCTGTGATAAGCCACCACTCTTCAGTTCGGAGTGACGTATGACTATGATATTCATCCATATACACAGGTAAATAATGCATCCATATTTTCCTAACGCCGATTTTCCGTTTTTGCACGTGATCCACGAGGAACACCATTTGCTATGCATGGATAGATCCACAAACCAGTTTGTTGTACTCATATTGTAATTACTTCGAGCAAAAACACCAAAACGATCTGCATTTTCCTCAAAAGAAATGCCAAGACTCGACCAAAATGCGAGAAAGCGAGCAATTGGGATGGTTGAAGCTGGTCTACGTCATAACGACGTCGCTAATCGCCTCGGTGTGTCCCGGATCACGATCACACGTCTACTTGGACGGTACCGAACACGTGGGTCAACTGACGACCGCCCACGTACTGGTCGACCATGCGTGACGACGCCAGAACAGGACCGTCGTATTCGGCCGTCACATTTACGTGACCGCTTCCTGCCCGCTACTCATACCGCCATCGTTACTCCTGGGAGGACCAACAATAGAATCAGTGCTCAAACAGTTCGGAACAGGCTCGCTGAACGTGGAATCCGTCCTTACAGACCGTATACCAGGCCCACGTTGACGCGACGTCACCGGAACGAACGTTGTGAGTACACGGGTGAACATGCACATTGGACTCGCTTACAGTGGAATTCCGTTATGTTTAGTGACGAATCGTGTTTCTGTTTACGGCATGCGGATGGCAGGGCTCGAGTTTACCGTCGACAGGCAGAACGTTACGCCCATGCATGTGCACGTGAGGTGGATCGGTTTGGCGGCGGTAGCGTTATGGTATGGGGCGGCATCACATTCGACGGCCGCACGCAACTGATTATTGTTGACGGAAACCTGTGACGAAATTATTACGCCCGTTTTGCCATTCTTTAACGTCAATCGACGCGTCACACTGTTCCAACAGGACAATGCCAGATGCCATACTGCACACATTACCACTCAATTATTGGAGCATGGGAACATTGAACGTTTACCATGGCCAGCATTGTCACCAGACTTGTCTCCGATATGGGATTTATGGGATACCTTAGACCGTCGTGTAAGACTCCGTCAGCCGGCGAGGGATATTCTGCGTCATGAGTGGAACAACATTGATTCTAATATGAGATTCTGACACTTTTTCGTTCCATGCGACGGCGCTGCATTGCAGTGAGAGATGCCAATGGAGGTCATACACGGTATTGACGACCGTAATTTGCTATGTATAACGCGCACTTTTATTACCGAAATCCTTGAGGAATTTGTCTAGTGCACATTATACACGGGTACAGCCATCACAACATTTTTTTCCAGGCGAAATTTCGACCCACATCGCCCCCACCACTTTTCAATAAGTAGGTACATTTGGCAAACGTTATAAAATAACTGTTCTAACAATGTACTGATGATATATATATATATAATAGCATTGATTTAGACCAACTATGAACTTAGATAGCATTTATTTGCTTTGAATTTGGGAAATTTCATCAAAAACGTAAATGCTAAACAACAATGGCGAATGTTGAATGATTTTATCGATTGTCTATTTCCTGTACATTTTCGTACTATATCGTATATTTGAAATCGATTCTTCGGTGGTATTGAGCTCTAGGTCTAGGTAGGTAAGATAACAGAACATTGGAATTTATAGTTTATCTGAGATATTGAGATCATATATCATATGTTTTTAATATATTTATTTGTTTCTTTATTAGAAATATTAAAATGTATTCTTATAAACAAATACAAATAATGTGTTAGCTCTTAACAAATTGTTTGTAACACTGTTTATGAACCCAATACAATGGGGCCACTGTTAATTAGTTTGACACGTTTTGAAGTTTGCATGGACATATTTGAGGTGTTAAGAAATATAAGCATGTGTAGAGAATTTTGATTAAATAATTATTGCTTGATGCATATTTAATTCAATGTCAGAAGCTGTCATTAGACAAGCAGTACACTCCGTTGATATCTATCACTCAAAATACAACTCAGAATTGTCAAATCTCAGTTATTGTCACAGTACTTAAAATTCAGAAACCCCTACACTGCTAGAGATAAGCTCTCCATTATCAAGTATGCAGAGGCTCATGACAATCATAACATAACATATATTTTATTAGGCATTAAATGGTACAAAACACATCTATAGCCATCAAAGTTAACAAATATGTAAAGTGCAAAGACAATTTACAGAGAAGTTTAAATAATATTATGTTCTCCCTTGTTTTCCATTATAATTAAAACTACATGATGAGCTTTAAAGCATAAAACTATTAATATTTCATATGAGCTCATTCATTAATTGTTCGTTCTCTTTCTTTAGAAGCGAAATGCAAATATTTTGATATATTATGAATTAATTTTGGGTTTCTAGAGCTCATTAGATTATCAAATTTTTGTAGTGTCGGCCAATGACAAAAATATGGCTTAAAAAGTGTTCTATGTAAATCATAGTATTTTGGACAGACCAGTAGGAAGTGAAATTCATTTTCGATTACATTCATAGTACATTGCAAACATTTTCGATCTTCTCTGGGAATATTAACGTGTCTACCCTTTTCTATCGCTAGATTATGCGAAGATAACTGGAATTTTGTCAGACTAATTCTATATTTATTTATATTTATGATTTTTAGATAGTCCTCTAGTATGAATTCATGTTTGTATATGTAGATAATCTATTTGAGTTATTAATATTGGAGTACCATACTTGTTTATACATAACAGAAATTTTGTACATGGTACATCGTCAAATACATATATACAAATATATATGATGTAAATATATACAACAATTTTATCATGGTCATATGGCATATAGAATCTGATAATAATAAGAAAATGCATCTAATTATGAGGATGAACAATAATTAGTGCTGATATTGGATTTATGTCATATTATTTAAAAGTGTTAATTTAATGCCAACATTATAGAATAAAGCTAAATTATATAGGATATTTCTTTTATTAGATTGCAACAATTCAATAAACTTAAGCATATTTGGTCTTTCAAAATATTTATACATATCCACCAATATTCTAAGTTTGATCATTTGAAAATTAAAATTATAATTGGTTTGATTTAACCATACATCCGACATTCCTATTTCATTCAATATAGTGTTCACCTGATATGCCCAGTTATTTCCATTGTATGAGTTATTATTATCAGCATCGTATTTTAGAGTATTATACATATATTTAATTAAGGTGTTATTTTCTAATTTTAATATTTTTAGCCAATGTTTGATGATAGTTAATTTACGTTGTATTTTCATTGGGTGTCTTAGATATTTTATGGCCATTTTTAAACAAATTTATCCCTAAATACTTATACGATTTTACTACTTCTAAAACTGTATTATTAAGAATAAAATCATGAGATGTATGTCGTCCTAGTTCAAATATCATAATCTTTGTCTTTTTGGTATTGACTGTTAGACCCCAAGTTGTGCAGTACGTGTGTAAGTCGCTTAACATAGACTGAAGTGCTTCCGGAGTATGTGCAAATATTGCAGCATCATCCGCAAATAATAATATATACAATTTCATATCATCTAACGTAAATAAACCGTCGATGTTATTATCTATGTTACTTACAAGATCATTAACAAAGAATAGAAATAGCAAACTTGAACTCGGATCACCTTGTTTTGCTCCTATATTGGATTCGAAAAATGGAGAAAGATTTTTATTAAACCTGACAGCTGACTTAACTGCGCTATACATATTCTTCATATCATTTATGTATTTAGAGCTAACTTGTTCACATATTAATTTATTAAATATAAACGATCTTTCAAATTTATCGAAACATTTTTCGAAAATCGACAAAGGCTACATAGAGCTTCTTATGAGAATTTAGTGTTTTTGCAATAATAGAATGTAACATGAATCTGCAGTCGATTTTCCCTTTTGAAATCCATATTGGTTATCTATAATTTTCTTGTGTTTTTTTGTTTGAGTTTGTTTTATACGATTATACTGTGCCTTACAATTGATATATTCTTGCCTCAATTGAATATCAACTTTATTTCTTATAAAAGCGTTTCTAGCAAATTTGAACCTCAATCTTGCATTATAGCAGTCAATGTTGAACCACGGTTTCTTATTATATCCCTTGTATGAATTTATATTAGGATTAATTTTACATGTTTTTCCAAATACATGTTTTGTACAGTCATATAGAATATCAGTAAAGGCATCTGCTATTGAATCAATATTATCATTAATTTATAAATGGAATTTAATTTAATGAATGGAATGTATAATCTCCTATATCTCGGTCGCTATGTAGACGACCGTTACCTATAACAAACGAAGTTGAATGGCAGAGCTCAATCAAGCGTCGGCCGTGATTATCGGTCACATGATCCTTCGAAACACGTGGAGGTATGTTTACAATATTTGACAGTTGATTGTCATTATCAATATGCATGTCATAATCTAACAAATCAGATGAATTAGAAGTACGACTATTTAAATCTCCAATGACGAAGCATTTTCCTAGTAACTTATATTTTTCTAGACCCGATTCTATTTCTTCAAAGAAGTCAAAATTATTGGTATCAATTACGGTAGAATTATTGGGCGGAATATACGTACAACAAATATAAACATTCTCCTGAAATTCAAATAAATCTTTACATAGTTCGACCCATATAATTGCATTTTGGATTTTTTCTATGATCTTTATACTGTTTCTAAGTGATTGTTTATAGTATATACTTATTCCACCGCTATATCGTCCTTTACGGATGTTAGCAGTTTTATTTCCATGCAAATGTTCACTGTCATAGTCACTTATGTCAAGATTAATATGTGTATTATTTGAAATCCAATTTCCGACAAAAATATGATATCATAATTTTTAATGTTGTTAATGAAATCTGGGTCTAGTATTTTACGAGCTAACCCATTCACGTTCCATGATATGATTTTTAAGTCCTTCTCTTGACATCTCTATATCTCGGGATTTACACAATCGATCACTTTCCCATCCAGGTATTTCATTGTTAATTTATTGTTCACGTATAACTTTGTACCTACTATGCGAGCTCTATCTCCACATGCTCCCATGGTTTTCGTGTATTCGTACAGTGCCTTTCTGGCATCCCTGTACTGTTGAGGCGATTGTATACCCACTGATTTTGTATCTTGAGCGCATTCTTGATGACCTCATCATAAGATTTAAATCGAACTGCTTCTCGGTCTGGATAATGTTGGAACTTAGCCACTATTGGACGTGGTTTTTTCGCCACCTAGCCTGTGGACTCGTTCAAATTGCATGTTTGTTGTGTCGATTTGCAATGTGTCAGAAATTAGTCCTTTAATTAATTTCTCACATCTATCTGGTTGTGTCTGGATCCTCACCTACTTTCGGTCTTGGTGGTTCTTGTAGGCCGTAAAATATGAGATTATCTCTCATGAATCTAGCTTCTAGTTCTAGCAGTTTGTCGTTTGCTTTTTCTTCACGTGTTATGTACTCCTTAACAGTTTTATCCATGTTGGTACACAATGTCTGTAGTTTCTTAATATCCCCCTTGGAATTATTCAGGTCAGCTTGTTGGGTTTCAAACCCTTTGTTTATAAAGGTCATTGACTGTTCTATATCATTGACTTTAGTGTCCAATGCACATATTTTAGTTTCCATCTCCGAAACCTTCAAACTCATATTCCACTAACAGTTCAATTTGGTCGATTTTTGGAAGAGATGCTTTAATAGTTTTAACATCCTCTATCAGTGTTACCGCCCAGTTCGGTGGAGTTGTCGGTCCTTGTGGCAACGAAAATACGCTCGGTGTTTGAGGGGATTGCATATTCTGTAGTGTATGAATGCCAAACGGGATTTGTTGCCCGATGTTCATTGTTGGTGTAGTAGTTGGGTTCATGACTGAGTGTACATAGTCTTGACTAACCTGGTATAAATCTGGGATAGAACATGTCACGCTCGTTGCGTTCGAACTATGCACAGGTAAAATATGGCCGTCATTGTCAGATCCAGGTGAACTGCTGGCTTTTCTTTTGTCAGCCTGTTTTAGTCTTTTCCTTTCCTTTTTTGACAGATTTTGTTGGTCTGACATGTAGATTTTATCAAATGTTATCCTGGCACAAAATTATTTTCCACATTATCCTTTAAATATGTTAAAAAGTCCAAAAAACACAGCTAAAAATCAATTGCCTCGCACTTTACATGTCACGTGAAATCAGAAGGCACGAACACAGTACGGCGTCGGGGATTTATCAAAATCCGGACGTAGGCACATGCACTTCCGGACACAGTTTTTTCTTTTTGTACTGGAATATAAAAATCATAGAGTATGATTATATTTCAGAACCATGCACTTTATGCACGTAAGGCCCCACAATTTCATCTTTTTTTTATCGAAATATATCGTATCTTGAGAAATTTTGGCTTGTGAAAATGATATTTTACGGTACGCGGTATACACCAGAACTACGTTTTTTCCCCGATTTTCGTGCCAAAAAGTGGGTGCGCGTTATACATAGCAAATTACGGTATTGTGTGAATATTCCACTTGACCCATTAGTCACAAATGACGCCACAACGTAACAGATAATGATGGTATGATCGAATTTTAAACTTGTAACAGTGTCTCATATGTTTCAATCTCGGTACACGAAATTTCAGGTGAATTGCTTATTTAGTAATTAAAATACATATATGTTTATACCATGTATCGTTTCTTATTTGACTCAGTATATATAGTTCTATCAACTCTAGCATGATTAATTTATTGTTAATGATTTAATGTTATGAAAGAACAGTCTATGATTGTTCAAATGTTGCTGAAATGTTTTATTTCATATATATATATAGTAGTGTTTCCCCCAGACTGAAAAAGGGACAGGGCACAGCTAGAAAAAGGGCATTTATTTCATGTCGACTATTCTCAAAAGGGCAGATTTAACAGCATTACATTCATGTTATTATGAGGACGAATCAATTTTGCAACCTATTGCGTATTACATATAATTGTGTTACTAGTAATGCATTTGCATTCATTTAAATAAGAAACTTACATATAAACTAAAATGGCGGCTCGGCATAATTGACATGTGTGGCATCCGTGGTCCAGTGATAGAGCGTCGGATTTGGAATCGAACGGTCCCGGGTTCGATACTCGGTCAGGCCACGTATGTAGTGTCATTGAGCAAGGCACCTCACACACATTGCCTAGTACTGGTTAACCACTTAGGTCGGCTAAGCTTGCCCAGGAAAATATGTCTAGGTCCAAGGACAAGGGGTTTGACATTAATGGAACATACATACATCCGTTGGCGGAATTTCCGACTGGTGCAATGGGAAATGCACATGCTGTGATATGCACAGTACCCAGTAAAACTAAAGATGTGAGAGAATTTTTATATATTAACGTCTGCACATGATTACCTGCCATATCGGTTGATTGCCTCTTCAATATACATAACACAAATTGATGAATACAGAAAACAAAACTTGGTTGCCCGATCATTACCTGTGCTAATACAATGTACGTTGCCCTAGGCTACACAGCATATAGGTGGACATTACCTGTGCTAATACAATGTACGTTGCCCTAGGCTACACAGCATATAGGTGGACATTACCTGTGCTAATACAATGTACGTTGCCCTAGGGTACACAGTATATAGGTGGACATTACCTGTGCTAATACAATGTACGTTGCCCTAGGCTACACAGCATATAGGTGGACATTACCTGTGCTAATACAATGTACGTTGCCCTAGGCTACACAGTATATAGGTGGACATTTCCTGTGCTAATACAATGTACGTTGCCCTAGGCTACACAGTATATAGGTGGACATTTCCTGTGCTAATACAATGTACGTTGCCCTAGGCTACACAGTATATAGGTGGACATTACCTGTGCTAATACAATGTACGTTGCCCTAGGCTACACAGTATAGGTGGACATTTCCTGTGCTAATACAATGTACGTTGCCCTAGGGTACACAGTATATAGGTGGACATTACCTGTGCTAATACAATGTACGTTGCCCTAGGTACACAGTATATAGGTGGACATTACCTGTGCTAATACAATGTACGTTGCCCTAGGCTACACAGTATATAGGTGGACATTTCCTGTGCTAATACAATGTACGTTGCCCTAGGTACACAGTATATAGGTGCATTTCCTGTGCTAATACAATGTACGTTGCCCTAGGCTACACAGTATATAGGTGGACATTACCTGTGCTAATACAATGTACGTTGCCCTAGGCTACACAGTATATAGGTGGACATTTCCTGTGCTAATACAATGTACGTTGCCCTAGGCTACACAGTATATAGGTGGACATTTCCTGTGCTAATACAATGTACGTTGCCCTAGGCTACACAGTATATAGGTGGACATTTCCTGTGCTAATACAATGTACGTTGCCCTAGGCTACACAGTATATAGGTGGACATTACCTGTGCTAATACAATGTACGTTGCCCTAGGCTACACAGTATATAGGTGGACATTACCTGTGCTAATACAATGTACGTTGCCCTGGGGTACACAGTATATAGGTGGACATTACCTGTGCTAATACAATGTACGTTGCCCTAGGCTACACAGTATATAGGTGGACATTTCACAGCATATTGATCGTAAACCTGCGTATTCCAGATTATAGCATCAGTCTAACATGGGACATGGGATTGTTGAGGGATTTGAAGCAATATTGCAACAATTATTATCAAGTTTTATTGGGAATTTAGGCACACGAGAGCCGGAATTTTCAGATGCACTAACAGACGGATCTGTAGTCCAGTGGTAACACGCTGGACTGGTAATCCAGGGATCGCAGGTTCGATCCCCCGTCTGACACTAATAAAATTAACAGTCTTTCAGATGGGACGTTAAACCGAGGTCTCGTGTCGGTGCTTTACACCGTGCACGTAAAAGAACCAGAGGAGATTCTGGAATGGGTCTCTATCTGTATCATGCACTATCCTCCAAAATCTAAAATAACTAATCTTTTCAGGAGGCGTCGCTCATATGCGCAACCGGTAGCGGCGATAAATAAACGTTAAAAAAAACAAAAAAACATTACCTGTGCTATACCAAGTAAGTTGCCCTAGGCTACACAGTATATAGGTGGACATTACCTGTGCTAATACAATGTACGTTGCCCTAGGCTACACAGTATATAGGTGGACATTACCTGTGCTAATACAATGTACGTTGCCCTAGGCTACACAGTATATAGGTGGACATTACCTGTGCTAATACAATGTACGTTGCCCTAGGCTACACAGTATATAGGTGGACATTACCTGTGCTAATACAATGTACGTTGCCCTAGGCTACACAGTATATAGGTGGACATTACCTGTGCTAATACAATGTACGTTGCCCTAGGCTACACAGTATATAGGTGGACATTACCTGTGCTAATACAATGTACGTTGCCCTAGGCTACACAGTATATAGGTGGACATTACCTGTGCTAATACAATGTACGTTGCCCTAGGCTACACAGTATATAGGTGGACATTACCTGTGCTAATACAATGTACATTGCCCTAGGCTACACACTGTGTAGTACACAGTATATAGGTGGACATTTTACAGCATATTGATCATAAACCTGCGTATTCCAGATTATAGCATCAGTCTAGAGCACTGGAGTAAGGATTTCAGACAATATTGCAATAATTATTATGAACTCTTTGTGATAATTTAGGCACACAAGGGCAGCATTTTCAGAAATTCGGGCACAATGGCTCCCCTCCCCAAAAAGGGGCAGGGTGTGCCGCCCTCCTATTCCTGCTTAAGGGAAACACTAATATAGTGGTTTAGGGATCATTACTAGGGGTGCACCAGATTTACCGGAATTAAGAACAAAATCTGACTGAATCTAAATTACGAGACAAACATAATGGTTACATTCTTTTCGCATAAGATTATGTTGCCTGGGGACCATATGGAAACAAATACATGTACAATAGCGCTACAGATGCCTTTATTTACAATCACTATTACAGAAATATAGAATCTGTGACATTTCATTTATATAATTCATCCATATACATAGTAGACTGATAGTATATCCATATTGTCTGTGTATATCCATATTGTCTATGTATGTATATCCATATTGTCTGTGTATATCCATATTGTCTATGTATGTATATCCATATTGTCTGTGTATATCCATATTGTCTATGTATGTATATCCATATTGTCTGTGTATGTATATCCATATTGTCTGTGTATATCCATATTGTCTATGTATGTATATCCATATTGTCTGTGTATGTATATCCATATTGTTTGTGTATATCCATATTGTCTGTGTATATCCATATTGTCTATGTATGTATATCCATATTGTCTGTGTATATCCATATTGTCTGTGTATATCCATATTGTCTGTGTATATCCATTTGTCTATGTATATCCATATTGTCTATGTATGTATATCCATATTGTCTGTGTATATCCATATTGTCTGTATGTATATCCATATTGTCTATGTATGTATATCCATATTGTCTGTGTATATCCATATTGTCTATGTATGTATATCCATATTGTCTGTGTATGTATATCCATATTGTCTGTGTATGTATATCCATATTGTCTGTGTATATCCATATTGTCTGTGTATGTATATCCATATTGTCTGTGTATGTATATCCATATTGTCTGTGTATGTATATCAATATTGTCTGTGTATGTATATCCATATTGTCTGTGTATGTATATCCATATTGTATGTGTATATCCATATTGTCTGTATATATCCATATTACATATTGTCTGAGTATATCCATTTGTCTATGTATATCCATATTGTCTGAGTATATCCATATTGTCTATGTATATCCATATTGTCTGAGTATATCCATATTGTCTGAGTATATCCATATTGTCTGAGTATATCCATATTGTCTGTGTATATCCATATTGTCTGTGTATATCCATATTGTTTGAGTATATCCATAGTGTTTGTTGCATACATTATACAACTTCAATGTATATTGTGACATTCTATTCTTGGATGTTTATCAAGACACAGTCATTTACCAGTAAACCTGGCAACGGATGTTGGACAAATTCTACAACTGGTGCATCCATAAACATTATAACAACGTACTTTAGCCAAGCAGCAAGATGCCGCTTTATCCAGACTAACAGTGGAGTATCAATACTTGACATAGCATATGACCGTCGACCGTACAGTTTAAGCACAAATGATGACGTCCCTGCTGGAATGTGGTAATGTTCAGATAGGAGCAATTCACATCTCATCTCAGGCCCAAGTCACATTGTATCTCAAGTCACATCATATCTCAAGTCATATCACATCTTGCGTCACATCGCATCTTGCATCACATTGTATCTCAAGTCACATCAGATCTCGCGTCACATTGCATCTCGCGTCATATCACACCTCGCGTCACATCAGATCTTGCGTCATATCATATCTCGTGTCTCATTGCATCACATTGCATCTCGCGTCACATCACATCTCGCGTCATATCTCGTGTCTCATCATTGCATCACATTGCATCTCGCGTCACATCTCACATCACATCACATCTCACGTCTCATCAGATCTTGCGTCAAATCACTAGTACTTGCCTCTGTGTCGCACAATAATACTATGTGTCAAAGCTTGTGAAGTTAATCATTCTTAAAATATTTAATTGACCGAACACGACCATAAGAAATGTATTGCCACCCGCATTCATGTCTGCTTCTATGTTACCTTTCATGATTTCATTCAATTGTTCTGTGTTGAAGCTCCTGTCACATTTACTGATATTCCTTTTCTTGTGCTGTATAGATACTGGCAAATGGTCATTTGCAAATGTGAACCTGATGACTCCGACAATGTCTGCGAGTTCCGTGAAGTTCCATTCTTCCTCCGTTGTCTGCGGTAGTCTGTACAGGTTCAGCAAGGACTGACCGCTCATCTTCATCACACCGTTATCTACATTTCCATCGGCAAATCCTAAAAAATGGATCTCGACGTCATCCCAATCTATCTCAATGTTGTACTTCTTTCGGGAAGTAACGAGGCGTTTAAGGGGCCCCTGCTTTTTGGTGTACTCTTTCCATACAAAGTTCTTGATACTCTTACTAAACATCTGTTTTCCGAAAGCCTTCGCCCACGACATAAATTGTCCACGTTCATCCTTTTCCAGTTTACCTTCAATAGAACAAATATGTATGTTTTTGTACAATTATAAATGACTGTTTTTTGACCTATTAACTGATACAGCTTTGTTTGATCTTGATTCGAAACAAGTTCTTATAAAAAAAGTTTATTTATTAACGATTGCGAAGCAAGTTCTAACACTGGATTTGTTGCCAGGTACTCCGGTTACCTCCCACACAAATTACCACATATACGCTCTCATCCGAGCCAACGAGAGTGATTAATATAAGTTTTAAAGCTTTTTTCGCAATCGTTGTTAAATAAATAAATTTATGCTTACAACTTTATAAGTTTAAACTTTATGGCTATAAGCTTCGGGGGTTGGGGGCATTCATCATGTTTCTTGTTTTCTAATGAAATTCCAGGACATTTATAACTATTTATAACCTAATTTTACCCAGCAAGCAAATAGTTAAAGCCCCAATCACATGTATTTTGAATATGCTGCACACTTGTATATTCCTGTGGAGTGGGTGATATTTGTTTGTGTTTTATGTTTATTTATCGTCGCTACCGGTTGCCCATATGAGCGACTCCTGAAGAGATTAGTAATTTTAGATTTTTGGAGGATAGTGCAATGATACAGACAGAGACCCATTCCAGAGTCTCCTCTGTAAAGCACCGACACGAGACCTTGGTTTAAAGTCCCATCTGAAAGACTGTTAATTTTATTATGGTCAGACAGGGGATCGAACCTGCGATCCCTGGATTACCAGTCCAGCGTGTTACCACTGGACTACAGACCCGTCTGTAATTAACATACAAAGCTTGAAACGAAACCACATCAGTGAAAAAAGCAACTAATATACAAATGTCATATACGACTGTCAAGGCATTATTTTGTCCTAAAATGTATAATGTTTTATATTAATGTATATTAGCATACTGAGTTTTACATTGATTTTAGGATATTGTATTTCATTCTAATTATCTCACAGAGTTTAATTAATAACTCTTAAAGTAGTATGATGTAAATATCCTTTATTTATTTGCTTTGATATTTATTTTTATTTATTTGTACAACGTCCTTGAATATGTTTTGATGTAAAAATAGGCGTTTTATCAAATTTAAAAGTTTCAAGCAGAAAGAATTATTACAATGTGGGAGTATGCCAGTAGAATTATTATTATTATATACCAAACTTATATAGCACTTTTTTCATCTAAAAATAAAACGTTGAAAAGCGCTACAGCCTAAAATATCACAAATATGGATAAAAACTTCCACATACAATGAGATAAAACAAGACAAAAATAGCAAACACAATTACAATGTATAATAATAATTATAATAAATGCACAGTACCTGACATGTTTAAAGTTGTATAATCTTTCTAGGCGTCTGCAAGTTCGGTAATGTTTTCCTAGAAATGCTGTCTAGAACAGTATAATCTTCATAGGATGGCTGCAAGTCCGGTAATGTTTTTCCTAGAAATGCTGTCTAGAACAGTATAATTTTCCTAGTTTGGTAATGTTTTTGCTAGAAATGCTCTCTAGAACAGTTGATTCATTTGATCATTTCTGGTTGCATTTATAAGGTTTTAGTCAATTAAGATTTGTGTTGACCTGGGTGACATGTGACATGAGTAGTCTTACCTTGAGATACAATACTGTTGAATGGTTGCAGTCAGCTGTTGTGTAATTAATGAATGTGATAATTGCCCATGTACTAGACAATGGTGACCAAATATGTGCATCATTTAAGGGTGTGATAAATACACTCTGTACATATGTTTGCAACTTTAATTTTCTATTTATGGATGATATTTAGTTTAAACATTATTTACAGACGGATCTATAGCCCAGTGGTAATACGCTGGACTGGTAATCCAGGGATTACAGGTTCGATCCCCCATCTGACCATAATAAAATTAACAGTCTTTCAGATGGGACGTTAAACCGAGGTCTCGTGTCGGTGCTTTACACTGTGCACGTAAAAGAACCAGAGGAGATTCTGGAATGGGTCTCTATCTGTATCATGCACTATCCTCCAAAATCTAAAATAACTAATCTTTTCAGGAGGCGGCGATAAATAAACGTAAAATAAAAAAAAACATTACCTGTGCTAATACCAAGTAAGTTGCCCTAGGCTACACAGTATATAGGTGGACATTACCTGTGCTAATACAATGTTACAATGTAATACAATTAACAGTCTTTCAGATGGGACGTTAAACCGAGGTCTTGTGTCGGTGCTTTACACCGTGCACGTAAAAGAACCAAAATCTAAAATGACTAATATCTTCAGGAGGCGTCGCTCATATGGGCAACTGGTAGCGACGATAAATAAACGTAAAAAAAATAAAACAAAATAAACATCATTTATTTGATAATATTTTATTGCTGTATATACATACTATATATATAAATCTAGATTATTAATCTATAGTCGATTTCATAGTTGTATTTATATTAGCTGGTAAATCGTATTTCTACAACATACAGGTATGTACAATGTATTTATATTCGCTGGTAAATCGTATTTATACAACGTACATGTATGTACAATGTATTTATATTAGCTGGTAAATCGTATTTATGCAACATACAGGTATGTACAATGTATTTATATTAGCTGGTAAATCGTATTTATACAACATACAGGTATGTACAATGTATTTTGATTCATACCTTGTGTAGACACCACACACTTTTCTCCTGAAATTAATATTATATATCATAATATAAGTACTATGTAGAATTTTCCACCTTCTATATTTTCATTTGTGTTTGTGACATTAAACCGTATTGTTTTTGTCAATAAATCATTGAATTGAATTATATACATGTATGTTACAATTACATACAAATTACGAATATATAATTAGCAAATGGGTTGGGCCACAAGTTCTAACAACATTAGTGGCCCTCCCCAATAGACGACTTGTGGTGGTGTGTGTGTGTGGTGTGTGGTGTGTGTGTGTGTGTGGGTTTGTGTGTGTGTGGTGTGTGTGTGTGTGTGGTTTGTGTGGGTGTTGTGTGTGTGTGTGTGTGCTGTGTGTGTGTGTGTGTGTGGTGTGTGTGTGTGTGTGTGTTGTGTGTGTGTGGTGTGGTTGTATTGTGGTGTGTGTGTGGTGTGTGTGTGTGTGTGTGTGTGTGTGTGGTGTGTGTGTGTGTGTGTGTGTGGTGTGTGTGTGTGTGTGTGTGTGTGTGTGGTGTGTGTGGTGTGTGTGTGTGTGTGTGTGGTGTGGTGTGTGTGGTGGTTGTGTGTGTGTGTGTGTGTGTGTGTGTGTGTGTGTGTGTGTGTGTGTGTGTGTGGTGTGTGTGTGTGTGTGTGTGTGTGTGTGTGTGTGTGTGTGTGTGTGTGTGTGTGTGTGTGGTGTGTGTGGTTGTGTGTGTGTGGTGTGGTGGGGTGTGTGTGTGTGTGTGTGTGTGTGGGGTGTGTGTGTGTGTGTGTGTGTGTGTGTGTGTGGTGTGTGGTGGTGTGTGTGTGTGTGTTGGTGTGTGTGTGGTGTGTGTGTGTGTGTGTGTGGTGTGGTGTGTGTGTGTGTGTGTGTGTGGTGTTTGTGGTGGGTGTGTTTGTGTGGGTGGTGTGTGTGTGTGTGTGTGTGTGGTGTGTGTGTGTGTGTGTGTGTGTGTGTGTGTGTGTGTGTTGTGTGGTGGTTGTGTGTGGTGTTGTGGTGTGTGTGTTGTGTGTGTGTGTGTGGTGTGTGTGTGTGGGTGTGGGTGTGGTGTGTGTGTGTGTGTGTGTGTGTGTGTGTGTGTGTGTGTGTGTGGACCGATTCCAGAGTCTCCTCTGGTTCTTTTACGTGCACAGTGTAAAGCACCGACACGAGACCTCGGTTTAACGTCCCATCTGAAAGACTGTTAATTTTATTAGGGTCAGACGGTGGATCGAACTTGTGATCCCTGGATTACCGGTCCAACGTGTTACCACTGGACTACAGATCCGTCTGTGAAAGGGATTAGAACGAAAGAAAACGTATATAGTTCTTCTCCCTATCAATTGAATGATTTACAATAGGCAGGAGAATAATATATATATAACAATGAAAATTGTGAAATCTATTCTAGGTATTTGCTAAAGAATTTCAGAACTTGTATTAGTGAGTCAATAGTATTGGATGTTAAAAAGAAAATGGTTAATATTTAAAGGAATATTTGAAGAACATGAAATATCAAATTGGAGCACGAGAATAAGAGATTAGTATAGAGAAAAGTGGTTGAATAGGGTCGGTTGTTGTGTCAATAATGACAGCATTCAGATTGGAATCCGCCATGTGAACCTTTGAGAAATCATCCAGAATGATATTTCCGGTTAAATCATTTGAAAGCAATAGTTATGTAAAAAAAAAAAATTAAATAACGATTGCAAAGCAAGTTCTAACAATTTATATTAATCACTCTCATTGGCCGCAGATGAAAGTGTAAATGTGGACATTCATGTGGGAGGAAACCGGAGTACCCAGAGAAAACCCACCTGTCTGATCTAGCGACCATCGTATCACCTCACATACTTCCCGGTCCGAGGATCGAACCTGGGATGCAAGGGTGAGAAGCGAGCGTGCTAACCACTGCGCTAATCGGACGGAGATAGTTTAAATAGTAATGTATTTCACTGAGATGTATAGTATATTGTCTTTCAGCACTGAGATGTATAGTATATTGTCTTTCAGCTATCCGAGATAAGACGCATTATTATATATAAATAAAACTTTGCATCCAGTAAGATATTTAACCCTTTCCTTCACAGAGATTTAGGTTTATATACTATTATATCTCCATACAAATGACAGCCATTTAGCTATCATGCATTGGATAAGTAGTTGCCATATCTATCCCACCGCCATAGATATTACTGGGACTACATGAGATTCTGGCCTTTATTATGAACATTGGTTTGGCTACTACATTGTCAATGTATGTCGTATTGGTCAAGAGGTGCTTCTATGAGGGAAAGGGTTAAATGGTGCTCTGCTGAGACATTGTGATAGAAGTTTATTTATTGATGTTCAATTTAACTATATTAGTATTTGTCAATTGTATTATTTGCAGCTTCTATCGGATGAGAGTAACTTTGGTCAGTTTACGTTGTCTACATTTGACCTCGGTCAGTATATGAAGCTTGATGCTGCAGCCGTGCAAGCCTTGAATCTGTTACCCAGCGCTGTTGAAGGTAGGATCCGAGATTCACTTTAACATAGAGTGGTGAAATGCTCGGCGTAAATCCTACATATGGCCTATAAAAAAAGTTAAATGCACTTGTCGTATATTATTATTTTCTTTAGTCGTGAACTCAACTTTCAAAAAATGTTGTTGAAAATTTTAGCTTCATTACGTGACCATGTGCCTCAATACAGCTATCGCAACGGCACCTGTTTCCATGGGGAACTAGATACTTTAGGGCACCTATGCACTGCATACATGAACTTTTTTATTTATGCACTTTTAAATGTTGAAGATATTATTTTGACTTAGTAG
Organism: Archivesica marissinica; assembly: GCA_014843695.1. Classification (NCBI taxonomy): domain Eukaryota; kingdom Metazoa; phylum Mollusca; class Bivalvia; order Venerida; family Vesicomyidae; genus Archivesica; species Archivesica marissinica. The sequence continues at coordinate 78,892,401 of CM026387.1, read as the reverse complement.
CATCAATAACTAACAATATTACAACTCATAAGAAACTTTTTTTCTGGATATTTGTACATTTTTTTCCAATTCGGATAGCTACCTGAAATGCTCATGAACTGCATCATTTCGATGGGGAAAAAATCCAAACAAGTTGTCTGTTTATATTCGGCTACTGGACCAGTCAGGTAACAGTTGCATTAGGCTACCGGTACACACAACGGCATGCTATTGAACCATGCTTCACATCTGTCAGCAAAAATAGGTTAAAACTATTTAAATATTTTAAATACGGACGTAAATGGAAAAAATACGCCGAGCATAGGTTCCACCACTCTTAACATTACAGTCTGCGAAATTAGCCGGGTGCCCGATGCCCGAGACGTGTAGAAATCGGGACGGACGTGTACATTTTGCAATCTCACATGCCCGACGGGCACCTGTTTTTTTTTTGTTTTTTTTTTTAAATTATTTTTTATTTTTATTTTTTTTATTAATTGGGGTTTTACCCGGGACTCGAACCACCGCGGTGAGAGGTTAGTGATCTCACAGCCAGCGCTTTAGACCACGGAGGCCCCTGTAATAAACTGGACAGTAGAAATGTTTTTCTAAATTTTTTACAATTACGAATTGTTTACACCGGAATTGAAAGTCGTCTAGAAGCGGACAGGTGTAAATTCGCGTTTTCGCTTACTGACATCTCGGCCCTATGACGAATCGGCCGATTGATGCATTATATCATCAAATTTGGTATAAAAAAAATCACGTATCGTGTCGCTCAGTACGAAATCTATAATTCTGGGTTGAAACGACCCACCTCCAGACTATTTTCACACATTCTACCCGATATCTATGTTTATGGCGAAACAACCCGGTGCGAACGGGAATTAGGGCAAAACGATCCGATACCGCTTAGGTCATTTCCTGTTAACAAATGAAAACAACTGTATGGAAACATGTCGAGTTTCTTGCGATATGCCGAGGGCGCAAAGCCGGGGAAGACACGGCCATCTGAACGACAGGCGTACCTAAGCGTACTCAGAGTATGAAGCAAAAACAAAACATAGCTTCCAGTCGCAATGGTTGAACAATCGTAACATATTAATAATAATAAAACATTAGTTTGCTTTTATACATTGTTTACTCATATGGCCATATTATAAGTATTACTAATAAATGCATGATATGCCACATTATGTTACATATACTACTATACATTTAACCGCCAATAAGCGGGTAAAATTCTGCAAATATATGGGCACCTAGAAGTTCATTCGGGCAAGTAAACTTTTCAAGCCACTTGCCCAAAGGGCAAGTATCTCAAAAAGTTTTTCGTGAAGACTAACATTATATGGAGTAGATAGAAAGTCAGAGTATATAAAAACAATATCTGAAACAAATGAAATATTACTTGTAGAATTTATATCTCCTTTCTGGCAAACACGGATTCCATGATTATAGATTACAACAGACATGTATCTTCTGGGTATGAGTGGACAGAGTGTAAGACCATGCCAGCTATACCTGGTAATGGGTTCCACAGTGAAGGATCAGCATGGAGTTCATTTCAGCTATAGTTTAGATTGCATCTTTAGTTTTCTTTTATAAATCATCTTAGTTGCCTGCATGGCTATTATGTAGCTTCTTATGTTCATCTTATGTCTAATTTTACTGTTCGACTAAATAAGCATGCTCTGTTATCTATATGCACTTAGAACAGTTCCGTGCTAGCTACTCCCATGGATTATATAGATGAGTTATCTATATGCACTTAGAACAGTTCCGTGCTAGCTACTCCCGTGGATTATATAGATGAGTTATCTATATGCACTTAGAACAGTTCCGTGCTAGCTACTCCCGTGGATTATATAGATGAGTTATCTATCTGTACTTAGAACAGTTCCGTGCTAGCTACTCCCTGGATTATATAGATGAGTATCATCTGTACTTAGAACAGTTCCGTGCTAGCTACCCCGGGATTATATAGATGATTATCTATCTGTACTTAAACACCGCTACTCCCTGGATTATATAGATGAGTTATCTATCTGTACTTAGAACAGTTTCGTGCTAGCTACTCCCGTGGATTATATAGATGAGTTATCTATCTGTACTTAGAACAGTTTCGTGCTAGCTACTCCTGTGGATTATATAGATGAGTTATCTATCTGTACTTAGAACAGTGTCGTGCTAGCTACTCCCGTGGATTATATAGATGAGTTATCTCTCTGTACTTAGAACAGTTTCGTGCTGGCTACTCCCATGGATTATATAGATGAGTTATCTATCTGTACTTAGAACAGTGTCGTGCTAGCTACTCCCATGGATTATATAGATGAGTTATCTATCTGTACTTAGAACAGTGTCGTGCTGGCTACTCCCGTGGATTATATAGATGAGTTATCTATCTGTACTTAGAACAGTGTCGTGCTAGCTACTCCCGTGGATTATATAGATGAGTTATCTATCTGTACTTAGAACAGTGTCGTGCTAGCTACTCCCGTGGATTATATAGATGAGAACACAGAACAGTTTCGTGCTGGCTACTCCCGTGGATTATATAGATGAGTTATCTATCTGTACTTAGAACAGTGTCGTGCTAGCTACTCCCGTGGATTATATAGATGAGAACTTCGTGCTAGCTACTCCCGTGGATTATATAGATGAGTTATCTATCTGTACTTAGAACAGTGTCGTGCTAGCTACTCCCGTGGATTATATAGATGAGTTATCTATCTGTACTTAGAACAGTTTCGTGCTAGCTACTCCCGTGGATTATATAGATGAGTTATCTATCTGTACTTAGAACAGTTTCGTGCTAGCTACTCCCGTGGATTATATAGATGAGTTATCTATCTGTACTTAGAACATTCGTGCTAGCTACTCCCAAAAGAACAGTTTCGTGCTAGCTACTCCCGTGGATTATATAGATGAGCACATTCATACACTTCTAATGATTTCTTGTAGTTTGTTTGTGTTTCACGTTTATTTATCGTCTACCGGTTGCTCATATGAGCGACACCTCTTACTCGTAGCAATAGATTCTATCAGGAATGAGGTCTCGAGAGTGATTAATATAAGTTGTAAGAACTTGTTTCGCAATCAAACTAAAATAAATTTGTATAATCTAATGTGGTAGTAACAAATACCATAATAGCCCATATGAGCGATGCCTCCTGAAGAGATTAGTCATTTTAAATTTTTGGAGGATAGTGCAATGATACAGAGACCCATTCCAGAGTCTCTGGTTCTTTTACGTGCACAGTGTACAGCAACGACACGAGACCTCGGTTTAAAGTCCCATCTGAAAGACTGTTAATTTTATTTGGGTCAGAAGGGGGATGGAACCTGCGATCCCTGGATTACCAGTCCAGCATGTTACCCACTGGACTACAGATCCGTCTGTTTCTTGTAGTATCATACTATTGAAGCTTATGTATTGTCTCCACATGATTGGATCGATGATGCCCCTGAACAAGTGTTGGTTCATTGATGCCAGGGATAGCGCCATATACAAGTGAATCTGCATTAAGTATTCCTAGCTCTCTGAAATCATAGAGTAAACATACCTGCGTAGAGCAAATCATAGAGTAAACATACCTGCGTAGAGCAAATCATAGAGTAAACATACCTGCGTAGAGCAAATCATAGAGTAAACATACCTGCGTAGAGCAAATCATAGAGTAAACATACCTGCGTAGAGCAAATCATAGAGTAAACATACCTGCGTAGAGCAAATCATAGAGTAAACATACCTGCGTAGAGCAAATCTATATACATGGTATCTCAGCAAAATTCCTAATTGGTCAACTGGTGTTTTATAATATTTGGACCAATTAATAATCGTACAATATTTAGTATTTTTATATTAGGGATCATTCTAGAGGGCGATGTGGGTGAAATAGTCGCCCTAGGGCCCCTGACTTCGCCCTCTGGGGCCCCACTTCTCCCTAAACAAAATTGTTTTATGTTTTGGTTTTTACTATTTTCAAACAAAACGTTGTCTAGTAAGATACACTGGCCCATTATAAAGCACTCCTTCTATTCAAATGTTGTATTTAATGGTTGTACTGTGCATGTTAACCCTATTTTGGAGAAGTATATTAAAGAACACCATTTAAGGAAGCGATCACGCGCTTTCTCACTTCTCCCAAAAATTCTGACCTAGAATGAACCCTGTTATATTGTCATTTTATATATTTATTCCAGATGATTATACTGCGATTCTTTTTATAAAGACCTAGAGCTCATTCTAGAAGGCGACTGGGTGAAATAGTCGCCCTAGGAACCCTGACTTCACCCCCTGGGGACCCAAGTTCTCCCTAAAAAAAATTTCATACAAAATATTGTCCAGTAGGAATGGCCCATTATAATGCACTCCTATTCAAAATTGTCAAATTGTGACTTTTAATCCTATTTTGTTAATTAATTAAATAAGACAATCTTATGCTGTCTCACTTCTGCCAAAAATTATGACCTGAATCTGTAATAAAATATATGAAATAAGATGTTACGAATAATGATATTATATGGTTATTAAGTTTTTTAACTTTATTTATTTTACAACGATTGCAAAGCAAGTTTTAACAACTTATATTAATCATTCTCGTTGGCGCGGATGAAAGTGTAAATGTGGTAATTCGTGTGGGAGGTACCCGGAGAAAACCCACCTGTCCGATCTGGCGACCACTGTACAATCTCACATACTTCCCGGTCCGAGGATCGATTGCATTGGTGAGAAACGAGCACGCTAACCACTGCGCTAATTGGACATTTATTAGTTTGCTCCGAATACTGTAAAACACAGTGACCGATTAGGAATTTGGTTGAGTGTACATGAGAATCTGAAATGAGAGTATCGGCCAGCTGCTCTGCAATTTCTCCCTTATGCTCTTTACCCACGGTGTATAGGTTACAAGCATGCTTGTGACAATTATTACAATACACGTGTATTTTCAGGAGGGAACAGGAATCAATGCATCTTGGGACTGCTGAATAGATGTCGCACTGCCCAGGGTCAAAGGTTACTTGGTCACTGGGTCAAGCAGCCATTGGTTGATAAAAATAGAATTGGTAAGAATAAATATAGTACATGTAGTTAGTATAGATTTGCATGTTCATCTTTCGATAGACACAAAGGTCAAGCAGCCATTGGTTGATAAAAATAGAATTGGTAAGAACAGTAGTTAGTATAGATTGTTATGCCCCACTCCACTTATGGAAATGAGGCGCACTCTTAAGATTGACCCATGTTCAACTTTCGACAGACACAAAGGTCAAGCAGCCATTGGTTGATAAAAATAGAATTGGTAAGAACAGTAGTTAATATAGATTGTTATGCCCCACTCCACTTATGGAAATGGGGGGCGCGCTAAGATTGACCCATGTTCATCTTTCGATAGACACAAAGGTTAAATCTAGGTTGAACTGTGTAAATATGATGTTACTTCCTGGAATTGTCACCAATCATGTACCTCTTTGCCACCTTGTATATGGGTACAATGTACAACATAGATTACCGTTCATAATGCCTAGTAAGTTTAACCTGGATCGAACCCCTACTTCCTGTAAGTTTTGTCCAATGTTAAAATAAATAAAATTGGTACAAGTGATCACTATGACAACACTTTTCATGTTAACCCTATTTAGTAGATTTAAAATCACTGTCACTGTTTACAATAGAAAAAAAGAGTTCCACAGTACATCTATGTAATATATGGAGATATTTTGAAATAATTTGCCATAACCATGACAACATGAACATAACCATGACAACATATGACATGCAGCACCCAAGATCAATATTAATGAATAGCCAACTGGTTCGTTTCCACTCAGTAACCATTTTAAGGAATGAATCGCAGGCTAATAGTTTCCATCGGGGGTATGAACTACATTGGCCGTGGTTAAAGTGTTTGGAAGCCGAAGGCATCCACGCTAACTTTAAACATGCCGAATGTAGTTCATACCCTGATGGAAATTATTAACCCTCGATTCATTACTTATATTTACATTAATTATTCTTCTCATAGGAAACGATAGCACATTTTGTATTTAAAGTATTTTTAGTCCAGATTTGCAACTTAACGTGTGCCGGAACAGGTAAATAGATCATCCTTGGAACAACGTAAATTGTAACACACGCCTTTTCTCGCGATGAACACTGCCTAACAATCCGCTAGAGTTAGAGTTCGCATGTCACGTGAATATCATTAGTTGGGAACCCTCCTGCGAAAATGTATGTAATCAGGGCACATACATTCATTGTAGGAAATGCAATAGCGATGTAAATATTCGAGTATGGAGTAATATTGAAATCACTTGGCACTAGTGGTCACAATGACAGCGACATATTGCATGGAGCATTTGGTTCAAGATTAGGAGCACTTTCTAAAAATAGAACTGGTTTCTTCTCTGTTCTCATGCATATAGGTACGCTGGAATAACTTGCCATATACACCCAATAGAGACTTGCATGTATGTCATATAGACACGTTTGCAGGTTTGATATATCAGGAAGATACATCAGCAGGTACATCAGCATTTATTGCTGCCCGAAAATGAAACGGTTGCCATGAGATTGTAAGGAATGGAAGTGTATCAGGTGTCGTTCACGGGAATCATCATCGTTTAGAGGGGTGCACACTTTTATAGAAAGTCGTTTGATCTACAGTCTTCATCCGTTATGTCAAAGTCGGTTATGTCGAATTCTATGGGTATCTCGAAGTCGGATCAAAGTCCCGTTTCAGACACTATCATTTTACATATAACTGGCTCCGTTTATATAGAATTTCGTTAAGTCAAACTTTGGTTATGTCGAAGTATTTTGTTCGGTCCGACAGAATTCGGCATAATGGATGTAGACTGGATGTAATTTGTAAAAACTTGTATCCTACTTTGGATGATGAAGAAGCTTTGTTTGTCTCCAAATAAAAGGTTACATATTCTATAGGATATATACTGCTTTTCAGAGGAGCGACTGAACATCGTGGAAGCATTTGTAGACGATACTGAGCTCCGTCAGGTGTTGTACGAGGACCAGTTGAGGAGGATACCCGACTTCCAGAGACTAGCCAAGAAGTTCCAGAGAAAACGGGCTTCTCTGCAGGTACGTATTGACACCATTGTCTCAGTTCATTAACATAATGATTGGGACAGACGACTGGAATTTGAAATACAATGTACAGTCAAACCTATCTTAAGCAGGCAGCCAAGGGAATCACAGGAAATGGCTGCTTAGCACAGGTGGCTGCTTAACAAGTAAAATGTACAAGAAAACAGCATATTGGGAATGTGGAAAATGGCTGCTTAACCCTTTCAACCCCACAGGCCTCTAAATAGGCTTATGAAAAGTGTAGATCCAGATGAGCCGGCTCGTGACGAGCCGTCTCATCAGGATCTGCACTTTTTTGCCAGTAATAATTATTACTATTTTTAGATAAAATTACCCATTTTGATAAATGAACTGGTCCAAAGGTAATTTTCTTATTAATTTATTGGTCTGAAAATATCACGCACCAGTCCATGTCAGTTACTTGGGGTTGAATGGGTTAATACAGGTTGGCTGCTTAATAGCGGTGACCACTAACGCAGGTTTCACTGTAGTTCCTATTTTCATACATATTTAAGAAATGAGGTGCTATATTCATATAATTGCAGTTCTCGGTTGCTGCCGAGTGTTTTCCTTTTGACCTATTCCTGTGTCAACATCCCATCAGTGCAAAGCACTACGTTACCTATTCCTGCGTCAACATCCAATCAGTGCAAAGCACTACGTTACCTATTCCTGCGTCAACATCCAATCAGTGCAAAGCACTACGTTACCTATTCCTGCGTCAACATCCAATCAGTGCAAAGCACTACGTTACCTATTCCTGCGTCAACATCCAATCAGTGCAAAGCACTATTCCTGCATCAACATCCAATCAGTGCAAAGCACTACGTTACCTATTCCTGCGTCAACATCCAATCAGTGCAAAGCACTACGTTACCTATTCCTGCGTCAACATCCAATCAGTGCAAAGCACTACGTTACCTATTCCTGTGTCAACATCCCATCAGTGCAAAGCACTACGTTACCTATTCCTGCGTCAACATCCCATCAGTGCAAAGCACTAAGTTACCTATACTTGTGTCAACATCCAATCAGTGCAAAGCACTACGTTACCTATTCCTGCGTCAACATCCCATCAGTGCAAAGCACTACGTTACCTATTCCTGCGTCAACATCCCATCAGTGCAAAGCACTACGTTACCTATACCTGTGTCAATATCCCATCAGTGCAAAGCACTACATTACCTATTCCTGTGTCAACATCCCATCAGTGCAAAGCACTAAGTTACCTATACCTGTGTCAACATCCCATCAGTGCAAAGCACTAAGTTACCTATACCTGTGTCAACATCCCATCAGTGCAAAGCACTACGTTACCTATACCTGTGTCAACATCCCATCAGTGCAAAGCACTAAGTTACCTATACCTGCGTCAACATCCCATCCGTGCAAAGCACTACGTTACCTATTCCTGCGTCAACATCCAATCAGTGCAAAGCACTACGTTACCTATTCCTGTGTCAACATCCAATCAGTGCAAAGCACTACGTTACCTATTCCTGCGTCAACATCCAATCAGTGCAAAGCACTATTCCTGCATCAACATCCCATCAGTGCAAAGCACTACGTTACCTATTCCTGCGTCAACATCCAATCAGTGCAAAGCACTATGTTACCTATTCCTGTGTCAATATCCCATCAGTGCAAAGCACTACGTTACCTATTCCTGTGTCAACATCCAATCAGTGCAAAGCACTACGTTACCTATTCCTGCGTCAACATCCAATCAGTGCAAAGCACTACGTTACCTATTCCTGTGTCAATATCCCATCAGTGCAAAGCACTAAGTTACCTATACCTGTGTCAACATCCCATCAGTGCAAAGCACTACATTACCTATTCCTGTGTCAATATCCCATCAGTGCAAAGCACTACGTTACCTATTCCTGCGTCAACATCCCATCAGTGCAAAGCACTAAGTTACCTATACCTTTGTCAACATCCAATCAGTGCAAAGCACTAAGTTACCTATACCTGTGTCAACATCCAATCAGTGCAAAGCACTAAGTTACCTCTAAGGCTAATTAACAAATGATATGGAATGTACTGGATGGTTCTGATTGATCAATGTGTCTGGTCAAGTGTCCTGCTCAATGTTCATGAGTTTCCTGTACACCATGTATGTAATACATTTCTATTTATAGACACCAGTCATAGGATCTTTTCATAATGATAAGAAATACAGCCAATAACAGAAGATGAATTATGAGTGACATGTCTTGTTTCTTATTTCAGGATGTATACAGAGTCTATCAGGCAATAGACAAAATGCCATATCTACTTGAAACCCTGGAGAAAACTGACAGCAAACATAAAACTTTACTCATGGACATATTTTCTAATCCTCTAAAGGTGAGTGTACCAGTCTATTGTCATCTCTAGATGAGAGTACCAGTCTATTGTTATCTCTAGGTGAGAGTACCAGTCTATTGTCATCTCTAGATGAGAGTACCAGTCTATGGTCATCTCTAGGTGAGAGTACCAGTCTATTGTCATCTCTAGATGAGAGTACCAGTCTATTGTTATCTCTAGATGAGAGTACCAGTCTATTGTTATCTCTAGATGTGAGTACCAGTCTATTGTCATCTCTAGATGAGAGTACCAGTCTATTGTTAACTCTAGATGTGAGTACCAGTCTATTGTCATCTCTAGATGAGAGTACCAGTCTATTGTTATCTCTAGATGTGAGTACCAGTCTATTGTCATCTCTAGATGAGAGTACCAGTCTATTGTCATCTCTAGATGAGAGTACCAGTCTATGGTCATCTCTAGATGAGAGTACCAGTCTATGGTCATCTCTAGGTGAGAGTACCAGTCTAATGTCATCTCTAGGTGTGAGTACCAGTCTATTGTTATCTCTAGATGAGAGTACCAGTCTATTTTCATCTCTATGTAAGAGTACCAGTCTATTGTTATCTCTAGATGAGAGTACCAGTCTATTGTTATCTCTAGATGAGAGTACCAGTCTATTGTCATCTCTATGTAAGAGTACCAGTATATGGTCATCTCTAGATGAGAGTACCAGTCTATTGTCATCTCTAGATGAGAGTACCAGTCTATGGTCATCTCTAGATGAGAGTACCAGTCTATTGTCATCTCTATGTAAGAGTACCAGTCTATTGTCATCTCTAGGTGAGAGTACCAGTCTATGGTCATCTCTAGATGAGAGTACCAGTCTATTGTCATCTCTAGGTGAGAGTACCAGTCTATTGTCATCTCTAGGTGATATTACCAGTCTATTGTCATCTCTAGGTGATATTACCAGTCTATTGTCATCCTCGCAGAGCAATTGACTGGCAAACCTATCCAAATACTGCCTGTTGTCAAGAACCACTAAATACTTTAGGCAAAATCTTAAATATAGACTGCCGTCATGTTTGAATTAACAGGAGGCATAATCTTTTTCAAAATATTTTGAGAAAACTACCAATCCAAGCACTGAAAAAATTGCAATGTCCTGATAGGGAATCACATTATTATTATAAACAATTATTGTAAACAACTTCCGTAGTATTAGACAAGTAATCCAATAGATGAACACCATTAGTGACGTTTACTGTTGTAGATATTTGTGCACCAGTCCGATCTGGTGACCACCGGACCATCTCGCATACTTCCCGGTCCGAGGAACAAACCCGGGTTGCCTTGGTGAGAAGCTAACCACTGCGCTAATCGGACAGCCAGTCAAACACCTTATTTTCCTTGGCAGGCTTGGTCGAGCTAAGCTGTAACTAGTACTAAGCAATGTGTGCGAGGTGCCGTGCTGCTCAAGGACACTACACACGTATCTTGGCTGAGTATCAAACTTGGGACAAATGCCACCGACACCACATTGTTGTTTACAGCTGTCCTCAAATGCTATGGCCACTCCATAAACGCTGTGCCTCTTTATATGAAATTGTTTGCAATTTCTTATGGAGGTTGGTGCACCAAGTACTGGTCAACCGCTGGAGTCTGCCCAGGAAATGTGTTAGCCTGCCGTCGATATAGCCCAAAATGGGGCTCATGAAGGCGTAAAACCCATTTGAACAACCTTTCCATAAATGAGTTGCAGTTATACTGAGTATTTTTAAACCAAATGATGAGACTGTCATCCATCTATCTACACGGAAAGGCAAAGCTGCATCAGAATCATGTCCATAATTCCAATGGTCAAGGTCAAACATTAAATGTCGAACTTGGAAATTTATTCAAACTATGCAGAAATGTTGAGGTCAGGTACATAATTGCAAAGGTCAATGTCAAAGATAATTGCTGTCTCACCGTTGTAGTTTTAGTGCATACAGGTACTTACATTGTGTTTACTACTTTGTCCTGGTGACTAATAGCATCTGAATACAGAGTTTTATTGCAGTCTTACAGAATGAGTGTGTGTGTTTTATGTTTATTTATCGTCGCTACCGGCCCATATTAGTCATTTTAGATTTTTGGAAGATAGTGCAATGATACAGACAGAGACCCATTACAGAGTCTCCTCTGGTTCTTTTATGTCACGATGTAACGCACCTATACAAGACTTCGGTTTAAAGTCCATCTAAAAGACTGTTAAATTCATTAGGGTCAGACGGGGGATCGAACCTGCGATCCCTGGATTACCAGTCCAACGTGTAAGTACATATACAATATATATGTACTGTAATGTTGCATCATGGGTAAGTTGGTGAGAGACAACGTTGCATGAAGCTTATCTGTTAACTCTGTGACAAAGTTGTGTGAATGTTAAAGTGGGTTCATTGCAATATTGCATCATTTTCTAATCGTTCAGGAGCTGTTGATGGACTTTGTCAAGTTCCAGGAGATGGTTGATGCGACGATGGACCTCGATCAGGTCGAGAACCATGAGTTTGTTATCAAAGCCAACTTTGACGAGGGATTGACTGCCCTCAAGGAGAAGATAGACCAGCTGGAGGAGAGGATCAAAGGTCAAATGAATAAAGTAAGATAAGATAAGATCACTTTTATTTTGAGTCAGCAAGACGTTTTACAATTAAGATAAGATGATCTTTTAAAAAACGACTATATATCAACAACATATGTATATGAATAACAAGAGTAAAAGAGCTATGGAAATCGTGAATAAACGCACTATGCTGAAACATGCTTATTTAGTCTAAAACTAATATAGTCATAAGATCAGGGATCATTCTAGTGGGCGAAATAATCGCCCTAGGGACACTGACTTCGCCCTCTGGGGGTCCCCCACTTCTCCCTTTTTTTTTTTACAATATTTTGTTCAGTAAGATTAAAAAAATTTTTTTACAATTTTCATACCAAATTTTGTTCAGTAAGATTAAATTATTTTTTTTACAATTTTCATACAAAATTTTGATCAGTAAGATACACTAGCTCATTATGAATCACTTCTTATATTCAAATGTTGTATTTAATGGTCATACTGTGCATTTTAACCATATTTTGTTGAAATTTATTAAATAATTAAGCACGCGATCGCGCGCTTTCTCACTTCTCCCACATATTCTGACCTAGAATGAACCCTGATAAGATGAACATAGGAAGCTAAATAATAAAAGAATAATACAACAACCATGCAGGAACTCAGATGAGTTATAAAATGTCTCATTTTCATACATAACAAAATAGCATAACATAATGTTTATTGGCATTAAATAGCATAAGCACATTTATAGCCACAAATGATGAAGTTTGATCAATAGTGAAATACATGATACAGTTTTCTGAGAAGTTTGAATCAGTTAACAATTAGTTGATGAAAAAGTACAATAAGTGACACGTGAAATATAATTACTGCACTTTTCGTGTATTTATGTATTACCTAGATGTTTTCTTAATCGAAAAGCAATAAAGATATATTTCACGAGATTGTGTGTGTGTGTTTTACGTTTATTTATCGTCGCTACCGGTTACCCATATGAGCGACTACTCCTGAAGAAATTAGTCCTTTTAGATTTTTGGAGGATAGTGCAATGATACAGACAGAGATCCATTCCAGAGTCTCCTCTGGTTCTTTTACGTACACGGTGTAAAGCACCGACACGAGACCTCGGTTTAACGTCCCATCTGAAAGACTGTTAATTTTATTATGGTCAGACGGGGGATCGAACCTGTGATCCCTGGATTACCAGTCCAGCATGTTAACTACTGGACTACAGATCCGTCTGTATTGTTGACATTGGATTTATTTGACATTAGGTTTTCGAATTTGTATATATTTGGCCATCTGCAATAACAATGCAGTGTTTGCTGTTATAATTGATGTTTCTTGTAACAATTTAACTGTGTCCATTGAGATCCATGATATTACCTGTTCTTTCTTTAAAGCAGCATTACATCGTAATAAAGGATGTTTTGGGTAAAATATAAATACTAATGTGTATGTGTTTACAAAAATCGAAATAGTCGCTCAGAAACGATAAAATTCCAATAAATTTAAACCGTCGTATACTCGAATTTGTTTATCAACACACAACATGTCAACACGCACAGCGTGCATGCGTGAAACAACAGAGGATGTAGAAAACAACGTATATATTTTGAACATGAAAGACTATCTATCTATCTTCCTCTAGTGTCGAACCCCTCGTGGGGATGTAGAAATGTCCCTAAAAGACTTAGCTAACAGATCAACATATCAAGTAATTTAATTAAAAAAGACAACGTGTGACAAAAGGGGACGATGCATTCCGAATGTAAATAAGTGCGCACAATGCGTTCCGGTTGTCAACAAGTGCGTGACCGATCGACTCGGAAAGTCCTACTTTCGGTTTCGAGTTTGTTTTATCGCAAAAAAACACTGTTTACCAAATGAACATAAGCATACAAAGTATAATGTTTGAATGTGTAGCAGCATTGCTACCCATACGTAAAAATTGAATTTTTGAAATATCCTTTATTTCATACGATGTAATGCTGCTTTAAACATTTGTTTGCACTTTATACAATTTCTATAGTTTGAATACTTTATAAAGAAACATCGACATTTATTAACATGAACAAAGATCAGGATTGTCTGTTCCAAGCTGTCATACTCTATCTGTAGTGTGGTATAATGTTAGCCATGAACTGTCTAATGGTAAAACAACTTGATACTGATCTTCAATCACAGCCAGAGGACCTGACCATCCCAACACTCTGCTTGTATGAACATGAATCTAACAATACTTCCATCGTTTTGGTTTGGTTGCTAGAGACCCTGTTTTAATGTGAACAAACTTGATATATATCATATTTTATGTTTAGGTTGCCAGAGACCCTGTTTTAATGTGAACAAACTGATATATATCATATTTTTTGCTTAGGTTGCCAGAGACCTGGTTTTAATGTGAACAAACTTGATATATATCATATTTTATGTTTAGGTTTCCAGAGACCCGGTTTTAATGTGAACAAACTTGATATATATCATATTTTATGTTTAGGTTGCCAGAGACCCTGTTTTAATGTGAACAAACTGATATATATCATATTTTTTGCTTAGGTTGCCAGAGACCTGGTTTTAATGTGAACAAACTTGATATATATCATATTTTATGTTTAGGTTTCCAGAGACCCGGTTTTAATGTGAACAAACTTGATATATATCATATTTTATGTTTAGGTTGCCAGAGACCCTGTTTTAATGTGAACAAACTGATATATATCATATTTTTTGCTTAGGTTGCCAGAGACCTGGTTTTAATGTGAACAAACTTGATATATATCATATTTTATGTTTAGGTTTCCAGAGACCCGGTTTTAATGTGAACAAACTTGATATATATCATATTTTATGTTTAGGTTTCCAGAGACCCGGTTTTAATGTGAACAAACTGATATATTATATCATATTTTATGTTTAGGTTTCCAGAGACCTGGGTTTAGAAGCAAACAAAGCACTGAAGTTGGAGAGTAACAGTCAGCTGGGATACTACTTCAGAATCACATTAAAGGTCAGTTCTCAATCTAGTAACATTTAAAGATCAGTTCTCAATCTAGTAACATTTAAAGGTCAGTTCTCAATCTAGTAACCTTTAAAGGTCAGTTCTCAATCTAGTAACATTTAAAGGTCAGTTCTCAATCTAGTAACATTTAACGGTCATTTCTCAGTCTAGTAACATTTAATGGTCATTTCTCAGTCTAGTAACATTTAATGGTCATTTCTCAGTCTAGTAACATTTAAAGGTCATTTCTCAGTCTAGTAACATTTAAAGGTCAGTTCTCAATCTAGTAACATTTAATGGTCAGTTCTCAATCTAGTAACATTTAAAGGTCAGTTCTCAGTCTAGTAACATTTAAAGGTCAGTTCTCAATCTAGTAACATTTAAAGGTCAGTTCTCAATCTAGTAACATTTAACGGTCAGTTCTCAATCTAGTAACATTTAAAGGTCAGTTCTCAATCTAGTAACATTTAAAGGTCAGTTCTCAATCTAGTGACATTTAAAGGTCAGTTCTCAATCTAGTAACATTTAAAGGTCAGTTCTCAGTCTAGTAACATTTAAAGGTCAGTTCTCAATCTAGTGACATTAACAGTCATTTCTCAATCTATCCACATACTTCACAATTTCAGAGTAACATTAAAGGTCATTTCTCAATCTATCCACATACTTCAACTTCAGAGTGACATTAAAGATCAGTTCTCAATATATCCTTGTACTACAGATAAACAATCTAGAAGTATGTGCTAATGTACCATGTCCTTGTAAGACACTTATACAGTCTAAGCACAGCATTAGGCCTATAAAAAAAAATACCTGTATTTCGGGCTTCCTGATCCCACCTATGTTTTGCCCCCGACCCTAATATTTTTTCTGAAAAATAAAAGAGAAATAAAAATATGTTTAAAAAAGGTCTGTAAAGAAATAGTCGAAATAAATTTGCATCGTAAAATCCCCAGCCAAAAGCTGTCATTTTTTGTGTTGCAATGTGTGATTGGCTGAACCCGCGAAAATTTCAGCCAATGAGCACCTTCGTCCTTCAGAAGCAAGATGGCGTCCGTCGCAGACACGAGTTTGGTCGTTTGCGTGATCAAACAGAACTGCCCATAACACAAAACACCAGCAGCCAGAACATTTATGGTATTACAAAATGAAACGTTCGAAAACCTGAAAGATGATCATGCATGCACATCCGAATGCGAAATCTCGTCTGCCATTGAAACAGGGCCGTGGATGAGTGGTGAACTCGGATTCGATGTATCGGTCACCGGTTGCCACAGTAGTGATATCGTTTGGGTGCAAGTTTGTCAAATATCATGCATCCCAGACCCCGAAGATGATACTGGTAGTTCTTCTACTGCATTAATAGATGTATACAGAAAGCATAGTAGGGTGGAGCAGAATATAGTACAACACCTAAAAGCAGAAAAATGCATACATGCAGGACTTTTATTATTTCGTACAATTTTAGTATACAATTTTGGCTCGAATCGGTAAAAAAAAAATTTTTTTAAAATCCCGACCTACCCCACCTATTTTGTTGTGGCATGAAACACAGGTCTTTTTTTTTAGGCCTAAGTAACATTTAGCAAATCATTGGTTTAATGATACCTATTGTTATGATTTGTAATAAATCAGGAAGAGAAAGTATTAAGAAACAACAAGAACTACATCACCATAGATACAAAGACAAACGGAGTTAGGTTCCACAACAAGGCAGTGAGGGAACTGAACACCGAGTACATCAGCGCCAAGGAAGAATACGGAGAGCAGCAGAAAAGTGTGGTTGCCGAGGTGGTCGGAATAGCAGGTAACTATGTGATGTCATTTGTGTACCCCGTAACTAACCTTGCATAATCTCATGACAGACATGTGGAGAGTAGCAGAAAAGTGTGGTTGCCGAGGTGGTCGGTATAGCAGGTAACTATGTGATGTCATTTGTGTACCCTGTAACTAAGCTTGCATAATCTCATGACCAACAAGACACGTGGAGAGTAGCAGAAAAGTGTGGTTGCCGAGGTGGTCGGTATAGCAGGTAACTATGTGATGTCATTTGTGTACCCTGTAACTAAGCTTGCATAATCTCATGACCAACAAGACACGTGGAGAGTAGCAGAAAAGTGTGGTTGCCGAGGTGGTCGGTATAGCAGGTAACTATGTGATGTCATTTGTGTACCCTGTAACTAAGCTTGCATAATCTCATGACCAACAAGACACGTGGAGAGTAGCAGAAAAGTGTGGTTGCCGAGGTGGTCGGTATAGCAGGTAACTATGTGATGTCATTTGTGTACCCTGTAACTAAGCTTGCATAATCTCATGACCAACAAGACACGTGGAGAGTAGCAGAAAAGTGTGGTTGCCGAGGTGGTCGGAATAGCAGGTAACTATGTGATGTCATTTGTGTGCACCGTAACTAAGCTTGCATAATCTCATGACAGACATATGGAGAGCAGCAGAAAAGTGTGTTGCCGAGGTGGTCGGAATAGCAGGTAACTATGTGATGTCATTTGTGTGCACCGTAACTAAGCTTGCATAATCTCATGACAGACATATGGAGAGCAGCAGAAAAGTGTGGTTGCCGAGGTGGTCGGAATAGCAGGTAACTATGTGATGTCATTTGTGTGCACCGTAACTAAGCTTGCATAATCTCATGACAGACATATGGAGAGCAGCAGAAAAGTGTGTTGCCGAGGTGGTCGGAATAGCAGGTAACTATGTGATGTCATTTGTGTGCACCGTAACTAAGCTTGCATAATCTCATGACAGACATATGGAGAGCAGCAGAAAAGTGTGTTGCCGAGGTGGTCGGAATAGCAGGTAACTATGTGATGTCATTTGTGTGCACCGTAACTAAGCTTGCATAATCTCATGACAGACATATGGAGAGCAGCAGAAAAGTGTGTGCCGAGGTGGTCGGAATAGCAGGTAACTATGTGATGTCATTTGTGTGCACCGTAACTAAGCTTGCATAATCTCATGACAGACATATGGAGAGCAGCAGAAAAGTGTGTTGCCGAGGTGGTCGGAATAGCAGGTAATATGTGATGTCATTTGTGTGCACCGTAACTAAGCTTGCATAATCATGACAGACATATGGAGAGCAGCAGAAAAGTGTGGTTGCCGAGGTGGTCGGAATAGCAGGTAACTATGTGATGTCATTTGTGTGCACCGTAACTAAGCTTGCATAATCTCATGACAGACATATGGAGAGCAGCAGAAAAGTGTGGTTGCCGAGGTGGTCGGAATAGCAGGTAACTATGTGATGTCATTTGTGTGCACCGTAACTAAGCTTGCATAATCTCATGACAGACATATGGAGAGCAGCAGAAAAGTGTGGTTGCCGAGGTGGTCGGTATAGCAGTAACTGTATCACAAGTTATTGATATAACACGACAAATGTTGTTGAAACTATTGTAGAATTTTGATGTGACATAGTGCACTGTTTATGTACATGGTTGTGTGTTTCAGCTGGTTTGATGTGACATAGTGCACTGTTTATGTACATGGTTGTGTGTTTCAGCTGGTTTGGTGTGACATAGTGCACTGTTTATGTACATGGTTGTATGTTTCAGCTGGTTTGGTGTGACATAGTGCACTGTTTATGTACATGGTTGTGTGTTTCAGCTGGTTTGGTGTGACATAGTGCACTGTTTATGTACATGGTTGTGTGTTTCAGCTGGTTTGGTGTGACATAGTGCACTGTTTATGTACATGGTTGTGTGTTTCAGCTGGTTTGGTGTGACATAGTGCACTGTTTATGTACATGGTTGTATGTTTCAGCTGGTTTGGTGTGACATAGTGCACTGTTTATGTACATGGTTGTGTGTTTCAGCTGGTTTGGTGTGACATAGTGCACTGTTTATGTACATGGTTGTGTGTTTCAGCTGGTTTGGTGTGACATAGTGCACTGTTTATGTACATGGTTGTATGTTTCAGCTGGTTTGGTGTGACATAGTGCACTGTTTATGTACATGGTTGTGTGTTTCAGCTGGTTTGGTGTGACATAGTGCACTGTTTATGTACATGGTTGTGTGTTTCAGCTGGTTATGTGGAGCCTATGTTGATTATCAATGATATCCTGGCCCAGCTAGATGTACTCGTCAGCTTCTCCCTGGTGGCAATGTGTGCTCCAATACCCTATATCAGACCAACAGTTCTAGACAAAGGTACAAAATTCTCTGTTTTGTTTCAGCAATTTATTTGTAAAATGGTACGGGAGGCAGTGGGGGGGGGGGATTGAAGAAATACCCCCAAACTGGTACTACAATTCCATCTGATGCTGGATGATTGTGTTACATATCCAGTTGGCTTGTGGAAGGTTGATGTTATGCCTAAGTGGCCTTTTGAAATAATGCTCAGAGAAGCATTTTAAGCACAAATAATATAGGGTATGTAATTTTACTTAGCGTCAAATTACCGTAAACGTGTATGTATAAGATGCACTTTTTTCCCTCCAAAATAGTATCCAAAAGTCTGGTGCGTCTTATACACCAGTTTAGATCTAAATTTGATTGTTTCAAAGACTCAATAACAAATGGTGTATTACAACAAAGGGAAATAAATGTTTCATACTATTTTTCTCCAAGTCCCGTAACGTGCCATATTTGTTCCGGATTTCGTTCGAGTTTATATATCTATATCGTGTGGAAAATCATTCAAAGTTAAAAATGTTATTTAATTTATGATAAAAAAAAATAGAAAATCTAGTTAGAAAATAGATCATTAAAAAATAATAAAATCAACAAAAGCAACTTTTATTGAACGAAAATTAATGATGTTCACATTTGTCAAGTTCTGCAAACAACCAATTATCGAATGCTGTTTGGCGTATGTGCTGCTAATTATCATCGTTAATGTGTTGAGATTGACAAGGTACATGATGAAATTAAGTCACTTTAAATACTAAAACTTGTTGAGATTTACTCACTCACTGACACCTGTCAAACAAGCTATTATACTGATTGCATAAATGAAGTCATGAGCCGGCGAATAAGAACTTAGCCGCCTACATCGAAGCACATGGGTACACAGAGCCGTGAGAGAGAATATGGCATATTAACAATTTAGTGGTCATACACCAGTCATTATCACGACTAGTAACGCTTACAAATCACATTCAGTTTATTATTAGTTTTCACGACATTTGATCCTTTTCTTGAAAGATGCGTTTTATACAGCAAATACGTTTTTCCCCCTGGAATTTCTCTGTTTTTTAACTGCGTCTTATACTCCAGTGCGACCTATACATACATGATTATGGTACATAAAATATAGGGTATGTAATTTTATAAGGCGTGAAACTACATAGAATATAGGGTATGTAATTTTACATAGCGTCAAACTACATAGAATAATTATATGGTATATAATTTTACATAGCGTCAAATTACATAGAATATATGGTATATCATTTTATATGGCGTCAAACTAATTGCCAGATTTGGATAAATTTGTTAAGACATTTCTTTCAAATCAAGTCCAGATGTCAATAAAAGTTCTCCTTGCAATGAATGCATTATTAAACCTTCTTCACTATCACCTGTAACAGATTTATATGTTCTCAATTTTGACTTGCAGGCAGTGGTGTAATCAAGTTGGTGGAAGCTCGGCACCCGTGCTTAGAGATGCAGGACGATATAGCCTTCATACCTAATGACATACAGTTTGAAAAAGGTTGGTTCCTGTCTCTTCGTTCGTCTCGTCGACATTATTATATAGACATTAGCTATGTTTCACACCTGCACAGTTATGGTGTCGAGCAATGATATATAGGAGCTCTCAACCCTAACAACTACCACAGCCACCCAAACATGTTTGCATAGATACTGCTGATAAAGTTATGTTTATTGCATTGCACAGAATACATGTTCTGTAGGATAACATCTCCAGCACACGGAGACTTGTTGCAGTAACCACACTGCACACAGATACCGCTCTCTGTGTTTTACATTTATTTTATCGTCGCTACTGGTTGCCCATATGAGCGATGCCTCCTGAAGAGATTAGTCATTTTAGAATTTTGGATGATAGTGCAATGATACAGACAGATACCCATTCCAGAGTCTCCTCTGGTTCTTTTATGTGCACAGTGTAAAGCACCGACACAAGGCCTCGGTTTAAAGTTCCATCTGAAAGACTGCTAATTTTATTAGGGTCAAACGGGGGATCGAACCTGCGATCCCTGGATTCCCAGTCCAACGTGTTAACCACTTATCCGTTTGTAACAGATACCGCTGTTTTTAATTATATAGCCCGGCAAGGCATATGCCGGGTTTCCAATCTGCACATACTTGTTTGTATCACAGGTTTCCAATCTGCACATACTTGTCTGTACCACAGGTTTCCAATCTGCACATACTTGTTTGTACCACAGGTTTCCAATCTGCACATACTTGTTTGTACCACAGGTTTCCAATCTGCACATACTTGTCTGTACCACAGGTTTCCAATCTGCACATACTTGTCTGTACCACAGGTTTCCAATCTGCACATACTTGTTTGTACCACAGGTTTCCAATCTGCATATACTTGTTTGTACCACAGGTTTCCAATCTGCACATACTTGTTTGTACCACAGGTTTCCAATCTGCACATACTTGTCTGTACCACAGGTTTCCAATCTGCACATACTTGTCTGTACCACAGGTTTCCAATCTGCACATACTTGTTTGTACCACAGGTTTCCAATCTGCACATACTTGTTTGTACCACAGGTTTCCAATCTGCACATACTTGTTTGTACCACAGGTTTCCAATCTGCACATACTTGTTTGTACCACAGGTTTCCAATCTGCACATACTTGTTTGTACCACAGGTTTCCAATCTGCACATACTTGTTTGTACCACAGGTTTCCAATCTGCATATACTTGTTTGTACCACAGGTTTCCAATCTGCACATACTTGTTTGTACCACAGGTTTCCAATCTGCACATACTTGTCTGTACCACAGGTTTCCAATCTGCACATACTTGTTTGTACCACAGGTTTCCAATCTGCACATACTTGTTTGTACCACAGGTTTCCAATCTGCACATACTTGTCTGTACCACAGGTTTCCAATCTGCACATACTTGTTTGTACCACAGGTTTCCAATCTGCACATACTTGTTTGTACCACAGGTTTCCAATCTGCATATACTTGTTTGTACCACAGGTTTCCAATCTGCACATACTTGTTTGTACCACAGGTTTCCAATCTGCACATACTTGTTTGTACCACAGGTTTCCAATCTGCATATACTTGTTTGTACCACAGGTTTCCAATCTGCACATACTTGTTTGTACCACAGGTTTCCAATCTGCACATACTTGTTTGGCACACTTGTTTGCACTATTTCTCATTGACCTTGTGTTGAATATTCATGAAACTTTGTGAGAAGCTGTGTTAAATATTCATGAAACTTGGTGGGAAGTTGTGTTGAATATTCATGAAACTTGGTGGGAAGCTGTGTTGAATATTCATGAAACTTGGTGGGAAGCTGTGTTGAATATTAATGACTTTGTGGGAAGCTGTGTGGAATATTCATGAAACTGTGTGGGTAACTGTGTTGAATATTCATGAAACTTTGTGGGAAGCTGTGTTGAATATTCATGAAACTTTGTGGGAAACTGTGTTGAATATTCATGAAACTTGGTGGGAAGCTGTGTTGAATATTCATGAAACTTTGTGGGAAGCTGTGTTGAATATTCATGAAACTTGGTGGGAAGCTGTATTGAATATTCATGAAACTTGGTGGGAAGCTGTGTTTAATATTCATGAAACTTGGTGGGAAACTGTGTTGAATATTCATGAAACTTTGTGGGAAGCATGAATATTGTGTAGTTTTCAATGCGTTTTGGTTTATTTGAAGTTATTAATTACTCTAGTTATTATAAGTATAAACTTTAATTAATTTACAACGATTGCAAAACATTAGTTACTCTCGTGTGCACGGATGAGAGCGTATATGTGGTCATTCGCATGTGTTTGAAGAATTACATAGTTATTACCAAACTATTACAGCTGACAGAAGTATATTTACTGCGACAAGTATGTGAGATGGTACGGTGGTCGCCAGATCGGACAGGTGGGTTTTCTCCGGGTACTCCGGTTTCCTCCCACATGAATGACCACATATACGCTTCCATCCACACCAACGAGAATTATTAATATAAGTTGGTAGAACTTGCTTCGCATACATGTTGTTTGATATTAAGTTTGCTATTTGTAACGTAATAATAGTTATTTAAGCATCATTGGTTTTCCTTAAAATAAAACTAATGTATTTTATATTTGTGTTAGTTTATGCAAATTATTTTAGCTCGATTGCAAAACAAGTTCTTTCAACTAATATTAATCACTCTCGAGACCTCATTCCTGATGGAATCCATCGCCACGAGGGAGAGAGAAGAGGCTATGTGGAATTTAAATGCCTTACCTAAGGGCACAATCGTAACGGCTTCAGCGGGGCTCGAACTCCGAACCTTTCACACCTGAAGCGAAGGCGCATCCACTGCGCTATCACGACTTCCACTTATATTTGTGTTGTATCATGTGTGCAATAAAACACAGTTCTTCTCTGGTTAGTTGATGAGGATGTATCTTGTGTGCAATAAAACACAGTTCTGCTCTGGTTAGTTGATGAGGATATATCTTGTGCTTTATTGTAGATAAACAGATGTTCCACATTATAACTGGGCCGAATATGGGAGGAAAATCTACATACATCAGATCTGTAAGTATCGAACGTGTAAATTAAAAAATAACTCGATAAAAATATACATCCAAGTATGGAACTTAGGGTTTTACTCCATCACTAAAAATATACCTCCCTCGAAAGAGCAGATGGGGTCTGCCTTTATCAATAAAAATATACCTCCCTCGAAAGAGCAGATGGGGTCTGCCTTTATCAATAAAAATATACCTCCCTCGAAAGAGCAGATTGGGTCTTCCTCCATTAATAAAAATATACCTCTCTCGGAAGAGCAGATGGGGTCTTCCGATATCAACAAAAATATACCTCCCTCGAAAGAGCAGATGGGGTCTTCCGATATCAATAAAAATATACCTCCCTCGAAATAGCAGATGGGGTCTTCCTCCATCAATAAAAATATACCTCTCTCGGAAGGGCAGATTGGGTCTTCCGATATAAATAAAAGTATACCTCCCTCGAAAGAGCAGATGGGGTCTTCCGATATCAATAAAAAATATACCTCCCTCGAAAGAGCAGATGGAGTCTTCCTTTATCAATAAACTTTGAAAGTCACCATATCACCTAACAATCCTACATAGCAGATGTAGACTGTATACAAAACTGGTTTGTGGAGTGTTTTCCCTAGTTTCCATTATGTCGAATTCCGTCGGACACAATACTTCGACATAACCTAAAAATTACCCATTTTAATAAATGGACTGGTCCAAGTGTAATTTTTATATTAATTTATTGGTCGAAAAATATCATGCACCAGTCCATGTCAGTTACTTGGTGTTGAATGCATCAGTCCATGTCAGTTACTTGGTGTTGAATGCACCAGTCCATGTCAGTTACTTGGTGTTGAATGCACCAGTCCATGTCAGTTACTTGGTGTTGAATGCACCAGTCCATGTCAGTTACTTGGTGTTGAATGCACCAGTCCATGTCAGTTACTTGGTGTTGAATGCACCAGTCCATGTCCGTTACTTGGTGTTGAATGCACCAGTCCATGTCCGTTACTTGGTGTTGAATGCACCAGTCCATGTCAGTTACTTGGTGTTGAATGCACCAGTCCATGTCAGTTACTTGGTGTTGAATGCACCAGTCCATGTCAGTTACTTGGTGTTGAATGCACCAGTCCATGTCAGTTACTTGGTGTTGAATGCACCAGTCCATGTCAGTTACTTGGTGTTGAATGCACCAGTCCATGTCAGTTACTTGGTGTTGAATGCACCAGTCCATGTCAGTTACTTGGTGTTGAATGCACCAGTCCATGTCAGTTACTTGGTGTTGAATGCACCAGTCCATGTCCGTTACTTGGTGTTGAATGCACCAGTCCATGTCAGTTACTTGGGGTTGAATGCACCAGTCCATGTCAGTTACTTGGTGTTGAATGCACCAGTCCATGTCAGTTCTTGGTGTTGAATGCACCAGTCCATGTCCGTTACTTGGTGTTGAATGCACCAGTCCATGTCAGTTACTTGGTGTTGAATGCACCGTCCATGTCAGTTACTTGGTGTTGAATGCACCAGTCCATGTCAGTTACTTGGTGTTGAATGCACCATCCATGTCAGTTACTTGGTGTTGAATGCACCAGTCCATGTCAGTTACTTGGTGTTGAATGCACCAGTCCATGTCAGTTACTTGGTGTTGAATGCACCAGTCCATGTCAGTTACTTGGTGTTGAATGCACCAGTCCATGTCAGTTACTTGGTGTTGAATGCACCAGTCCATGTCAGTTACTTGGTGTTGAATGCACCAGTCCATGTCAGTTACTTGGTGTTGAATGCACCAGTCCATGTCAGTTACTTGGTGTTGAATGCACCAGTCCATGTCAGTTACTTGGTGTTGAATGCACCAGTCCATGTCAGTTACTTGGTGTTGAATGCACCAGTCCATGTCAGTTACTTGGTGTTGAATGCACCAGTCCATGTCAGTTACTTGGTGTTGAATGCACCAGTCCATGTCAGTTACTTGGTGTTGAATGCACCAGTCCATGTCAGTTACTTGGTGTTGAATGCACCAGTCCATGTCAGTTACTTGGTGTTGAATGCACCAGTCCATGTCAGTTACTTGGTGTTGAATGCACCAGTCCATGTCAGTTACTTGGTGTTGAATGCACCAGTCCATGTCAGTTACTTGGTGTTGAATGCACCAGTCCATGTCCGTTACTTGGTGTTGAATGCACCAGTCCATGTCAGTTACTTGGTGTTGAATGCACCAGTCCATGTCAGTTACTTGGTGTTGAATGCACCAGTCCATGTCGGTTACTTGGGGTTGAATGCACCAGTCCATGTCAGTTACTTGGGGTTGAATGCACCAGTCCATGTCAGTTACTTGGTGTTGAATGGCTTAATCGGGTACTTAGAAGATAGACCGAGACTACTATATGTAATAGTAAAATGTACTAGTTATACAATGTCACGATAATTATTTGCAGTTTCTACAAATAGCAAGATTTACATTGTGCATACAGTCTACATCCGTTACGTCGAATTCCGCCGGACCAAACAAAATACTTCGACATAACCGAAGATTGAGTTAACAAAATTCGATATAAACGGAGCCAGTTATATGTAAAATGATAGTGTCTGAAACGGGACTTTGATCCGACTTCGAGATAACCGGACATAAACGACTTTGACATAGCGGATGTAGACTGTATCACGATCGTTGATAGAATACTCGCCAGGGTTGGTGCTTGGAATAGTCAATAATAATCCTTTTATTATATATACCCCTCGCTAAAACCATACCGACAAAATAACATTTTCTGAACTGAATGTATTTAAGCCACCGTGATGTCACAGCTAGTGAGCTCGCATCTAAAAATAGACACTGTTGGAAAAACCAGTAAATCTAGAACACTAATTTAATCAGCTGTTATATACCAAGGCCCTAATGAAACACCTGTGAAGACATTTACACATGAGCTGTATAATATTTAATTAAGCCTTATGGAAGTTGTGGTAGCGCATTCGATTCAGGTGTGAACGGCCTGGAATTTGAGCCACGCTGGGGCCGCTACGATTGTGCCCTTAGGCAAGGCATTTACATTCCACGTCGCCTCTTAACTCTCCCTCGTGGCGATGGGTTCCATCAGGAATGAGGTCTCGAGAGTGATTAATATAAGTTGTAAGAACTTGTTTCGCAATCGAGCTAAGATTTATTTGTATAAACTAATTAAGCCTACCGGGGTACCTACTTCTATGTAAAAGCGAAAAAGGTAAATTACAGCACGTTACGGATTCTAAAAATGATCGATGCAAGATCTTGTATCACACTGAAGGAAACAACATGTACAGTCTACATCCGTTATGTCAAAGTCGGTTATGTCGAAATCTACCGTTATCTCGAAGTTGGACCAAAGTCCTCTTACAGACACGATCATTTTACATATATATAACTTGCTCCGTTTATATCACATTTCATTAGTCAAACTTAGGTTATTTCGAAGTATTTTGTTCGGTCCGACGGAATTTGACATAACGGATGTAGACTGTATTTGTGATGGATTTATGATGTGCATATAATTATGATAAAGTAGACGTTTATCAACTGATGAAGCTTATATGACTGTATGCTTGGTTAGTTAGTTATGCCTCGTTAATGTTGACAGGTTGGTGTTATTGTACTGATGGCCCAGCTTGGTTGTTTTGTACCGTGTAGTGAGGCAGAGATCACGGTTGTTGATAGCATACTCGCCAGAGTTGGTGCTGGGGATAGTCAATTGAAGGGCGTGTCAACGTTCATGGCAGAGATGCTGGAAACAGCCTCCATATTGAGGGTAAGTCCCATCACATCTCTTGTCAAACATTTAATTATGAAATATGCAATTAAAAATTGTTAAATAGTTTCTGGAAAAGATGTTGTTCAGAATATACAGTTGTTAGTATTGTACAAATGGTTCTTGGAATGCATACCGTACATACTCAACTATAAGACGCCGACCCCAACTTTGGTCTTAAATCACTGGTATTATGCATAGACCCGCGTATAAGACGCGTTGAGAAAATGGAAGCCACTCAAAATTAAAGACCAAACAAATTAAACACTGTATATCAAATCATAAAAAATTCACTGATAAGTTCAGTTTACAGAGCTATGAATGTCTGTGCTTTGGTTACCGTCCGCCTCCGTGGTCGAGCGGTTAAGGTCGCTGACTTGTATACCACTGTAACCTATCATCACTGATGGTCACGGAGGGGGGGTGGGGCTCCAGAGTCTCCTCTGGTTCTTTTACGTGCATGGTGTAAAGCACTGACACAAGACCTCGGTTTAACGTCCCATCTGAAAGACTGTTAATTTTATTATGGTCAGACGGGGGATCGAACCTGCGATCCCTGGATTACCTGTCTGGACTACGGATCCGTCTGTTAATTTGAGGATGGGGTTATATATTTCCTTATATATCAATCGCACAAGACGGGAAGCCACTTTTAGGCTATAATTGGTGATGAAATTCCTGTCTTATATGCGAGTATGTACGGTAGATATTTGTGTGAATCCAAAAGCAATAAATAGGACATCTGAATACCCAGCATGTGTCTCTTTAAATTGGGGTTTACTTTGTTTCAGTCGGCTACTGAGGATTCTCTGATCATCATTGATGAGTTGGGGCGAGGAACTTCAACATATGATGGATTTGGACTCGCATGGGCTATCTCTGAGTATGTTGATGCTAGTACTATACAGGCAAACTTTGTCAAAATAATCATAAAACCTGCTTTAAACGACTCGCATGGGCTATCTCTGTGTATGTTGATGCTAGTACTATACAGGCAAACTCTGTCAAAATAATCATAAAACCTGCTTTAAAATGAGAACATGTTAATAGCACACTTGTAGTGCATTCGCTTCAGGTGCGAATGGCCTGCAGTTTGAGCCCCACTGGAGCCGTTACAATTGTGCCCTTGGTCAAAATAATCATACAACCTGCTTAAATGCTTTAAAATGGGAACATGTTAACATTACGCTCAGTAGCAGGAATCATTCTAGTGGGCGAAATAGTCGCACTAGGGAAACAAACAAAAAAACAAATTTTGGTTTTTATGATTTTCACGCAAAATTTTGTCTAGTAAGATACACTGGCCCATTATAAAGCACTCCTTCTATTCAAATGTTGTATTTAATGGTTGTACTGTGCATTTTAACCCTATTTTGCAGAAGCATATTAAAGAACACCATTTAAGGAAGTAATCATGTGCTTTCTCACTTCTCCCAAAAATTCTGACCTAGAATGAACCCTGAGTAGTAGCATGTTTATTCACTCTAACTGTCCAGTTAAGTGGAAGTCGTGATAGCACAGTGGTAGTGCATTCGCTTCAGGTGAGAACGGCCTGGTGTTCCAGCCCCGCTGAAGCTGTTACAATTGTATAGGATTTAAATCCCACGTTGCCTCCTCTCCATCGTAGCGATGGATTCCATCGAGAGGTATAAGGTATCGAGAATGATTAATCTAAGTTGCAAAAACTTGTTTCGTAATTGAGCTTAAATAAATTTGTATAAGCTGAACATTCTTGCAAATTATGATTTTTATGCTTGAAAATTGCAATCTGTACGGTGATAGATTAGACATGCACAATATGATTTACGAGGTAGTGAGTTGCAATCCTGGCCAAGTTGTCTGCTGGGCATTTATTACAAATCACCTGGCTTTGACCCTATCTAGAACTAGTTGTTACGTTCTAGGACCGTAATAAGCACAAACACAGCTCGTGTATTCGATTTTAGCTGTAATTTTTCGGCATGTAAAACATGTGTTAATTTACACTGGTGCTGTAAGAACTGTGATAATAGTAATAGGTATAACACCACTAAGATTAGTGTACGAGTAGTTGGCTAGATGCTACACTAATAAGATATTAAAACTGAAGTTTTCACTGTGGACCACTGGCCAAGGGCTCAACATGTTTCCATCAATAAGCAAGGTTACAATTTTTAATTCCCATTACATTTCAGGCATATATCCACACAGCTGAAGTCCTTTTGTTTGTTTGCTACGCACTTCCACGAGTTGACAGCATTGGCCGATAAAGTTCCAACAGTTAATAACCTTCATGTAACAGCGCTCACCAGCAACGATACATTGACACTGTTGTATAGAGTGAAATCTGGTACGACGATTTACATCTTCCATTTTCATGTCAAGTTTATATGTTGTAATCAGGGCGTCTAAAATTTTCAAAACCAAATCAGTCCATGCCGAAATCGGACCCCCCCCCCCCCCATGTCATTCTAATATATTTCTACAAACAAAACTCGAGGGAGTGATGAAAAGTAGTAGTATAACTCATTCATACAATATGTAGTTGGCAACCATATAAAAAGAAAACAACCACAAATCTTGCATAATTTCCATGTCTACCTGCATGTTGCTTGTTCTAGTGTAGGGAACTCCACTGGTTTGTAATTTAATGAAGCTGTGATCTATGTTTTAGGTGTGTGTGACCAGAGTTTTGGAATCCATGTGGCTGAGTTAGCGCACTTCCCTAAGCATGTTATACAGGTAATTATATAGTACGTCACTTACCCATTACCACCGTCCGGTCAAGTTTTACTGGAGCCCCGCTGGAACCGGTACGATTGTGCCCTTAGGCAAGGCATTTAAATTCCACGTTGCCTCTTCTCCCTCATGGCAATGGATTCCATCAGGAATGAGGTCTCGAGAGTGATTAATATATGTTGTAAGAACTTGTTTCGTATTAGTTTGTCTGTACAAAGGACTATCCGTGTATTAGTTTGTCCAGTACAAAGGACTATCCGTGTATTAGTTTGTCCAGTACAAAGGACTATCAGTGTATTAGTTTGTCCAGTACAAAGGACTATCGGTGTATTAGTTTGTCCAGTACAAAGGACTATCCGTGTATTAGTTTGTCCAGTACAAAGGACTATCAGTGTATTAGTTTGTCATTTCCATGTTCATTGTTTTACATTATTTACAGTTTGCGAAGGAGAAGGCCTGTGAATTGGAGGACTACAGATGTATTAGTTTGTCTGGTACAGACTTGGAAGGAGATGACGAACCTGCGGTCAAAAAACGGAAAATTGTCAAACAGGTTATTTTCGACTATGATTGTAACAAGAGTGCACGCTATCAGCAGATAAAATCACTTTTTGCAAACAGTATAGAGCCAGATCAGATGGCACAGAATGTGCTGTTTGCTATTCGGATAGTGGAGCTAAAACATTTGGCTGAATAGCAAGCAACATAGATCCTGATCTAACACAGCGGATCTGGATCTATGTTGTTAGCAAATGTGATTTTATTTACTCAGCAGGCAAAGGGTTCAGCCAGTTTTGACTGCCTATATATTTGAAAAGAATTTGATCAAAGATTTTGTTTATGCATAAAGAACTATGCATTGTATAACATGGTGACTTGTCTAGTGGTGGCATACTTTACCCGTTACCCAGAGATCTTCGACCATGTTATCCATCTATAAACTGACGTCACGTATGTTTGACTTTAATGCTTCTGTGCGACATTTAAGCTTACATTCACACAGCCAGTTCACCGGTGTCGCTACTAGAATAGATGCAAGAAATATTAAACATCTTACCAATGCGCATAGTGTTGGTAAGAGATTGGTCGAGAGCATGGTTCCGTATGTTTACCAGTGACAACCATTTTGTGTAGTTTATGATCATGCCGATCAGCTGTTGATTCGATTATGCCTAATTAGTGGGGTCAGTTAACTATACGTTATACTGTGAGTAAATAACATTTACAGGGAACCAATAGTTGTACATCCTCCCCATTGTGATTTAGTCTTGCCTCCCCCCCACTTCTTATTTGTGATTTAGTCTTGCCTCCCCCCCACTTGTTAGTTGTGATTTAGTCTTGCCTCCCACTTCTTATTTGTGATTTAGTTTAGTCTCCCCTCCCCCCACTTGTTAGTTGTGATTTAGTCTCCCCTCCCCCACTTGTTAGTTGTGATTTAGTCTCCCCTCCCCACTTGTTAGTTGTGATTTAGTCTGCCCCCCCCCCCACTTGTTAGTTGTGATTTAGTCTCCCTCCCCCCACTTGTTAGTTGTGATTTAGTCTCCCCTCCCCCACTTGTAGTTGTGATTTAGTCTCCCCTCCCCCCACTTGTTAGTTGTGATTTAGTCTTGCCCCCACTTCTTATTTGTGATTTAGTCCTGCCCCCCCCCCCCCCCCACTTGTTAGTTGTGATTTAGTCGTGCCCCCCCCACTTTTAATTTGTATTTAGTCGTGCCCCCCCCCCCCACCTCCCTCCCCACTTGTTAGTTGGTTTAGTCTCCACCCCCCCCCCCCCCACACACCACACATTGTTAGTTTGTCATTTAGTCCCCCCCCCCCCCCCCCCACACACTTGTTAGTTGTCATTTAGTCTTACCCCCCCCCCCCCCCCCCACACACACACACACTTGTTAGTTGTCATTTAGTCTTACCCCCCCCCACCACACACACCACACTGTTAGTTGTCATTCAGTCTTACCCCCCCCCCCACACACACCACACACACTTGTTAGTTGTCATTTAGTCTTACTCCCCCCCTTCCACTTGTTAGTCTTTCTTTTCTTTTTTTTCCCCCACACACACACTTGTTAGTTGTCATTTAGTCTTGCCTCCCACTGCTGTCAGTTCAAATCCCACCAGGGGTTATCTAGATATTATATGTGAGCAAGTTTTCCAGTTCTGGAAAGTCTGTGGTTCTACCAAGGCACGTGTCAGAGCCTAAAATACTATACACCACAAACAGGAAGGTCAGCATGTATGTAACCCGAGCTGTCATTGCGAGTTTAAAAGCCAAACAAACTCACAACACTTCATGTTCCATCAACTAGCGCCTAGCGGAGAGTAAGTAAGCATTGTTATATTGTAGGAAGGCGAGGATCTGATCACAGAGTTCTTGAAGCAGGCTAGAGCAATCCCAGTAAGCACTCTTACAGATGAGGAGGTAGCCACACATATCGAAACTCTCAAAGCCAAAGTCAAATCTAAACATAACTCGTACATAGAAGACATTCTGGCACGCAAATCCTGAAGAGATTTTATAAAGAGATGTGAGATGAGAACCGGGTACCGATCAGTGATGTACAGCTTCAGTTTGACAGTCGGTAGAGATTCTTACAAGTGGACAAAGAGTGTAGTTACTACACAAACAAGCTAAATACTATGGAGAGCATTTTGATGAACTAAGTGATGGCTGATTACCCCACCCGATGATTACCCCCATAGAAGTGCCTCTCAACAGTATCCATTCCCCCATAGAAATGCCGGTATCCATTCCCCCATAGAAATGCCTCTCAATGCCGGTATCCATTCCCCCCATAGAAGTGCCTCTCAATGCCGGTATCCATTCCCCCATAGAAATGCCTCTCATGCCGGTATCCATTCCCCCATAGAAGTGCCTCTCAATGCCGGTATCCATTCCCCCATAGAAATGCCTCTCAATGCCGGTATCCATTCCCCCCATAGAAATGCTCTCAATGCCGGTATCCATTCCCCCATAGAAAGCCTCTCAATGCCGGATCCATTCCCCCATAGAAATGCCTCTCAATCCGGTATCCATTCCCCCATAGAAATGCCTCTCAATGCCGTTATCCATTCCCCCCATAGAACCACCACCCCAAAAAGCCTCTCAATGCCGACCAACCCCCATAGAAATGCCTCTCAATGCCGGTACCATCCCCATAAAATGCCGTATCCATTCCCCCATAGAAGTGCCTCTCAATACCGTTATCCATTCCCCCCATAGAAATGCCTCTCAATGCCGGTATCCATTCCCCCATAGAAATGCCTCTCAATGCCGGTATCCATTCCCCCCATAGAATGCCTCACCACCACCCCAAAAACCTACCACCCACATAGAAATGCCTCTCAATGCCGGTATCATTCCCCCCATAGAAACCCCACCACCACCCCCCCCCCCCAAAAACCCCCCCCCACACCACCACCCCCCAAAACCTCTCAATGCCGTATCCATTCCCCCTAGAAATGCCGGTATCCATTCCCCCATAGAAATGCCGGTATCCATTCCCCCATAGAAATGCCTCTCAATGCCGGTATCCATTCCCCCCATAGAAATGCCGGTATCCATTCCCCCCATAGAAATGCCTCTCAATGCTGGTATCCATTCCCCCGATGGAAAGAGATATTACAACTTTCTAAACTGCAGTGGTTAGAAGATATTGAAACAATGGACATTCTAACAATGATGATCTGCTACTAAATGCAGCAGCACACATTTCATTCCTGCAGACACATTGGACATATTCTTACAGCAATTGTAGATGTGCAGACACTTGTTGTCATAGTGACTGAAGACAGGTTACGGGATCAGAACAGGATTGCTACATATAGTAGCAGAAAGCAAACAATTTATATATCGCTCGTACAAATAGTATTA
This sequence comes from Archivesica marissinica, assembly GCA_014843695.1. NCBI lineage: Eukaryota > Metazoa > Mollusca > Bivalvia > Venerida > Vesicomyidae > Archivesica > Archivesica marissinica. The sequence goes on along the minus strand of CM026387.1, from coordinate 78,858,366 downwards.
AACCATTCTGCAGTGATACTATGCGTGTCGTGTACAATTTATATATCGCTCGTACAAATAGTATTAAACCTTTCTGCAGTGATACTATGCATGTCCTGTACAATTTATATATCGCTCGTACAAATAGTATTAAACCTTTCTGCAGTGATACTATGCATGTCCTGTACAATTTATATATCGCTCGTACAAATAGTATTAAACCTTTCTGGAGTGATACTATGCGTGTCCTGTACGACCTGCATTGTAATGTATTTGTTAATGATTTAGCACAATTGTACTTGTTATGTTCCGTAATTAAAGAATGCTAGCATGTTCTTTTGATGTGAATTGTTCTAGAGACGACGGTGATTCAGTGAATGTTCGTAAAGCTACCTTACTAGTAAGAGCCACTGATATCACAACATACAGAAGAAATGCAGCTGATTAGTTCAACATAGGCTCAATGTCTGGTACAGATGGATCTGTAGTCCAGTGGTAACACATTGGACTGGTAATCCAGGGATTCCATCTGACCCTAATAAAATTAACAGTCTTTCAGATGGGACGTTAAACCGAGGTCTTGTGTCGGTGCTGTACACCGTGACGTAAAAGAACCAGAGGAGACTCTGGAATGGATCTCTGTCTGTATCATTGCACTATCCTCCAAAAATCTAAAAGGACTAATTTCTTCAGGAGTAGTCGCTCATATGGGTAACCGATAGCAAATAAATAAACGTAAAACACACACTGGGCTGAAAAATGTTTGAGCTAATATCATGGCGCGTGAAATGGGGAGGGCGGGGGTGTGTCCCCTCCCCAGTTTGAAAAATTTCTATTTTGTTTATGAATATATTGACATTTTAGCGATATGTAGGGAGGGATTGTTAGAAAATATATCACTTATAATGTGTTGTTTTTAATGGCAAAAAATGTCAACAACTGACTTGTTCCCACTGTCATGGCTAGCCCTATACTGTTCATATTGAAAAACAAACAATCAGTAAGTGTGAACACATTTATATCACTTCATACTTGTATATTTATACATGTACACATCATTCATTTCATTCCCTGAAAGCACATTTTATGATTTATTATCACTGCAGAATATATCACTTCATACTTGTATATTTATACATGTACACATATTTCATTCCATGAAAGCACAGTCTTATCATTTATTTTCACTGCAGAATTCTCCTGTCTTTCATTGCAGCCCAAAGGTTGAATGCCTTTTTAAAATTGTAGTTCTTCATGTCAGGTCCATCAATGGAAATTATCATTAGATTGTCCAAATTTTCACTTTTCAGCCCATTTCTAAGGGAAGTCTTTATCAAATTCTGTTTGCTAAAACCCCTTTCACAGTCGGCAGTAGACACAGGTAGCACCAAAAGCCTTTCAGCAGCAGAAGCTGGAAATGAATCTTTGTTTTTAATGGCCAAATTTGCACACGATGAGGTGTCAACAACTGACTTGTTCCCACTGTCATGGCTAGCCCTGGAGAATTTTACAAAACTTTTCAACTCAGACCTGGCTCCCTCAATCCCAATAGTCCCCAAATAATCAGTGACAGTGTCAAGGTCTGACTCTAAGTCAGTATCCTTTATTACAGGATTGAAAATGTTGCTGAGGGACGTCAGAATGGAACCGTCACTATTGTCTGAAAAACGGTCATTCAAACTCTTAATCATACCAGTGACAAAACAGATTGAGAAAAATATCCAAGAATATAATCAATCGGGATGTAGGCTTATGCTCGTATGTACATTAAAATGTTTACAATGTTTTTTAAACTATACTGTAACAGTAGTAGATATATACCTTTGCTTTTCGCATGTTTAGTCACTGAATCCCTTTTCAAAACTGAACTGCCAGAACAGTGTTGGAATTTTGTATTTTTATGCAGAGGTCACAAAACATTAACTGTCAGGTAGACTCAAAACGTAGCCACGGGTGGCCATTCTTCCAAGACTCTAGAAAATATCTAATTGGCGATTTTTGTAATTTAGCTTTCTTAGAAGGAGGCGTTTCATAAGATTCAGAATCAATCGGACGTTTAACAGAAGCCATTTTGACAATTGGCAACCTCTCCAAGTACCAATTCTATTTTATAGAAAACTTGCCAGTAATCCGATTGTTTAGAACTATTCTGGTGTTAACATGTTCTTTTATTTACTTATGAAAATAATCATAATTACTTACCGTTCGCTTTCAATTTTCGGCAGCTGCCAAACGTTTGCTCCATTTGCGAAAATTTTACATGTTTGAAATTGAGGTTCAAACGGCCGCCGAAGCAATTTTCAGTCAATTATCCCCCAGCAATCATGGACCAGAATAAACAATAATTCATCATACTTTAATTGCCGAGTCGATAATCCAATCATCGGTACGATTAAACAGCCAATTTAATATTGCAAATTGGCCCCTTGCGTGTCAAAAAGATTGTTATTCACACATTATGCTTCCTTGACCGACAATTGTAGACAGCAAAACATTCGGACTGTGTCTATTGATTTACGCGCGTTTTCACACTCCTCAAGCCGATCTAGGAAACCAGGCTACCAGTCAAAAACTATAATGAACAATTTATATATTCATATTTTGAGTGGATTTTTGTATTTTCGCAAATTGGAATTTTGTTGAGCTATTTTTCTTTTTTTATCGCAAATGGCTCAAGTTGCGAATGCTAGCGTGGGCCCTGACACAATGTCTCTGGTATTGTGATTGGGTTCATCGGTTGTCCGTCATTCCAGCAACATTTTGTCATGTCAATTTTTAATTGTGTTCGATAAACAGCCATGCCCGTCAAGAAAATACACATTCTAAAGTTGGCAGTTTCTTACGGAGGTTGGTGCACCAAGTACTGGTTAACCGCTGGAGCCTGCCCAGGAAAGGTGTTGTTAGGTAAACTGCCCGCCGGCAATATAGCCCAAAATGGTGCTGATGCAGGCATAAAACCCGAAATATAATAACATAACAATATATTTCTCTATATCAAGTTAAAAGAAGACGTTCAAACTCTGTATCTATCAAGTCTTTTGAACCAATTTTGTTTTGTCCTGATGAGTTGCGTTGATCCACCTACTAGCCACTGGACAGAGAATATAGATGGGGTTCCACTTTCTTGGGTGGGGGGCGAAATGAGGAACAAATATGATGAAAAACACTTTGTTGCGCTCGGTAGTACTGTGATATCCTGATGACCAATCATATCTAGGTATCGTCTTAGTGGTCTAGTGTCTTCATCATAGTGATACAAACACTGTCTCTTGTCGGATACCAAATGTAAGGAAAAACAATGAAAAATTGAAGGCGTCCAGTGTTAGAGCATCGGATTTGGAATCGAACGGTCCCGGATTTGATACTTAGTCAGGCCACGTATGTAGTGTAATTGAGCATGGCATCTTACATACATTGCTTAGTACTGGTTAACTGCTTAGGTCGGCTAAGCATGCCCAGGATAACATGCCTATGTCCACGCAAGGGGTTTGACATTAATGGAACCTACATACATATGGGTGTTTGGAGCAGAGAACCAGTTGACCACTTCTTCAAGATAGTATCAAGATTCAAACGTCTATTGAACAATTCTATGAACAGTGGTGAAGAACCATACCTATAAACACACATCAATATGTGCTAAACATCAGACTATATTCTACAATAGCCAACAAAACAATGTAGTCAAAATTGTCTCAAAACAGCACATACAATTATAACTGATTGACTATCGTGGAAGTATCACCCCTCTGACTATCATGGAAGTATCACCCCTCTGACTATCATGGATGTATCACCCCTCTGACTATCATGGATGTATCACCCCTCTTACCATCGTGGATGTATCATCCCTCTGACTATCATGGATGTATCACCCCTCTTACCATCGTGGATGTATCATCCCTCTGACTATCATGGATGTATCACCCCTCTGACTATCATGGATGTATCACCCCTCTGACTATCATGGATGTATCACCCCTCTGACTATCGTGGATGTATCACCCCTCTGACTATCGTGGATGTATCACCCCTCTTACCATCATGGATGTATCACCCCTCTGACTGTCATGGATGTATCACCCCTCTGACCATCGTAGATGTATCACCCCTCTGACTATTGTGGATGTATCACCCCTCTGACCATCGTAGATGTATCACCCCTCTGACTATGGTTTCATGGTTGTCCGATTAGCGCAGTGGTTAGCGCGCTCGCTTTTCACCAATGCAACCTCAGACCGGGAAGTATGTGAGATGGTACGGTGATCGCCAGATCGGACAGGTGGGTTTTCTCCGAGTATTGCGGTTTCCTCCCACGCGAATGACCACATATACGCTGTCATCCGCGCCAAAGAGAGTGATTAATATAAGTTGTTAAAACTTCCAATCGTAAAATAAATAGTTAAACAAAGGGATTTCATGTTTCGCACGATCTGAAATGGAAGAACGAATCCAAACAAACAATGTTTCAGTGATGAATTTCACACTTTATTTTAATAATTATAGTAGAGAAAAGACAAACTACGGTAGTACATGTGAAGATTGGAAGCAATTAATGGAATTCTCTGAGCAAGCCTGTGTAAATGTGTGTGTTACGTTTATTTATCGTCGCTACCGGTTACCCATATGAGCGATGCCTCCTGAAGAGATTAGTCATTTTAGATTTTGGAGGATAGTGCAACGATACAGAGACCCATTCCTGAGTCGTCTGGTTCTCTTCACGAGAACTCGGTTTAACGTCCCATCTGAGACTTAATTTTATTAGGGTCAAACAGAACCTGCGATTCCTGTGTAAATGACACCAGGGTATTGTATTATATTGTGTTTAAAGTGATGCGAAACAAGTCGGATTGTGTATGTCCATATTAAATTCCCTTTTTGTGCTTTTTTTTCTTCAGGTTGGAAAAATAACACTATAATTCATAAGCAAATTTATCCTAATGTTAATATTAGTAAACCACCATTGTAAGTAAGTACATAGTGGGGCTTTAATCCTATTGTATAATATCTAGGTGTGCAGCACATTCTAGGTAAGTGCATAATGGGGCTTTAATCCTATTGTATAATATCTAGGTGTGCAGCACATTCTAGGTAAGTACATTTGGTGCTTTAATCCTATTGTATAATATCTAGGTGTGCAGCACATTCTAGGTAAGTACATATGGTGCTTTAATCCTATTGTATAATATCTAGGTGTGCAGCACATTCTAGGTAAGCGCATATGGTGCTTTAATCCTATTGTATAATATCTAGGTGTGCAGCACATTCTAGGTAAGTGCATATGGGGCTTTAATCATATGGTATAATATCTAGGTGTGCAGCACATTCTAAGTAAGTGCATAATGGGGCTTTAATCATATGGTATACTATCTAGGTGTGCAGCACATTCTAAGTAAGTGCATACTGGGGCTTTAATCATATGGTATAATATCTAGGTGTGCAGCACATTCTAAGTAAGTGCATACTGGGGCTTTAATCATATGGTATAATATCTAGGTGTGCAGCACATTCTAAGTAAGTGCAAATGGGGCTTTAATCCTATGGTATAATATCTTGGTGTGCAACACATTCTAAGTAAGTGCATAATGGGGCTTTAATCCTATGGTATAATATCTAGGTGTGCAACACATTCTAAGTAAGTGCATAATGGGGCTTTAATCCTATGGTATAATATCTTGGTGTGCAGCACATTCTAAGTAAGCACATAATGGGGCTTTAATCCTATGGTATAATATCTAGGTGTGCAGCACATTCTAAGTAAGTGCATAATGGGGCTTTAATTGTGATATGGATACAAATTTTATTTAGCGTCAGTATATTGTCTCCGTGGCATTTGGCGTCGGTATACCATCTCCGTGGCATTTAGCGTCGGCATACCATCTCCGTGGCCTAGTGGTTACAGAACAGGCAGTGAAGGTTCGTTCTGATATGGCTGGTTGATGAGCCGCCAACTAGTTAAATAATGGTTACCGATCAGTTTGTCGATTGCCTATTAGCCTGACAATTTCCTATCAGCCTGGCGATTGCCTATCGGCCTGACGATTGCCTATCAGCCTGGCGATTGCCTGTCTCCTGGCCTACAAGCATAGGATTTGGGAAGTACTGATGTTCATAAAAAAGGTGTCTCATAAGTCAGTAATGGCTGGCCCTTTCAATAGGGGCGACACTATAATAAACAAGCATTACAACATATAAACATAAGCTATGCAGTACCGTAGCCAGAGGCAAATTTCAACCGAGGCACTAGGGGGTCTGGGGGCATGTTCCCCTTAAAATGGTTGGGGGTGTAGATGCGTTTTCTGATTTAATGAGTAGGCGTATAATTATGCACTGACCTTTCAGCTCTCTAGCAGTCAACATTTTATACAGCAAAGGGATATTTTTTGCATTTATTTGTTTGCTTTGGAAATTTTAACCGATGCAGCTGCCTCAGTGCAGACCTGGGGTAATTGAACAAAGTAATTGTAATTACCTGTAATTAATTACAAAAATAATAAAAAGTAATTGGATGTAATTTGTAATTGATTATTTTTTAATTACATGTAATTTAATTAATCACTTTCAAAATAAGCCTGTAATTAACAATTACTTTTCAATTACATTTTCTTATTTTCATATTTGGTCTCATTCGTCTCCTGAACCATGATTTGGTAGTATAGTGTAAAAAGTTGCACATGTTTATCTGATATCATGTATCACGGAAAACATTCTCTATTTTCTAATGAGAATTTAAATGTAATTTGTAATTTAATTAATTACATTGGGAAAGTACCGTAATTGTAATTAAAAATTTTTTTTAATTAATTACATTGTAAATATAATGTGTGTTTGGTATTTGTAACATTGCCATATAATTGGTAACTTAATAAATTACATTGCTATGTAATTGCCCCCAGGTCTGCATCGGTGTGGCTACGGGCCTACTATGTATGGCTGTTGACTTAACTAATGAGTAAGTAAAAGTACAAAATGTATTGCGGTATATATAACACGCATTAGTAATTACATTAGAATGATTTACATAAAGTTGATTTAAAAAAAATCTTCACAGCAAACTAAAGCTTAGAATAAATAAAACCATGTACATTATTAATTGTAAGGATACGATGATAGATTAGGTTTATGCATCATCTTTTATTATTTATATTATAATTTCAGTGATTAGCACGCTCGCTTTCACCAGTGCAACCCGGGTTCGATATTCGAACCAAGAAGTATGTGGTCGCCAATTTGGACAGTTGGTACATGAATAACCACAAATCCTCCAAATTTCATCCAATCCAACAGAAGGAATTAATAGTTGTTAAAAACTCATTGTATGAATAGTTGTAAAACTCATAAAGTCTATACTTTTATAGAAGCGACACGTCGATGATTCGATTGCTTACTGCCTTAATGATACAATGTTTACACAGAAATGTATGAATTACACTGCAATATACAATTAATCAATACAAAAGTAATTTCATTTATCACAAACATGTGGCAAATAAATAAATCCTCGTATTGTCGTCAAACCATTAATAAACAAGTTCACCTTACCAAAACGAAATAAAAGGTAAAAATATAATGGATAACTATGCCACCTTGTAACAGTTCTGTTCTCTTTTTTGTACCCCCTGGTGCAAAGGCACCAGACACAAAAAAATAATTTTTTGGCCTATGGTCATATAGTAAGTAATGTTTACTAGTTTTTTTGGCCTATGGTCATATAGTAAGTAATGTTTACTAGTATTTTTTTTGTATCTGGTGCCTGTGCCCTGGTGGATATGCACCTGGTTATCTTCATACATATCCACCAGGTTCAGTGCTTTCATTCATTACGGTACAATACCCCTAAATATTTAAAAAATATCGCTATCCCTGCTTCCAGCACGGTGCACTTATAACAAACACAAGTTGGAAAAACAAGTGAAACCTGGTTTGCAATATTAATTCAAGATATGCCAATCCTAAACGTATCCACTGTAACGTATAACGTATTGTTCCCTGACAAGATATGCCAGTTATAAACGTATCCACTGTAACGTATAAAGTATTGTTCCCTGACAAGTTATGCCAGTCCTAAACGTATTCACTGTAACGTATAAAGTATTGTTCCCTGACAAGTTATGCCAGTTATAAACGTATCCACTATAACGTATAAAGTATTGTTCCCTGACAAGTTATGCCAGTCCTAAACGTATTCACTGTAACGTATAAAGTATTGTTCCCTGACAAGTTATGCCAGTCCTAAACGTATCCACTATAACGTATAAAGTATTGTTCCCTGACAAGTTATGCCAGTCCTAAACGTATTCACTGTAATGTATAAAGTATTGTTCCCTGACAAGTTATGCCAGTCCTAAACGTATCCACTATAAGGTATAAAGTATTGTTCCCTGACAAGATATGCAAGTCCTAAACGTATTCACTATAACGTATAAAGTATTGTTCCCTGACAAGTTATGCCAGTTATAAACGTATCCACTATAAGGTATAAAGTATTGTTCCCTGACAAGATATGCCAGTTATAAACGTATTCACTGTAACGTATAAAGTATTGTTCCCTGACAAGTTATGCCAGTTATAAACGTATTCTCTGTAACGTATAAAGTATTGTTCCCTGACAAGTTATGCCAGTTATAAACGTATTCACTGTAACGTATAAAGTATTGTTCCCTGACAAGTTATGCCAGTCCTAAACGTATTCACTGTAACGTATAAAGTATTGTTCCCTGACAAGTTATGCCAGTTATAAACGTATTCACTGGAACGTATAAAGTATTGTTCCCTGACAAGTTATGCCAGTTATAAACGTATTCATTATAAGGTATAAAGTATTGTTCCCTGACAAGTTATGCCAGTTATAAACGTATCCACTATAAGGTATAAAGTATTGTTCCCTGACAAGATATGCCAGTCCTAAACGTATTCACTGTAACGTATAAAGTATTGTTCCCTGACAAGTTATGCCAGTTATAAACATATCCACTATAACGTATAAAGTATTGTTCCCTGACAAGATATGCCAGTCCTAAGCGTATTCACTGTAACGTATAAAGTAATGTTCCCTGACAAGTTATGCCAGTTATAAACGTATTCACTGTAACGTATAAAGTATTGTTCCCTGACAAGTTATAAACATATTCACTATAACGTATAAAGTAATTGTTCCCTGACAAGATATGCCAGTCCTAAACGTATTCACTATAACGTTATAAGTAGAGTATTCATTTGAATTCCACTGAAACTCCTCTACATGTTGACGGATGTTATTAAATAGTTATTAACCATTCTTAGTTTACTATTTATCGTCGCTACCGGTTGCCCATATGAGTGACGCCTCCTGAAGAGATTAGTCATTTTAGAGTTTTGGAGGATAGTGCAATGATACAGACAGAGACCCATTCCAGAGTTTCATCTGGTTATTTTACGTGCACAGTGTAAAGTACCGACACGAGACCTCTGTTTAAAGTCCCATCTGAAAGACTGTTAATTTTATTATGGTCAGACGATGGATTGAACCAGCGATCCCTGGATTACCAGTCCAACATGTTGACCACTGGACTACAGATCCGTCTGTGAAACTCCTCATGTTGACGGAAGACAGACTTTGCGTAGATATTAACCATTCCTAGTTAGTTTATACAAATTTATTTTAGCTCGATTGCGAAACAAGTTCTTTCAACTTATATTAATCACTCTCGAGACCTCATTCCTGATGGAATCCATCGTCACGAGGGAGAGAGAAGAGGCAATGTGGAATTTAAATGCCTTGCCTAAGGACACAATCGTAACGGCTCCAGCGGGGCTCGAACTCCGCACCTGAAGCGAACGCGCATCCACTGCACTATCACGACTTCCACATTCCTAGTTAGTTAGCTACGTATTAGTAATTCCATTTCTACCATATCGGATCTTGATGCAGTTATGCCAGATAGGTTCGGACTTTCTGCTGGATTAGTTTGTTGCATATAGGACAATGTGTCAGTGGTTCTGCACACTCCGTACACAGGCGGTGGTGCGTACACGGGAGGAATAGCGCGTTCACGTGGTTTCTACTGCAAGCCATACAGTTGACGATATCCTTCAGTCGTTTGTTTTCTTCATATGGCGTTTCTGCGAATATTAACAATTTAACCCATTTGATTCTGGATACCGTTCAAACTGTATTTGCAAAGAACATAAGAGCCAGATCAGCCGCCATAGAACATGCCTTCTGATCAGGCTCTATGCTGTTTGCTATTCAGATTACCTTGATAGGACACTTGGCTATGTAGCAAACAACATAGAGCCTGATCAGCATGCAGCGTCACGCTGCGGCTGATCTGGATCTATGTTGTTTGCAAAAGCCTTTAAATGTATCCAAACTTATTTCTGGGAATGATATCACCTATGCATGACATGAATATGATTAGCCTGGAAACAGGCATTGTTAACTATTGCATGGTCAGTCATATAAATAATATTTTAACACCGAGACCATTAATACATAGTTCCCACGGCCTGTGAAAATAGTCAAAAACACTGATAAGATCTTATCTTGGCAGCCATTTTGACTGGCAAGTTTTATTAAGGGCAAGTTCATGATTTTACTAGTAATTCTTTAATTGCAATAACGTTATTAATTTTGGTTTCTTAATATACAATGAGGATTGATGGTATGAGGATATTGAAATGGACTTTTTAAATATTAATTTATTTTTTGACAATGATGTATGGATTATAAATTATAAGAACTTAACCTATTTTTGAAAGTCTATTTTCACAGTTGAAATATTAATATACAGGTAAATTATTATTTATTCGTTATATGAAATTTGTGAAATGATACACAAAATCTATCCATTGGGAGCTTTCCAACAATGTATGAACCATGGTGATGGGATGAAAAATAAATATTTTATGAAGAAAACAAAATTATGCTATTATATATAATATCTGATCAACTTTGTCAATCAAAATGGCAGCCACAGTAGGAATGATGACGTCACAAGGGAGCCGTATTATGTCATTTTGCAAGAAATAAAAAAGTGAAAAATCCACAGACTGGAACCCAATATGATGTATGTGTAATAATTTTGTGAAAGGGAACACAACTGTTCTGTGTCTCCGATTAATCTATTGTAATAGCATAATGTCAGTCAGAGCGGCATTCGAACCTCGGACCTATTGATTTCTGAGCTAATTTCAGTATAATAATTGTGTGTGTCTGCAGCACAGGAAGCCAGTACACGAAACATATGGCGCTGATATTATTATGTACAGTCGGGCCCTCGAATAATTGTTTGAGTCAGGGATGGATAGTCTGGAGTGACACATGATATTCAGAAATAACATATAATAGCCTACTGCTATGCAACACACCTGTTTCATTCTCACGTCGTTTGATACGAATCCATGCCTTGTGTACATGACTGCGTTAAATAATCGTATATGTTTCATATAAGATTATCGTTGACAATATATAGAGAATATTAGGTTACTGTCTTATAAATTTTAATTTATTAGGCGAGTCTGAGAAAAAATACAAGGCGAGGCTCTGCCGAGCCTTGTATTTTTTCTCCGACTCGCCTAATAAATTAAAATTTATAAGACAGTAACCTAATATTCTATTTATCCTACATTCTGAGTGTGCACCTGACACAAAAACAAACAAACTAGCCATGACAGCTTACAAACTCACTACGCACTTGGTAATATGTTGCGCATTGATATTTATATCCACGGTTAGCCCTATGACGCCACGAAAGCTTTATTAGGCACTGACTAATAAAGCAAAATTTATTAGGCAGGGCGTTTTTGTACGTTATTTCGCATGAAGGTAGGATAAAAGTTTATATTTTACTTACATTAAATTTGTTATTTATGAAATGCAAGAATTGAGAAAGAGAAAAAATAACTGGTTGTTTATATTGATGTTTATATTGATATTTAGTCCACCTCCGTGGTCGAGTGGTTACGGTCGCTGACTTGTATACCACTGTAACCTATCATCACTGATGGTCACGGGTTCGAGCCCCGCTCAGGCCGTGTCTCATTTATATGAACAAGTTGGCAGTTTCTTACAGAGGTTGGTGCACCCAAGTACTGGTTAACCGCTGGAACCTGCCCAGGAAAGGTGTTGTTAGGTAAACTGCTGCCGGCGATATAGCCCGAAATGGTGCTGATGCAGACGTAAAACCCGAAATATAACAATAACATAACATATTAATGTTTATATTGAGATGCCCTAACTAGGCAAGTGTGTAATATATTGGTTCTTTGCATAATTATGTTTAATAAATTACTACCAATTTAAAATTTGGATAAAAAAGGGACGGACCGCCAGCGAAAATCATTAATTAAATACAAGTTGATTTCAAAATGTGTAAAATGCAGGCATGTACCGATGAAAAGTGGTCGGTCAAAGATGGAAAAACATTTGTCAACATTTCCTGCAACAACGCTGCCCCGGGCACGCAGTTGATTGTGTGCGCGAAGTAAGAGTGTTAATTGAAATAGTAAATGATCTCGTGTGACCTGGTTCGAGAGTTCCAGTTATCCGTGTTAACTGAAATAGTAAATGATCTTGTGAGACCTGTGACCTGGTTCGAGAGTTCCAGTTATCCGTGTTAACAGGGCCCGAGGTTATAAATCTTTTCTCAAGCTCAAGAAACTTGATTGGTTGAGTTTGAGTTTTACCCTCAGTTGAACCAATCAGAAGCTTGTGCCTGAGTTTGAGATCGGAGAAAAGTTTTTTATAACCTTGGGGCCTGAAGTAGTAAATCGAGTTCCAGTTATCCGTGTTAACTGAAGTAGTAAATGATCTCGTGGGACCTGTGACCTGGTTCAAAAGTTCCAGTTATCCGTGTTAACTGAAGTAGTAAATCGAGTTCCAGTTATCCGTGTTAACTGAAGTAGTAAATGATCTCGTGGGACCTGTGACCTGGTTCGAGAGTTCCAGTTATCCGTGTTAACTGAAGTAGTAAATCGAGTTCCAGTTATCCGTGTTAACTGAAGTAGTAAATCGAGTTCCAGTTATCCGTGTTAACTGAAGTAGTAAATCGAGTTCCAGTTATCCGTGTTAACTGAAGTAGTAAATCGAGTTCCAGTTATCCGTGTTAACTGAAGTAGTAAATCGAGTTCCAGTTATCCGTGTTAACTGAAGTAGTAAATCGAGTTCCAGTTATCCGTGTTAACTGAAGTAGTAAATGATCTCGTGGGACCTGTGACCTGGTTTGAGAGTTCCAGTTATCCTAGTCCAAATATATTTAGATTTGAAAAATGTGACCCTTTTCTAATATAGATTAAATGGGTGGAGCGTAATAATATAGGCGGGATCAAAATGACTGGTTGATATCATTGTACAATTGAGTGGTTGATATCATTGTACAATTGTGTGGTTGATATCATTGTACAATTGAGTGGTTGATATCATTGTACAATTGGGTGGTTGATATTGTTGTACAATTGAGTGGTTGATATCATTGTACAATTGGGTGGTTGATATCATTGTTGTACAATTAAGTGGTTGATATTGTTGTACAATTGACTGGTTGATATCATTGTACAATTGTGTGGTTGATATCATTGTACAATTGGGTGGTTGATATCATTGTACAATTGACTGGTTGATATTGTTGTACAATTGACTGGTTGATATCATTGTACAATTGAGTGGTTGATATCATTGTACAATTGAGTGGTTGATATCATTGTACAATTGACTGGTTGATATCATTGTACAATTGAGTGGTTGATATCATTGTACAATTGAGTGGTTGCTAAACAAAGCTTACCGTAATTGAGGCTTAGTGTTTAGACTTTGAAAAATGCCTGGATAGTAAGACGTTTTACTATCCAGACATTTTTCAAAGTCTAAATGCTTTTTATTGCTAACAAGATGGACACACATACCGTTGTTTGAATTCTGCACAGTCTATAACATTTCTTAACACAATATTATACATGCAATCAACGTCTAAATTTCATAGGAGAGTCTCACCATTCCATTTTGTCTATTTTGAATTTTTTGGTTATTACGAAAAGCCAAAATAGAAATCATTAGACGAAATTGTTTTGAAGGTTTATCTTCAGTGCCATTAAGGTGAATTAAATAAGATTTCGTTCAATATCCAATTGTTCATACGCATGAAATGTACTAGCAAATAATTCATTTGGATTTCTTTTGTGAAGACTGCGCAGGAAAGGTGGGAAATTCTCACCTGTCGTCTTCAAACAGCTAAATGATATGCACAATGGTCAGACAATATATTTTAAACGTTCTTAATATCTATATTTATGATTATTCTTAACACCAATGCACACATTTATAACCGTTCATGTCCGGAAAGCTTCAAAATATTGGTCATAAATCCCACCATCGGATCAGGGCGGAAAGTGCTATGCGAAAATGAGCTTTAAAGATAAGACCTCGAAATAACAGCAACATTTTTTTATGTAGAGGTCTTATATATAGGACTACAGATATCCGTGTTCAAACTATCGAAGGAACAGCAAAATACATGATGTTGAAATTATTGCAGGCACTAGCCAAACGACCTTTATCGATCAAACAAGGGTGTTCTAATTAAGCGAGTTTGAGGCAACGAAGTTCGACTGTATATGAGAGCATATAACTAAAGACAGTGTGAACAAAGTATCGACCGCATCTGTGGTCAAGATCGCTGACTTGTAACCTATCATCACCGATGGTCACGGGTTCGAGCCCCGCTCAGACGTGTCTCATTTATATGAAGAAGTTGGCAGTTTCTTACGGAGGCTGGTGCACCAAGTACTGGCTAACTGCTGGATCCAACCCATGAACGGTGCCGATTAGGTAATCTGCCCATCGGTCAAATGGGTACCCGATAGTGACGTTAAATAAACTTAAATAAAAAAGTATTGTTTAATGTTCATGCCGCCCGTGTATGGTTCACACAAAGCTGCACCACACTCGAGTTTTCAGTCATAACATATATAATTACATTCGATCATTTTCGTTTATTTTTATAATTTACTATTATGTTTTATTTATTTTAGCTCGATTGCGAAACAAGTTCTTTCAACTTATATTAATCACTCTCGAGATCTCATTCCTAATGGAATCCATCGCCATGAAGGAGAGAGAAGAGGCAATGTGGAATTTAAATGCCTTGCCTAAGGGCACAATCGTAACAGCTACAGCGGGGCTCGAACTCCGGACCTTTCGCACATGAAGCGAACGCGCATCCACTGCACTATCACAACTTCCACTATTATTATGTGAAGTAGAATATGACCAGAAACCAGTATACATTACCATTTTGTTTGGCCTGCAATACACTGTCACATTGTTTGCGATATTTGATTCCCTCAATAGCATCTAGTATATCCTCGATAGCCGGGCTAGCACGTCCTGATGAAATAATGTACATAATGTTGTATACAAGTTACATAGATAAATCCACCTACCCTCTCTCTTAACCCATTTCATTCTGGATACCGTTCAAACAGTATTTGCAAAGAACATAGAGCCAGATCAGCCGCCACGGAACATGCCGTCTGATCAGGCTCTATGCTGTTTGTTATTCAGATGATCTTTGCTATGTAGCAAACAACATTGATCCTGATCAGCACGCAGCGTCACGGTTAACAACAGATTGACTATTATACAGTCTACATCCGTTATGTCGAATTCTCCAGTTATCTCGAAGTCGGATCAAAGTCCCGTTTCAGACACTATGAGTTTACATATAACTGGCTCCGTTTATATCGAATTTTGTTAACTCAATCTTCGGTTATGTCGAAGTATTTTGTTTGGTCCGGCGGAATTCGACATAACGGATGTAGACTGTATGCACAATGTAAATCTTGCTATTTGTAGAAACTGCATGATACAGACAGAGACCCATTCCAGAGTCTCCTCTGGTTCTTTTACGTGCACAGTGTAAAGCACCGACATGAGACCTCGGTTTAACGTCCCATCTGAAAGACTGTTAATTTTATTAGTGTCAGACGTATTATAATTCAACTAAGCCATTCAACACCAAGTAACTGACATGGACTGGTGCATTCAACACCAAGTAACTGACATGGACTGGTGCATTCAACACCAAGTAACTGACATGGACTGGTGCATTCAACACCATAACTGACATGGACTGGTGCATTCAACACCAAGTAACTGACATGGACTGGTGCATTCAACACCAAGTAACTGACATGGACTGGTGCATGATATTTTTAGACCAATAAATTAATAAGAAAATTACATTTGGACCAGTTTATTCATCAAAATGGGCCATTGTGTCTAAAAATAGTAATATTACAGGCAAAAAGTGCAGATCCTGATGAGCCTGGATCTACACTGTGTAAGCCTATTTAGAGGTATGTAGTGTTAAAAGGGTTAAAGAGATTCATTTCCCAGGTCAGTTGATAATGAAATCAAAATACATGGAGCAGTCTATTATTTTCACAAATATAAGCTGTTCATTAAAATAACCAGACTTTGGTCACCTCTATTCCTTAATTCCAGTACGGCTGCATTGAAATCTGCCTCTTCATATCCCATATCCAGACATGTACTCCTATGCTCATCTATAACAGCTGTGATCTCCGGCTCTCGCAGATTCATGTGGTTCATTGCACCTGGTAGATCCTCGCCTCGTGGCCAGGATGCACCTCCAACGGATTCATTCTCCTATTACAGATAAAAGTTTTAAGTTTTTATTTTTCAATACCTTTAGGCTAAAAAGCCCATGAGGGCAATATCTGCATGATATAGATGATCAGTGAATTAACAAATAAATATAGCAAATATTTCATATACAGTCAAAGCTGTGTTAGTGGTCACCTCCATTAAGCAGCCAACCTGTATTTAGCAGCCAGTTTCCAGATTCCCAATCAGTTGTTTTACTATATATTTGACCTCTATCATGCAGCCACCTGTGCTAAGCAGCCACTTTCTCTGACTCCCTTGGCTGGCTGCTTAAGACAGGTTTGACTGTAGAGTACATGTTAATAACTCAATGGAGGAAGGTTACAGAGTTAATGTGAAATGTTTCAATGTACACTGAATAGAACAGCATGACATATAGATATATGGAATTTGAGCAACAGGCAATATTGTGTGACAGGTTATACATGTATATCATTATTTTCCAAGAATTAGATTCATTTGACCTGTTTCTATGTACATTGAAATCAATTTCATGCAAATTCACAATATTTTTAAAATAAGAAGAATGGTTAATGCGAAACTACATCGACACTACATCGGTGAAAATGCAAATTTCGACAGAATGTAATTTCCTATGATATCGTACACTTTTTCCCGAAATATTTGCATCAAAAACGGAGTATTTCAACTAATAAACAAACATCGTACAAGCGGTTTGTTGACATCAGGAGCATGGATACCCATTGTATGAAATCCTACTTTCATTTTTGAAACAAAGACACTATTTATTGATTCAAAGTTAGTCTTTGAATGTATTCGGAGGAATTTGTAGTAGGTATTCGGAGGAATTTGTAGTAGGTATTCGGAGGAATTTGTAGTAGGTATTCGGAGGAATTTGTAGTAGGTATTCGGAGGAATTTGTAGTAGCAATTCATTTATTCGTGAACAAATGCCCTTGTTTTGCTTTTTGCGATGTAATGTCGCTTTAATAGTTGGTACACAGTGGTGATCATGTCTTTATTATAGAAAGAAGAAAAGAAACTGGTTTCGTATTTAAACATGTGTATTCGTATAACATACATACATAACATAAAATCCGCTTGATACAGTGAATATATAAGTCCCCATAAATGTTTACGTTACTGTATAAATTGGTTACTGTGACACGATGTATGTATAATTTATTATAGCATACTTTAATGATTCGTTGCTAAAACTGCGATATTTAACTGGCATCAGGTGACATTTGTATGTCTGTTGTAAATGAACGTGTGAACGTCTTGTAGAGTGAGCTTAAATTAATATCACTTTTATTCAGAAATAGAACCACTTAACAGTGTGTGTGTTTTAAGTTTATTTATCGTCGCCATAATTATGAGCGACGCCTCCTGAAGAGATTAGTCATTTTAGATTTTTGGAGCCTAGTGCAATGATACAGACAGGGACCCATTCCAGAGTCTCCTCTGGTTCTTTTACGTGCACGGTGTAAAGCACTGACACGAGACCTTGGTTTAATGTTCTATCTGAAAGACTGTTAATTTTATTAGGGTCAGACGGGGGATCGAACCTGTGATCCCTGGATTACCAGTCCAGCGTGTTACCACAGGACTACAGATCCGTCTGTACCATTTAATAATTAACAGCGATTTAATATTTAATTGATTTCATTGTTAAAGATTAATTCAATATCATGTGTGTGACTATGATAGAGGCAAAATATGTTAATCTTTATACTCTATACCTACCTCTATACCTACCTCACTTTATACTCTATACCTACCTCACTTTATACTCTATACCTACCTCACTTTATCCTCTATACCTACCTCACTTTATCCTCTATACCTACCTCACTTTATCCTCTATACCTACCTCACTTTATACTCTATACCTACCTCACTTTATCCTCTATACCTACCTCACTTTATCCTCTATACCTACCTCACTTTATCCTCTATACCTACCTCACTTTATCCTCTATACCTACCTCACTTTATCCTCTATACCTACCTCACTTTATACTCTATACTTATCTCTATACCTACCTCACTTTATCCTCTATACCTACCTCACTTTATCCTCTATACCTACCTCACTTTATACTCTATACCTACCTCACTTTATACTCTATACCTACCTCACTTTATCCTCTATACCTACCTCACTTTATACTCTATACCTACCTCACTTTATACTCTATACCTACCTCACTTTATACTCTATACCTACCTCACTTTATACTCTATACCTACCTCACTTTATACTCTATACCTACTTCTCTGTCAGCTGCAACAGTGGCTTGTATCAGAGCAATATAGTCATCTCCCTTCTGTTCCCTAGCAAACGGACAAGCTGGGAACCAACGACAATGTTCCATCCATGGATCTTCGTCCGTGCCCCAGCGTCCTAATTCGCCATCACAAGCGAAACATCGGACATGGTCTTCAAACCCTTTCATATAAAGATATGTATGACCAGTTTATTGAATATTCGAAGTTCTAAACAATAAAACAGCGCAGCGAGACAATGAAATATTTAATTACGATATAAATCAACTATTAAAATAAACATGTATACACAGGTGTACTCCCACTAAATATTATGATTTTGCTCCCAATAAGTTTAAAGCGACATTACATTTCAAAAAGCAAGTAAAATACATTTTTTCACGTATAAATGCATTGCTACTACACATTATTATGAACACTACATATGAATCAATAAACAGTGTTTTTGAGGTATACAAACTTTCAAAAGTGAAAGTAGGATTTCATATAACGATCATCCACGCTCCTGAATTGACGTGTGTTTGTCATTGGTGTCAATACTAAACATGCGATACTTTCGATTATAGATAATTTAACTAAGATTAGCCTACAAATAAATATGCATAGGCACACATGTGAGATATCACGGTATATATGTATGTTAAATCGTGTTATTCAGGATTAACGCATTGTATTATGCATGAATGTCGACCCTATTTACATTATTTTGTTATGTCAACAAACTGCGTATACGACGTTTGTTTATTTGTTGAAATAGTCAGTTGACTATTTTTTGACGCAGATATTTGGAAAATAATTATACCATATAATACGAAATTACATTCTGCAGACATTTGCTTTTTCACCGATGTAGTGTCGCTTTAAACATATTTATTTTCCACCATGTACATGATTATTTATAAACATTTAATTAAGGACTTGAACAGAAAGCTATACAGCTTACGGTTGTCCTCTTCTGACACCCTGTTCCCGATTAGTGTACATGTCGCAAAACGTATATGACACTAACTGAATGTTTTATATTATATATATATAATCAGGGCTGTGAATCTAACTCTTTTTTGAGTATATCCTACTTTTTAGTTTATACAAATTTATTTTAGCTCGATTGCAAAACAAGTTCTTACAACTTTTATTAATCACTCTCGATACCTCAATCCTGATGGAATCCATCGCCACGAGGGAGAGATCCATCGCCACGAGGGAGAGATCCATCGCCACGAGGGAGAGAGAAGACGCAATGTGGAATTTAAGTGCCTTGCCCAGGACACAATCGTAATGACTCCAGCGGGGATCAAACTTTGGACCTTTCGCACCTGAAGCGACCGTGCTAAAACGGCGTTATCACAACTTCCTACTTTTGGTCCTAATCTTGAAAACTCAATATTGTCAGATTTGGTGTAAACTGTTCAGATTTGGTGTAAACTGTTCAGATTTGGTGTAAACTGTTCAGATTTGGTGTAAACTGTTCAGATTTGGTGTAAACTGTTCAGATTTGGTGTAAACTGTTCAGAAAAGAGTTTTGTTCATTTTTAGGAGGATTTCCTTATTTTTCACAAGTCATCATTCACAGCCCTCAAATATGCACTTAAAATTGTCAAATATTAATATTACATAAGGAAACTGCCGGCGTTACCTGTATAATAAAGACCAGCTTCCGCTATCTGTCTCGGTGTCTGCGTCGTCTGACCTGGCCATCTATCAAATGATAACAAACGAGCTTGTAACGTCTGATATTCTGGATGGCGATAATTAGCAGTTATTGGGTCGACATTGTGGTGTCCTGCAACATTTATAGAAACTGTTAAAGTATAAATGCAATACCAACTCTAGTATACATCAGCCACTGGAATCATTGGCCAATGTTATGTTGGTCCCTGAACAAAGTGGTCTGTTTTCTAAGATTTCTTCATGACGACATATGTAATCATTAACCCAAACACTTTAAACTGATATGGGTGACACCTATCTTTGTTTACAATTGTATCATTATGTACTTGATGTAGTTTACAAGCATACTGGACTGTGTTACACAACTTGAACTTGAATATCAAAAGTATGTACATAGTATAGAGCACAATTGTCAACAGTAGGGTGTATTGATCTATAGTGACATAGTTTAATGATAAATAATTGTTATTAGGTTAAAAACAATTGTGTGTGTGTGCGTGTGCGTGTGCGTGCGCGTGCGCGTGCGCGTGCGCGTGCGCGTGTGTATGGATATTTATGTGTATATATATTTGTTTTAATAATACAATATATTCTAATTACATGTAATTAATAATACACACACTTGTCTCAATTTATAGAATGATGTATGTTAGTTTTATTATAACCGCCATGTTATTTGAATTGTTTTAGACATAAAACCTACCAGTCATACTCAGCATTGAGTGTTGTGAGCAATATGTTGATGTATAGATAATAATGCATGACAATTCCAAGGCATAGCTTGTATAGTTATACACATCACAAACTCGAACAATTTGCCTTACAGTTTGGGTATCTTAGAACAAGCGGTTTTGGAGTTTTCTTTATTATAAAAATAAACGCCAATAAGATTATATAACTCTTGTGTTTGATTGAATTTGTTTTTTCTGTTTTATGGACAGTTTTGTTTAAACGTTATTTATTTTACAACGTTTGCAATGTAAGTTTTAACAACTTATATTAATCACCCTCGTTTGCACGGATGAAAGCGTAAATGTGGTCATTCGTGTGGAAGAAAACTGGAGTACCCTGAGAAAACCCACGTGTCCGATCTGGCGACCATCATACCATCTCACATACTTCCTGGTCCAAGGATCAAACCCGGGTTGCATTGGTGAGAAGCGAGCGTGTTAATCACTGCGCTAATCGGACGGACAGTTTTGTTGGTGGTTATGTGACATACAACAAGTTTGATATCCTGATCTAAATCAGTACAACACAATATACCATTCCTCTGCATCTGCTGACTGTATGGTGCGTCTTCTGACTGCAGTTGTCTCTGAAAGAAAGAAATCTACTATTGAGCATCTGTATTTCATTAATATAGTCTCAACAACAACAACAATGGCTGTCCGATTAGCACAGTGGTTAGCTTGTGAGAGTTTGTGGACCACAAAATTTCGGAAGCATTATTTATTTGCAATGTAATGTCACTTTAAATATTAGGTATTTATTTGCAATGTAATGTCACTTTAAATATTAGGTATTCTTATTAGTGCAGTTACTTCAACAATTTCATTGACTAAGTAATATCTGTACATCGGTCTTTAGGGTGCAGTACCAAGATATAGACTATTAGTGCAGTGATTAGCTATGCCATTTGAATTGCAAAACAGGCGTGGCCAAAGCAAAACCGAATGTTATGCATATGTATATATGCCATTTGAATTGCAAAACAGGCGTGGCCAAAGCAAAACCGAATGTTATGTATATATGCCATTTGAATTGTGAAACAGGCGTGGCCAAAGCAAAACCGAATGTTATGCATATGTATATATGCCATTTGAATTGTGAAACAGGCGTGGCCAAAGCAAAACCGAATGTTATGCATATGTATATATGCCATTTGAATTGTGAAACAGGCGTGGCCAAAGCAAAACTGAATGTTATTATTCAAAAACTTGCTACTCAAGTTCTGATTGAGAGACAATGCTTCCTTCCTTGACAGATAACGTCGGATTTATCCCAAGATGTATATTGGTCCTTTTATATGGAATCCTTCGATTTTACTGTTTTCTATTAACCAGATGTTGTGGTATGATAAGATAAATGTGTGTTAATTAATTGATAAATGTATCAATTTGATAATATACTGTAGGACATCTTTCGAGATTTAAGGATTGTAAGACGAGAGAATGGATGAAAATGGATAGAATATGCTGCAACGATAAAAACAGAGGAAACCAATTAAGAAGACCAATCTACTTTTATGAGCATTCAGGGGCAGTAACTGACCAATGTTTCTACAATTCTTAAGCCATACCTTCAAAACAGAAACTTGTAACGGTCCGATGGCTTGTTGAAGATGCGGACAATTCCAGGAATGTTTAACATGTTCCTTAACCGGATCGTCTCCGGCAGAAAAGTCCTTTAGCCCAATTCCACACTGGTAGCACCGTACAAGATCTCCATTATCTGTTGAGTTTTGGTATAAAAGCAAGAAGTGTTGTATAGACATTTCTTTACATGTTTGCGGACGCAATCCATCCAATGATAATAAGGCAGAAGTCCAGATGTTCTACCGTTGCATCTAGGTTCACTTAACAATATATCTACTATCGAGGAGTTGTTCAGTAGTCTAATGGTTAATGTGCTGGACGTTTGAACCAGAAATTCCGCCATCAAATACACCACCAATAAAATGATTAATTACATTAGTCTTTCATATTACCCTTTAAACCAATGTCCTGTGTATCAGTTCTTTTTACCTCAAGAATGTTACAGCATCCGAGAAGCCTCTGAAATATGAATCTCTATATCGTGCATAATGTCACAAAACCTAACATGACATGGGAATTGTTATGCCTACCGAAGACTTATGTTATATTTCGGGTTTTACGCCTGCATCAGCACCATTTTGGGCTATATCGCCGGCGGGCAGTTTACCTAACAACACCTTTCCTGGGCAGGCTCCAGCAGTTAACCAGTACTTGGGTGCACCAACCTCCGTAAGAAACTGCCAACTTTTTCATATAAATGAGACACGGTCTGAGCGGGGCTCGAACCCGTGACCATCAGTGATGATAGGTTACAGTGGTATACAAGTCAGCGACCTTAACCACTCGACCACGGAGGCGGACCCTACCGAAGATAAATAAATTTCCAACTATACCGACCATATCGCAATTCCAATAAGGACATAATTTTACATGTCATAACTACTTTATCAGGCCCTGAGGTTATAAAAATGTTCTCCAATCTCAAAACTCAATCTCATGTGTCCGATTGGTTCAGCTGACAGTAACACTCAGAATCAACCAATCAGATCATTTGACCAATCAGATCATTTGAGCTTGAGTTTGAGATCTGAAAAAAGAGTTTTAACCTCGGGGCCTTGTCTCTCATATTTACACCAATGTAGGCGACATGTTCTTACGATTAAGGCAATCAGCTGTGTAGAATAAAATTAATTCGTATCTGGACATTATTCAAAATGATTATATGTATTAATAGTTACATACTTGTAAAGAAAAATCCTGCTGCTGCAAGTGACTGGGTATCTGGGCTGCTCATAGTCCAGCGTGCATACGATCTAAGTCTGTCCGAGTAATCTACATAATCCGGGTATCTCGGCTGATGTGGAATACCGGAAGTGCCTGCAACCGCATGGCGGACAGATTCACGATTATTTGAAAATCCATCCCTCACCACGGCAGTAGTAGGACCATAGACGCCGCACATAGACTCCCCGGTTAATCTATCTGATAGGGTTGCATGTGCGTCAATAGCTAACCTAGACATTTGATCTGAATTGAATGTCAAGGACAAACCATTCGAAAATGCGAATTCACTCCTATTTACATCACTCTGTTCCGCTGAAACCTGCTGGGAATAATGGTCATTCATTGTTATGTCTTCATAATGAACTCACACAAATAAGTATTATATTGTCTTCCAAACCGTGTATCTGATAAGCTACCTGTCCAATATTAATGATATGAAGTCCTTGAAAGTTTGAACCATCCGACTGTTAGCATTCATTTAACACATCAATGGCATCAGCAATCCTTACAAATAAGTGTTTCGTACATTGTTTCCTCGTGTAGCTTCTCAAGGAATGGAATTGTTCGTTGACACGTGGGGCAAAGCAGAAATGGTCACATCTGGTAGTATGTAGACAAAGAAAGTGTCGTACACATAAGACTAAGTCCCTATATTTTCAAACTTTAGTTTTATTTTAATAAAATCGTCAATTTCGTTGGCCACTAAAACCAACATACTTCTTCGTATAGAATTATGCTTTCTTCAATAGATCAGATACGTTTAAGTCCAAGCCCTATCAACATCCTTTATGACTGTGTTTGCAGAATGTATGTGTTGTTTTGGTTCATGTGCATTACTAATATCAGCTTTGTGATTGCATTCACATACTAGACTATTAAGAATATTGTGTTCACTGTTTCAGTTCAGTCCTTGTTATACAAGTTTAAGAAAGTACATCAATGGATATCTCAATAGATACATAGCACGTCGTTGATACGTCTATAAGTGGAGTATGTTACTCCCTCTGTCCAGGGTTCTACGATTCAGCATGGGGTGAGAACCGTCGGTACTGCTGGTGTATTGATGATGCGCATGCGCTTCTCTTGTGTCTCGTGCAGCTATTGTCCGAGCTTTAATAAAGTGCACCCATAGAGGACAACTGGATCGTAGTTTATCGTAACGATGTTTCATCGAGAAACATCTTGTTAGAAGGCCTATTATTACTTCATTGGAAATGTATATCCTGCCGGTTAGCTGTGCCAACTTTGTTATCTGGTCTCTGCTTCGCATTTCTGTATCATTCAACGGTTTAGTGTATCCACCTGGTAACAAATGAATTCAATCATAGTCGGTAATCCAGCAAGCATGTGACGTTAATCTGAGTTTGACGCCGAATTTAGGTAGGATTTATAAATTCAATTGACGTCAAATTCCAACGTCAGACTCACGTCATAGTACAGGAAGTTCCTTAGAATTAAGGCTCGCTTGTAATGCCTATATATAGCATATATACGAAATATGTACAATAAAACAATGTACATGAAAAGTAGCAAGGACAAACCAAGTGTTGAATGCTAGGCAACTGATCCACGTATTCTACTTTAAATTCATAACTAAGTATCGTGGAAGTCGTGATAGCTCAGTGGTAGCGCGTTCGCTTCACGTGTGAAAGGCCCGGAGTTCGAGCCCCGCTGGAGCCGTTATGATTGTGTCCTTAGGCAAGGCATTTAAATTCCACATGCCTCTTCTCTCTCCCTCGTGGCAATAGATTCAATCAGGAATGAGGTCTCGAGAGTGATTAGTATAAGTTATAAGAACTTGTTTCGCAATCGAGCTAAAATAAAGTTGTATAAACTAACTAAGTATACATTCAGCATCAAAGAAACATGTAATTCAAATTGTCACCATTTCGAAACAATGGTTGTATGGTCTTTTCGAAAACCATTACGTAACCAGTCTACAAGTTTGAGGCGTTTCCAGTTTAATGATCCCCACTGACGTTGACTAAATATTGTTTTTAGTAAGATTGTGGAAGAAATAGTTTAACAATAGACTGGCACTGGGTCTTAGCCGGGATTTAGAGGAGGAACGTACCGGTATTGTATGCTCAATTTGCGGGGACATAGACATGTCTTCCTGTGCGTGTTTAGTCGATCTAAGCGTTTAACCAGTAATAAGCAATGTGTGTGATGTGTCTTGTTCAAGTACATTACATACGTGCCCTAACAGAGTATCGAACCCGAGACCACGGATTCCAAAACCGGCACTAAACAACGAATATAGAACGGGGGTGTGGTAGCGGAAGTCCCCATCATACTGTCATAAAGTGACACTTCCAGGGTAATGTTCCAAACTTTGAAACCAACCATGAAACTGTATCTTTATATAAAAAGGTAATATATTGTTGTAAACGGAATATAGGAACTGCGGTGTGTGCTCCCGGACCCCGGTGCTTCTTGGGGTCGATGGTCGGGAGTGGTCCAGGCATACTGGGATCGAGACGGTGCTCTGATCAAAATTATCAAAGAAAATGTGCAGTAATCTCCAGAAATTAGTGTCTCTTCATGTCGTCCGAACTCCGACACATCAAGCTAGTATGAACTTCATATTTTGATAAAATGTTAAGATATAAGAAGTTGGAAAATCTTAAAAATGACGGAGATTGTATATGCCCATAGCGCACCAAACTGCCTACATAGTTCTGGCATTCTGGCCGATGCGAGAGCTTACTACAATTAGCCTACACATAACGATCTATCTATATGTAACTAGGTGGAAATCCATAAAGTTCCTTACGAGTTATGCGTTGTCTCCCCTTGACCGATAGGCAGAGTCATCCGTGGTCTGTTGCCGTATATGTAATATTCTAATAAACTGGTTTTCACTGGATTCTGTTTTCCTGAGGTGACATTCGTATGTTATTGAGTGTTCAATAAGTCTACGTATAGGATATATCACGAATTGGCCGTTCTATATTCGTTAAGACGGGCCACGTACATAAGTAGGTCGCGTCTATACGATTTAGAAGTGAGAAATGTGGCGTTTTCATTGGACCATGTGTCGTTGTCTAAATTAATTTAGTTGTTGTCAACGGCAACCTTGGATTTGAAGATTGGTTACTTTGTGTATGCTTTTAGTCAGTGGCGGCCGGTCCATGGGGAGTAGTTGGCTAATAGACTAGCCAGGGGCCCCGGGCCCAAAGGGGGCCCCCGAAGACCAGAAGGGGAAAAAATAGGAGTTTTCTGAGGCCCCCTCTGGAAAGTTGCCTCAGGATGCACAATCTCATGTACACGAACTGAGAAACGTTTGCGCGCTCCGCTCGCTGAAAATCGATTTTTCTACCAAATCTCGGTTCCGTACTTTTCCGGGGTTTCCCCCGATAGGCCTAAACATATTTTATTAAACCGAAAGTACTAACGCGATGTCAGTTGAAGAACCGAAAAAACACTCGTGGTCTCAAGAAATCCCAACGACAAAGATTGAGGAAATATCGGAGTTTCAAGTTAATAAATTATTTTATAATTTTGTTATATGTCAGTGAAGTACACTGTTGTTTCTGTTTCTGTTTCTGTTATTGTAATAGTTTTTTTAATTTTATTTCCTTATTAAAGAACCTACCCCAACCCACAGGGATTCGGCACGTTTGGGGGTACTAGTATATATATTTAAATATATACTAGTACCCCCAAACGTGCCGAATCCCTGTGCCCCAACCTAGCGTCACTTGGATATGTTATCATATGTATACTTCAAAACCCGAGTTCCCAGAAAAAGCAATGGCAGCGGTCGATTCATGCAGTCATATATGAGAATACCTTCAATTAATGAACAACTGAATTAGTGTCCAATTCCACTCTAGAGTGAAGGACTTGGCGTTTTTCTTCCCCAATTTATGGTCGGCCCGGTGTGTTTTGTGTCCGAGGGGGGGGGGCATGCTAATTATAGCCAGGGGCCCCGGTATACGTTCGGCCGCCACTGCTGTTAGTGTGTTTATTTATATTTCAACACGTGGGTCATACAAACAACGAGTATCCATAAGGACAGTGCAGATAGTGACGTCATTATGTGTACAAGGGGCGTAATTCAAAATCCTTTGTCTATATTAAATCATCAAATTTGACACATACATAGTTGTCAGTTCAACTTGTCACCCACAACGGGTCCGTTTTAAATTAAAAATACGCATGACATCTCTTAGACAACCCTTTCAGCTGTCATATTAATTTTTAAAAAGTATTATCGTGTTTACTTCCGTATACTGGCAAACACATGACACGTCAACATAATAAACATAATGCAAGCTGCAGCACGGAGGAATACAATTTATGAGAATCAAAGGCAATTATTTTAATAAAATGCTACCAATAGAGCAATTTAACAAACAAAATATACCACATAAAAAGCACAACATACCATTTTAGGTAAGGACGTAAGCTCCCTACAAACATAGCCTCAATCGGAAGATAATGTTTATTTACATATAGCCTAGTGGACTAAATATGTTGGTTAAATGATCCGGACATAATTACAACATAAATTATTTTGTGTCTACAAACTTGAAATAGCATAAGATTTCATAAATCAGAAAGTTCCCGGAATGTTCATGTTGGGAAAAACATTTTAGGGACATTTTCTGATTTTTTGGTAATCAGAAAAGAGTTTCTGGAATCTTTTTTTTGTGGGTCTTAATAACCGTTTGATAGAAATTCGAATAACTACACACAAATGTTATCCACAATGAGAAAATGTGATCTGTAGAAGAAGCAGGTCTCTATGTGCAAGGTCAAGGTCATATATAAAGGTATAAAATGAGAACAAAATGTGCATTAGCGGCCATATAGCCACATCCAGTAAATGAAGAACCAAATAGCTTCACACAAATGTTTACAATTATACGGCGATGTGGCACACACAATACTTGGGTATCTTGATCCAAAGTCAAGGTCACACTAAGAAGTCAAATTCAAAAATGGGAATAAATCACCTCAAAATGGACAAATCTCGAAAAACAGAGATACATTTGTATTGTATACAAATGGAGTTATATATAACCAGACTTTAACTAGATTTGTCAGTAAGTTGTCATAATACCCCCACGTCAGCTATGGAAGTAGAATTGTCTAAGTCCATGACCTTCACCCTGGTGTAAGCGAGGGTCGTAGATTCACCGCAGGATGGTGGATGATTGCCATACGCATGCATGTGCATAGTATCAAGTCATGCCGTTAAAGGAAACGAAATATGTTCATAATGTACGAGACTTTAAGTTTTGTGATGGACGGACAACCTGATTCCAGTATATCCCAACAAACTCGTTGCGTGGGGTGTAACACTAGTTTTATTTGAGCAATATGATTTGTTTTTCAGAATACTACTCCTACCATTGTGCAAAAGATAGTAAAAACAAACATCTATTTGCACGAATAAATATTGTCATATATAAATAGAAATGTATTTTATAAATACATTTATTTATTTATATATATGATACATTGTTAACCAGGTAAGATTATGATTTTATGTAATATGTATAATCGTCTGCTATGTAATATGTATAATCGTCTGCTATTATTTTCGCGCCTAAATTATCAGTTCTCTGTTTGCGCGGGAACGTTTCACTACCGAGTGCAGGTAGCCAGTTATGTAAGAATATAGCCGCTTTATAGATGACAGAGAAACAAGTCATAATATTGTATAACATCACAGATGTTTGGCGCCGCTATGTCTGTTATAGATGTTAATTTTGCTATTTAAGAAATGAGAAATGATGAAGAAATTAGTGCATTATTATCCTGCCAAGGAGGCATTTAAGGAATAAATGTAACTCACTTTTAAAGATAGAAACTGTTTCTATGATAGTTAGAAAAATTAATATTTAAAGAAGTATTAACTCTTAAATATTAAAGTCGTATTAAATACGTGAACGGAAGATAATTAGGCCGTGTAAGAAACGATTGTTTTGGCTAATATATCTATTGGAATAGTTTGTTGAAGGAAGGAAATTAATTTAGTCATATGGGACTAATATGAACATAAGGAAATAGTGAGGCGAACAATAAGATACGAGATATTACGAATATACGATACATGTTATAAGATAAATTAAAGTCGATTGTTATAAATTATATTATACAAAGGAAAATGATAGACTGTGTTGAGTTATAAATTATTGAAGGATCATAGAGAAATCCCCTAGACAACGCCAGCGAGTCTACGATAGGATAGACCCTGGTTAGAGCATTATTGAAGGACCGTAGAGAAACCCCCTAGACAACTCCAGCGAGTCTACGATAGGATAGACCCTGGTTAGAGCATTTATACCGGACAATATAATAAGAGAAAGAGAGGATTGCCACACCAGTCTAACGTACATGCCCGAATTGTTTATCCAGACCGGTGTATCAGATACAATCCACAGAATGTTATATAACCTTCCCAGATAATATGGAAATTAGTAACAGTTATATTACTATCATAGTATTAGCCTGTTAGAATATACCCAAATCAGAATACGCATGCGCATATATGGTGACTATGGTCTGATATAATAATGTTCTGAAAATTGGAAGATTACAAGTTTGCGGAATTTGTCTGCTGCATACATCTACGCACAAGTTGGGGCATATATGCAAGATTGAATAGACTTTTCACATTATACACTTATAATATATTTGTTTGTGATTTGATCTACTGTGAGTACATTGACCGGTGAGTACCGGTTGATTGGAGCAAGCTCCTTCACAGTTACAGCACACCATCGAACACTTCATGCCCACTTTCCCGCAGTTGCATGACATACTTCTGCAACCATAGTCACCAGGTTTTGCACTTATTATCGAGGAATAATGTCATTCTGAGTTCATTGCTAGAATTGATATCAGTATCTGTGTAGGCGAGTATCATAGCATTGTCACAATCTTTCCTAATCTCGTCCTGTGATAGTTCGTCTGGAGGTTGTTGAATTGTTGTGCGCTTTCTCTAAATGTGTCAGATTTGTTAAAACACTTCAAAGCAGCGGCTATACCGATCCCGCTTGGTTTCGACAGAGTGCCACACCCAATCATTGCATGGATGAACAGTATATGTCTACTTACGTTAACGCTTAGCGTGCAATGTGCAATGTTCACAAACTTATTGTTCCTCCATTCACTTGCAAGATGCTCTGTGAAACCATGATCTTCAACATGATAACACAGTAAAACTAGTAAATCGGTATCCTCCACAACAACCACCGTGTCCAGTAATGTTGAATAGTCTACTGCTATTTGACACTATCATAATCTGTATCCACTTTTGCTTTTGTGACGTCAACTCCAGCGTCTTCAAGTATCACCGCCAACGGGTCCATGACGTTCTGCTTAATGGAATAATTCAATATGAAGGTCTGTTTCTTTGTGTTCATAGCAGGTCTCCCTGTACTCTGACCTCGGCTCCTACATGACCCCCCCCCCCCAGTTCGTCTTCTGTGTGTGTTATTGTTCGGGCCAGTGGATAGCCGTCAAGACAGCATGGCTGTTTGGGTATTTGTTCTGACATATTTCGCCTACAGCTCAGAATATGTG
This sequence comes from Archivesica marissinica, assembly GCA_014843695.1. Lineage (NCBI taxonomy): Eukaryota > Metazoa > Mollusca > Bivalvia > Venerida > Vesicomyidae > Archivesica > Archivesica marissinica. Next base: position 78,826,720 of record CM026387.1, on the reverse strand, counting down.
CCCCTTGGCCAATTTAGCTTTTGAATGAGGTAACCTCCATCAATCACATACTTCGTTTCAACATGATCGGGTTCTACTGTCATTGATCAGTGTATGTTTAGTAATTTCGTGTGCTAATATTGATGTGTTGGCTTGTCTCAATAGATGTGTACTTTCAAATGAAGTGAGTAGATGCACAATTCATGTGCACAGAAATTCTGCAGATCATCTACTGGCACAGAACCCTTGCGCGGCCGTGATTAACCTCTGGAAGAGAAGCTGCGGGTCAATCTCCATCTCGTTATCGCAATCATGCACACGTGCGTTATCGCTCATAGAAACAACCTGTGACTTTTTACTAAACTTACTATCTTGGACTTTCTTCCCTTCCATGTCTTTCACAATTTTCATACCCACTTCCCGCCCTTTGTCCACATTTGCTTTCTCTTCTGCCACAACATCACTAGCTATACTTCTCAACGATTCTTCTTCTGTGAACGGGTTTCTGTCTTCAATGTATCCAAATATGTTCTTTACATCAGCACTATCCCGGCTCTTCCATGATTAGCCACACTCTTGCATTGTATAATATATTTCTGAGCATGCTGGTCGAGACATGATCAACTGAGCCGTCTCAGCATCATCCATCCCTTGTCCTCTTGTTAACCCTCCGACTGACTTAACACTCCTCATCAATACCTGTTATATAAGTAATTAGTTCCGTAGACAAGCCTGCCCAGTATCTGTCATATCTCCTAACCACATGCCTATGCATTCATTTTCATGAAGTTCTTGTGAACATTCAGATGTGTTGTTGGTAAGGTCAGCATTTTATTCAGACAAATGTATGTAGATTTTGCATATACAGTGTGACCTGTCGCTACAAAGAATGGCAGCTTGTCTAGTAACGATTGTAAGTACAGCAGCCAAGCAAACTTGTATAGCCTCTAACACACATTATTCTAGACGTTCTTATGTGCTGCTGAGGGGAATTAAATGAAACACGTTTATGTTGCACCTAATTTGGCAAAGACCCAGCAGCTAGTGTATCCAGTGATTGTGACAGTAGTCGTTTATTCAATCAGGTCGGTGAAACATACACGTGACGAGTCTGAATATACATATATATATGTGTCCGTACAAAATAATGATGATGAATGGTGTTTTATGGTAGATCAACCAGTAATACTAAAACCAGCTTCTGGATTGAACCAGTTCTGTACATGTGATAATTGTCAAGAACCAGGAAGCTGATGAATTAGAAATGGTACGAAGTAATCCGAGCACAGAGCAGTACCGGTTACTGGTGCGAACTGGACTAGATTGACCAAAGTTGATATAAAATTACAGAAATAACTGATGTCACTACGTGTAACAATTATATCATATGCGTGATATGATACTGTTTTAACTTCAGGACAGGGACTAGTGTGGACCTTCCTTGTTTCCTCAGTGGGGAGGCCTAGTAATTCTGTTTTCAATTTTCTGTATGTAAATTCCGAATCTCCCACCTGTTCTTTGTTCAACTTCTATATACCTTCATTATCCTATTCATTTTGCTTTGCCTAATTGTATAATCTGGGGTAAATGTCACATCTATGTATTTGGATGTACATGTACTATTTTTCAAGTTTGGTTGGGCTTTCAACATCCTGTACTTCTCTTGTTCAATACTTATTTCCACTTATGTTGGTCTTGATCATTCACCTTTTTTCCCTAACCTGCAACATTGTTTAATGTCTGAAATACCAATGTTCATAACTTCACACATTTCTACAATCCGTTCTTTGTCGTTCAACTAGACATGTTGCTGTTTCTTCATCATGTACTTGCTCTAGATCAGTGTCAACGTTTTTCCTCTGTGACGTTAAACAAAATAAGAGTATATGTTGTAGTTTCTCTTTACCTCTTTCTTTCAAGCATATAAGGCTCTATCTATGTGCAAACCTATGCTCAAACCATCACACCCATCAAAATACCACAACATATTATCGCATTGGTTACTGGCGACTAGTTATTCATAAAAAACCGATGACAAACCTGAATGTGTCAAATAATACCAAGAGTTACATACATGTTACTTCACACTGAGTTCCTGGTTCTTGGTCAGATAGTTCATCCTTACATACTGAACAACTATTAATGTCTTTTAGTTGTATGTATGTATGTTCCTTTAATGTCAAACCCCTCTCGGGGACTTAGACATGTTTTCCTGGGCAGGCTTAGCCGACCTAAGCGATGAACCCGTACTAAGCAATGTGTGTGAGGTGCCTTGCTCAATGACACTACATACGTGGCCTGACCGAATATCGAACCCGGGACCGTTCGATTCCAAATCCGACGCTCTACCACCGGACCACGGACACCACACTTCAGTATACTAGTGGTCTAACATCGTTGAGCAGTTAGATGATTTCTAGTTAGATTGACATTCTTTGTAGTGTATACATAGGGATAAACACGGTTATTTGTCCTTACTCAAAACAATAATAAAATAGTATTACTAAACAGAGCAATAACAACACAGGACGTGTCACAGTTGCAGTGTACAAAAACAGACAGACAATACAGAAATACAGTACAGGCAGGCGCAGGCAGTCATACTATAATAAATATAAACAAAATTGTTTCTGTTATTTCGAAATAACAGAAAAATATGTAGAGGTCTTATTTGGTTTGCTTTCTTAGTTGACCTTTTTATGTGAGTGTCCCACGACAGGTTATTTGAGATATCCAAGGTATTTGGCTGAGGTGACAGACTCAAATAGGACTCCATGAAGTTCATATTGACTGGGAATAGGATGTTTCCTTCTGGTGACGTGGATAACTTGGAGGGACTAAATTCGATGTCCCATTCCAACTCCCACTCTTCTCATCTCTTAAGATCGTTTTGGCGTGTGGCCGATTCATTTGCAGATGATAGATAGACTGCAGTATCATCTGCAAAGATACGGACTTTGGAACTGATGTTTTCTGGGAGGTCGTTTATATAGGCTAGGAAAAGCAGGGGTCCAAGTACGGATCCCTGTGGGACTCCAGAGGAATGGAATCTGAACTAATACCATTATGGACAACTGACTGGAGTCTATTATCTAGAAAACTCTTAATCCACCTTAATGTTTGACCTCTGACTCCATAGTCATGCATTTTAGTAGTACTTTCTCGTGATTGACCTTATCGAACGCCTTACTGAAGTCTAATAGGATGAGATCTACCTGATGCTTATTGTAGACCAAGAGGTAACCAAGTCATTGATTAGCATTACTAATTGGGTCACGCATGGCCGTTTTTCTCTAAAACAATGCTGCAAATGGTACATAATACTGTGGTTAGTGAAGTGTTTTACGATCGAGGAGGAAACTAAGTATATCTTCTAGAACCTTGCATAGAAAACATGTCAGTGAGATAGGCCTATAGTTAGCGGGGTGTGACTTGTCCCCTTTTTGTAAATGGGAGCAACATTTGCTGACTTCCACTGGGCCGGCAGTGATCCTTCGTTGAGGGGAGGGAGGCCATTCCAATGTAATGGGTTAATATAGTTAATATGGTGCGTGTGACCTAAATGTTACTAATGCATTCAATTACGTATGTACATTGTATGTTTTATTGATGCCAAGCACCTTGTGGGGACCTTGACATGGTTTTTTTTGGACAGGCTTAGCAGACTTAAGTCACTAACAAGTACTGAGATGCCTCACTCAGTGACACTATATGTGCCCCAAACTAGTATCAAACCCGGGACCCTTTGAATCCAAATAAGACACCCTACCACTGTACCACTGGACACTGGACGACACACTAAGTAATTCTCTGAACCATATAACCCATATACATTCGTAGGAACAGATATTGCGTCTAACTACTGGTAAATATCAAGATTATGTGACACTTGGGTGTGTCATTCCTATACGCGTGTAATGCATATTTACGTTTGTTTACCTGTTAGTCTCGTTTTGGCGAAAGTAGGTCAAAACGGTGCGCACTATATCATAAGCCAAACCGTGTTTCCGTGTATTGTGTTTATGTAGAGGTCATATATTTATAGGACTAGTCGAATACCAGGTATTCCAAAAGATCTAAAAATAGAATCATGGGAAACCAACCTAAACATATTTTCTGAAATACGGAGTGATTTCTATATAGATGATCTGCATAACATAAACACATACAGCTCTAATTCTTAAAATATATATGAATACTTCGGAGTGATTGTTGCATAATTTATATTAGGTTGCCTATTACATTGCAGCTTGTCATTCTGATTCAGTTTGTATGCAGCCTATAATCTTACTAATAAAATTACTATTCAATACATGCCCGTCCCACCCGATCATTGAGCTATATATAGGTGTGTTCATGTGTGTTCATGTGTCTGCATGTTCTCAGTCTGTTCTTTCTACACTATCATTGTTGGTAGCTCTTACTTTATTTCAACTTGCAAACAGTGCAGATAAACAGCACGTCTTATGTAAAATATTTACTTAAATAACCCTACATGCAGCAGATCAGGTTATTGTTGAATATGTTAACTAAATGTATCTGCGACACTGCCTTTATGAAAGTTTATCGTAAACGTAGCTGTGAACTCATAGGCTATACATGCATATAGTAGATAATGTTCATAATAGGCTAGCTGATACATAGTAGATATGTGTATATACATGTAGCATATAGCAAGGTGTAAGCAATTACCTGTCAAATGACTACGCGAGAACCAAATAATCATTGCCGTTAAACCGCTCCGTTTGTGTACACAACTACTCCATTTGAATGTGCATGAATGAGAAATGTGAAATCGAGGCTCATTTTTGAAAAATATACGATACATGGCGCTATTTATTTTAGTTCATAAACATATACACGATAACGTACCAAGCTACATAACTGACTTATTTCCAACAACTGTTGACGAAGTAAATCCGTACAATTTAAGAAACAATACAGATTTTGTTACTTTAGCAAGGCGAACTGAAATTTATTCAAAATCTGTATTACCATCGTCAATAAAACTGTGGAATGAATTGGATATTAATATTCGTAATATAAATACATTGTCGTCATTTAAAGGGAGGTTGAAAGAAATCTTCAAACCACCAATAGTACCATCATTTTTTAAATCTGGAAATCGACGTCAGCAAGTATATCATGCTCGCATTCGAAATTCTTGTAGCAACCTGCATTCAGATCTTTATAATAATCATTTGCGCGATAGTCCAAAATGCTTGTGTGAACTTAACGAATATGAGGATGCGGAGCACTATCTATTTCGCTGTCTATTCTATGTAAATTCCAGACGCGTACTATTCGTAAACACTCGTACTTATCATCCCTTAAATACAAGAAAACTACTGTTAGGCTTCGAAAACTTAGCGGACAATGAAAACGAATATATTTTCACACAAGTTCAAACATATATTAAAACGACTAAACGCTTCGAGTAAATAACCACATGATCTGTATATATATACATAGACTGTTCTCTTGTGACGATCTATGTTAGGGTGTGGTGACGGGTGTGGCTGGCTGGGTAACGTTGTATGGTGGGACACTTGATAGGAGTAGCTATTACAGTTACATTTCCTAAACTTTTTTGGTTTGTTTATTGTTGTTTTTTGTTTCTAAATTCTTATTATCTAAAATGCTGCTTATTCTCTTAATCATTTTACCCTTTTTCTATTAGTATCATTAAATTAGTAAAGTACTAGCACAACTCTTGTATTCAGTCTCTTTGTTAATTACAATCTAGTCTTATGGGGAGGGCCGTAACTAATGTTGTTAAAACTTGTGGCCCAACCCATTTGCTTCAACATATAATGACAATCCTTGAGCAAACAATGCCACAAATCATGCATTATGGATAGTTATACATGTTTGTTCATTTGTTTTGTATTGTACATTGTATATATAGAATGCAATAAAATATGATTAAACTAACTAAACTATTTATTTTAGTGCTCTATGCAAGTATTTGTGGAGAATGTAAGAATCAAGATTTGACATCTAATATTGAAACCTAGGTTTTACCTTTTCAATGTTTATAAGATTGGATTTTCCCAGACATACTAGCTATTTACAACAATTGATCAAAATCGAAAGTAAAATCTCTAACGCTGCATAATTTAGATATGAATCATTTGGTGTAGCTATAATATAGCATATATGCCACACCATATCAACGGAGAAAGCCAATAAAAGGTTAATGTCAATATCAATTACTGAACCAGACATTATAGGAGGAATATGACTACATCGCCGCAAGGGGTTTGACATCTAGGGAAGATAGACTGACGACAACGATTATGATTTACTTAATGTAGATGTCATATTATCTGGGCGTCTCGGTGTTACATGTCTATTGTGTCCATGCCTTACCACTTCTAACGAATAGTGAAGGGGTATTTTTTACGTTTACTTATCGTCGCTACCAGTTGCCCAAATGAGCGACGCATATAGTGAAGGTTGGTCGTGTGTCCCTTACTATAATTATGGTCGACATACAGAAGATCCCTGTATCACACGCTGCTCTGTTACGAAATGTGCTAATAAAACTAACAGTCTTTCAGTCGGGACATTAAACCGAGGTCTCGTGTCGGTGCGTTACACCGTGCACGTAAAAGAACCAGAGGAGATTCTAGAATAGGTCTCTGTCTGTATCATTGCACTAGCCACCAAAATCTAAAATGACGAATCTCTTCAGGAGGCGTCGCTCATATGGGCAACCGGTAGCGACGATAAATAAACGTAAAACACACACACAGATGTGTCATGTACGTCGTGTGAGGGTCAGTCAAGTAGCATTAACATTTTCTAAAACATGTGGGTTATGCAGCATACTAATAATTACATATCGATTTGTTGATATATTTTGTCTGGTCAGTCATATAAATATATATTAATTCCGAGATCATTAATTGGGTAGTATTGAGTTTCTGATACTATCATTTTGCCAGATGTAAATTAGTGAAAAATCGACAGACTGGAACCCAGGCTACTGGATTTGTAGCACACATTTAAAATTAATGCTACGGAATACTCATTGATATTAATATCAATACATATCATTCTCTAAACTGGCTACCAGTCAATAATCGTGTAGATCAGATTGTTTCGGGCCATGTGTTATATGTTAAGCATGGATTGGCCCCTGAGTATTTGGGAGAACATTGTGTTCCACAGGACACTGTTCATTCATACAGGACCAGGTTACGTCACAAGGGTGTTTTAGTTTAAACATGATTTATTTCAGTACTTGTACATGTAATCAAGAAATGAACATTTTACATATAATTTAACAACAGTAGACTGAAAGGGATTAGAACGAAAGAAAACTTATATAGTTCTTTTCCCTATCAATTGATTGATATACAATAGGCCGGAGCATAATATGTATAGCATTGAAAATACGTGAAATATATTCTAGGTATACATGTATGCTAAAGATTTTCAGAACTTATTGTATTAGTGAGTCAATAGTTTTGGATGCAAAAAAGAATATGGTTAATATTTAAAGGAATATTTGAAGAAAGTTCAAGAACATGAACTATCAAATCGGAGCACGAGAAGAAAAAGAGATTAGTATAGAGAAAAGTGGTTGAATAGGATCGGTTGTTGTGTTAATAAAATGGTGTTTTTGCTGTCCCTTAGGTCAAAGGTTTTGGGTCAAAGTCCTTCTGTTATACAGGATGCTCATTATGGAACAAGTTGCCAGCCTGTATAACGCAGAGTGATAAATAAATTATCTACTTTTAAAACAACTGTCATAAATTATTTGTTGGATAATTTTTCATAATTTTAAATTTATGTTGTATGTTTTTCGGCATAGGATTTAGTTTATTCTAATAGTAATTTTTTTCAATTGCAATTCCTTTAGTATTAATATTATTTTAATCCTTAGAAACCAGTATTAAGTACAACTGTTATCTGTGATATGTATACTCAGCTTGTTCTGTGATATTACTTAAATATTTAATAGAATTATAATTTTAATGTGTAAGATACTTGGATGTAAAACTAAATGTTTATTTTTATTATATTCTATGCAATCATTGTTAAATTCTTAGTTCATTGACCCTGTGTCATGCCACCAGCACTGAGGGCCGCAATTGAAATAATAGTTATCTCGTTTTGTGTTATCCTTGGTGTTGGTGTGCACGCATTTATTCTCATGTACGTGATATTTTTCTTTATAATTATACTGTACATGTTTTAGATGTCCATGTATGATTTCCTTGCCGAAATAAATCTATCTAATCTATCTCACAGGGATTCGGCACGTTTGGGGGTACTAGTATATATATTAAGTACTTAAATATATATACTAGTACCCCCAAACGTGCCGAATCCCTGTGATCTATCTATATATATATATCTATCTATATCTATCTATCTATCTATCTATCCATCTCCGGAACTACTGTTGCTTAATCAAGTATAAATAAATATTACCTGTAACAGAAACATTCACATAAAACGAATTAATTACACACAAGCTGTTGTATGCTAATTATATAACTACAATGCGATTGTATGTGCAACATGTGAACCGTTAAGTAATATTGAACAAGAACAATAAGATCGTCTAAGCTGTTCTATTATTTTATTACAATACAACTCTTTTACAACAATTGCCACTGACGTTGTATATACAAATGGTTATGCTATATGTACAGATAAATGGCTTCTTTTACTTCCTTAATTAAATATTGAAACGGAAGTTGATATGTTTCTATTTATATATATGCCAATAAGCTGTTGCTGAATATATATTTACCTACACAAGCCCAAATAGTTTATAGGGAGAAGAACTATATAAGTGTTCTTTCGTTTTAATCCCTTTCAGTCTGCTGCTGTTATATTATATGTAGAATGTTAATTTCTTGATTACATGTAAAATACTGAAATAAATAACGTTTAAGATAAGCCCAAATACACCAGAAAGCATTGACACTATTTAAGAGTGTATGTACACAACCAGAACTTTGGTTGACCAACATCTAAACAATTGAAGGTGAAGTCGGTGAAAAGCATCAGTTGGTTCGTGATATTGAACAAGCTATTTTGGAAGTATCTGTGTAACATCGAGGAAATGTTACAATATCCAGTGGAAAGAACTGTAAACAGTGTGGTTAATGATCTATGGAAGGACTCGATCTTGAGCATCTGTTCGTTTTGGGGGTTTAAATTCGCACCAACAGCTTAGGTCATATGACGACTCTGTCAGCTAGTATTTGTGCAGGAAGACCCCGGGTGCCCCTTCGAGCACGGGTACCCGGGTAAAACCACCGAACTTCCGCAAACGAGCTTGATAGCCTCCTCACATGAAATAATTGGACATCATCAGTAGGGTTCAAACTTACAGCGATGATGGGTGAGTGCTTTGAGATATGCTACACGAAGGGTAATGGTACGCTATTTATCTTGAGTAAAATATCATACCCGCCCACAACAAAATACCTGAATACAAATAATTTTAATTCAGAGAAATAACATCCACTCTTAAATATGTAAGACAAACCCGGGCAGCATTAAACTAAAATAAAGGAGATACAGCGTATGTCTCCTGTGTTTCACCAATGACGAAACATCTATAGATACACATTAAATAGTTACTGGAATGTCCAACTTTGAGCTTCATCAGAGATTTATTGTTATTGTTATAGTTCGGGTTTTACGCCTGCATCAGCACCATTTTGGGCTATATCGCCGGCGGGCAGTTTACCTAACAACACCTTTCCTCGGCAGGCTCCAGCGGTTAACCAGCGGTTAACCAGTACTTGGGTGCACTTGGGTTCATCAGAGATATAATATTTCAGCGCAACAATATGGTGTATCATGGATCGTCTATACCTCATCGCCAGCAGACAATGTTCGACTACTGCTAGACCGAACACGTGTTGCTGACGACCAAGGACGTCATCCTATCACGGTGTGCACACTCGGTTTAGTCTGGAATGTCATAGCAGACGACTCGTGAAAAATCTTCATTCGGAAAGATACAAAAACTATAATATTATCTGACAATTTATATTTCAAATAGGAACATATATGAGCTTTTAAAAAAGTTTGGCAGAGAAACCACTGATCCGCGCTTTGCAACTATAGTAAGCCTACTAGCTACATTGTCAAGCTATTTATAAATCTATGTACCCGTGCTACTCAACCATACAACGTAGACACAACAAGCGGCATCGGATTTGGAATCTAACGGTCCTGTGTTCGATACTCGGGTCAGGCCACGTATGTGATGTCATTAAGCATGACACTTCACACACAATGCTTAGTATTGGTTAACCACTTAGGTCGGCTACGCTTGCCCAGGAAAACATGCACGTCCCGCAATGGGTTTGACACAATTGGAGCATACATATCGGTACATACATACATACATACATACATACATACATACATAGATCTACACAACAGACAATGGGCCTGTTTCCTCTGGCCTCCGTACAGTAAATTACAGTATGTTAGGTCTATTGGCCAGTATGTAGCCTGGGAACAGGCGTTGATATAGTTTGCCTTGTCAGTCAAATAAATATAGTTTAACACCGATACTATTAATTGCGCCGTATTGAGCTTCTCATAATATCAACGTGTCATTTGGCCAGAAGTTAAAAAGTGAAAAATCGACAGACTGAAACCCAGGCTAGCCAGTATCTAAAATCACGGCCTACGTTTTGATAGCAGACCGTATCCAGAATACTCTTCAGCGTTTAATTAGGAGACTGCCGGGAAATTCTGAAAAATGTTTACACGGCAAGAAAACGACAATATTATCGGAATATTCATTGAAACTGATTTAAAAGTAATCCCAACTAACTATTCCGTATTAGTGTTTGACTTGATAACATATAACATATACATTGGACTACCAACCAGGTAGATAATGTGTCAAAAGCTATAGAAAATTGCAAGAGATACGGACCACTATCTCCAGCATATATGATATATCTCTATCATGTGTTGGAGATACGCGAGTCCAATTTGTGTGTTTTACGCTTATTTATCGTCGCTACCGGTTGCCATATGTATGTATGTATGTATGTTCCTTTAATGTCAAACCCCTTGCGGGGACCTAGACATGTTTTCCTCAGCAGACTTAGCCGACCTAAGTGGTTAACCAGTACTAAGCAATGTGTGTGAGGTGCCTTGCTCAATGACACTACATACGTGGCCTGACCGAGTATCGAACCCGGGACCGTTCGATTCCAAATCTGACGCTCTACCACTGGACCACGGACGCCACACATATGAGCGACACCTGAAGAGATTAGTCATTTTAGATTTTTGGAGGATATTGCAATGATACAGACAGTGACCCATTCCAGTGTCTCCTCTGGTTCTTTTACGTGAACGGTGTAAATCACCGACACGAGACCTAGGTTTAACGTCCCATCTGAAAGACTGTTAATTTTATTAGGGTCAGACGTAGGATCGAACCTGCGATCCCTGGATTACCACTCCCGCGTGTTACCACTTGACTACAGATCCATCTGTACGCGAGTCCAATTTCCTTATACATGTATATATAGTGGCTGAATGAAGATTGCACTGTCATTTATATCTCGTGTAACAGAAACTTATCATAAATAAATACCCCGCGAGGGGTTCGACATTAAAGGAAGATAGATAGATAGATAAATACAAAATTTGTCAAAAATGATGACCAAGAATTTATTTACATCTCTGCATGAAGGTGCATCCTGTACAGGGATGGGGTATTCATAATCGGTATTTGTATTCATTAACTCTAGGGTTAAAGGTCTAGGGTTAGAGACGTTTTGTACCCAAGTATGGACAATTTCTGGTACCATATCTATCTTTTGGCAGACAAAATCCGTCCAATATGATATAACTGCGAAAAACAAAAACACTAAGGTGACCAAGCAAAGAAAGAGCTGAAAAGTTAGTGACCCAACGTGGGTCTCGAACCCACGACCTCCCGAGCACTAGTCGGACAGCTCTACCAACTGAGCTAGCCGGGCCGTTGTTCTACCCACGCCGAAATACACTACAACACAAAACATTTTGGTCATATAGGAAATTATCCATCACTTATTATTATAACAAGGGATTTATTATGCTCCACTAATAATTGGATAATTGTCTAGCAGTTTAGGCAAATCAAAGTGAAAGTACGACAGTTGTCAAGCAAATTAATTATTCTTTTTTGAATTTCGATGTTTTTTATTCAAACAGTTGTACATATTACATAGGTATATACACAAAATAACAATTGTACACAATGGTATAATACAAAAGTTTGCTTTTTAATAAATAAGCTTGAGACTAGCTATTCCATCAATAAAGCGTTGTTCAACGAGACTGAATTTGGATTATAACAATTGTCAAATGAATTTTTTTTTTTGTGTTACGGAAAGGATTCCTACTTAAAACAACAACATATGTTAAAACTAGGCATGCAAATTAATTATTCTAACAAAGACAATGAATACATGTAATAATAGTAAGAAGAGAAGCACTTCCGATCAAATTTCGTCTTTAGTTAATTTAGTTGAAACACGAAAGAAACTTAACCAATGTACTTATGCAGGTTTTATAGACTTCCGTAAAGCTTACGATTTCATTAATCGTTCTAAATTATGGACAAGATTAAATGATATAGGTATTTCTGGTAAAATGGTTCTAGCCATAAAGTCACTCTATTCATCTGTCGCCTCTTGTGTTAGAATTAACTCATTTAAAACAGACTGGTTTAATGTTCATTGTGGATTGAGACAAGGCTGTGTGTTATCACCCTTGTTGTTTAATTTATATATCAATGACTTAGCTGTATATCTTAAGTCCTTTGATATTGGTATTAATATAGATAATGAAAAGGTTTGCATACTCCTATATGCTGACAATGTTTTACTAGCTAAAGATGAATATGACTTACAAATTTTGCTAAATGCTCTGAACGATTGGTGTTGTTAAGGACATGTCAATTAATGCCGGTAAGAGTAAGATAGTGCACTTCCGTCCAGATAGCCGGGCGAGGTGTGAGCATATATTTAAATGTGGAAATGAAGAGTTATCCGTTGTTGACAGATATACATACCTCGGTGTTGTTCTTCAGGAACACCTAGATTTTAATGTTACAGCTAAGATGGTTGCTCAGAGTGCAAGTCGTGCGTTAGGATTATTGATAGCTAAATGTAAAATTTCAGGAGGGGTACCGTATAATGTATTCACCAAGCTATACGACACTGTTGTTTGGCCTGTAATTGCTTATGGTGCCTCAATATGGGGGTATAAATTATTTCCTTGTATAAATGCTGTCCAAAACTGTGCTATGCGGTTTTATCTTGGTGTCGGCAAGTATACACCCAATGCAGCCATTTCCGGTGAAATGGGTTGGCAACCTCCCATTGTCCGTCAATGGAAAACAGTTTCTACGTTTTGGGTACGAATTTCCAATACAAATAACTCGAGATTGAACAAACGAATTGCACTTTGGGCAAACGGGAAATCTGCTTCCTGTAAAAACTGGTTCTATTTTGTTAAGAAACATTTTACGGATAATGATTTTGCAGAATTTTGTAACTTATCTGCTCCAATTTCTAAGCCTCATTGTGTCGAATGTGTGGAAAAATTTGGCATGAACAAATACATAACAGATTGGTATGTCTCTATAAATAGCATTCATGGTACTACTGGATGAGGTCGTAACAAATTAAGAACGTATTGTAAGTTTAAGCATGTATTTGAACCTGAGGAATATTGTAAAATGATTTTACCTGCACTACACAGGTCGGCATTTAGTAAATTTAGATGCGGTGTTGCACCAATCCGTATAGAAACCGGAAGGTATGAGAATTTAAGATTAGACGATCGTAAATGTCCTTTTTGTAATGTGATAGAAGATGAACATCACGTTTTATTGGAATGTGCCATATATAATGATCTAAGAACTGTACTATTGCAGAAGGCAATATTAGCTGACCATAATTTCTGTAATATGACAAAACGTGATCAATTTCTATTTCTATTCAGTAATCAATCAGTGATAAGACTTTGTGCCAAAACCTGTTTTAATATACTACAGCGTCGTTACTTTTACCTTTGTAAATAATCAGGGATCAGTTTAGAGGGCGATGTGGGCGAAATTGTCGCCCTAGGGACCCTGACTTCGCCCTCTGGGGGCCCCACTTCTCCCTAAAAAAAAAATGGTTTTTACGATTTTCAAACAAAATTGTGTCTAGTAAGATACACTAGCCCATATAAAGAACTCCTTCTATTCAAATGTTGTATTTAATGGTTGTACTGTGCATTTTAACCCTATTTTGCAGAAGTATATTAAAGAACACCATTTAAGGAAGCGATCACGCACTTTCTCACTTCTCCCAAAAATTCTGACCTAGAATGAACCCTGTTAATTACTATATATCTATGATTTTTACAGACTACAAGAAGCAGCTGCTAATTAGGTCATTCTCGATCTGATCCTGGGTGATAACTGATTTTGTAAGATATTTCTTAATAGCGCACTAGTGCTTGTTTTTCGATTCAGTGTTTTATACCATTTTGGTTTATTTCGTATTTAAATATAAATTAGCAACTGTTTCTTGGCTTTAGAATGTAAATAAGCATTAACTAATAGTAGTGTGGGATTTTATAATGTGATATGTTTTGTTGCAATATGTCTCTTATAATTCTATTCAGAATGGCTATGTACCGTACTTTTAATATGATTGTTTACATTTGTGTTTGCATTACATGTATGTACATAGATGAGACTTTAATAAAGATTAAAACTAACTGTAATATGCAGTTTTCGGTGATCATCACTTAATTTAGTTTGTACAAATTCTAATAGTTGTCAATTTATGTTAACTATGTTTTCTAACTTAACCATTAAAATGTGTGTACCGGTAATTTAGTTTCATTAAGAGTAATTTGTAAGAGTAAATTTTTTAACATGGATAATTTCCTATATGACCAAAATGTATGAAACGTCTCGAACCATAACCTTAAAGTCTCTGCATTTTTTGGGAAAATAATATTCACCCTGTAGGACGAATGTACTCATATACAAATATATCCTTATTAAAAAAATTCATATAGGGATAATTTCACCTAAGCAGGTTCGTTTTTTGGCCATATTTTCCAAATTTTACCTTTTACTGTATTAATTTTATTATTGAAAAATAATCATGATATCGAATCATCCGCTCCTTACAATATCTTGGTGTGCAGCACATTCTAAATAAACACATAATTGGGCTTTAATCCTATAGTACAATATCTTGGAGTGCAGCACATTCTAAATAAACACATAATTGGGCTTTAATCCTATAGTACAATATCTTGGTGTGCAGCACATTCTAAATAAACACATAATTGGGCTTTAATCCTATAGTACAATATCTTGGAGTGCAGCACATTCTAAATAAACACATAATTGGGCTTTAATCCTATAGTACAATATCTTGGTGTGCAGCACATTCTAAATAAACACATAATTGGGCTTTAATCCTATAGTACAATATCTTGGAGTGCAGCACATTCTAAATAAACACATAATTGGGCTTTAATCCTATAGTACAATATCTTGGTGTGCAGCACATTCTAAATAAACCCATAATTGGGCTTTAATCCTATAGTACAATATCTTGGAGTGCAGCACATTCTAAATAAACCCATAATTGGGCTTTAATCCTATAGTACAATATCTTGGTGTGCAGCACATTCTAAATAAACACATAATTGGGCTTTAATCCTATAGTACAATATCTTGGTGTGCAGCACATTCTAAGTAAGCCCGTAATTGGGCTTTAATCCTATGGTACAAATTATTCAGACTTGGGTACGAAACGTCTCCAACACTAACATTTAATGCTAGGGTACAAACTGTCCAGACTTGGGTACGAATCGTCTTTGACATCGGGTACGAAACGTCCAGGTTACGAATTGACTAATTCTATACAAATACATGTGTTCAAATACAAATCAGATCCAAATGTGTGTGTGTATTCATGAATATTTTATGAATATATTTGAATGAATACATATTGAATCCATATATATACTTAAATATATATACTAGTACCCCCAAACGTGCCGAATCCCTGTGTATACTTAAATATATATACTAGTACCCCCAAACGTGCCGAATCCCTGTGTATACTTAAATATATATACTAGTACCCCCAAACGTGCCGAATCCCTGTGATTGAATCCATTCATTATAAATGAGTAGATGGTTATGGTTGCTGACCTGTATACCACTGTAATGTATCACTGATGGTCACAGGTTCGAACCCGCTCAGACTGTGTCTCTATATATGAAAAACTTTCTTACGGAGGTAAGTACTGGTTAACCGTTGGAGCCTGTCCAGGAAATGTGTTGTTATGTAATCTGTCTGTTGCTCTTATTGGCAACCGGTGTTAAAATATACTTAAAAACTAACTAATACTATTGAGTAAACTACAAACAGTTGGTAAGAACTGTAATAGACCAGAGAATGCCGCAAAACAATAAATTGGAAAAAGAAAAACATTTGGGGGAGGGGTAGCGGGATGGATGTGGGGGGGGGTCTAAAAAGTGGCGAACATTTTATTTTCTCCCTGTACTAGATATTATTTACAGCAAACATTGTTTTCTAGTGGGATATTTCTGGGACAGCATTCTTTGAAATTTAACAAACCATTTATTTTCATTAAACATGTACTTTCATTGAAGTACAAACATTACCGTTGATCAACCCCATTTTGATAAACAGTTAATTGATATGATTGTCTCAAGTATATACTACATACGTGCCATGACTGGGTATCAAACCCGGGACCCTTCGATTCCAAATCCGATGCTCTACTGCGGACGCCACATTATTGGCAATTTCATTTCTGTGTTTATATGTGTGTACCGGTACTTTTGTACAGTGTTCAGACAGAAATAAAGATGAAACAAATGTTAGCTGCATGAAAGTTCTGTACATTTGTCTAAATCATTGTATTGTAATTTCAGTTACTTGTTCACTCCCCAAAGGATGAAATTGTTGACCACAGCTGGGAAAATAGAACCGGTGGACAGTGGTCAGTGCATTGTCTTACAGAGAGAGGCAATGTGTATACGGTCAACAAGCATCGTGTAGAAGAGAATATTAGGTGATCATTTTAATGAACTTCAATTTGTAATTGTTTTTACCAAGTGTAAAACTTTATTTCAGTTGGTATCTTAATTGATTGATATACTATAATAGATACATGCATTTATTCAAACAAAGATAATACTAAACATACTACTCACAATTTCTCATCTTTCTTTATATTTAACACACATACCATTTAACATAAACGTATGTACTGTACAATATGTGTGTGTGTATATATATATATATATATATATATATATACTTTGTAAGTTTGTAACTCACACATACATGATATTATAATTAAGAAATTAAACATTTTATACCGCTACTTTTAACACACTGTGCCGTACACCATCAGATGTATAACACACCAATTGATAATTTCAATTTAATTTGCTCTACATAAAATTGAATTAAAATAGAGATGCTGAGATAATTCCTATCTAGTATCTCTCATAACACTCACATATCTACCATCAGTATTTATCCTATATTTATGACTTTTTATTTTTCGTTGCATGCAAATTGTATATGTATTATTATGATGATGAGCTATGTAATGCTGAAGTCTTATAAACAACATGTTCTGTTTGCCCCGAGGTTATAAAACTTTTCTCCACTCTCAAAACTCAGTCGCGATCGTCTGATTGGTTCAGCTGACAATAACACTCAGAATCAACCAATCAGATCACTTGAGCTTGAGTTTGAGATCTGAGAAAAGTTTTATAACCTCAGTGCCTGTTCTTAAGTTAAAAAGTTAAGCTTTTCTTCCAATTCTTAAGCATACAATGTCGTGTACATGTTTAAAATCATAACTTACTAAGCTACTAAATTATTCATTTAATGTGCAATGTGTATGCCTCTCCAAAAAAAATACCAGAAGTTCATCAATTTTTAAATCTTGTCACTCTGACTGTTCATTTACTTGATGTCATCATGCGCCACTGTCTAGTATCGTGCTTGTACAAATTGGGTTGAGTAATCAAGGCTAGAAATGTCCAGGCTTCACACGTCCAACAGGATGAGTACATTAGTCCTACAGGGTGAGTGCATTAGTCCTACAGGGTGAGTGCATTAGTCCTACAGGGTGAGTACATTCGTCCTACAGGGTGAGTGCATTAGTCCTACAGGTTGTGTACATTTGTCCTACAGGGTGAGTGCATTAGTCCTACAGGGTGAGTGCATTAGTCCTACAGGGTGAGTGCATTAGTCCTACAGGGTGAGTACATTCGTCCTACATGGCGAGTGCATTAGTCCTACAGGTTGTGTACATTCGTCCTACAGGGTGAGTGCATTAGTCCTACAGGGTGAGTACATTCGTCCACATGGTGAGTGCATTAGTCATACAGGTTGTGTACATTCGTCCTACAGGGTGAGTACATTTGTCCTACAGGGTGAATACATTAGTCCTACAGGGTGAGTACAGTCGTCCTACAGAGTGAGTACATTAGTCCTACAGGGTGAGTACATTAGTCCTACAGGGTGAGTACAGTCGTCCTACAGGGTGAGTACATTAGTCCTACAGGGTGAGTACATTAGTCCTACAGGGTGAGTACATTAGTCCTACAGGGTGAGTACATTAGTCCTACAGGGTGAGTACATTAGTCCTACAGGGTGAGTGCATATGTCCTACAGGTTGTGTACAGTCGTCCTACAGGGTGAGTACATTAGTCCTACAGGGTGAGTACATTAGTCCTACAGGTTGTGTGCATTAGTCCTACAGGGTGAGTACAGTCGTCCTACAGGGTGAGTACATTAGTCCTACAGGGTGAGTACAGTCGTCCTACAGGGTGAGTGCATATGTCCTACAGGTTGTGTACATTCATCCTACAGGGTGAGTACATTAGTCCTACAGGGTGAGTACATTAGTCCTACAGGGTGAGTACAGTCGTCCTACAGGTTTAGTGCATATGTCCTACAGGTTGGGTACATTCGTCGCAAGTATGGTCATGGAATCCAGTGAGCCACAGAAGCCGGCCATCTCGCTGCTCTTGTTTCCGGATAGATCTGATAAGCACAATAGAACTTGTTCTGTTTTATGTTACAGTAAATCAGATCGAGGTACCGGTGAGGAGATGGAGATATTTTCCGACTTACTGGGCCAGCAAGAGATTGTTAATACAATGGAGTTGAAAACATCATCTCGACAAGCGTATATTCTCCGCGATACTGATATCACAGCAAGCCAACACAAACAATCTATTGCATTATGCATCAGTCAACGTTATATGATCATTGTAGCCTCAACTGATATACATTACAACATGTGTATGTACATGTATGAAAGATCAACACACAATTCATGTACTGATGTAAAAGTTATGAAATTGCCCACGAAATTTCACTCGAAGGCAATACAAAGTATGTCTAGTAAAGCTTTGATGAAAATTGTTACGTGTGATTGTATTGCAGACGACACTACGTCAGATGTTCTAAATATAGATACAACATTGTTCAAGCAATTATTCGGAGAAAACAATTTATTATTGAATTCCCCTGTTGTAATGTTAACTCATCCGGATGGATCTGTGTATTTTGCTTCGATTGCGACATTTGTGCCGGCTGATCGTTCAGTAGAGCAATCCAGGTCGAGGGAACGTATGTACTATGACAACGGGTGGAAATTGCTTTGCCAGATGTCGGACAGTGTGACTGAAGTAACAACAGTTTCGTTACCGGCTGATTGTAGCGGGCAAGAATGTACGCGCCATGTTCCAGTATTATGTATTTGCAGTCAAGATGGTCAAATGACAATATTCCATAGTGAAGATGGAAATGCGGATGCTGTTGTGTCTGATATTTGTGTCTGTAGTCCAGTGCTAACTGTATGCTCGTGGTATAATAGGCTGTATTACTCAAATGGAAGCAACATATTTGAAAGTTCTTTAGAAGCGAACAAGAGACAAAATCAGTTGGCTTCCCACCTGTCTTTGAATATATCTCGGACAAGAGTTCTGAATGCAACGTATGTAACGAGAATACATTCTGCAGTTGTAAATAAATACGTGGAATCACAGGGTAAGTCATAATGTGTCTTTATTAACTCTTTCAGCGCCGAATAAATTCAGAGCATGTGCAAACAACATAGATCCAGATCAGCCGCGGCGTAACGCCGCGTCTGATCAGGATCTATGTTGTTTGCTATTCGGACAGGTGCTTCAGCTCCACTGTCTGAAGAGCAATCAGCATATAGCCTGATCAGACGGCATGTTCTGTTCTGTCCGATCGGGTTCTCTACTTTTTTACAAAGTCGCTTTTATGCGACATTGGCGGTGAAAGAGTTAAAGAAATGTTTTCCAGCGTTATCTTGTGTTACTTAGTACTTTAAGAATATGTAAATTGACTACTTATTTATTGTTTATCAGTAAATAGTTATAATTCTAATGTTATTTGTTTTGTTAAACTGTGACAATAAATAAATTTGGAATTGAATTGAATTGACATGCAATTGATCAAGAAGGTAGTCTCGCCTGCAAAGAGTAAGGAGTTTACTATTAACGACCGTGAGTTCAATAGTGTTTTGTTGCAACTGTTCCATGCTCTATCTTATCAATTTCAGCATCACCATGTACTATTTACTGCTCGTTACTGAATGGGGAAATGAAAGCAGTTGATACAGAACCGTGGGTGGATTTTGATTCTGAAGTCCACGTATCCGGGAACAAACAGCTGAAGGATATTCTGACATCTATTGACGACGTTGATACAAGTAGAGAACTCGTTAAAATCCGGAACAAAGCGCAAGTGCATAAGCTTAGGCAGCTTGGTATAGCATCATATATGATGGGGTTGTATGAGAATCGAAAGCATGACCGACTAAACGAAGTTACAGTAAATCTAAGATTCAAAACATTTCCGAATGAATCCAAACTTGAATCTAGGTTTCCAGTAAATGTTGTCTGCAAGCCAAAACTGTCAGAAAGTGTTGAAGAAGACATGTTTAGAATGGATTGCGAGATAACAAACCAGTTGTCTGTTACGTTGTCAAGTGGTTGGTCCATTGCTGCCTCAGTTAGTTCAACTGTTGATGCGAAGGAAGTAGTTACTGTGTCAAGGAAGTTAGAGTGTGACTGGAAGGGAAATGAAACAATAACATTGTCATTGACGATACCTTTTAACAAGATACTGATTGGATGTAGATTAGATGTTACGGCAGTTCTGCTGGTAGACAATGTGGAAGCATATTGTGCAAGTATTCCATTATACGAAACTGTTGTTGATGTTATCGACTGCCTCGTTCCAGCATGTGAAAGGTCTTTTGTAAATGCAGACCAAAGTAACAGAATATCAACTGTAGACAGGCAGATTAGGAAACTAGCAGAAGATCGGATATTGCTGCCCAATGACAATGCACAGGGTAATCGGGTGCTATGAATTTTAAATTCCAAGTCTTTCGTGAAACAATTCTACATATAGTAGTACATTACTAGAAAGGACGTTTCTTGCTATCATTTTGTGTTGTACAAATGTAATTGATCTCTTAACCCATTTCATTCTGGATACCGTTCAAACGGTATTTGCAAAGAACATAGGAGCCAGATTAACCGCCACGGAACGTTCCGTCTGATCAGGCTCTATGCTGTTTGCTATTCAGATGATCTTGCTAAGACACTTGGCTATGCAGCAAACAACATAGATCCTGATCAGCACGCAGCGTCACGCTGCGGCTGATCTGGATCTATGTTGTTTGCAAAAGCCTTTAAATATATCCAGAATGAAATGGGTTAAACAATAACCATAAAATACCCTTGATGTTTTCAGTATATATATGCTTAATATCCGTGATCAAATGTCTAAGACCTTGTACTTAATAATAACAATTTATTATTTAGTTAAACATGTAGTTTTAATAACCACAGTAATCAATTTTCGAATGACAGTCTTTGGACCGTTACATTTGACAATGCAGTACTTGGTAAGTTGAGTTCAGTATTAGATGACAATTATTATAGCAGATTTACCTCTCTGGTTACGCATGTATGCAGATCTACCTCTCTGGCTACACATGTATGCAGATTTACCTCTCTGGCTACACATGTATGCAGATTTACCTCTCTGGCTATGCATGTATGCAGATTTACCTCTCTAGCTATGCATGTATGCAGATTTACCTCTCTAGCTACATGTATGCAGATTTACCTCTAGCTACGTATGTATGCAGATTTACCTCTCTGGCTATACATGTATGAAGATTTACCTCTCTGGCTATACATGTATGCAGATTTACCTCTCTGGCTATACATGTATGAAGATTTACCTCTCTGGCTATGCATGTATGCAGATTTACCTCTCTGGCTATGCATGTATGCAGATTTACCTCTCTGGCTATGCATGTATGCAGATTTACCTCTCTGGCTATGCATGTATGCAGATTTACCTCTCTGGCTATGCATGTATGCAGATTTACCTCTAGCTACGTATGTATGAAGATTTACCTCTCTGGCTATGCATGTATGCAGATTTACCTCTCTAGCTATGCATGTATGCAGATTTACCTCTGGCTATGCATGTATGCAGATTTACCTCTCTGGCTATGCATGTATGCAGATTTACCTCTCTAGCTACGCATGCATGCAGATTTACCTCTCTGGCTATGCATGTATGCAGATTTACCTCTCTGGCTATGCATGTATGCAGATTTACCTCTCTGGCTATGCATGTATGCAGATTTACCTCTGGCTATGCATGTATGCAGATTTACCTCTCTAGCTATGCATGCATGTAGATTTACCTCTCTGGCTATGCATGTATGCAGATCTACCTCTCTGGCTATGCATGTATGCAGATTTACCTCTCTAGCTATGCATGTATGCAGATCTACCTCTCTAGCTATGCATGTATGCAGATTTACCTCTAGCTATGCATGTATGCAGATCTACCTCTAGCTATGCATGTATGCAGATCTACCTCTCTGGCTATGCATGTATGCAGATTTACCTCTCTAGCTATGCATGTATGCAGATCTACCTCTCTGGCTATGCATGTATGCAGATTTACCTCTCTAGCTATGCATGTATGCAGATTTACCTCTCTAGCTATGCATGTGTGCAGATTTACCTCTCTAGCTATGCATGTATGCATATTTACCTCTAGCTATGCATGTATGCATATCTACCTCTCTAGCTATGCATGTATGCAGATTTACCTCTAGCTATGCATGTATGCATATCTACCTCTCTAGCTATGCATGTATGCATATCTACCTCTCTAGCTATGCATGTATGCAGATCTACCTCTCTAGCTATGCATGTATGCAGATTTACCTCTAGCTATGCATGTATGCATATCTAGCTCTCTAGCTATGCATGTATGCAGATTTACCTCTGGCTATGCATGTATGCAGATCTACCTCTCTAGCTATGCATGTATGCAGATTTACCTCTCTAGCTATGCATGTATGCAGATCTACCTCTCTAGCTATGCATGTATGCAGATCTACCTCTCTAGCTATGCATGTATGCAGATTTACCTCTCTAGCTATGCATGTATGCAGATCTAGCTATGCATGCATGCAGATTTACCTCTCTGGCTATGCATGTATGCAGATCTACCTCTCTAGCTATGCATGTATGCAGATTTACCTTTCTGGCTATGCATGTATGCAGATTTACCTCTCTAGCTATGCATGTATGCAGATTTACCTCTCTAGCTACATATGTATGCATATTTACCTCTCTAGCTATACATGTATGCAGATTTACCTCTCTAGCTACGCATGTATGCAGATTTACTTCTCTAGCTACATATGTATGCAGATCTACCTCTCTAGCTATGCATGTATGCAGATTTACCTCTGGCTATGCATGTATGCAGATCTACCTCTCTAGCTATGCATGTATGCAGATTTACCTCTCTAGCTATGCATGTATGCAGATCTACCTCTAGCTATGCATGTATGCAGATCTACCTCTCTAGCTATGCATGTATGCAGATTTACCTCTCTAGCTATGCATGTATGCAGATCTAGCTATGCATGCATGCAGATTTACCTCTCTGGCTATGCATGTATGCAGATCTACCTCTCTAGCTATGCATGTATGCAGATTTACCTTTCTGGCTATGCATGTATGCAGATTTACCTCTCTAGCTATGCATGTATGCAGATTTACCTCTCTAGCTACATATGTATGCAGATTTACCTCTCTAGCTATACATGTATGCAGATTTACCTCTCTAGCTACGCATGTATGCAGATTTACTTCTCTAGCTACATATGTATGCAGATTTACCTCTCTAGCTATGCATGCATGTAGATTTACCTCTCTGGCTATGCATGTATGCAGATCTACCTCTCTGGCTATGCCTGTATGCAGATTTACCTCTCTAGCTATGCATGTATGCAGATCTACCTCTCTAGCTATGCATGTATGCAGATCTACCTCTAGCTATGCATGTATGCAGATCTACCTCTCTGGCTATGCATGTATGCAGATTTACCTCTCTAGCTATGCATGTATGCAGATTTACCTCTCTAGCTATGCATGTATGCAGATCTACCTCTCTAGCTATGCATGTATGCAGATCTACCTCTCTAGCTATGCATGTATGCAGATTTACCTCTAGCTATGCATGTATGCATATCTACCTCTCTAGCTATGCATGTATGCAGATTTACCTCTGGCTATGCATGTATGCAGATCTACCTCTCTAGCTATGCATGTATGCAGATTTACCTCTCTAGCTATGCATGTATGCAGATCTACCTCTCTAGCTATGCATGTATGCAGATCTACCTCTCTAGCTATGCATGTATGCAGATTTACCTCTCTAGCTATGCATGTATGCAGATCTAGCTATGCATGCATGCAGATTTACCTCTCTGGCTATGCATGTATGCAGATCTACCTCTCTAGCTATGCATGTATGCAGATTTACCTTTCTGGCTATGCATGTATGCAGATTTACCTCTCTAGCTATGCATGTATGCAGATTTACCTCTCTAGCTACATATGTATGCAGATTTACCTCTCTAGCTATACATGTATGCAGATTTACCTCTCTAGCTATGCATGTATGCAGATTTACTTCTCTAGCTACATATGTATGCAGATTTACCTCTCTAGCTATGCATGTATGCAGATTTACCTCTCTAGCTATGCATGTATGCAGATCTACCTCTCTGGCTATGTGTGTATGCAGATTTACCTCTCTAGCTATGCATGTATGCAGATTTACCTCTCTAGCTATGCATGTATGCAGATCTACCTCTCTGGCTATGCATGTATGCAGATTTACCTCTCTGGCTACTCATGTATGCAGATCTACCTCTCTGGCTATGCATGTATGCAGATCTACCTCTGGCTATGCATGTATGCAGATCTACCTCTCTAGCTATGCATGTATGCAGATCTACCTCTCTGGCTATGCATGTATGCAGATCTACCTCTCTGGCTATGCATGTATGCAGATCTACCTCTCTAGCTATGCATGTATGCAGATCTACCTCTCTAGCTATGCATGTATGCAAATCTACCTCTCTGGCTATGCATGTATGCAGATCTACCTCTCTAGCTATACATGTATGCAGATCTACCTCTCTGGCTATGCATGCTGATTATTAAGAAGTACCTGTGTTATTCAGTTACACTGTTTTCCACTTTGGTGATATTGATAACATGTCCATAATCCATTTGTATGAATAAATAAAGTTACCTCTTTACTTCAAGGTCAAGAGGATGTGACAGTATCTACCAGAAATATAATTCATTTCTCTCCACCAGTGGACGTGGAACAGTCTAACATACACGAAAGAGGTATAATACAAATGTGCATATAGTTAACGGAATATGTTTTTAGTTTGACTATTTATAGAATATTATCATGTTGGAAAGATTTCTAAGTAATTTTAGATTCAACGGTATATTTTCCCTTGAGTATTTTAACAAATTTCGCTCTCAGCAGGAAACTAGAGTTAGGCCTGGGAAAAATAGAATATTCCATCACGACCCAGAATATAATATATTATTCTTTTCAGGAATTGAATTCCACAATGTAGAATGGAATATTTCCGTTGATATGTTGGAATTCCCAGAGTAGTCGGGCCTTTTTTCAGGTTAAAAAGGACAGTTTTACATGCTACATCTCTGCGATTAATGTTTTCGAATTGTTGTAAGGATAGCTCTTGTTATCATACAATTCATTTGAAGTTACTGTACCAACCATGGATCAGTACCAACCATGGATCAGTACCAACCATGGATAAGTACCAACCATGGATCAGTACCAACCATGGATCAGTACCAATCATGCATCAGTACCAATCATGCATCAGTACCAACCATGTGTGGATCAGTACCAACCATGGATCAGTACCAATCATGGATTAGTACCCACCATTGATCAGTACCAACCATGGATCAGTACCAACCATGGATCAGTACCCACCATTGATCAGTACCAATCATGGATCAGTACCAACCATGGATCAGTACCAATCATCGATCAGTACCAATCATCGATCAGTACCAACCATGGATCAGTACATTTTTATTTATTACAACAACCAAACAATCGGTACCAATAGACTGTCTTACATGTATGGGTAATAACAGTTATATCTGTGTGTGTAACTGTAATTAACTACTAGCAATCAAAGTGAATAACTCTGTGACAACATGAGGTCGAACTGCGTAGAAATAACACTATATCATTTAGGTGGTCATCTTTTGATTTTCAGTTGAACAGGTCCTACTGAGAGAACTGTTTGGTTGGAACGATCAACTTCAGCCTACTGACTGTCACATGAGGACTGTACGAGGACATGACGTTCACCTGAGCATACTACAAACTGCATCAGGTCCACAGACAGATGGAAAAGCAGTTAATACTTGCAATGAAACATCGAGTACACTTGAAGTGATGGTGAGAAGCTCGCCAAGGATTGCAGCTGCTATGCATAGAGCAATCAATGACAGAGAACAAGTAAGCACAGGCTGTGTTGGGTATTTCCATTATTGTTGGATAGAATGCAGTCCAATACATTTTGAATATATAGTCTGGGCATCATTTAATGGATTATTACTATCCACGGTAAATTTTGCGATGGGATTAGCAATAGTAATGTCCATCTTAGCAATACTTATTTCCGTCTTAGCAATACTCATGTCCATCTTAGCAATACTAATGTCCGTCTTAGCAATACTAATGTCCGTCTTAGCAATATTTATTTCCGTCTTAGCAATACTAATGTCTGTCTTAGCAATACTAATGTCCGTCTTAGCAATAGTATTGTCCATCTTAGCAATATTTATTTCCGTCTTAGCAATACTAATGTCCGTCTTAGCAATACTAATGTCCGTCTTAGCAATATTTATTTCCGTCTTAGCAATACTAATGTCTGTCTTAGCAATACTCATGTCTGTCTTAGCAATACTCATGTCTGTCTTAGCAATACTCATGTCTGTCTTAGCAATACTCATGTCTGTCTTAGCAATACTCATGTCTGTCTTAGCAATACTCATGTCTGTCTTAGCAATACTCATGTCCGTCTTAGCAATACTGGTGTCCATTTTATAATACGTAACAAACACAGTTCAATCTGCAATGACTGTGTGTAGTAAGTAGAAATCACTGCAAGATAGTTTGATTTTCAATAACATGTAGAAACAACATATGTTGTATAAAGCTGTGTGTATTACTACAAGATGTGCACTGTGTTGTAAATTGATCTCCGCTATTCCCAGCCGTGTAGGGACACTTGATTAATATAGGGCACTGTTGTCGTACTGTATATTAATTGATGTTACATCATGATTATATTTGTTATTCTCCATCAGATTAGAGGGAAGGGCCGTAACTAATGTTGCTAGAACTTGTGGCCTAACACGTTTGCCTTTATTTAATTTGTCATGTTTTGTATTCACATGTATATGTAAAACGAATCGAGCAATAAAATATGATTAAACTAGGTTAGCTGGTGGGGATATAGAAATTGTCTCTGTCTGTCAACTCGACACTAATGTGTGTGGAATTTTAATATGACTACACGCATGTTAACCATATCGAGAAATGAGCGCAGAATGAGTGCAGAATGTAGATTTCAGCCATGTTCGTTCAAATGGTTATCTTTCGTAGCACCACAACAGCAATTGTATATTAGGGTGTAGATATTTTCAGATCATAGCTTAGAAGCTGAACAGACGGATCTGTAGTCCTGTGGTAACATGCTGGACTGGTAATCCAGGGATCGCAGGTTCGATCCCCCGTCTGACCCTAATAAAATTAACAGTCTTTCAGATGGGACTATAAACCGAGGTCTCGTGTCGGTGCTGTACACTGTGCACGCATTTGATCTTCACAAATTAATTGTTCAAGTGAAACATGAAGCAAACTTATTAATTACCTGATAAACTTGTACTGTATATATACAAACAAAGTTATTAATTGCGCACACATACAGATGGATATGTAGTTCAGTGGTAACACCCTGGACTGGTAATCCAGGGATCGCAGGTTCGATCCCGCGTCTGACCCTAATACAATTAACAGTCTTACAGATGGGACGTTAAACCGAGGTCTCGTGTCGGTGCTTTACACCGTGCACGTAAAAGAACCAGAGGAGACTCTGGAATGCGTCTTTGTCTGTATCATTGCACTATCCTCCAAAAATCTAACATGACTAATCTCTTCAGGAGGCGTCGCTCATATGGGCAACCGGTAGCGACGATAAATAAACATAAAACACACACACACACAAGAAGCTGATGAAAACAATAGTGAACACCAATCATTTAAGTATTACAAATATATCTCCCATTGCATACATTTATGACTATAGTATATACTATAGTACGTTGTTTGTCTGTTAAAAAGTTTAAACTTTATTTATTTTACAACGATTGCGAAGCAAGTTGTAACAACTTATATTAATCACTCTCGTTGGCACGGATGAAAGCTTATATGTGGTCATTCGTGTGGGAGGAAACCGGAGTACCCAGAGAATACCCACCTGTCCGATCTGGCGACCACTGTACCATCTCACATACTTCCCGGTCCGAGGATCGAACCCCGGTTGCATTGGTGAGAAGCGAGCTGTCTTTTAGATTGCACTCTGGTTTCAATTTGGAATTTAGCATGTGACTGGGCTAAATTATGGTGTTATTTTACTGGTATTGTTTCTTAGCAAAGCTACACTTAATTTTCAGATGCTAAGCACTCCCGGAACTCTAACAGTGCCAAAGATATCCACAATAGTTGCTCGTAGAATGATGCAGACTGTCGAGGTAATTTAGTAGTAATAAATCTCTAGAAGATATATTGAGCATTGACGGTTGTATGTGTGTTAGTAAAACAGTCAACATACAAAGTTTTACCTGGAAATAAGAACCACTATATCCACCTCTGTGGTCGAGTGGTTACGGTCGCCGACTTGTATACCACTGTAACCTATCATCACTGATGGTCACGGGTTCGAGCTCTGCTCAGACCATGTCTCTTTATATGAAAAAGTTGGTAGATTCTTACAGAGATTGGTGCACCAAATACTTGTTATCCGCTGGAGCCTTCCCAGGAAAGGTGTTGTTAGGTAAACCCTCCGTCGCTCATATGGGCAACCGGTAGCGACGTTAAATAAACTTTAAAAAAACAAAAGAACCACTACTGAAAAATTAATGACAAGGCAAATTAATACAATGGATGTTGAAAACACCCTGAAAAGTGCTATCAAATCTGTATTACTTGTACAAATGTTTCTGAAATATGTCAGATAATGCAATAAGATATTCCAATCATGAATGTTTGTCCGAACATAAACTGTTTTTATTGAGCATCACCATGGCACCATCATTGTTGCGTCAGTCCGATCTAATTTTGTTATCAATGTTACCAACATGATTTACATGCACTTCCACGAAGCAGTGTAATGAAAATGATAATAATGTCCACATGTTTGGACGAGGTCTTCATATCCCGCAACAACGAAATGATAACCACTTTCCATAACACCCCACTTACAGCCACTTTCCATAACACCCCACATACAGACACTTTCCATAACACCCCACTTACAGCCACTTTCCATAACACCCCACTTACAGACACTTTCCATAACACCCCACTTACAGACACTTTCCATAACACCCCACTTACAGCCACTTTCCATAACACCCCACTTACAGACGCTTTCCATAACACCCACATCTCCCCTGTGTCTTTTTTGCACCGGGGCCTCGGATCCCCCCCTCATCTCCCCTCTTCGCCCCCTCTGACTCCGACGGCCAGTTGGCAAAGTGGCATTAAAGTGGCTGTCTGTAAGTGGGTGGGGGTTTGTCGGTTGGTGGTGGGGTGTTATGGAAAGTGGTTATCATTTCGTTGTTGCGGGATATGAAGACCTCGTCCAAACATGTGGACATTATTATCATTTTCATTACACTGCTTCGTGGAAGTGCATGTAAATCATGTTGGTAACATTGATAACAAAATTAGATCGGACTGACGCAACAATGATGGTGCCATGGTGATGCTCAATAAAAACAGTTTATGTTCGGACAAACATTCATGATTGGAATATCTTATTGCATTATCTGACATATTTCAGAAACATTTGTACAAGTAATACAGATTTGATAGCACTTTTCAGGGTGTTTTCAACATCCATTGTATTAATTTGCCTTGTCATTAATTTTTCAGTAGTGGTTCTTTTGTTTTTTTAAAGTTTATTTAACGTCGCTACCGGTTGCCCATATGAGCGACGGAGGGTTTACCTAACAACACCTTTCCTGGGAAGGCTCCAGCGGATAACAAGTATTTGGTGCACCAATCTCTGTAAGAATCTACCAACTTTTTCATATAAAGAGACATGGTCTGAGCAGAGCTCGAACCCGTGACCATCAGTGATGATAGGTTACAGTGGTATACAAGTCGGCGACCGTAACCACTCGACCACAGAGGTGGATATAGTGGTTCTTATTTCCAGGTAAAACTTTGTATGTTGACTGTTTTACTAACACACATACAACCGTCAATGCTCAATATATCTTCTAGAGATTTATTACTACTAAATTACCTCGACAGTCTGCATCATTCTACGAGCAACTATTGTGGATATCTTTGGCACTGTTAGAGTTCCGGGAGTGCTTAGCATCTGAAAATTAAGTGTAGCTTTGCTAAGAAACAATACCAGTAAAATAACACCATAATTTAGCCCAGTCACATGCTAAATTCCAAATTGAA